>CM069432.1:204297413-205528340 GCA_035610365.1 Aquatica leii | reverse complement strand
CTGTAAAGTTACAACTGCAAGTGTTAACTAAAAGCGAAATGTAGCCTTTTTTTTTCTTTTTTGATTTGGTGTCGATATTTTTTTTTTTTTTACTAAAACAAATCACAAAGCCAGATCTCAATACCTTATTGGTAACAGTAAAACATCAGTTTTTCTTAAAGCATTTGAATAGAAAATTATTTCAATAAAACGTCAAATCAAAAAATAAACGTGTGAGAGTAATCAAAATCTGACTTGTTAGCTGTTTCCCTCACTATAGGTTCTAACAAACCAAGATCTAGGTATCTCATTGTATTATGCGTGACCGTTTGTCTGAAAGATTAGAATACTTTGCACACCGAGAACGCGCAAGTGACTCTTAATTAATTTATATACAGCAATTGTAATAATTTTTAAGTACAAAATTGTTCGTGTCCTGGACGAGTAGACTATTCCGCTCAAACTTTTGGCATAAGAAAGTTCAGACTTGAGTTCACAAAACGTTGCCATATAAAAAAACCTTGAGTGATTTTTATGTACTCCTGCCAAATAAAAAAATAATTGGATCTACAGATGCTGCCATGGAACCGTATTAAATCATTCGTTGTTGTTTGTTATGACTATTGCATCTAGCTAATGACCTGATCGGTTTCCGAAACTTGTCGACTAAGCTCATTTTTCACAGAGTCTGTTCTTAGCTCTGCAAGCGCATGCAATTTTTTTTTGGTTTTTGGGCTTTTGTGTATCCGGTGTATAAACGGTTTATATTTAATTGGTTTTGTAGTTTATGCGGTGTCGCTTTTTTTTTTTTAAAGTAATACATAGTAACTATTCAACATTTAAAAATTAACGCATTGACTAGTTAGCAGAAAAATTATTAAAAAGCGTACGCTGTAGGATAGACAGGTTAAGCAAATGGATAATGGAGGTGTTGAGCGATGCGTCAATCCTTGCAGGAAAACAAATTGAAAGTAGTAACAAAGTTAATTAAACGAACAAAATTATTCATAAGACATTTTCAAACAAAAAGTTATAAAAATGTAAATGGCTTAGAGGCTGCGTGAGAGTAAGCCGCTTTTATTTTGTTGGTCGTGTCTGCCTTCTCTAACGAAAAAAATTTAGAACAAAAAAGTGGATTTTCATATTTAAATAATCTTCATAAATTAATAAAGAGACATTCATCTAGTAAAGCCCATCTTCAGTCAATTATTCGATTAAAAACATTCAGTAGATTAAGAATTGAACATACTTTGGATAACAACTAGAAAATTAATCACGAACAACAACACATTGCAGAAATACTTAAATTCTTAATTATAGGGGCGTTAAGTTTTTTTAGTTTTAATTCAACTCATGTTTACGCGTTGTATAGCATGCATGTTAACATAGCAGCAAAAAACAATTATTAATTACCAAGTAAAAATAAATAAAAAATAGGTATACTTTTTTACAAAAAAATTATAATTAAAACAATTACAAATAAAATTCATTTTGATTATAGTTGTTGAACAAAAAAACAAATTTTGGAAAATACAAAAATAAAAAGACAAGACTCAAAATTTTCAAAATCTATCAAAAATAGTTTAAGTTAAAGAACAGCTAGAAAGAATAAAAAATATTTCTAGTCTTCATGTTCTGATAGTAAAAAACCTTTTGTATAATAATAAATTACTCAAATCTAATTTAAAAATACTTAAAATAATTAAACTAATACCAAGTTAAATTTAGAAATTCGGTATTTTGTAAACACCGCTGTTAATTAGTCTTAAACTTTAATTCTTTGTAAGTCAAGTTATCATATATTTTTATGGCTCAATTTAAAAATATCATTATGCACCTTATTGTCAGTGCGTTCTAACTAACTTAAACCCACACAAATTCTTCCAATAATGCTTGCAAAAAGCAATTTACACCATATTAACAAACTAGAGTGAGATAAATCTTACGATTGCGATAGTATCCAAACAAAGGAATTACATAACCTTCAAATAATACTTAGTTACTGTTATGCGAAAAATCAGATAAAAACAAAAACACCGAGTATCAATACAATCCATACGTGTTTTTAAAATTAAAAAAAAAAATTAGTAGTTTTGTTTGACATTTATTAAAAGTTAGAATACTCTAGTCATGTTAAGCAAAAAATAGTCAAATTGCAACTTGTATATTATTAAATTGTTTTAACTTTTTGTGGTGTCAACATGTCACCACCTCTCTTTTTCATGATTTTAATGTCATGCCAAAGGCAAGCTGTGGTTGGTGCACTACACTACTGGACCAAAATGTTGCAGATTAAAGCAGAACGACAGAAAAACGCCTGTTTCAGAGATGTCCAAGACATTGCGTCTTTGCTGGTTACTTTTTGTAACTAATCGATTATATTTTTTTGTTGGGCAAAAAGTTATCTCAAACATATCTGATAAGTGATATATTTTAAAATCCACATATAATGGTTGCAGTGGCGTGTATATGAAATACATTTACTATTTCTCTGTAAAATTTTAGTTTTTTAGGATTTAGGATCAATCGACACCACTCAAGCAGTAGATGGTGAAAAAGCACAGACACATTTTTGTATATTAGAAAAACTATGGACTGTATTATATTTGGAGAAAATGCAAAATTAAATTTATTATTATTATTATTAATTTACATTTTTTTAAGAAATTACGTCAAGAGACGAATCGAACTGAGTAGAAAACTGCGATCGAATAAAGTCTTAATCAAAATGTAAATCTTTATGCAGGTATTGGAATTTTTCTAATGAAAATAGGAAAATTGGATAAATGATACTAAACGTATTATTGAGTTTATCGAAAAAAAAAATATATGCTTTTAAGTGAATTGGAGAGAGCAGAACTATACTCTACATAAACTTGTTTATAACAAAAACCACAATCTAATACAAAACACCAGGAGAGAATTCAACAGAGAATATATAATCCTGGTATGCACAAGAAGATGCCAAAACCACATGTGGATATGATCTTTTATCTTTTCTCCAAAGTCTTTATTTAAGATTTTCGTTTTTAAATAAACGTGTACGTCACACGGCCAGTATAAAATCGAGAAAAACATTGATTCCTTACAAATCTTAAGGAAAATGAAAATATTTTTTGTAATTAATATTTTGGTGAACATAAAACATTTATAGGAAACTTTTAGTCTTTGCAGTTTTCTACTCTCAAGTTTAGATCGTCAAGGAGTTTTAATTAGCTGTTAGGGAACTTTTATTGCAATAATTATGCTGTTATCATAGGGACAGTTTGGTTATGATAAATTATATACCAAAGTCAGGCCTTTTTTGGATGTTATCTAAAATATTTTTAAAACATTTTAACCTTCGAACAATATATCTAATGGTAAGTCAATCTTTCTGATTAAAAACGGGTTTTTGGTTTGTCATGCGTGCTTTTGAAAGTAGATACATTGATCAATACAAATATGTACTGAAAAAAGCGAATGTTAAATACCTTCGTTATGGTGTAATTACTTTTTTAGCACACTTTGGCAACTTTTTCACATCTCTACCACTTCTTAGGACAAAAAAAAATACATGTACGCAAGTATTTTTTACATAGCAGCAGTAGTATGATCAGTTGATCAAACAAATAAAAATGAATAACAAAAAGAACAAATTTACTGTAATCAGATAATCCAAAGGTTATAGCTGTAACATGGGATTCATCAACAAAAGCAGACTATGCTTTAAGAACACTTATACCAAAATAGACCATAAAAACCAAAGTGTTCTTAGAATTGTGTGGTATTTTTAATAATGTAACAATCGTTACTACAATAGAATTTAATTTCACGAATTGCTTTAATACCAACACACAATCAATCAGTTTGTTCTGGCTCAGAAGATTTCACGACTTTCACGACAAAGAGCTTTAGCTTGTAAAGAATTAAATCCACACGAGAATCCATAATAAAAAAAATTGTAATACACTTATGTATGTACAAATGAATCCGATCTAGAAAATTATCGACTGTCCAGTGGATTTAGGGAGCTGTTACGGAGGTACTAAAAACAAATAGACTAAGTGGTGTACTACCTGTAAGTTATAGTAAACTCAATGTTTTCCTTAAAGAAAAAAGATTAGATAAGTTTCTTCATATGACCATATGTACAAAATTAAAAGATGTGAATCTGTGTGAGCTTCTAAAACGGAGCAGCAGCACAGAGTTAAATGGATATGTTTCACTTTTCCTGTAACAGAAAAAAGTAATAATTGTTTTAGAAAATATCATACTTAGACAAAAAGCTAACAGAAATCACGTGTTTTAGCAAAATATCTGTAAAATATGTAGTCTTAATAAATTTTTTTAAATATGTTTTTTATTGACATTTGTTTATGAGTATGAAATAATAAAAACAATGTGTAAATTTCTATTAATTAATTGATTATCTATTATTTGCTATTTTGTTGCATATATTTAACTGTTTAAACTCTATACTCTTTGACAATACTAATCTTAAGAATACGTAAATATTTTTAATAATTGCTATTTACGTAACAAACGTCAATGAAAGGCGAAGCATGACAAAAACGAACGTTAATCGCGACACGAAGCTGTACGGCTGAGCGTTGCATGTGAGTGCGTTGTGCTACGTCACATTCGACGAAAGTAACGTACATTATTTTTGTGCCGTCTTTTGTAAAATTTTTAACCACTTTGGAAATACAATGTGTTGTTAATAGATTTATTACTTTTTATTACACACTCAAGTTCTAATACAACTATTAATTCTTGAGACACTTAGTTTTATGTGGATTTCCCTGACTTTTCATTTGTCACTCTAGAGTTTCTTTATTTGTTTCATTACGATACCTCCATCACTAACAAACTTGTATCAAAGACGTTGCAGCCATAAAAGTTCTTTGCAGAATTTTATTGGCATTTCTAAATTTCTTCAAATCTATTTTATTTTAATTATAAAAAAGTTTAGGCTGCTAGTAACTACATTTTTTTGAATGCAATTAGTAATATTTAACTTCCCTGTATTAACTGTGGTTAAAAGATTTAATGAACAAGTATAAGTAAAAATGTGTAATTAACAATGTCAATAAGTTTAAGATTTTAAACTTTTAAATAAATATAAAAAAACGACTACTAAGTGAATAAAATTATCTGCTCCTTTCTAAAAGTTATTACTTTATGAAAGTAAACATGCCATATGTGTAGGCTTCTGCCGATCAACCATGCACAGCCTGGCTAGCCCATTTTTAGTAAAGTGTGTGAGACTCTGTCAGAATATTTGATGATACTACATAGGATAAAAACTTAAGCACACGTTTCGATTAATTACAGATGCTTTTGATTTAAAAATATTCTTATGGGCAAATAAATTTGTAAGCTTGAGCTTCATATAAGCTTTGTAATGTGTTCAGCAACATATAAATCTAAAAGCACATGAGCGCTCTATATTAATAAGAAGAAACTAAACAATATGTAGAATAACAATAGAACCCCAAGTAGCAAAAAATCAGCAAGCAGCAAAACAGGTTGTAAAACTCTCTTGCAACTATGGTTTCAGTAAGGCATTTAGTTACGAAGAACAGTTGCTGAGTCCTTTCCCTGAGAGCGTTGTCACTACCGAATTTGGTCAGTTGCAAGGCAACTGCAGTAATATTATAACCTGTTTTACAACGTGTTCGAAAACTGCTGCAGCGGTTACTACTTTGTAACTGTTTTGCATGATTGCTATAACGGTTTTTTACTAAATCATGTTTACCTATTCTGAATCGTTTCTCGTAATGGTTTATCATCACGGTTTTGTAATTGATTTGTAACATTGTAGTTACTGTTTACAGCAACTTTGATATGTAACTGTTTTGAAAACATGCTTGTTATTACCACTATTTTAAAACTACTTTTTATAAATCCGCTTTTTAGTTAGTTATTAAACTTATCCAAGATTTTAGTTTTACTAACTGCATCATAAAGATTAAAACAAAAGTAGAGATAAAAATATATTAATAAAAAGATACAGATATATAAAAAGTTATAATAAATGTACATTATTTAATTTTTTATAGTTTCTTATAGAACTAAATGCAAACAGAAAGATATAATAAAAGAATTTTTACACATCTGTTGTGTGTGTGGTACCAGTAAAAACAGGTTTTTTACGGCAAATTTTCAAGAAAAGCTGATTATGTCTTTATTATTTATAAATTTTGTAAATAGTAAATGCATATATTTTGTTAAGAGAAAAATGTCTCTGTGTTAGAAAGACCATGGCGGATTTCAAGATATTCCTCACATGTTATAGCGTTTAATGCGTTCACGTAATTCTTAGTTAAATATTTGTATTAGGCTACAAAAATGCACATGTGCAATTATAATCGGTTCTAATGACTCATAATCTCGACTGTTTTTTAAAGATTGCGGTAGGTGTTCGCAAATGGCGATCTAATTTACACGCCTGACTCACTGTGTGTATTACAATATTGTAATGTCTCTGCAATCAAATTCTATTTTATCCTAGAAGAAAATAAAATCAATTTAAAAATTTGCTTACATTTATAATTGGCAACTAATTTCTTCAACGTTGATTAAATTAGAAACAGTAGTTTAAAATGCACGATTAAAAATTATAATAATATGTATAATATACCAATAATTGTACTTACGTAGTTTTGAATTAGAAACACTTTCGGTACTGTTTATTATTGATAAGGATAATGGACTTATGTGTCTTATAAAAATCTCGCAAAATGCACTTGCTGCTGCTTTGTTATTTGAAAGCATAGATTAAATTCACTGTAGTGTAGTCTTTCAGGAATTCACACTTGTAACCATAGGGTCAAGACTGTTACACTGAAAACCGAAATGAAGGTTTTAATGTCACCAAACGACACCGTAAGTTACATATGGGTTTAAGAAACACTTACTTATAACCATAATTGTAAAATGGTTAGTTTCTGTAATAGATTTGAAACCCCTCAGTAAATTACGAAAGTTGCTGCCAATGTTGCTGCAACGGTTTACTTACTGCATGGTGCTAATGTTACTAATTTGGTAACTGGTTGCCAACGTAACCACGGTTACAAAATGCTGCTTGGGACGGTTCGCTTTCCTGGTACTTGATTGATTTTAAAAATTTGGTCAAATTAAGCACGATATCCCTCTTTGATAGGAGCCAGATGAAACCAACTACTTTAGTAATTTCCAGACGTTTCGTATGTTCATAGGGATGAACACTTCATCAGCCTGATGTGTTGTTTGAATACTACTTATAAGTCTCTTAAACAGTGAAAATTTTACGTTTTATTGTTCTAGCGCGTCTTTCTCTTACATTAAGAAAGTTATATTCATGTATATTTTCGTGAATAAGTTATTGTCTTTGTAGGCGTTACACTCTCATTCAAATAATGAAACAAAAAAAAACGTTTGTCTATCTCTTTCTGTAGCCGTTTAAACTTTTAATCTGAAAAACGCCACTTTAAAAAATCCGACTTTAAGCAATTTACAAGCAATTGGCCGTGGTGTAGTGTATCCAATGGTCTTCGCAAGGTCTCTCATTATGCCGCTGCATTACACCGACAAATGAAAGGTCCAGGTTCAAATCCGGTGACTGCCAATGCCGCTTAATCAAAAGTCTTAAAAATAAAATGGCTAATGTTGAACGGTTCTAACACTTACAAACAACAAATGTCATCTAGGGAATTACTTATTTAAATACACTTAGGTCCAATACTCATTGGTTTTCAAGATAGAGCTTTTACAAAAAAAAACTAATAGCCAAACAACGCATTATAGCGCACTCTAAAGTTATCGCAGAAGATGTTCAAAACTGTCGTCCTTGCTCTTGTAAACAAAGTTGCAGCTGTCGTCGAAGAGACTCACGCACTTGATGCTAAACACATAGAGTCCTTTAGTTGTTGGCAGGCGTTCAAAATTCGCTGCCAAAGTTCATCTTCTGTGTTCACTTCAGTGGCGTAAACAAGATCTCTTTTTAAAATTCCCAAACAAAAAAATTTAATGGCGTTAGATCAGGTAATCGTGGTGGGCATGCGATAGGTCCTCCTCGACTAATCCATCTGTTTTCGAACCGTTCATTTAAATAGTTTCTTACTATACGCGAAAAAGTGGGCTGGAGCTCCATCATGCATAAAATACATGTTCATAATAATATCTAATGACACATCCCTCCAGTAGATCGTTCAAATTTTTCACGTAAAGTTATGGTAGGTTTGACCATTCAACTGATTTGGCAAACAAATGGTCCAATTAAACAATCAACCACTCATGCCTACTCAAACATTTATCGAACTCAAATTGATGATTTCTAACATGAATTGCGTGAGGATTTTCATCGGACCATTCGTGCATATTGTGAAATTGAAAACTCTATCACGGAAGTAAAACAGGTTTCGTCTGTAAACAGAATGTTTTCAAAAAAATTTGGATTTATGTTACATTCATGTACCAGCCATTGGGAAAATTGGATACGCGGACGGTAGTCCGTCTCCTGTCCGTAGACAGTGAATCTTTTGTAAGTGATACGGATGAAGTAATTGTTCTTTAAGGGTCTGCCAAACAGATACATGATTGACGCTGACAGCCTTCCATTTATTCGCATGGAAGCATGGAGATTATTATCTTACAGCTTGCAAAATAATGTTCTTGATGTTTGGCATACGTATTTCCACGTGAAGTCTGCCACTGTCTGGATTTTGGCGGCTTAAAGCAACCTGTTTCTCTTAACCTACGGTGGACTTCTTGAAAAAGTTGGATGAGATGGAATATGCCTCAAAGGATATCTCTTCTGCTGATAAGTTCGTTCAGCTTCGGCGAATTTCGATGAGTTTCGCCACAACATAACTGCAGACACATCGGCGTACTCCGCACATGCTGTAAATTGAACCATTGCAAAAATAAGACTAACTTGGGAATAGCAATAAGTACTTTCACCGTTACACTTGAGCAAAATGCTGATTGACATGCATTCTGCGATTGGACCTAAGTTTCTTGTTTTTATTCCTTTACTTTATCACCTGCTAGTGTGTGTGTAAAGTTTTTTAATAACACCCTGTAGAATTTGATATTTTAAATTATAAAATCAAATATCTAATAAACTGTTAATGTTAAAAAACTTATTTTGAATAAATTTTTAGGAAGAATTATCTCTTATAAGAAACTATAAAAATAATCCTCGAATATTTACATACGTACAAAATTATATAAGAAAAACAGTTTAAAATGGCGGATACAACTGTTTCTCCGTTTTTTATCAGACCAAGTTTCAAGTTATTAGACTTTTTGGTTTGAGTTATGGTAAGGGTACAACGTTACACACACACAGACACACACACACAAAGCATCCTTAAAATGTTGTCAAAAATACATTATTCTTGAAGCAGGAAACCTTGAAATGTAAAATTATGCAAAAATGTTTTCAAAAAATGTACAGATTGCTATACTTTCCTTATAGGAAAGTAATAAGTTACTTATGTACCAAGGATCCGGAGATTTCTTTAAAATTGATATGCTTAATTGCTAAAGTTATTTTGAACTGGGTACGTATGGGCAAAGTATCGTCCATCACATTAGTAGAGGCCATGCGACTGTCAAACTCTCACATCCCCGTTAGTTACGGAATAGCAATGATGTGTGCATAAAATTGTTCTAGGCCTGCTGAGTTTGTCAGTAGCAATCTTAAAAGCAAGCGTCACCCCTATGGGTTTAATGCTTAAATCCCTAATTAAGCAAAGCCAGTGTGTAACTTTTTGCAGATCTAATAGCGGTCCTGAGCTCGTTCCTCCTTTTCTTGTATATCGCAAAAAGAAATTTTTGAAAGTCTCGGCGTTGAATTTAAAGCGTTATTATTTTGAACACAATTAACATTAATTTTATTTTATAAACTAAACTGTATTTATTACAATAAATCTGTAGAGTTGAGGTAATTTTAAGTTCCCTGTGTACATATAAGTAATAACATTTATAACAAATTATTATTTTTGACTTCTGTTGAGTGCGGGCTACCAAATGCAGTGGACTTATTAATAAGCGAACGCGGCCTACAATTGTAGTTAGAACTTAAAAACTGTAATTTTCCGAAACAAAAATCAGGTGTGGAACTACGTTACGAACGGTGAAGTAGAAATTAAATTAACGTATACAATAAATAAATACGGAAGTTGGCAAGTTTGTGAAGTGCTGGAAATTCATTGTTCAGGTATGTCAATAAACGTTATGACTCTTCGGTATAATTAATTAAAGTATTTAGGTAATGCACGTGTACTGTGATCGGGTCAACTGGGTTTAATTTCTAATTTGGCGGCAGGTTGACCACTGGGTAACTATTAGTAACAAAAGCTTCATAAAAATCGAAACACGACGGAATTACGTTATTAATACTGTACGGGTTATTACAGATTAATGCTAATGGCAAACGAAAGCTTCCGGTACGTTAAGTTCAGATGAGTACTTTGGAAATGATCTATGACTCAAATTCATAGATTTTAGAGCCCAGGGGTTCAAAACCAGAACGTAGCGATGCCCAACGTAGTGAAAAGACCCTGACTCCAACCCTGTTTGTGTGATCCTTCAATGCGCTAACCTCTTAACTACAGCAGAAGGGTTGAAAACGTGTATGTCTCTGAAAATAAAATAACGGTAGGTTTAATCTCACAAGATCGGTTCGAGAAAGAGTTAGCCGGGTACAAAATCAAAATATTAAACGGGTATCAAGTAAACGCAGGTAATAGTTCTTAAGCAGGGGAACGTCGCGCGCTTCTCGGGAAGCGGAAGATGATGGTCTGCAGCTCAGTAGTCCAAAGCTCACGCGTAATCGATACAAATTTATACATAATTTTAAAAACACATAACGGTCACCTCTGCCGTCACATTTTAATGTAAAAGTGGTCATTGAAAAGTTTTAGACTCTAGGAACTTGTATTGTACCCTTTCCGGCAGAATCGCCGCACTGTCAGAACTCGATACTAAACCAAAACTTTAAGCACACGATCGCGGCATCAGAAAATTTGTCCTTGAAACACTTCGAAAAACTAGGAGAATTTTTTTAACTTTAATTAATGTGGGATATTAAATTTTACATTACAACAAGTAACAACAACAAGTTATTAACAAATTAGTTTGTAGTCATAGAACCTGGGTCATTGACCTAGTAGAGGGAAAGTGAGCTATAAGGTTTGTCTTAGGGCAATTGTGAAAATGAATTAAAGCGTAAGGCCTCCTATTGCTGATGAACCCCAAAGTGGCGGTAAAAGCGGCCGTCCAGTAGTTCACCTGATGGCATTTCTACAGTTGCATTGACATTGTTTTACCCCCAATGTCTTTATTACGTCTCTGATTTTATCCTGCAAGTTTTATTAAAAAATTATTTTGAATTACGCGGGTGTAAAGCAAATCCTACAACGTCTTCCACCGTTAGCAGTAGCTATTTACAGTTAGTATTTTATACGTAGTAATCTTCATACTAGGAGATGACTGCCATCAAAATCCTACTGATGGTTATCGCTAATTTTGTGTAATTGTTGACAAACAAGAGATAATAAAAACATTATTTTGAACATTTTATTGTGTTAATAATAAAAAAGTAAAAAAACACGACTAAAATCTAAACATTTTTTTGCATTAGCGTTTGTAAACAAATATTCAGCTCAGTCACAAAACAATTTTTTAGTTTATACATTTGACAACCTATATAGAATAAGCTTTGAACACTTTCAAAATTTTTAATTTATGTTACTTGAATTGGCGCTACAAACATTCAAAATTATGATCACTACAGTCCTAAAACAACTGCAATAAGGAAGTTAAAGAGGAAAACATTCCTCACAACTCAATAATATTAAAGTTAATAGATTATCACAACGCAATTATTAAAGATAATAAATAATAAAAAAACTCTTTTTATCTTTATTTATAATTATGATTTTTTTAAGCAAATAAATATTAAATTCATGGCTGCATCTGACAGTTTTATTGCAAAAAATGATTAACTTGAAGCAACTCGTTTAAGTTTTTTATATAGAATCCAATAAAATTGTACAGACAAATGAAGGTCTAATTTAAATTGTAACAAAAAACGGTCCACTTGAGCGATTATGGAACACTTACATATTTAAAAAATATTGTAATTATTAAAAAAAAATAACATGTATGAATAATAATACTAATAATAAATCGTAGGAATAGTCTTGTTAATGTATATAAGAATTAAGAAAACAAGATAACTAAAAACTCATAAAATATAGTACGTGTTTGTGTTCGTTATAATAAACAAATATAATAACTAAAGTTGGTAATGTAAATAAAAATATCTTCTTAAATCGGTAGCTTATACAGCAAGCACCTGCCTAGATGACAAAAAAATATAGTAAGTAAAGTAATTCAGGATGTTGTCGAGTTCTTCGTACATATATACTACGAGAATAATGTAATAAATTTCAACAAACATTTTCTAAGATCGTATTTGAGAGGTTTATTGTATCCGTAGATTGTTAATGCAAAGGTTTAGCAATGCCGAATTTACGATATTACCGTTAGATACCGACAACAGCTTTAAAAAAATCAAACTTTTTTATGTTATTGTGACACGATAATTATTGTAACAACGAATAAACTTGTACACACCAGTTTACTTAGACTCTTTCTTTTTAAAGATTTAATTTCTGTTAAGCAAATCATTTTGTTTCTTGCTACACCATTACATGACAAAACGTACAGGAATCAACGCATTTAAAAAAACTACTTCAATGGCTGTGAACCAACATTTAAGAAACTTTTGGCATAAATAAATTCAACTTTCGGAAATGATTACCGATTTCTTTTCAGAGTTAAAAATACTCATAATTTTGTTTTTGTTTTAACCTAAAAACCTCGTTTTATTTAAGACAACTAGCGTAAAAACAAGATGCTTCACTCTGGTTAAGAGACATTCGCGTAATTAATACCATATATAGGAAATTTCCAATTTTAATATATTAATTTTCAGGGTCTCTTTTCAATTCTAATGTGAACAATACGTAACTGATAATTAATTTTTTTCTACCTTACGACAATGGACCTTTAATCACTACATAAAAATTGTAAACATTAAATGAACTAAGAAGAAATTCAAACGCTTGTCAGTGAATATTTTTCGGGATGTTATGGATGTTTCTTACAGGAACCAAAATAAAATAATATAACATTTACAAATTTCAAACGAGGTAAAATTAGTTGTTCCTTTGTCAAAAATTCTTAGTCGCTGTTAACGAGCAGTAATGATAGCAATGGTTACATGTGTTTTTCAAAATAAATAGAAAATGGCACATTATCAAAATGTTCCTGTTTGTCACATGGAACTAATTTGCATAAAAGTAAACGAATACTGCAGATATAATAAATACACAAATTTGCATACAAAGCTGGAAAAAATCTTCATCAGTTCATATACAAAGTACAATAAGCTGAGAAGATTATGTAAAAATAAGCACTTGAATAGGGTTAATAAAAATTACAAATACTTAAACAAAAATAAATTAATTAACGTATTTAAGCAATTAAATCATTTTAATTAGAGTAACAAGCTTTACTAAGTTAGAGCACAGTATAGAAACTGAGACAAATTTACAGTCTAAACCTTCTTCTTTATTTAATCTTGATGATGATTACGGAATGTGAAAAAATTATCTAATGGAGATCTCACTTAAGAACATCAATCAGAGAGTAATTATGTATATATAAGTAAAATAATCAGATAGTAATTACTTTATCAAGCAGGAACGATATAAAAGCATGATGTGTGTAGGTTTTGTATTAAAAATTAATACACAAAGTTAGTAAAAACAAAATTTTTAGTTTGATTAGTCAACATACTTCTGTAGAAACTCTTAACTCGCAAACTACTCTCTGAAATGTGAAAACGTAAAAAATAATTATAAATTTATAAAACAAAAAATCTTAAGATAGTTAGGAAAACCAAAAAATCTTTTAAAAAATATTTTTTTATTTTAAATTTTTAGAGTTTAGTTGAATTAATATGTTTAATTAAGATGAAACAAAAATAACAGCAGTAACGGTAAATGATGGTATCTACTAAACATAGCATAAAATATTGTTAAACCATTTCAAAAACACGTGTTAATATTTTATTTTCAATCAAGTGAATTATAATTAGCTAGATACGCATTTTTACGGGTACACTAATTTTTAGTTCCCTGATACCGGATAGTAAACAAGTGTTATTTAACTTTTCTTTAACAAAGTTTTAATAAAACTGAGTACCACATCCAATTAACTAAGTTTGTAATAACAGGATTTTATGCGTAAATTGCAGGAGTAATGTTTTACACAGTTTTAATATACACACAACTTGTAGAAATCGAATAAAAATGACAAGGACCATTCTCCTATTGTATTGGTATTAAGTATTCTGTTTGGAGTAACTGTTTGGTTATTCACATGGTACATTGTTTCATTAATGTAAAACAAAAAGAACCAGTACATACATTAATAATATCTTCTATTAATGTTAAGTATTAATAACATTTATTGTATACGTAACAAAACAATGAACATCTAAATTAAGATTTGGTGCAATGAACAATGGCTCCTTTATTTAAGAACAATTTACTTATGGCTTCTATACTTAAAATGCAAATCAATACATAATAAAGATAATCGAGAATATAAACTTAATTAAATGCTCTTGTTATGCTGCAGTATTTTGTTTCTAAAAATAACTTAATAAATCACAATTAAATAAAATAATATAAATTAATTATTTTTGTGTTACACTTCTGTAATCATTCAGTAAGCAGTTAATAATATTTTTTCAATATAATAGATATTAAATACTTTAAAAACAAAAATAAAGCGTAATTGGGTATTGATTTAGTACGAATTCAAAGTAAAAGTCTATTTTTGGATTTAAACTGCGATTCAATGCTTCTTTTGATATTTATCCGCTAAAATATTGTATCTATAGCGATGTTTTCTTTTTGCAATTTATTGGTATCGTTTTTGATTTATTATATTATTAGGGTTAACTAAAAATAAGTATGTCTTGATAAAATTGTATGTTATAGTTGAAGATTAAATACTGGTCGCTAGAAATGTGTATAAACAATATTACAGTTCTAAATTGTAAATGTTATTTATTGTACAAATGATATAATAATTATCAAAGTAGCACTCGTAATTTAATTAACCCTTGTTAGTTCAAGATGGCTGTGTGTACTTTTTGAATAAAATAATTTCAATTCAATGTAACCTTAAAATTTTAGTAAAACAAATACAATTTTTGAATTTTAGTTGTAAAAACTTATATTTATGTTTTGTATTTAAAAATATTTTTTAATTATCTATAATAAGTCACCAAAAACAATATTACAATGAGTAAAAGGATCAATGCATTATAATTTCTATATTTAAAAATACAAATATTATAAAATTCTAAAAATAAACGATGCAATTTTATTTTCTGCAAAAGAAATCATACAAAACCACCTACGCATACAAAAACATGAACTGAACAAGTTGATAATAAAGTCAAAAATAAAATCTTCGAATCCTTGAATTGTTTAAAATCATTCTCTTCTATATTTAGTACAATATTTATAAATAGTAATATAAAATATAAAAAGTAACCAAACAAACTGTAACCGAGGGCGAAGAAGAAACAAAGTCAGTATTGACGAGAAATTGCTGTAACGAGTACTGTAACCTTTATTAGAAATCAAAATCCTTATCTTAAGATAACGTTACATTAGTATTATTTTACTTTAAATAACCTCCATAGTGTACTATTAGTTCTACTACTAGGCAGTTTATTTTTACAGTTTTCTACAAACATTGACAGAACTTATCATAATGTACATATTTATGTATTTAATAAGTCTTAATCCATATTTAAATTTGTTTCATTAACGCTGTTATCAAAGAAAAATCGATTTCTAAGTTTACATAGAATTCGATTATTACAGTAGAAAGTTAATTTCAAAATACTTATTACTAATATATTTTTGTTTTAATAAAACACATAGTTTTCTTTCAGGTTTTAAGATTTTGTAGTTAACAAAAACCATTATAAAAACGACATCTACAAATCCAATATTACAACAAAAATAATTATTACTTGCTTAAACAAAAATTAACAACGTACCTGAGATGACGGATTTAAAATAGAATTTCACCAAATTTTAGACAAAGTTTTTGTTAATTAATTACTACTCAAAACTCAAGGATACTAAATGAATAGGATTGCTCGATCGCTCGATTTATTCTGCCGAGATCATGTGACGCGCTGACGTCACGCGGAGACCTCGCTCTCTATACTTCTATTACAATCTGTATTAAGATGCACCTTAAAAGGCTTCTAAATATTTTATTTGAGTAATTGAGTAAATTTGACAACTTTTGATTTAACAAGTAATGGCAATAATGTTCATAATCGAAATATTTTTTTTTATTAATTAGTTTTTATGTTTTTTTTATAATTTTTTAAGGTAAAAAATTACATTTAAACATAATTAAGCTAAAATTAGTCTGCTATTTAAATTATTTTCACTTAAACGGAAAGAAACCTTCACAAAAAATTAATAGCATTTGCTGCAATTAAGGACCATTATCAGAATGAACTATGAAAATATAAAGCGTAGTGAAAAAAGACGTGGATGCATTCATTTTTAAATTGAACTATAGAAAAATTGCTATTAATTTTCTATTTTACGCCATTTACGGTCAAAACAAAGTGTACTGTTAATGGATAAATAAATGCAGTCAAATTTAAGGTTGACGAAACTAAAAAATAACATATCACACTACAAGTTTATTTTGAAATTTTATTTAATTTTCTTCGTTTTATTCTTTCTTCATCGGTTTCTTTGAGCTGTTGTATTCGCTCTTTTTCTTTCCACGTCTTTTTCACTAAGCTTTATATTTTCATAGTTCATTCTGATAATGGTCCTTAATTTGCAAAACGAAACGCCATAATAATGTCCAGAGAAATGTTTTCTTTTTTCTTAATTTTAATACTTATTTTTTTTACAACTTGTGGGCTTTTTTTTAAAGAATCACCGTGGAAATGTTCAAAGTGAATGCATCAAACAGCAAACGCTATTAATTTTTTGTGAAAGTTTATTTCCGTTTAAGTGAAAATAATTTAAACAGCAGTTTAATTTTAACTTCATTATGTTTAAATTTAATTTTTACCTTAAATTTTACTAAATTTATATTAAACAATTTTATTTAAAAAACTTAATAATTAATTTTGTAAATCTCGTTCATAACTCTCCTCTGTAAAATGAGTAGAACAAATTACGCTAGTATTAGGGTTCATGTTATCAGCCCTTTCACAACGCCTAATCCATTCATTTTTAGTTGTAATGGACACTAAATCGGTGCCTTTTGGGAACTTGTGGTATATAATCTTAAGATTTTTATTTTTGGTTGCAATCCGGTTGTTATCGCAACCAAATACAGCGCACCTTGTTTCTGGCATTGTATAATTACACCTCAGTATCTAATATAGTGTAAATAAGTTTAAATTTGAAATTAAACCTGATAATAATTCGAAATTCTTACAAGCAACTTGTAGGCACTTATTTGAACGAGTAAAACACCAAGAAATGTAATAATTACTATTAAAAAAATCGCAAAACCGTTGGATTTAAAGTGTATTTAAGCACTATTTATAATCAGCGAGCCGATATGTGGTCTCCGGCTGACGTCACGCGTCAAGATTTACGGGAGTGGGGCGGCTTACATTGCGAGAATACGAATCGAGCAATCCTATTCATTTAGTATCCTTGCTCAAAACTCATAACAACGTAAACACAAACTTAATCGATGCATGTCTTTTAATTCGGCCGATTAACGCGAACTGACCGTTGATAAATAGACAATAAATTTAAAACAACACTTTGATAAGAAATGACGCATCTATAAAATGTACACCTGCAACAAAACTGATAACTTAGGTAGATGCTTGCTTGAATTAGAGTTTTTAAGCTACTGTTTAAATAAAACCTATGTTGTATATACATATGTATAAATAAATTAAAAATCAAATATATAATTTCTAAAGTCGATAAACTCTTGAAATTATATTACTTTTAAAAAATGGTAAATTATTTAGTAACTTTAAAAACTATAAATTTCTGGTTTTAATCAAATTAATGATTCCTTCTTGTAGGAGGTAGGATGAAAGCAACTACTTCAGTACTATTGCGACGTTTCGTGCTCGTGATGAACACTTCATCAGGCTCGCTAACACTGAGTCACGTAATTTTTTTCTAAAATAATTAAGATATAATTAATACATTTAAGTTCAAAACGTTAATTTGTACATCGTGCACATATTTAAAACGTACGTTTTTCAAAACGTTAATTTGTACATCGTGCACATATTTAAAACGTACGTTTATATATATAAACACTGATGCAATTAATGTGAAGAAGTACTTCGTCAAGAACAACTTGAACAAATTTTCAAATGTGTAAACTCCATAAAAATCTAACCAACAGCAAAATAATAAATCAACAAACCATACATTGCAGACAAAAGGTGACTATAAAGGCGCCAAGAACAATAATACTCACTTTATAAATATCAACAAATTTAAGAGGAGCTATAGTCACTCTCGCTCTAAAAGCAACACTGAGGTTGAGAATCGGTACACTGCAGGCTGAAATACAAATATAAAAAAACACACAATAATGCCAACAATTCTGCTTCTATATTCATAAACTTTGAATAATAGTAACAATAAACATGCAAATAAACAAATAGCTTTATATAGATATCGATAGATAAATGTGGGTGGTAAGGGTGATGGTAAATGTGATGGTACTTTAATTACACAAAATATAATGAATAAATCAATGTGATAATGGTGAGGGTGTTTAGATGATAAGCTAATTACACAAAATATAATGAATAATTCAATTAAAGGGGGTTTTAAAAAAAGCTGCTTTGAGATCTGATATAAATAAATTACAGAAATTAGCCAAAAGGAACTACTATTAATTCAAGAGCGATGGCTAAACAAAACGCTTCTTTTAGGTCTACCCAATTTATGTTGTACTCTCTATAGTATAGTCACAAAAAAATAAAGAATAATTTTGGGGTAGTTCTTGTTTTTTCCCCTTACACAGTAGGTATTTTGTTTCAGTAATAGTTAAAACGTACTATGTCACAAAACCTTAACTTTGATGAATGAATATTGAATAATTACATGTGATTAATGATTAATTTCTGTTGAATATATACAAAATGGGATATTCTTAACGTAAGTGAATATATACATATATACTTAAATTAATGTAACTAAAGGTTCACAGTTGACTGTTGAAACGGGATAATGCAAACAATACTGTTGCGAATTTATTTATTAAAACTAATTTATTTAAAACGACTAAAAAAATACGTTTACTTATTCTAGAAATATGTACACTTTTATATTAACCGAACTAATTAAATTTAAATATCTAAGGATAAAAACTTACAGTAATTTATATAAAACAATAATATGCTTTCACTTACGCGAAGATAAGATAACGTCCGCGGATAACTGCACACTTTGTTTCACACTAAAAATCACGTACACGATTATTCTCGGTATATTTATCTAGACACACGCGTGCTAACGACTTATTTATTTCCACTTTAATAATCTTCTTAACACTGCTGTATTCCCATTCCAGCAAAAACTGACCTACGAATTGTTCCGTCAGTATATATACACATAAGGAAATCCTTCTGGAGTGTTCCCTATTTTTGGGTATATCTTCTAGAAGATGGATAACAACTTCTAGAAAGCTCTTGCCTTTGCAAATAACTTCTTGAACGTTTCCAATACTTAAAACCTGAAGGGTAAATATTTAATTACAATGGGATCTAACCAAAGTAAACTTCTTCCTCTTATAATCCAACAAATTCAGATCTCCATAATATAATATTATTTCATAGGGTGCACAATATGAATTCGCCTACACAAAATATAATCGGACGAGACAACAATGACTTCTGACCTGATATTCGATGATAGTACCTCTCCGATGACAAAGGTCGATGATTGAGCGGTAACGTAAGGTTTCAGCCAAAGTAGGTAATGACGATGAAGATCGGGTCAACTTTCCCCTGAATACAGGAATTGCCAAACAAGTCTTCCCGGAGACGAACACCCAATATACTTTTCTTAACGGGACTTCCACAGACGAACAGGGACACGTAGTAATTAATTGAATAGTACTAATGCTTGAATAATAATAATACTCGTAGAATGACGGTACGCTTCTACAATACTGATGGCCGAAAGGGTCCCGACTGGTAACACGATGATAAACCGATGGATAAAAAAACAGAAAAAAGAGACAAGAAGCTGAAATAATATTAAGTCTTAAGGATATTATAGGAATAAAAGAACGGTACAAACCTCTACGATCTTAGGCGAGCTACATGTGGTACTAACACTGGTTAATAAATCCGCCGAAGCGATAAAATCTCCACCCGTAACACAACTTTCCACAAAATGGTGAGCGATTTTTATAAAATAAATTCATTGAGATCTTTGAAATTTCAAGGGATGCAACATCTACTTAATGAAATGGCACAACCATGCGTTTAGCACAAACTTTGATTCTCGAATGCCAAAACAACAGGAAGTGAAAAACTGGGATTGGTAAGAGATAACTGGGAAAATAAGATTTCAAAACTCGAAAATCAACAAGGTCATAAGCTTTTCCCAAATAATAGGCAACAAACAATACACAGAGACATTTAAATTGTAACAATATAAACCAAAAGCAAATGACATGAAACAATAAAAAACCATAATAAAGAATCTTATATCTAATAACCAAAATGACATAATAGCTCTATCACCAAAAATAGTAGTAGTCTACATAATCGTGAAATCAAACTATTTTTACCACATTCCAATACAATCTTACTCAGAAGAAAAAAATAATAGATTCTCAAAACCTCGGTATCAGATAAACTTACCAGTTAGAATAATAACAAAAATTAAACCTATAAAAAAATAATATTCAACATTTTCTAGGGTACCATATTATTACAGTAATCATCATTAAGAAACTACCTACAAAACACCACAAACTTATAACGTCATACTTAAAACCAAACACTTTCTAAATGCTTAGAACACCCAAATAACAATGGTCAACAGGCATATTAGTCTTATACGTGTACGATACGTACTTGAATTCCAAAAAATTTTCAATATTTAAAAACGAAAATTTGTCGTAATCTTAAACAATTTAGAACGGAATGTTTGGAATGCATTTAAGAACGTGACCTAACATTTCTTACGAAATAAAAATTTTTTAATTTACGAGGTAAATATCAATAACGTTTTTAGAAGCTACTACTAAACAGATTAATATTGGTATTATTTCAACAAAAAAGACGAGCAATTCTGTGTTATATATGATTTATATATAATAAATTTACTCGCTCAAGCTGTTTAGCTGTTTAGGTAGCGTAACCTACAAAAATAATTACAATTCCGCACGTAGAAATAAAGGAAGAGGTACCTAAATGAGAACTCTATTGTCGCAGGTACTGATAGTACATAAACCCGACATTATAAAATCGCACACATAAATAAACGGAGTAATAAAAAAATTATTATTCATGGTTGTACGGAAAAACGTGTTTACCACACCACAGTGTATTCTACCCTTGAACCAAATTATAAACGCTGCCAGACACGGCAACTAAATAAAAGAGAAAAGACAAACACCGATAAAAAATATACAATAAAACAGAACTTAAAATAAGAAAACAATCCAAATATCCTATTTAAACAGTGAAGAAGCTTACGAAAGGTTTTTACAGAAAGGTAAGGCTGATTGATGTAATATAAAATTAAAAAATCCAAACTTTTCAATTAAAAAGAAACGAAAAACAAAAAAAGTGACTGAGGAAAATTAGACGAGCGGACTGTCAGTCAAGTATTTTAAAAACATTTGCGATGAAGACCTAAAATAAGCAGTAACTAGTTTAATGAAAAAATATAATGGCATAATCGCATTTTGATAGGTCTCAAGATAGAACCGAAGTGCTTCCTTGATATATGTATATTTCAGTTCTCGATTATTTGAATTTTATTGTTCACATGAAGTTACAACAGTTTGTCAGAAGTGATAACTTGATCTCAAATATTTATAACAATGCCCGTTTCTACATCTAGTGTGGTAAAAGTGATAAGTTCATCCAAAAGAGTGCAAGACTTGAAGCATCCGATTTTAATTAATAATATGCTTAATGACTATTGCATGTTGTAATTGCAAAGGCTTTCACGGCCGGAGTCTATGCTAAGATTAGAATGAAATCGAAAATTTAAGAAATAAACGATAACCTAACAAAGAATCACTACAGAATTAGGTAATCAACTTGTTAACCAAGCCAGACTCGAAACTGTATAGAAGTGTATAGTGTATTTATAGAAGAAGTATTATCCGGGTGGGAAGAACTCAACTTTGATTAAGTTACGATTGAAAAAGGGCGTATCTTCTATAAACCAGTAATAACCGGGAATCAAAAAGAGGATAGTTAAAGAAAAAATGTAGGAAAAATTGTCTTTGGGAGAAGGAAGAATTTGAGAAATTTAGCTGTCGAGTTAAATATGAGTTTAATACTATTCTTGCAAAGAAGTTTCTATATTTGATCTGTGACTTTATAACTGTAAGGAAGAAATGCAACTTTGAGTTAGAACTCGAAATGTCTTTAGGTACTCGAGTACCCAATTTAGATGACGATTTATAACTGCCTAAATATTCATATTCATATAACCATTGTCACTCTACGGGTAACCACCGAAGTTCATCTCAAAAAGTTTCAATTGTTAGAATCCAAAAATTTTAAATTTTTTTCAATTACTGGCTTCGTGAAAACGGTAGTCAACTTATCTAGTTTGACTCTTAAGTTCCTAAATCCAACATTTCTAAGCTGAAAGAGTTAGCTTTGAAAAGTCTTTGTAGATACCGCGATATCATCGTTCTTCCAGCGGGCAAAAGCAAGACTGTTATTTTGAATCACACGGATTACGTTACGGAATACATTCTATTCTTTTAGAGGATACGTACGATTCTTTAAGTGGTAATCTCACTTTGAAAATTGAACGCAGGGTCAGCGAAATAATCAGGCTTTTTCTAACCAACTTCATGAAACTACCTTAGCTTTTAAACAACCTCGTCTACACAGATTTTCTGAAGTCCACAAACAAACTAAACCTTATAGACCAATCGTAATTTTCATCTAATCTCAAACTTACAAGCTGGCTAAGTTTTTGTCCAACACCCTTTTTAAATTTACAGGTAAAACTTCTTCTCTCATTATCAACTCTCATCATTTTATTCAACGTTTGATATCTAGGAAGCTTGAACCCCAGGATCTGTCTTGTGAGTTTTGATGTCACTTTTTACCAAAGTTCTTAATAAAGATTCGTTTTTTACCATCGAGCAAATTTTGTCTCACCATGACAAACCTTTAAGTTTGATATGTGTTTACCAACCACTATATTTCAGTTTGCTAACAAGTTTTACGAACAAGTTTCAGGCGCGGGTTTTCCGTTATCTCCTTTTGTACCTAACATTTTTATGGAATCTTTTAAAACTGTTGCTTTAGAATCATCAATATTAAAACCTAAAGGCTGGTTTATGTATGTTATTGTTTGGTCTCATAGTTGTCTTGAATTGTCTAGGTTTCTTGACCATCTAAACAACCAACACCCTGATATCAAATTCACCATGGAAATCGAAGAAAATAGTTTTCTTGTATTTCTCAAGTTTTTGTAACACGTAAACCCAACCAACTTTTAGGCCATTCTGTTTATCGCAAACACATACCAACACAGACAGATATCTTCATGCTTTGTCTCATCATCATCCGGCTCAGAAACTTTCTGTTTTAGAATCTTTGGTTTATCGCGCATTTTTTATTTACCAACGTAGATTTGAATCTTTATCATCTTACTAAAACTTTAGTATCGATGGTTATATAAAGCGAGATATTTAAGCAGTTATAAAAAGTCGTCTACATCTGCGTAGTCGAGTACCTAACGACATTTCTACTTCCGGCTCCAATGCAAAATTGGCATTTTTACCTTACGTTTATAAGGTCACAGTTCAAATAGAAAAATTTTTTCGTAAGAATGATATTTAACTCGACAGATAAAATGTCTCAAATTCTTCTTTCTCCTAAAAACAAATCCTACGCTTTCATCTCAAGGTGTATACCAAGTTCCTTGTTTCTATGGTTTGGTCTATATTGGTGAAACTAGTAGTTGCGTCATCACAAGTATTTTAAAACATAATTGTTATATCAAGAAAAGACATATTTCTAAATCTGCCGTTGCTGAACATTATGTTACCACAGGTCACTATATAGATTTTCATAACGCCTCGGATATTACAAAATCTCCATTTGTCTTCAATAGGAATAATTCTAAAAAGCATAGAAACTATCCTAATAACTTTAATCGCGACAACGGTTTTGAAGTATCCTTTTTTTAAATTCTCTGTAGTGATTCCTTGTTAGATTATTGTTTACTTCTTTCAGGTTTCGATTTCTTTAACACCCTAATAAAGTCCCTATTGAGTATTATTTATAAAAAAGCGCACAAACTTTAAACTTGAATGATATCATAAAGGAATTTGCCGAAACAAAAGCAAGACGAGGAATTAAAATGAAATTCCGGATATTTTAACAATTAACAGTTATTTTTTCAATAATTGTAATTTTTAGTAATAATAATATAA
Source organism: Aquatica leii (assembly GCA_035610365.1). Classification (NCBI taxonomy): domain Eukaryota; kingdom Metazoa; phylum Arthropoda; class Insecta; order Coleoptera; family Lampyridae; genus Aquatica; species Aquatica leii. Next base: position 205,503,614 of record CM069432.1, on the reverse strand, counting down.
GATTACGTGCATGTATGTATTTTTTAGTTTGGTTAAATTTTTGGGCCTTTAAGCTGTTTTGTCTACCGGTCCTAATTGCTTAAATCCGCTACTGCAAATAGTAATGCCCAACTTCCCGAGGAATCGTGAACTTATATTATTTCATAGCAGTTACGGCTTCTCGCGGTAATTTACAAACTCCAAAATAAATCGCTTGCCCACTTTATTTATAAGAATTTTTTGCCAAACCTGTAGACCTTACCATTGTAGAGATAAAGCCGCTCCGCAACCTTGTCCGGACAACCAATATAATAATATATAATAATTTTTTTAGTGAATTTTAATACAATACGGATTTGCAGATCGATAATTTCTGGAGGCAATGCTTTCTCGTAAAAACAAATAATAATTTTTTGTATATATTACAAAACCGCAAAATAGTTTCCCTTTAATGTGAAATTGTCCTTTGATTTGCATACCATAGTTGTGATCTACAAAGAAACCACGATGACTAACTTTATTACCAGTTGTTTTTCATAAGCTTCGATAGTCTTTTTCTCATTTAAATTGGCGTAGTAGCAGCACTTTCAATTTATTAGTTTGTTGTAGGAAAATGTATCTGCACGTTTCAACCACTTACTTGTATTTCTTCGTTTTACAATTATGCTAAAATGAGACGCCGTTGTTTAAACTTTTTTTTATACGAAAGTTCGTTATCACTTTGACCTTCAATTGATAATTTTATTTTAAATTGTTTTTCTTGAAACTTAGTTTGTCTTTAAATTATTTGGTTTCTGTATCGTAATCTGACTCCTCAAGGTCTAATTTCTAGCATATCTCTTTATAATCTTTATATCGATTCTGACTTACTTTTTTTTAGTTTGTGTCACTTTTTGTTGCCAACTTTCTGTCTCTTTTTGTCTCCATATCCTTAACATTTTTATAAGAACTTTTTTCAGTGACGATTATAATTGCTTAAATTATCATTTTGTTTTTTTTAGTCGACACATTGCACGGTACTTATTTTTAGCTCCCAAGTGCAATAGTTTTTTAGTCTTTAGTTCTATAACTATTGCAACTTCAGAGTTGGAATGTAATCTATGGCCATGACTGCAATGGGACCAGCCACCATAGCTTACTTTTTCTTGTTTTTTAGCTTCCAACATAGACTCAAAGAAAACATATTTTCAAATGTTAAAGCAAACAATAATATTATTATTTACCAGATGTATCATATTAATGATATTCAATGCTAACATCACATGTATCTCTTTTTGCCTTATCATGCTTTTTTATGAATGAAAGTAATTTTAATAATATTGTTTAACAGTTTATACCTTGCCCAAATTTTCTTCTGTTTTCTAAAATGTTTTTTCCTCTCAAAATTTAATATCTATTAAAACAAAAAGTTCTTCCATTTTCGAGTACCCAACACCAATTGACATGATACCCCAAACTGTACTTTCGCTTATTGACAGACTTGATGTGCTTAAAATATTTGAAGTTTGTTTATTCTTTTTTTTTTCATATTCGCTTCTGATTATTCGTAATTTCATACGAATAATTGGCCCTAAATTAATTTAAAAAAAACTTTTTTTAAGCTTTTGAGTTAAGTTAAGTGTATTGATAATTTTTCAAGCTTTTTTTTTCTTAAAAAATGTTGACCGTCTATAATAAAGTGACCTATAATAGAATGTATAATGTCTTAAAAACATGATAGACAATAACTTATCACTGTATCAAAAAAAAATTAATAAATGAAAGAAGATTGTGTTCTTACATATCTGGTATAATTGCATCAATTTGATGTGTTACATACCGTTATGTAACTCGTGAACGCAATGTTCGATTTTTCTTCCGTTATCACCATTGTAATAATTGGAAAAAGTATTTTCATTACTTTGTAACTCCAATAATAACCAAGTTAACAATAGTGCCGATTTAAGTTTCAAAACTTTGTATGTAACCACTGCCTAAGTACTATTTTATTGTAAAAGAACTCAGTGTCGGTATTGTATTACCTTCAACTACAAATATCTCGGTTGCAATTGTACAAGGAACAATCGGAAAAAGCGTGACACGCGGCTTGTTTAAAAAAAACTGGTTTGGTCACCACACGACTTTCCTATAAGGAATTTCTACATATTTTACATTTTCAAATTGAAGAAAAACATCTAAGTCAAATGAATATAGAGAATTCAGAAAACTTAGGCTTATAATTTTATTTGCTTAATAATAGTAAATGTACTAAGTATGCCACATTAGACAATTTTTGTTTACATTTTTTTTATTCTACCCACTTTGAAGTGATATGTACACGTTTGTATTAACTTCCTTTCATTAATATATAACCAAATTATGGTAAATTGAGGTTATGTTGTCAGATTGACTAACTCCTACATTTATGCGCCTTGTTATTGCTTTACCCTCTAGTAAATCGTCGTAGGCAAGATTCGAATCTAAATTATGTTTGAAATTCACTTTAAATTATAAATCAAATATCTAATAAACAGTTAATGTTAGAATTTTTTTTATTCAAATAAGAATGAAAGAAGAATTATCTCTATTAGAAACTAAAAATAAATCGAATAATTTACATATGTACAAAATTATATAAATTTCATTCATTTCATAGAACCGAGAGAATATGAAAAGCCAGTTGCATTTTAAGTTACTAGGACTTTTGGTTCGAGAGTTATCGTGGGTACATCGTTACACGCTCACAGACACACACACACAGACACCTAAAATTTTTTGTCAAAAATACATTTTACTGATTCAAGAGAACTTGAAACGTAAATTTCTGCAAAAAAAATTGTTTGCAAAAAATTGCAATCGCTATACTTTCCTTATAGGAAAGTAAAAAGCAATTTCTCTTACTCTCAATTTTGATGGCTTAAACAAAAAACAATTACTTGTTTAAAAAATGTCAATTTTGTTGCCTGTAGCTTAGCTTTTTGTTTGTTTTTTGTTACTTAAAAGAAAAAAAAATTCCCAAATGTTACTAGCGTCCTTTTAAAAGGATGGTATATACGTGTGTCTACAATTTGGCATTCCTTTTAAACTAAGAATGGTATTGCTAACTTTGTGTCCCTAACTATCGGTGACATTTGTCAACACCATTTTGTAATAATTGAACGGTCGTTTGATTGATAATTGTTCAAGAAAATTGATTTTCTTGTGAGATGTATAGTTTGTGAGTCGACCATTTATAAAATGAGACGATTTTATTTATAGATAAGAATTATTAGTTAGTTGCACTTAATCACAGTTGTTCTTACGGTGTGAAGTGTCAAACTCGAATAGAACAGAATGGAAAATTAGGCCAACTGAGTTTCAGAAGGGCAGTTGATACAAATATTTTGAAAACGTATAAAAAGTCTTCTAAACGAAGACGTTCTAGAACGTCCCATAATGTACCTGTCCATTATCTGTACGATAAACTGGACCATATAATTATTTTCCAAGAAAAACAAACTAAATGTGATATTAGAACTGTGATTTTGGCCTTCAACCTAAACATTGCTATAAAGATTACCACACTCAATAGTTAGTTTTTAACATTTACCATGTGCATATTATGTATTATAAAAGTAAAACTTTTTAAGCACGTTGGTACCTTATATTACCGCGATTTTTTGCACATATTTATACCTTAACAACTCATAAAACAATAATTATCAGAAGTAATGAACATTTTGAGCTCCAATAAATCTTTCTTCAAAATAAAAACAAACTTTTATTTCTAAAAATTAAATCCGTAATGTTTGATAAGGGTAATATAAAAAAAATGTAGTGATAGTGCAAATTTCGAGTATTACAAAAACAATATATTTTTGATATTTAACTTTTTTTCTATACTGTTAAATTTATTTTTTATAACTTTGAGATACAATGTTCAAAATTTCTATAACAAAAAATGCAACGTAAGCAAACCAAAATTCATTTTTTGATTATTTAAAAAAAACTTGAACTAAACTATAGTACGGTAGTATTACACACATTGAAAAAGAAAACGAGTATTAAATTGTTCTGTAATGTATTAATGCTAAGCGTAACAATTGATTCCAATTTTAAAAATAATTCAAACAAATCAAAATAATTATATTTCACATATTTGTAAAAGAACGAAATAATATGGCATTAATTATTCTACATTTAATCTACACAACTTTAAAAAAAAAGTTTCTTGAAGATTACTTATATATAGAAATAAATCACTTGTTAGAAATACAAAAATCGTTTTATAATTTATTTATAGTGACATTTAATATTTTGTTTCACCTGCTACCTGCTTATATTAACATATAGCCCAAACTTTCGCGAAGTACATAACTCGTTATATATTATTATAAGGTATATAATAAATTAATGTAATTGAAAAGTTTTAAACACAAAAAAGTTTCCTCTTTTGATGTTTTGTATTATTTAATGAAACAAATTTATTTTTTTCTCATATTTGTAATCTATTAATTTGAGCAAGTACTTAAAAATTTTTCTTTTGCATTTTTAATTAAAACAAAATAAGTTTAAATGTTATTAAAAATAACATTTTTTGCAATTTCCAATTTACATAAAATATAAGTAATAAAGAAGTATACACGTAAAAAGGATTATTGCTTTTGTTTGAGATTCAAACATATACGTTCATTCTGTAATTGTTGGATTATAAATTGCATTTATACTTATTGTTACATTGTGCCACTTTTAATCGATTACATTTACAAACCTTGTGTGTTTTAAAGTAAGAATCATAAAAAAGACTAAACAACAACAAAAAAATGTGGAAAATATTATTACGCATCACAAAACAAATTTAAAACAAACTTTTTATAATTGCTGATACATTTCTAAGCGATAGATACCCATTAACGCACCATGACAATAATACAAAGAAAAACAAATTTGTCAAAATGTCAGGAGGGAAAGAAAAGAGCGTAGTTTTTATTCTCAGTTTAACCAATTTGTGAAACTTTCAAGTAATTTTTGTTTTGATTCAATTATGATGATTTATAGGATTGTTTTAATGGCTTTCTTTCATTGATGTTCTTTCCGCAGTTTCATGGTTCGTTGCCTGCTTTACTTCCTAAATTCATAAATTAAATACCATAACAAAATATTCCTTTGAATGTTTATTTTGCACGAAACTTTTATATAAAGCACCGGCATAACTTAAATTTCAATTTTGTTTGTAAGTGTTATGTTATTCTTACTATTGTTAAACGTTTTCTGTTTACAATGTACAATTGCAATTAGAAGCGTTTAAAATTTACATGTATTTTATTTATATTCAGATTTGTAAAATGTTTCATGTGGTTCAAAAAGTAAGTTTTTTTTATTAAAATTGATTAATTATAGAGATTACCATGTCATACAACTACAACAAAAACAAAACGTAAAAGATAGATGGCATTCAACACTGCAACAAAATAAATGTAACAATATAATATTAAACATTTAACATTACATAAAATGAAAATCTAATTTCCTTTGAATTAAAAATTAATTTAAAATTAGAGTAAAAAGTTAGTTTATTTAATTCATTTTATTAAAAAAAACAGTAGTAGTAAAAATAGTAATCAGAAAAGTATGTTCAGTTTTTTTATATAAAAAGAATCATGGTTCCATCTGCTAGAAAAATATAAAAATTAATTTATAATCAAACAGTAGTTATTATTTCAACCGATAATAACACGATTGATACTTTGATTGATAGGTTTATATTCCTTACTGTGTGTTCTAAATCCTAAAGTAATCCTTAATTCGACATTGGGTAAACTAAGGCTTCCAGAGAAGGGAACTGAAAACTGACACTAAGAGTGATTGATAGAACACTGCTGATAGATCAGATAGAATGAAAAGAATTACAATAATGATAGTATTAAAGAATTAATGTGTTTAGAATTTTAAACATGTATGTATTAGCAAATTTTCTTGTTAAAGGCATCGTTCACAGAATTTAAAGCTTGTTCGATGTTGTACAAAGACACTTTGTCAAATAATGCTAAGTCATAAAAATCAATAATCAATCTCGCTTTTAATTATCTCGGAAAGTGCAAATAAAAACTCCCACTAATTCAGAGCATACGCACTTTCTATGTAATCATCGGCGTCTATACGAAAATTTCTTTTATCTTTATTTTGTGTTTACAGTGCAATTCTTTGTTAAGACCCAAAGAAAAGCACCGGAGAATTTATAATTACTCATAATTTTTTTGTGTGAAAAATAATACATGTTCGTTCGTATCCGTATCTTGTGTCTTTTGAAATTACAACAATTAAAGCGAATAGTACATAAAAAAAGTAAATATAAAAAAACCATAAAACCACTTAATTCGAGTTATAAATGTTAACCTTTAAAGAACAAACTACGCTTATCGTTTTTTTATAAAAATATACAAACGTATTAAAAGACTACTTTTGTTAACTTGTTAAAAATCTTCAATGTACACAGTCACAATCTGAAGTTTACTTTGCCGAGGCCTTATAACCATGCAGCTAAATTTCTTTGATCGTCTTTGTATAGTTCTACCAAGAATTCTACCGACTGAGGAAAAAACGTTATAAGTTATCTTACTTTGCATATAGGTGGCAAACCAACCGACATATAAATTATTACCAATAATTTTACATTTTGAAAACGCCCTAGACCAAATAACTTTATTTTGAACTCGTTAACAGTCCGTTTTTCAAGCAATTACAGTTTGATTGTAAAAAATTACAGAACTAGATGTACTATTTTAGGTAATCTAAAGTTTCCGTTACGTGCACGTTTTTTGTGAGTGTATTATTTTTAATATAATCACATTACGATATACATTGAAAGTGTTTTAAAAAACAACAATGGTTATTATTTTAAATCTTGTCCAATCTTTTCTTGCCGATCAAAATGTTCAATTTAATGAGCCACCTAAAATCCAACAGAATATAATAAACAATATTTCACAAAAATACGGAAAAAATACACGTTAAAAAAATATACTAAATTAAAAAAAATTCAAAGAATAAACCAAGTTACTGCTTACATAAACGTTTATTGAAGTTGTTCTACTATCCACAAAAAATAAAATTTTTAAAAATAGTTCTAGTACCAAAACTTAAAGAAAACCCAAACGACGCATCAATATACAGATTAATCAGTTTGTCATCAACAGTATGAAAAATTAATAGAATAACTGCTTCATCGCATCATCCTTTTACAAAATAATTTCAACACTCAATTTAGATTTTAACTAAAGTACTCTACAGCACATCGAATAGTTAAATCTATTCAAGAATCTCTAGATAACAGAACAGTATTTCTTGTTGTAAGACATTTGATAAGAGTCTGACACACACATCTTCTATACAAAATTAAACGCTTTCTAGCAGAACCCTACCGCTACATGTTATTAAAATACTACTTAAAAAATTAAAAACTAAGATAAAAGGTCTATTTTTCACCCAATTAAAACATGAGTTTTTTAACTTTACGATGCCGTTTTCTTCTGAAAGGCAATCATCATGAATGATTTATTTCATTTTGTCTACTGCTGCTCTAAATTGTTGTGCACAAATCTTACATTAGTTAAAATATAAATTCAATTTTCCCACTACTACGAGCACAATTATAGGAACATCCGACAAATTTTAAAAAAGAAAGTAGAAATGAACGAGAAAATATTAACTTTGCAAAAAAAACAGAGTTAACAAGTGACTAACAACATGGTTACCATCAGCAATAAATAAAATATCTAAGAAATTGCCGAAACTATAAACGTACTTAGAAAAAACACACAAAAATAAATAAAATATCTGCGACTTAGAGAACTATACCAGTTACATAAAAAAAGTTAAGCTGTCGCTTATTTTTATATTTTTTATTTATAATTCTGTTATGCAAAATTGTTTTTACGTCAATATATGACATTAAGTTATAGAAGTGTGATAAAAAACTTAACGCTACAAGATCTCAAACAAAAATTCTCAGAACCATGGTTAATGCGCTATGATACCTAAGTAATCAAATGCTTCGCCAAGAAAGAATCTAAGAGGCGTGTTCAAATGAAACGCGTCTTTGGTTTATAAAAACCATATAGTGTGTTCTACAGCTATTTTTGTTGTTTTTTTTACTACATTGGCGACATGAAACTGTGCATTGCCGTGAAGTAGAATACAACTTCGCAAAAGTTTGACGTTTTTGTACACTGAGAGAAATGCAATTCTTATAACAAATACGGATTTTGAAATGGTAAAATTGGCAAAATTATTCTTTTATTTAGATGCATTGAAATTTTATTAAACAAAGACAATTGCTCTATTTCTTATTACGAAACCCTTCATTTAGAGCAGTTGTTTTGCACCAACAGCGTCTTACTTTACACTATCCAATATAACGTTGAATCATGAAGTTTTCACATTCAGCCAAACAAACCATGGTTTGATAACACGACAAAATAATTTAATCCTCGCAATAAACCATTTATTAGCTACAAACATAGGTATCTTTACTACTTATAATGTCGTGCCTACGTGCCTATAACGTAAATATTAATTATGCATAAATAGCATAAATCCATTGCAATTTGTATTTTTCTGTGAGTGAAGTTTTAACTTAGGAATCATTTTGTGCGTTAGTTTTTATGTACAATTATTCAAGCTATGCACAATAACGTGTGTGAGCAACTATATAATTAGCTAGTTTTATCTAATGTTAATTTCCAAAATTGGCATATCAATGAATGAACACATGATGCAATAATGGAGTAAATGTGTTTTTACTTTTGTATCTGGGTTCCAGTTTCATTAATTATAGTTAGATTCTTCAAATTTTATATGCGCTAAACGTTGCCATGTGTTAATCTATGATAAGATGATGTAACCATTATGTACCTCATGTAACTAAAAAAATATATTTACTAAAAGCAATCTTATATATATTTTGAAGAAGGGTTTAGTTTATTTGTGACAAACATTCTCACGTGCTGCAAGTCTTTCTGTTTTTCTAACAAGGAAATATTTTGTTATGGTAAATAGATCATTTAGTTACATTAAAGAAATATTAGTTAATTTAACAATTAATTATATTATCTGAAATATTGCAGTTTCTTAAAATAAATTTATATTAAATTGAAACAAAGACATGCTAAAATTAACTAAAAAATATGTTTCAAACTGCTGGTTTATTTTCACTAAACACTATCTTTATTTCGCCATATTCAATTACACAATTTGTTTTAGAGTAATAAATTTAGTGTTCTGTGAAACAAACCTTTCTCTCAGTGTATTATTGCTTAGTAAAGCTTGTTTATACTTTCACTGTACAAGTTTAATATAGACTTTAAGTTCTTTAAATTCAATCAGCAAGAGTTTTTCAGGGTAAAACAAATGTCACCTTACCTGCAAAAAGTTGTGTTTAAAACTTCTTTGCTGATGGAAACTTCAAATGTTTTATTGTATCAATGACAAGTTACTGGATGCTTCAAAATGATGATAATTTTTGTCCCTAGCAATTAATGACAAGAGAAAGTCATTACCATTTTTGTTTTACTCTATGGACTGTTGCAAAAACAATTTCATTCGAAAACCTTTGTGAATGACCACACGCTGATCACACTTACAATTGACTGATTGAAACTGTTTGCAAAGTTAACTCGACAAAAATACGTTTCAATTGAACAAGCCTCTTATTTATACAACTACTGCAAAATTAGAACAACTAAAATGATTCTGATCAACTGAGATAAAGTTAGGTACCAAGGATCTGTTCACTAAAAAAGACCTCAATCAGATTTTGCATTATACAGATTTGACAGTTACCTTTAAGTGCGAATCTAAAACTGTTTTCGAGTTAAGTTAAACTAAAGTAAAATAATTAACATAACTAAATCAAAAAGCTTATTCATTGCAATATTTTTGTTTGTTTATGATCAATGTAACAGCATTAAACGAATGCTGTCTTCTCTACACTTAAATAATTTTATTATTTCTGATTTTAATTCTTTGTAACCATGGATATGTGTTATGGTTTCGAAAAATACTAATCCTTGGCGAAACCAGCTAGTTTTATCACCACAATTAACAAACATGCTTTGTGGTCTCACCAATATGTATTTTTTAATAAATTCATTTTCTAAAACCAATTATCTGAACTTTTATCTACATTTCCTTTAAACTCTAGCACTAATGAAAACATTTCTAAATAAACTCAGTGACGTTAGAAGTGTTACACCCAAAAGGAATAATTTCTTCAACTTGATTTTTTAGCAACAGAATCACTATATTTATGCATGCTATAATAACTATGTCAACTGCATATTTTTTTGCAAAAACCAAATTTTATCTCTTAGTTTTTTGTGAAGGAATTTTTAGTTATTGTGCCTCCGTGTACTACTATTAAGCGTAACAAAATGCATTGAGTTCGGAGACGTCAAAATTATCAACATGTTAGCGACTTTGCAAGGAGTAGAATTATTCCCTATCGAGATGTTGGTTTATTCTATTGCAAAATTGGCCGCCGTGTTAATTGTACTGCAATGAAGGTACTGCATGTGTGTTGTGTATGAACAGAAGAAGCTAAAGGAACACAAAAAAGACTAGCTGGTTAACCAAGGTGTACCACAGACATTTTTATGCCGTCTTATACTAGTGCTTCCTTTGACTGCGTAGCACTGTTGTCAACGTTTGAACTAAAGCAGATAACGGTAGTATTAGGACGCAAAATGTCATAATGCACAATGATGGTAGAAGGGTAAAACGCCGCTGTGAAGAGCCACGTGATATCATTTGCTGTTGAGAAGCATCTACACTGAACTGTTAGGAGTAATGGTTTAGGAAAACTATTGCCTATGGTAGCTGTTTAATTTATTTTTTGTCATCCAATATTTTGAGAATTTGCGCCAATTTTTAAAACAGGTTTTTTATTTTGACAGTTCCGAGATTCTTATGCCGTTTAAGTTAACACAGATGTAAGAAACTATGCAAGAGATAATATCAACAAAGAATATAAATACAGTTCACTTATGTTAACAAACAAAACACCAACAGTAGCCAATTGCCACTTTATTCGAGGTAGTATGACAGCTGCGAGTTATGTTGATGATGTCCTACAAACCACTTTAACTGCTTTCTCTAGATGGCCGTCTACACGTCCAGCAAGACAACGCACGTCTCCATATTGCTCATTAAACTATAGACTTTGTCCAAGAAACAGGCGTTAATGTTTTGCAGTGGGCACTCCGTTCACATCTCATCAAACATGCGTGAGATGTGATGGGGAGAAAACTACTTTGTCCCATCTTTCACAGATTATGTCACTGAGTATAAATCATCTGCTTGTTTCAGTAATATTAACGAACACGGACTGCCCCTGCAACAAGTAGGTATTTAATATTTCTAGTTATTACTCCTAACTAAACGCCACTGTAATCAGCAGGCATTTCAGCCGGCATCCTTTTTATCAACGAGTCTCACGCAGTTATTATAATGAGGCGAATGTCGTGTTGACAATGTTTTCTTTTTCATTTATGTTCTTAATATTATATCGTTCTATGTACTTCAAAAATCAGAACTATCATCCATAATCAACATTTTGGTGTTTCGAGCCACATTGTTACACAAAACAGTAAATTTTTAAGATTTTGCAAGAATTTATATTGTTTGACGAAGTTAGAAAGATACAGCCAAACGTTTCTTTTGTCAGCATCTTCAATGGTTGAACCCCACGCACGATAGCAGGCTTGCCTTTTCTTTCCTTTAGATTTATTTTACTTGCTTATTTTGTTAAGGCAGTCTTAACCTTACAAATTGAATTACGTTCGAAATTTCTTTTGATTGAATAATGTGTCATTTGCTGAATCCGATAGCACAGCATTGTTTCAATTGAGAACATTATTTTCTAGATAAAACTTGTATTGATTAATTACTGTTCTTGTTTTAATAACAAAATAGTTACCGTCATTTTCGCATTTACTTTTTACCTACCGTTGCTTAGTTGAAAAAAATTAAAATAAATCTATTTGCTATGGAAGTTTTAATTAGAAATCGCAGTCTAGTTTCAAGTCTTAGGCATGGATTCATTAAGTTATAAATCAGCTCTTAATTAACGTGACAGCGTTTAGATCGCTTTCTGCAGATGAACAGTTATTTAAAGTTATTTAAAGCTCATCCATATTGTTTCAAACAAACTTGACCCGACTACCTTTCGCTAGTGGGAAACTTTGAAAAACAGGTCAGCTTCTGATTTACATTTTCTAAAGAAATTTTAATATTTCTCACAAATACTGCTATCTTACTAGATTGTTTAGCGCCCAATCAGGCCAAACCGCATTTAGAAACTTTCTTCTGAGATACTGTTGTATCCTTTTATTCTTTTTCACACAGGTATTTTGAAAAGCATCCTTTATTATTAAGAACTAAAATGTAATTCTGGTAAAACAATACACAATATATAACAGATACATGACGCCTTAACTTTTTATTACTACATAACTACTTATGTCTATTTTTGTAACTAACCAAACCTATCAGTGCCGCCAACCTAATATCTTTTATATACAGGATATAACAGATACCAAAATCGTACTCCAAATCGTTTGTTGTAAATATGCTTGCATGCGTATTTTGCAATGGTTATCATTCAGTAACCAAATGCAATGCATTTCTATAGCTTTCATCGCATGAAATATTAACTAAATTAAAAAAATTAAGACGTTGTTTGAATTGTTTGTATAAAGGTCATTTCGTGTCTGAATGCTCCTTGCAGCATATTTGCCGCATGTGCAAGTCCAAACACAATTCACTACTTCACATTGGAGGTGCTCCTGCGGTAATGCTTTGGGTGCAGTCAAGCCATTTTTTAAGCGCAGCTGCCTCTGTAGAACCAACCTAAATAGTTTTGGCGTTTACTTTAAACAGAATTCAAGTTCTTTTACCTACCTTAAACAAATTGGCTTCCCATATTCATTCAAAGTGCGATGTGACTTGGGCACATCACTTTCTCTTTAAATTGGGTTCACGTGTCTTGTTCTCGACGAAACCATTGGAACAACTACAAGCTTCCACGTGAACCGAAATAGTTGCAAGATATCAGATGACATGAACTTATATATTTTGTACGACACTCGAGGTGGCATTGATCTTCTTCTCCAACGTTCTTCCAATTGTGGTGTACAGTAAAACCTTTCAATAACGGGCTGCAACGGGGTAAGAAATATTGTCCGTTACAGAGAGGTGTCCGCTAAAGAAAGGGTTGAACTTAATTGCGTAAAACTATATTTTTAATGAAAATTATTTATTGTTTTTTTTAGAACACTCTATTACTGCAATTTTTTCTTCTAGCGGTAAAAACTTTTATTTATTTTAAGACATCTTTACTAAATCGCACGTAAATTAGACTTAAAAGTAAACTTTACTTGAATACAAAGGAGAAACAAATAAAAAAAAATACAGAAAAAATAATGATATACATATTTAAGTAAACATATACTGAAGTAGGTAATCCTCGAACAACTAAGAAAATCACAACTCGGCTCTTAGTGATTGACAGATCATTAAAATAAGTTTATACCTGTAACTATTGAAATTGTATACAAAAATTGTTATTCATATAAATCATTCAAAACCACATTTCCTCAATTTTATTTAAATAATATTTTAAGGTTGCCTTATGGAGAGGTAATTCTCAAGGCAATATGAAAAAAATGTGTAAATTTTAGTGTCCGCGTTCGTTCTATAGAGGGTTTGTTATTGAGAGGTTTTTGCCATATAGTTTTGTACGTTATAAGTTTGTGGAATAATAATTGCCTGTTAAAGAGAGGTGTCCGTTATTCAGAAATGTCCGTTAATAAACATTTCACTGCATTGGTCAAATACAATTAGGTCCTAATCTTCCTATTATTTAAAATACTCAATTCAGATGGGCCTTAGCTGGATCAATAAAGTCGATTATTGTTACTAATTCGTATTGTCATTTCAGCACTTTAGATGATTTTTAAAATCAGCTTTCGCGGTTCTGCGAGTTCGAAAATTATCCGAGCGCAGGAAAAAAATGCCTTTGAAACTCACTTTGTTTAAATGTTCAAAGAGACAATGACGGTAGATTGGTTTTTTGAATCCCATTCAAGCAGCCAACACTCTGTTGCTAAGCAACTAGTTACTCAAGGTAGATTGTTATCTCTGGAACGACGTTTTTGAATCAACCCAAAGCTGCATAAACTCTATTCTGATTTCATAAAAGAATATCAACAGCTAAAGCACATTACAATTGTCAACTCCACCTGTTTTCTATTTTGGTTTGCTTTTGCGAACCTTATTACGCCATATCGGCAGATATCGAGATGTATAAGCAGGTTCTAATCAGCCCTAGCCAAAGATCCCTTCAACGTATTTTGTGTGGAGATTCTATCGTTTGATCTAAACATGAATACTTGTAGAACGGCCTCTGCTTTGTTTCTTAGCATTAGTTGTCTATACTCTGTATAGAATATGAAACTTCTATAAAATCTCACGAATCATCAAAAATGATTTTTATGTTGATGACCTGATGACAGACGCCAACAATTTAAATTAAAACTCGAAAAAATTTGTTCTGACCTTTATTTTTAGCCTAATCAACATACGGATGAAATTTTTATACTCGTTTAATGTTTCACAGGCGTCTCTATAGTAAATATTTTCTAAATTCAATCACGTAATGCAGATGTAAAATCCAAAAAATCAAACAAATAAAAGTAATATATCGATTAGACGGTATAAAATTCAGCATTAGAAAATATTACCGTTAATCAAAATCACCAAAAGTCTTTCGTTAAAAATTGTCATTGCTAACGAGTACAAAAATTTGTATCAGGCTGACGTTTCATACGAGTTGGCAATACACATTTCTTACGAAATAAAACATTCTGTTATGTTCATCGCGCTTTTTCTATTTGTCAACCTGAAAATCTAGACTTAGAACTCCGTCATCTTACTAGAACATTGGTGAACAATGGTTATATGAAGCGAGATATTGAAATAGTTATTAATCGTCGTCTACTTCTACGTGCTCGATTGCCTAAGGACATTTCTACATACAAATCCAATCCAAGATTTGCATTTTTTCCCTACATTTGCAAGGTTACCGATCGTATAGAAAAATTCTTTGTAAGAACGGTATTAAACCCATATTCAACTCCACAAGCAAAAGCTCTCAGATTCTTTACTCTCCCAAGGACAAATTTTCTACACTTTCATTTCAAGGTGTAAACCAAATTCATTGTTCATATAGTTTAGTCTACATTGGCAAAACCGGTCGTTTTGTCATTACACGCATTTCCGAACATAATCGTTGTAGCTGGAAAAAGCATATTTCTAAGTCTGCGGTTGGTGAACATTATTTTACTACAAGTCACAATATAGATTTTGATAATAATCTCCATTATTACTCAATAGGAAAATCCGAAAGAGCATAGAAATCAACAAACACCCTCACAACTTTAATCGTGATCTTGGTTTTGAGCTATCCCCTCTTTAGTTCCCGGTCAATACTCCTTTACCGAAAACACGTCCCTTTTTAACCGTATCCCAATCAGAGTTGAGCTTAACTAGCTTTGGCGATATTTCTTGATATACGGCGATTACTTCTTCTTAAATCATTTTTATAGAGTTTAGAATCTGGTTGGTTGATTACCTAACTCTGTAGTGGTTCTTTGTTAGATTGTCGTTTATTTTTTCAAGTTTATCGTTTTATTTCTTTTTAGAGTTTACGATCTGGTTTCACAAGTTGATTACCTAACTTTTGAAAGGTTTTTAGTTAGATTTTGGTTGGTTGTTTAAATTCGTCGAGTGCTCTCACGCCCTTATGAAACCCCTTACAAAAATGGGCAAAACGTTGGCAACTTTGGTTACAAGAATGACACAGTCCAAACTCGTAAGACGTTCTCATCTTAGTATAGATTACGGCCGTAGAAGCCTTCGCTATTACAAACTTTTTTACTCTATACGTACCGTAAACTAATGCAATAGCATCCACACGGTTATAAATAATTTCGTTTTTAATTTTTATAATTGTGGTGCACGGAATAATCGTTCAAATATTTTAAATGATGTTTTCATAACTCATTATCGTGTACGGTTATAGTTTTGACCTGTACGGAAACGACTTTGAACTGTACGGAAATCATATTAGTCAAACACAATGCACAATGTTGTCTAATCGCATATAAACGTACAATGTATCGTATTATCTGTTAGTCAAAGAAAAAAGATTCCCAAACAACACATTGGTACAAAAAACGTCTAAATGTCCGTCTAATAAACGTTAATAACGCGTTTAAAAACGTTTTAACGTCTAATAAACGTCTATTAGCCGGACATTTAGACGTTTTTTGTACCAATGTGTTGTTTGGGTTTTTATGATAAAGATGTGCATATTTTGAAACCAAAAATTAAAACTAAAAATAATGCTTTGGTAAGATATTGCGTTATATCATAACAAATGCAAATATTTGAAGTTATTCATAAAGTAATAGTGCATACATAATTTTTTGCTTTGAAAGTTTTTGGAACTCTGTGCATAATATTATTATACACATACAACATGTGTGGTATTTTAATTACTGTTTTTTAAATATTACATAAATAAAAAAACGTTGCGTTACAAATGGTATACTAATTTATAATTTAAATAATATTTTTATTTATATCATTGCATGTAATTTTTTTGTTTATACCTATATTCTGTAAGTATGACTATAAACAATAGCTTTATAATTATGTACGTAAATAAGTTTTGTTGTTTTAGATTTTAATTAAAATGTTAAATTAATTTATTGCTTTTAAATCTATTAATTTTATGTTATCGTGATTAAAGTGATCACCGTAAAAAATAAAATGATTCGTTAACTTATAACTAACAATACGTGTAAAACCTAACAAGTTTTGACTCGTAAATGGATTACAAAGGTGCAACTTAAAAAATCGTTTAGCAAATTTGTTTCAAATTAAACTAAATTAACACCATATGGTGTAAAAGTAAGTGAATAAATCTTTCAATCACTTTGTTTCGAGGGAGGGCGAAAATCAAATAAGGTGTCCTAAATGGGGCCGTCGGCGCTATGAACGAGTACTGGTAACCGCAACCACCCCCGTGCTGATTGATACATTTTGCTACTTCCCTTTCAATACCACTGCAGGCTATAGAAAAAAAGTAAAAATGCTGAATTACAATTTCAATATCCATTAAAAAGAAATTCTTCAAATTTCGATAGTTTTTATTTGGAAAAGTAAATTGGAAACAACCACGTAATAAATAAAAATAAATGTACATTAAGATACGTAACTTACAAGTTGCAACATAAATTAAAAGATTTTGAACAGCCCTAACCCTACTGATTCCCCCATCATTTACCGGATATAAAGTAAGTGAGTCAAGTACCACCCCCAAAAACAACCCACCCTAACCTTGTTCCTATCTCCCGCAATCTCATGGTTCATCCCGTCAGCGCGGTAGAAACAAATTATTACAGTTCCTGCCTCTTAATCTCAAAAACTTCAAAAATAGAAAACTAAAACTTTACGTTGTTAGTGCCATCAGTAATTTGAACATTATAACGCATTACAGAAATTCATACATTTGATATTAACCACAAATATTAAATCAAAATACAAATACAAACAAAAGATTTAAGGTAAAATGCAGCATCAATAAACTATAAAAAGTTTTCACCCCTTAAAGGAATTAGGGTGACCGGTATGAATATTAGATTATGCAAAACCAAAGATCTATATAATGTTATTCAACTTTGTTATTTTTTAAAAAAGTGTACTTAACGAGATTTTCAGCTTTATGATACTGAAAATTGCACAATTCGTACGTACAGTAAATTCACCCTCTTTCCGATAAGTTTTCTTAATATAAGTTTCCCCAATACTATTTTCATTCCAAAACATCAATTTTCTCACACTGTATGAAATATGATTTTATGTACACTCTGCCAAAACAGATTAGGGGCGTTTTGACATTGTAACCAAATGCAAAACGAAAAAGTTGCAGTTATGAATAACAGTTAAAATTTTATTTTTAGATGCAAAGTTATTTTACGTTTCTGTTTGTTATTACATTTCCTAGTTTTAAGCATTTTATAGTTTTCTCAGAGATCTAGTTAAAGGATCTTTCATAAAATTGAAAACTTCTCAAATAAAACCATATGTTCTAGTTTTTATAATTGTAATGAACTTTAATGTTCGCTGACTAAAATACTAATTTATTTTGCTAACAAAATATATAAAGAATTTAAAACTAAGTAATTATAGTAGTTTCTTATTTTTGAATAAAATAACATTTATTAAAGATAGAGAGGCATATAGAAAAAGAATTACTCTGTTTAAAATATACGTATATGATTTCATTAATATAAGTTAACCGTACATTATAAATTAATTAATTAAACGAGATACAAATTGCTAAATGCTTTTTAAAATTCACTTTTTTTTTTTTAATTTTCAAATTTTTACTGGAACTGTCTGTCAATCCACATTTTGTTATGTTATGTATTGTAGTCGAAGAAAATTTATTTAAAGTGACATAAAAAACTTAATCATGATTAAAACGATAATAATCAATAACATTATTATTTAAATTAATGCTAAATACGAAATGGCAACTAAAAATACATAACAAAACAAATAATTAAAAGAAAACGTAAATGTTTCAAATTAAAAAAATGTGTAAAAAGCATTTTTTAGAAAATTTAGAAAATTTATAAAAAATTAAAATGGACGTCTTTGATCTGTTCAATGTTTTTACTTGTAATAGAATTTAGGTTCTATTTTTGTTTTACAGTAAAGCAAAACCAGCATAATCAAACAAGAGATCCATATTAATGCTAAATAAATTAAAAGCATTTAAAGAATTCAAAAATCATATTTTCAATAATATTCCGGCTTTGTTGCAATTCTAATGTAAAAATATTGAAGAACACAACAAATATCGATGAAGATTATGTAGGCTTCATTTTGATCAAAAACTAAAAACAAATCTGCTAATGAGAAAATTTTGGAATAAAAAAAAAAAATAGAAATTAACTGTGTGAGAGGTGTTAACGTCAGAAAACGTGTTTAATAAAAATCAACAAAAGTGAAGTTTAATGCAATTTTTTTCTAAATTCTAGTATTTACAAAACTCAAACTTTGACACGTTTCCAAATAATTTTTTGTAATTAAATTTAAGGGTTTTTTTGTTGATAAACCCAAAATACAAAAAAAAACAATTGAAAAACCAGCATCAATTCATGGCAATTATAGAGCAAAGGGTTTCTTCCAAATATTGATACATGTTATCTTAACTGGCAAAAATATGAATCTGTGTCACTTTTTTTGGTAAAAAGTCGCTGTTATTTGTCAAACGGAAAATGGTCTTCAGAAAAATGTAGTCTACTTTTTTGAAAAATTAAAAAAAAAATTAAGAAAGGCTTTAAGTGGAAATAAAAAAGACGGCAGAAAATCCATAGAACCAAATAATTCTAAAATGGATGAATGATGCTAAAGTGGTTTAAGTAGGCGTGGGACAAAAGCATTCCATTATCTGGACCCCTAGTTTGAACAAATGCAGATGAGTTTGCTGTAGGTTTGGAAAAAATGGTTTCAAGGAGAGTACTGTTTGGTTGGATGGTTTTAACAAAAAGGCAACATAATCTTTAAGTCTGTGTGCGGTTGAAGTGTAAGTCAAGAAGCTGCAAATGTTTGGAAAAACGATGTTTTACAAATTGTTTAAGAAACCTCGTCAAAAAATATTTTTACGTAGATGAAACTAGTTTGTTTTTTGAATGTAAAGGAGATCGCTGTAGTGGAAGAACAATAGGAACGAAAGAGTGACTTTATTAGTTGGAGCAACATGAATATCACCGAAAAGTTGCTTTTACTAATCATAGGCAAATCTACTAATCCGAGATGCTTTTAAAGGCATAAATTCCAAACCACTCGAGTATAAAGCAAATAAAAAAACTTGAGGACAGTAGATCTGTTTAAAGAGTGGCTGTTAAAATTCGACAAATGCTTCGTAAATAAAATAAAACAATCATATTGTTTTTTAACAATTATATTGCGCATAACTCTATACCACTTATGAATAACGTTAAAGTTATATTCCCATGATTTCAGTTGTATAGCCAATATGCCAGATCGTTATGAAAATTTTAAGCATTTTTACCGGCTACTTATCGTACAAACAGATTTATTGGAAAAAAACAACAAGGTCAGAGATCTATTTCCTTCAAGCAACAAAAATGTGTCACCATGCATGATCTTAAGTTACTAAAACAACAATAGCAAATTGTTTTAAAAAAGTTAAACATGTTATATTATAATCTCTTATGATTATTGTAATAAAACAGCAACTTGGTTTTATGTATGTTTATTGTCAGTCGCCATTACATTCTGTGTCCTTTTACGTGCGCTGTTGCTACTGTTACCTTTTATACCAGTTATATATAACAAAATATATTTAAAAATCTGACCAGCATTCAAGTAAACTTTTAAAAGATGTTTTCCCTTTGTCTGTCTGATGAGAAGTCAGTCACTTTTGAGCAGCAGATACGTTAATTAAGACAAACGAGTAGAATTGTGTAGAGAGCTTCCTAAACAAGAAATTTTAGCAAAAGCAAAAAACAAAAAAAGTGCTAAATTGTCAGACTTAAAAAAAAAGCAAATTGAAGTTAAAAAGTCCCCAACCCCTACAAGGCCAGAGGCTCTTCAGCAATTGCGTGAGTTTTGGCAGTACATTAATAGACAAACCAAGGTAAATAAAACCGTTCTTCATTCTTTAAACGTATTGAAGATTTTTCAAACTAGATAAGAGTTATTTCTGCAAAACAATCGGATATTTCACAAAACTTTAGTGTATACATATGCGTGTGAACTTGTTGCTAATGTTTACTGCAGTATTGTGTATAATAAAACAGTTAGTTACGCTGTACATAGTGTTTCAGAGTTATTATTTTTTCTCACTTCAACACTTCTTCCAAAACTAGACATGCGAGAACTAACTGAATTTAATCACTCTTCAGTACCAAACCATATCGCAATTACTTAAATCGAGCTCAATCGAGTAGTTTAGTAAACATATTCGACCGTTGACGTTTGCCATCAAGATATTGCATAATGATTTCATTGTTTCGCACGCACTCCCGAACATAGAGGAAACGCAATTTTACCTGTTTCGTTCGTTTGTAAAACTTCGGATTCTTGCTTGACATCACCGTACTTGCACTGTCAAAAATCACAGGTTTTATGACGTTTGTGCCATTTATAACCAACACAAGTCGTTTCAGCCACATCACTTTTTTCGCGCCTTCACTTGCAGCTACGATCTCCGCCTCTGTGGTTGACGTTGCCACTTAATGCTGTCGTTAACATGTCTATGCTACCGAAGCGCTACCGTAAACAGCCAGAACGTTTGTAGTTGATCGACCTGTTTTGCTACAATCTCCGTAATCAGCATCTGTGAAGGCAGTAAACATGTTGCTGCCGTTCTTTTTATAGTACAGCTTGTAGTTCTCTGTTCCACGCAAGTAACGAAATATACGCTTTACACCGCTCCAATCAGCCTGAATTGGTTGTTGCATTTTGCGAGCCGCATATGAAATAAACCACATAAACCAAATATCAATATATGTACGTCGTATAGTTTTCTAATCTCTCTATTTGAGGTTCATTCTTCGTATCGCTTCCACCGTCAACACATTCGCACGGTATGGATGCAGAGTTTGCATCATTTATGCTAAAACGTTTAAGCATTCGCTTTGTGTAAGCACGCTGACATAGTAAAATTCCATCACTGCGTCTGTCGATTTGCGTTTCTAAGAAACTGTCCAACGACCTGACTGATATCTTGAAGTGTTGTTTCGGTTCTGATAAAAACGTTTGGTTTTCATTAGCATCGTCCCCTACAGTCGTCCCATCTTTACGTCGTGTAAAGAGACACGGATTACAGCATCTTGGAGATTGCTTAAGCTCGTACAAGCTACCTAACAGTTTGCATACCTTGCTGATGTGCAATACCATCACCGACTTTTGCGATTTGAACTCACCTGTCTTGTACATTGCCGGACGTTGACGCTGCTTTTTGGACTCAAAAGATATCACGCCCATTAATCACATTTGCAATATCGATTCGTTTATACACATTGACATCGTTTCCATCTGGATTTTCCTCCGACACGTCATAAACACCGTTTTTCTCAGAACTAGAAGACTGATTTTGCTGTTTTTTCTTCAAATTCAAATCACCAACACTCTTGGTTTATTTGTTATGCGACAATAACACATCGTGTGAACGAATAATTTTGTTACGTGATGATATGTATATTTCTTACCCATCTTTGTCATTTACGTAACCAACATAATGACTAAACACACTCTTGTTATCGAATTTCTTACAAAACTGTTTTGGAACGTGCACATAGCACCCTGTACCACATACACGCAAATGGTCACCGAAACAATCGATTTACCTGTTGCATTTAGAACATACGCGCTACCCAAGCAACATTTTGTAACCGTGGTTACGTTGTAACCAGTTGTAAATTAGTAACATTAGCACCATGGTAAATCAACCGTTGCAGCAACGTAGCAGCAACTTTCGTAATTTACTGAGGTTTCAAATCTATTACAGAAATAACCATTTTACAACTATGGTTATAAGTAAGTTTTTCTTAAACCCTTATGTAACTACAGTGTCAATTTAGTGACATTAAAACCTTCATTTCGGTTTCGAGTGTAACAGTCTTGAAACTATGGTTACAAGTGTGAATTTCTAAAACTACACTACAGTGTTAATCTATACGTTCAAACAGCAACAGAAGAAGTGCATTTTACGAGATTTTTATAAGACACATAGTCCATTATCATTATCCAATAAACAGTACCGAAAGTGTTTCTAATTCAAAACTACGTAAGTACAATTATTGGCATATTATATTACTATAATTTTAATCGTGCATTTAAACTACTGTTTCTAATTTAATCAACGTTGAAGAATTAGTTGCCAATTATAAGTAAGCAAATCTTAAATTGATTTTATTTTCTTCTAGGATAAAATAGAATTTGATTGCAAGGACATTACAATATTACACACAGTGATCAGAACGTGTAAATTAGATCGCCATTGCGAACACCTATAATCTTTAAAAAACCAGTCGAGATTATGATCATTGAACCGATTATAATTGCATTTGTAGCCTAATACAAATATTTAACTAAGAATTACGTAGACGCATTAAACTATAACATGTGAGGAATATCTTAATCCGCCATGGTCTTTTAACACAAAGACATTTTTCTCTTAACAAAATTTATGCATTTACTATTTACAAAATTTATAAATAATAGACATAATCCGCTTTTCTTGAAAATTTGCCGTAAAAACCTGTTTACTGGTACCTACTTGCAACAGATGTAAAAATTCTTTTATTATATCTTTTTTGTTTGAATTTAGTTCTATAAGAAACTATAAAAAATTAAATAATGTACATTTATTATAACTTTTTATATATCTGTATCTTTTTATTAATATATTTTTATTTCTACTTTTGTTTTAATCTTTATGATGCAGTTAGTAACTAAAATCTTGGATAAGTTGCTTAACAAAAGCGGTTATAAAGTAGTTTCAAATAATGGTAATAAGCATGTTATGGAGTTACGTTTTGGCGGTGAAAGTGAAAGGTTGGACAGATACGTTAATTTATAATTTTTAGAATAACGCGTTTTAATTGTAAAAGTTTAAAAAAATTTGTAAACGTAGATAAACACAGTAGTGATTTTAAAACGTAGTCGTTTGATTACGATAGAAGGTGCGGCGTGCAGATTAGATACTGTTATAATCAATGTGGTTTTTCCGGCGTGTTTATATTTTACATTCATATTATTAAAATAGTGGAATTTTTTGGAGATTTAAATATAATTTAATTTTAGTTCGTTAAGTTATAAAATACGGGGGTTTTTTTTTTCTTTTTTGGTGATTTTAATATCATTAACATTTCGTTATTCAAAAAGGGCTAACTTTTAATTAGTGTAAAGTGTAGAGGAGTAGAGAAATTATGTCGGATTCCGAGGAAGGGTGGTCTGAAGGAAAAAGAAAAAGGCAAGCCACGATGGAGGAGGTGTTCAGGAAGAGCACCAAAGTAAGGAAATCACCGGTAGCGGAGGGAAAAGAGAGGAAGGATGGGGAGGTATTTGAAATGTGTAAAGAACTGTTAAAGGAGGTAAAAAGTATAAGAGAAGAACAAATTAAGATGGGTAAGAAGTTGGAAGAGAATAATAAAGAGGTAAAGGAGATGAAAGAAGAATTAAGAAAGTCAAATGAAGAATGGAAAAGGAAATTTGAAGAAATGGGAGAAAAGTATAGAAAGTTGGAGGCCAGATTGGAGAAGATAGAAAGAAGCTGGGAAAAAAACGAAAAAGAAAAAGGAGAACAAACATAATCATAAGAGGTATGGAAGTGAAAGAAGGAAAGAAGGAGCAAAAGGAACAAGTGGAAAATTGGTTAAAGAAGGATTTAAATATTGAGAAAACAGTAGTAGAAACTAGAAAGTTAGCAGAGCGTGTAATGTTAGTAAAGTTGGGTACATTTGAGGATAAGTTGGATGTATGGAAGCAAAAAGAAGGTTAAGAGGTACGAGCATTTATTTAGACGATGACATGACGAGAAGGGAAATAGATATACAAAAAGAAGATAAGATATGAGGCGAGTAAGATGAAGGGAGAGGGGAAGAGGGTTAAAATAGGATTCTTGAAAGTGTGGGTGGAAGGTGAAGAAAGATTTTGGGATGAGGAGAGGGGAGCTCTAGTGAAGAAGGGGGCAAAAAACTAAGAGTTGGGGGAGGGAGGGATGGATCAAATGATGTTGGATTAGCAAGTTTTAAGGAAAAAGAGATGGAAAAGCAGAATCAAATGAAATTATTGTTTTGGAATGTGGCAGGTATAAAAAATAAGGGAGAGGATTTCTGGAGATACGTAGAAAGCTTTGATATGATGGGAATGTCGGAAACATGGTTGGAGGAAAAAGACTGGGAAGTATGGAAGAAAAAATTACCAGAGGGGTATAATTGGAAGGTGGAATTTGCAACTAGAAGAGAAAGCAAAGGTAGAGCAAGAGGAGGAATAATAACGGGCATAAAAAGGAACTGGTCGGGTGAAGAAGAGGAGGGAAATGAGAAGCAAGAAAAAGGGATAGTAAAAAATTATGTGGTTAGAGAAGGAAAGGAAAAATATATAGTGTTAACAGTTTATGGGCGGGATATGAGGATGTTAAGTGAACAGATTGAGAATATGGTACAGGGGAGGAAAAAGAAAAGATTATTATAGGGGTGATTTTAACGCGAGAACAGGGAAAAGGGAGGAGTAATTATAGGAGGGAAGTGAAGAAAAGAATTAGCATGGATAAGACAGTTAATAAGAATGGGAAAATGTTAGTGGAGATGTGTGAGGAAAAAGGATGGTCAATCCTAAATGGAAATATAGAAGAGGGGGACAGAGGTGACTATACTTATATGGGTGGGAGGGGGGAATCGGTGATTGATTACGTGATGGTGAGTGGAGAAATATGGGAGGACATAGAAAGTTTTAAAGTGGGGATGAGGAGGAATCGGATCATCAGCCACTGGAAGTGATTTTAAAAGGAAAGGAGCAAGAAATTAAGGAGGAACAGAAGGGATGGGGAGTAAAAAGGTGTGGACTGAGGAAAGCATAGAAAGATATAAGATGAAGTTGGAGCAAGTGATTTGGGGAGAGGTAGGGGGAAGAAGGACTAAAGGAGTTGACTGCAGAAATGGAGAAGGCAGTAGAAAAGAAAAGGTTTGAGAGAAAGCAAGGAAAAAGAGGAACGAAAATAGGTGGTGGAATAGAGAATGTAGAGAGGCAAAAACAGAGATGAGAAACGCTAGAAGAAGATGGAAGAAAGGTAGAATAGATGTGCAGGAGTATAAGGAGAAGAAAGTGAAGTTTAAAAATGTATGTTCAAAGAGAAAGGTGTCGTATAAAGAGGAAATGGAGAAACAAGTAAAGGAAATAAAGAAAGAAAGAGAAGTGTGGGAATTTCTAAACAAGGAGAGAAGAAGAGATAAGAGGAGAGGAGGTTTAACGGATATAAAGGTGTGGCTGGATTATTGTATTGAGCGTTTGGAGGGAACAATAGAAGGACCAGGGCAGGTGATATTGCAAGGGGTAAATACAATACAGGAGGGGTGGGAGATAACGAAAGAGGAAATGGAAAAAGCAATAAATAGACTAAAATTAAGGAAGACGGCAGGAACGGACGGTACGCAAGGAGAACAATGGAAATATGTAGGGGAGAGAGTGAGAGGAAATATAAGGAAAATTTATAATACAATATGGAAAGGGGAGGAATTGCCAGGGAGTTGGAAAGAAAGTTTAATTCTGCTGGTTTATAAGGGAGGGATAGGAAGGAGGTAAAGAATTATAGAGGGATTAGTGTCACTAATATAAGTTATAAATTGTATGCCATGATTATACAAAGGAGGTTGGAAAAGGAAGTGGAAGAAAAAAGACTATTACCAGATTGGCAGATGGGATTTAGAGTGGGAAGAAGGGCAATAGACAATGTTTATATATTGAAACAGTTAGTGAATGGAGAGCTAGATAAGAAAAGCGGTAAGGTATACGCGTTCTTTATGGACATAGAAGCTGCGTTTGATAATGTGAATAGAGAAAAGCTATGGAGGGTGTTAAGGAAAAAGGAAATAGAAGAACAACTAGTGAGGAAACTGGAAGGGATATATGAAGAGACTAAGCATAGGGTGAAAATAGGGGTTAGTGTTAGTGAAGTACTTTGGACGAGGAAGGGGCTAAGGCAGGGGTGTCCTCTTAGCTCTATTTTATTTGCACTGTATATAAGGGACATAGAAGAAGTGTTAAAGGGGAGGTCAGTGTGGTGGGGTTGTCATGGAGGGAGGGATTAAAGTGTGGGTGTTGGCATATGCAGACGATATGGTCATGGTGGCAAAAAATGAGTTGGAGATGAAAGGTATGATAAATACGATAAAGAGGTATCTGGAAAGGAAAGACTTGGGTTTAAATGTGAGAAAGTCTAAGATAGTAGTTTTTCAAAAAGGGAAAGGAGGGAAGAAAAAAGAAGAGTTAAGTTGGGGAGAACAGAGGATAGAGACAGTAAATGAAGTGACTTATTTGGGATATAGGCTAAGGTATGACAATAAAGATGATGCGCACATAAGGGAGTTAGCAAAGAAGGGTAACAAGGTATTAGGGCAGGTATGGAGTATAGGGAAAGAGTATTTGGAAAGGAGATCGAAAAGAGAAGATGGCTGTTTGAAAAGTTGGTTATAAGTGTGATGATGTACGGGGTGGAGGTATGGGGTTGGAAAGAGTGGAACCTATTGGAAAAGGTACAAATAAAATATTGGAAATGGATACTAGGTTTAGACAGGGAGACGCCAGGGTACATAATAGAGGAGGAAGGGAAGTTAAAGAAAATTAGAATAGAAGCAGGGAAAAGGGCGATGGGTTATGAAGAGAAAATGAAGGAAAGGAGAGAATGTAAAATTTTGCAATGTTGCTGGAGGACGGTAAAGGATAGTAAAAACATATATGGGCAGGAAGAAAGAAAACTGTACTATCAACGAGGAGGTTTCTGCAAGAGAAGAGGTGGAAAGAAGGAGAGTGGAAGGGAGGTTAAATACGGGGGAAATAGTACTAAGAGACAAAGATACGCAGGTTCAAGAGAGGGAAGGAAAGATAAGGGAAGGAAAATATAATGTAAGATATGGGAAAATAGTATCCAGGGAGGTGCCTAAGTATCTCATGGGGAGGAGAAACCTAGCAGAAAAGCGACTAATAGCCAGGTTTAGATGCGGCAATGAAGAGAACGTAAATAAATATTGGAAGGAGGATGCAATGAGGAAATGTAGGCTATGTGGTGAGGGATGGGAGGACATAGAACACATGAGTGAGGGAGTGTAGCGAGCTAAGAGAAGAAATGAGGGGGAGGAAGGTTTTGCTTGGGGAGGAGGGGAGGGATTAGATTGGATGAAATCAGTAAAGGAAAGAAGGATAAGAGGGAGGGTTAGATCTAAAGTATTAGAATAGTAAGATGGTGATGGGAAGATTTTAGGGAAGAAAGTTTTTTTTTTTTTTGATTTTAGTTTTTTTTTTTTTTAATTTCTGTACAAATTATATTAAATTATAAGAGAAAGATGTAACGTAACTCATTGTAAGGCCGAATGGCCAAACAATTAACAATAAATAAATAAGCATGTTTTCAAAACAGCTACATAGCAGTTGCTGTAAACGGTAACTACAATGTTACAAATCAATTACAAAACCGTGATGATAAACCATTACAGAAACGATACAGAATAGGTAAACATGATTTGTAAAAAACCGTTACAGCAACGCTGCAAAACAGTTACAAAGTAGTAATTGCAACGGTTTCAGACACGTTGTAAAACGGTTATAATATTACTGCAGATGCCTTGCAACTGACCAAATCCGGTATTGACAACGTATCAGGAAAGACTCAGCAACTAATCTGTAACTAAATACCTTACTGAAACCATAGTTGCAAGAGAGTTTTACAACCGTTTTGTAACTGATTTTTGCTACTTGGGTAGTTGCACATGCACACAACTAAAACAATTTTGGTAGTGCACTTACCAAAAGCGTCGAACTAATGCGACAATTGTCCGATTTTTACGTTCAGCAACGCCGTTCTGCTCTGCTGTATGTGGCACTGATAAATCCAAGTAAATCCTATTTTCATGTAGCACGTTTTGCACTTTGGCATAATCAAATTTACCACCACCATCGCAACAAAACACTTTTGTAGTATGACCCTCCATTTTCGTCTTACTAAGAAACGTTTTTAAGCACTTTTCGCTTTTCTTCGCCAACGAAGACGTTTGTGCCAGATATGTAGCGTTTTGCTCGATTTTGCAAAACACACGTTTGCCAGATTAGTTGGTACAACAAAACACATGTCTATGATGTACGCGTTGTTGTTCTAAGTTGCCGGGTACAAGCCTGCCGTTACGTTTAAGCAAAACGCGCTTACGGCTAATAATACTTATCACGCCGTGTTTCGATGCCCTTCGCAAACTGAACAGATGATTGGTTATACTTGGAACGTATAAAACATCGTGTAACGTAGCTGTGCACTGCTGACCACTCACTGCCATCGACACGTTGATGTTACCCGTTCCGACTGCATACAACAAGCAGTCTATAAAAGCCGTCCCTAAGATAGGAGGCGTATTGTACGCTTCGTATGTCGCAAAGTAGTGTTTGGTGTCCGTCATATGATAGTTCGCGCCCGAGTCACACATCTAGCCGTCAGCGTTACCTTTGACATTCGTTTGTGCAACAAATGCGCCACTACATATTTGTTCATTATTGGTCTGCTTGAAATGCAATTTTTTCGATTTTTCATTTCGACAATTTTTGCTAGATATCTTTTTTTGTTGCAGTTTTAGCAGTTATAGTTAGAATATCAATTTTTCTTTTTGCTTCCGGAATTTTTATTTGCTTTGTTACTACTCTTACCTGAGCTGTCGACCGACTTGCATTTCTGATGAGCATACTTGTGAGCATAGAATGCCACCGAAATCTCAGCTGAACCGCTAGCTTGTAATTGTTTTTCTTTGGAACACAACAACTTTGAAACCCCTGCAAGCGTTTAGTCTTTTCGCGGTTTTGTCTTCCAAATATCCTTTAGAACCAAGTAATCATCGCTGGTCTTCCCTTGCCTGACAACCTAAATTAAATTTAGGTCAAAAAAATCTTTCTTCATGCGATGCGATGCATGTTGCCATTGATTGCTCAGTTTTCTTTACTGTCGTCATAAATCTAGTTAGTATCGTACGAATCCGCTGCGTGTCACCATGTTCAAAAGTGTTTGTTAAAGTTGACCGCATCAACACTGAAGAACGCGTTCTCAACACCAGCTGAACCACCTCTCTGGTTAATGACCGCCAATTCTTGTCGCTATCGTGAGGTCGTCGTCGTACCATTTTTGTTCGACTTTTCTTTTGTCATCTGTAGGTTTATCGGGATTTTGTGCTAGAAGCAGTACCGGTTTGCCTTCAACGATATCGAGTACGCACTTCGATTGAAGAACCGTCTCAATATGCCATCGCTAAGTCGCCCAATTTTTTGCTCCCTTTAGCTTTTCAATTTTATACTTTTTATCACTTTTATAGCCGCCGTTTTGTCAGTTTACAAATTTTGCACAGTATTAACACCCTGATGAGGAAATTAAAAACCAAAAAATGCATTTTCAATTTAAAATGAGGTTTTAGTACAACTCTTAGCTTACGAGTATCTTGCAAGCCGGAACAAATCTGCAAATCCACCTACCCTGAAATCTCACCGAACAATCTCAATAACATAATTACGTATCGAGCATTAGGCCCATAGCTTGTTGAGTTTATTACCATTTTAAAAAAAGTGAATTGCACTATTAGTCGTTTTTATTTGTTGATTATTAAATAAACAAAAATCCACACATAAAATTTACAATCAACTCTCAACTGAAACTTAGTTGAAGATAAAATTAATTGGCAAAAATTTACATTAACGCATAACTAAATAACACGTTACAACTAAAAACTGGGTCAAAAACTCAACAATCTAAAGCAGCCAAAAACATTTCGTGCCAAATGTTGAATGTAAAGCCCAGAATCGGCTTAATGGCAATGAGGCTACTGACAATAACAAAGACACACAACTTATTTGTTATGTACGCGTTTTGGATGATAATATTATTGTTGAAAGCCTTCTGCTCTTCAAAAATATCACTGGAAGAGAAAAAACTCAAAATTTACTTAAGATCCTTGACAAGCTTTTAACAGAAAATAGTTTGGATTGGGTAGAAAGCATTAGGATTGATGAAGCTCGATCAATGTCTAATCGCTATAGAAAATTACAATCGTTTATTTGCAACAGAACACCCGATGCTATATTATTCAGTTTGAAAACCAATACATTTTCAAGACATTAATGAATTAAATATAACTATGTTTAATGTTAAAATGGAAAAAATATACAAGCTTTTATTGATTGCTAAGTCACTGTATTTAAGATTAAACTTACGTACTCTGAAATAAACTACTAACCTTCACTTTACGATCTTTATATATTTATTTACAAAATGAACCAATAGTCTAATCTCTTTTTGTCAACTCAAACGTAAGTCATTGAATTTGCAATTTTAATAACGTAGGAGGATCGCAAAATATATTTTGTAAAATATCTGTTTGTTGTTGTTTTAAATTTATTATGTTGAACAAGAATTTTTCTATAATGGTATTTGTTTATTAATCTATTTGCTTTTACCAATATATTAACAAAATTTCTTATATACGTTTAAAACAAACAAATTAAAGATTACGAAATTAGGTTTTTCTTTTACTGAATTTATTACGTAACTATAGGTATTCCGCGTGTTAAAACCTTAAACAGTGTTACTTAACGTTAATGTATCAAACACTACTTTAAATTTAACATTTTTTCAAAATAATATAAAGATAAATGAATAAATAAGATTATTTTACCGCCGAATTTTGTAAAAAATCAATACCCTGTAGATGTTATAACGCATATATCATTATTACAACAGCTATTTATCTCAAACTTGCTCATCCTCACCAATAATCTTTTCAAAAGATAGCAATTCAAAAGATAATGGGTGGGCAGGACACTTACAGTTACGACATTTAGCGAAGTGAAAGAAATGGACCATTGAGCACTTAGCAAAGGAAAGTTGGCAATAGAAATACATCATGTTGCGTCTTGAAGAAAACTGGACAAAAATCAGGGGAAGACCCCATACGGCCACTTAATGACGCTTATACTGCTCGTTAAGATCAGACCTCAGCTATTCCTTATTATGAGTCAGAATTGCTGCAGAAGTCCTAAACTACACGCTGAAACTTTGCGGTTTTACTACAGATGTTATATTAAGATGCCCCGTTTTTTTATACAGACACATTCATCTTTACATTGCGGTTCCCCATGATATAATGGCTTTTTACAAACTGCTATAAACTTTTACTTGATATTTAGTTTAGTGTCTTTTTTTGTAAACATAACGTTATTGTTTTTTCACAATCATCCGCAATTTACGTTTATTACTTTATTAAACACATCGTTTAACATCTCTTTTCTTTATAAAAAGAAAAAATAAAACCATTAAGCTCAAAATTAAATGCAGCGCGCATTTTAATTCACCATTTTAATTTAGTTTATATGATTAAGTTGCCTAAGGAATGCGGACCCCGCTAAGGTGATGATTTATATCTTCATCAAGGCATACTTGATAATGGATTTTCCCCTCAATACAAATAATCAAGTAATGAGTCCGAAATTGTAATTATCGTAAAAGTTCCCAGATACAGCTATTGAGCACTTACCTAAAATTGGAATTTCGAAGACACTCTGTTAATATATCAATTATAACCTTTATTAATGTCGTATAACGGAATTTACTAAATCTGGACATAAAACTTGCTTATTGCTTGTTTGTAAATAATGAACACGAACTCACATTACAATTATTTTCACAGCTTGATGTCCCATTAACATGTTTAGTTTTTTTAAACTGTTGTAAGGCTAGCTTTTAATAGTAACATAAAATACGTATATATGTATATATACACCAGTTTCCCGCATGTCATTTGCTGGAAGATATAAAAGCGTAGAACGAACGTATAATTTCACATTATATTACATTAGAACTGTATTAAAAACTTAATTGAATTGTTGTAGATAAAAAAAGTGTCATAGTTTTATGGTTGAAATTTATTTGAAACAGGTAAAAAATTTCACATTCTAAATAATTGTAGTGTGATAGTGCCTAAAAAAACAAATGATTTTGATACAGTACATTTTTACTTAAAATTAGTAAAAATATGCTTGTATCATATTGTGATTTCTCAAAACGATAAATATAATTTAAAAAAAACAAAAGTTTTACGTTTATTTCGTACTAGGACATCACATTATAAAATGTCACGTACTTTCTAGGACAGGACGTGCTCGTAATTGCTTACCACATTTCATACATGTTCAAACGTATGTGCATATATTGTATGGTCATGACTTAATAAATGAGTTTTAACTTCAATTAAAATATTTAAAAAAATTAAGACAATTCAATCAAACAGAGTTGAGAAAAATAAACAGTGTGACTGTTAATATGTTTTTATTACCGATAGAACTCCAAAATGTAAAAATATTAAATCGCGTCATTTTAAAGAAAAAAAAATATAACATCAATACATGTGTGTATTAAACTCAACTATTGAATGATTGAATGAAAAACTTAAGATGGGTGTTTTCTTGCGTGTTACCTATAATATGACATACAAGAAGAATTTGGTTTGACTCTTGTCAAACAAAGTGTTAAAAAAAAGATATAAAAAAACTTAAAAGTACAAAAACTAAAAAATTTGCAGAGAAATAATTATAAAAGGTTAAAAACAATGATCCTTGTTACGTGCATAAATTTCAAAATGTAATACCCTGTATATTCATTACACTAAAGTTAAATTTCTACTTTTTACGCCCTCTAACAAGTTTTGTTTTTATTTCACTTCCTGTCAAGACATTAAACCGTCCATTATTTAAAATCGTGTTTGCGATGTCTAAATTAATTTTCTAAGAACATCGGCATCGGCGTTTCTATTAGTTTATTCATCACAAGATAAGCTTTTACTATTAGTTTCTAGAATTCATTTGTAATTTCCCTGTTAATTTGTTAGCACGACGTGTTAGTTCACATATGTTCGGTGTATTCTCCACCAATAAAGGGTTAATATCGACCAAATACCTCAATGGAAATATTATAATTTGGAAGGCCTACCTTATATGTAAAAAGGAAGCTTCGAGAAGAAATTAATCCGATGTACTGTTACTTACGCATCAATAGACTGCGATATATCCTTTAATTCAATGTGTGCAACAGCATTGGATAACCAGGTTTTTATTTCTAATTCCTTTTAGCATTAATTAATAGTGTTGTATATTTTTGCTTTCGTGAGTCATTGTGCTGACACGATTTGCTCTGTTCATTAATATTCCACATCGACTCAACGTTTTCTTCGGGCAAGTACTGGATTGTAGGTAAGTCTTATTTAATTACATTTGTGTCATCATTAAGTTCTCTCACAAAAATTTTCCATACCATTTAGGTATTTTCATTAATTATATTTGTTTGTCGCATGCTGTTAATCATAGATTTTTGTCATTATCAATTTAATTTTTTTCGCTATAAACACTCTATATATAATTTAAGTCTATGTATTGTGCGTTGCCGTTACTTTATATTTATATAACCATCGTTGAATAATTTACGATAAGTTTCTTGTGCTCGTTAATAATCTACGATATTAAATTAAAGTTGCTATACATATTTATCTCTTTTTTTTGGGTCCGTTGAGGATTACGAACCTAATTTTGATGCAAGCTTAGACCTTCTGTCGTGATCTAAACAGAAGTTTTTACTTAGTAAGATCTGGCGCCCATTACATTCTATTTACTTGAACCTCCCCTATCTCCGACTAGTGCGAGTTGGTCGAGCAAGGTTCGTAACACCTATAAGCTTGTTGCACGCTGGATGACTTAATTCAACAGAAATGAAAGCGGTTTATTGTAGTTAATGCTGTAATCGCGAAGGCTTCCACGGCCAGAATCTATACTAAGATTAACACGTCTTACGGAACGGCATTGCAGTGATATCAGACAACAAATGTCGAATTGAATCATCTTGAATGATCTCGAAGTTTCGATGCGTTTTGCTGTTCCCTTCTTAAGACTGTCCTGTTCTAAAACAAGAAACCGGACGCCGCACCGATAAAAAGGTTGTGGCGATAGCAGCAGCTTCCTTTATTTTGCAATATCCTTGAGCATAAAAGTAGCAGTTAATGAACTTTTTCTGACCGATGTTCGTTTTGACACTTGAATGTCTGTTCCTCGAAAGACGACCTCCAACATATTTTAAACTGTTTTTCAATCTAGTTGATCTAAGTAACAGCCAAATTGGATACTTTTAATTTCTTAATGTTGTGAACCTCCATTTTTCTTTTGAGATTCCATAATCTTTGCCACAAATTTTTGTATCACGGCTTTGCACGTGAGTAGTTTTTGGTGACCAGATAGAAAACGAAGCGTTGGTCATCACGTAGTTTTAAGACTTTGCCGCAATTTGCTATCTTCGCTGTTCATCCAGCGATGGCGTAATCCTTTCGTGGATTTGTTGCTCCTTGGTTGTAACTCTGAAACTAAGTTTTCCAGATCCCCCGTTGATAAACTTATCGAAGTACATTCCATCGACTTGATTCTTGGTTCTGCTCGTTATTACTATAGTTTGGATGTTTGGACCAGGTCTTAAATCATTTTGTTATCGCCATCAAACGAGGCTAGGCAATCGATGTAGACCACTTTTGGCTCACTTCTAGGTGGTTTTTGTTAGACCATTTTCTAATGCGCAAACCGTGCACGTACGGCACTATGGCGCCTTCTTTGCAGTTCACCCATTAGAATCTTTCTCGTACTTTCCCTAATGTTTTCTTCAAACAAAGTGTCCTCCTGATGTATTATCGTGCTAATGTTGCAGCACTTCTCACACTTGGCTCCTCAGCACTACCAACTGTAGTCTGTTTTCCGTATCTTTGTCACCTTCTAATGATCACTTAAGAAAACCGTCTACTTCTTTTAAGAAGTTCTACTGCACTCAGTATGCTTTGATGTTTCTGTCCAAAGACCTCATTTTTCCTCAGGTTGATTGTTAGGCGTTTGCTTTCCAGTTCAAGAGTACTCTTATTTTAAGATCGTTTTCTTGTTCACGACATAACTGCTTAAGTTCCCACTCGTCATCAACCATAGCAGGTCTTTTTTTCAAGTCGCAAACAATGGCTGCAGTCTGCCCGGCATGGTCTTATAAACAAGACATCTGTCATAGTGTCATCTTGCCGTTTGTCCTTCCGGTTTACAAAACTGCAATAGCAATTTAAGTGCGGCCTAAGCAATACTTAGTAAAAAAATTTGACTATAAATACATTGGTAAAAGTGTTTTATCAACTTAACGACCGCTAACAATTTTCCCTTAATTACGCAGTAATTCTTTTCTAGCGTGGACAAAACTTTGTTTTCTTGTCCATCTGGCACCTGTGAAAGGCTGCACCTGTTATAATAGTTTAAAAATTGTTGTTTGAGTGGCGACATCTAGCATATATTTTCATTATTAGACATAACATGTATGTACGACGTGCACGCCTCAGTATCGTTTTTGTATTCTTTTGTAATTAACTGCAATTAACCAATATTAAAATAAACAGTATTCGAACAAGTGGATTGCCTTTACTAATCTGATTTAAACTCAACTTTCATCAGCACCTACGGTCAGATTACTTGCATTGGTATCCAAAACAAATTTTCCATTTTCTCTTGGATAGCTTAAAAACGGCTTGTTTCAGTTGATGGAAAGCGTTTTCACAGTCTTCATTGTATCTAAACTCTAGTCTTTCTACAGTCAATTTCGTCAAAAGCTTGGCAATATTGGCAAATCAGGGTACAAGTCGTCGATAGTAGGTGCACAACCCAAGAAAGCTGCGGACTTGATGCTTGTCGGTTGGTTTTAGTCATGTTTGCACTGCTCAGACTTTGTCTAGGTTGACTTTAACTTTATTTTTAGATAAAACGTAGCCAAGGTATTGCACTTCCTTTTTAAATACGTGGCATTTTTTGGGCTCAGTTTTAGATTTGCCCCACGTAGTCGTTAGAACAGTTCTTTCAGGTTGTTTAAATGCTTTTCCAAGACAGTACTCACAAGATAGACTATATTATAAGGATAACAATGAACTATCACAAACCATTTTCAGCAATCACTCTTAAAATCCAATGTAGAAAAACACTGAAGTCTTGACAGGGTGTCTAAAGTGCCGTCAATTCTCGATAAAGATTAACTGTTTTTTTGGTCATATCGTTAAGTTGTCTGTAGTCTACTCAAACTTTGCTGCTCCGTCTTTTTTCTTTACTAGTACCTAGTACCACTAGAGAATCCTATAGACTATTTGGAGGTTTCAATCACGTCTTTTCTATTCATATTCGTAATTACTTGTTTGGCTTTGCCAAGTAAAGTTGTCGTGGATGTTGTCGTATCGGCCGCGTCTCCCGTGCCCGTGCTTTACACGACACTTCTTCTTTTGGAATCACTCTCCAGCGCAAACACATCTTGATGCTGCATGATTAACACTTTAACTTTAGCCAGCTGGTCTTGGTTGAGATTTTGGCGTTTGAAGGTAAGAATGTCTAATAGTTTGCCTGCATATACATTTCCAGGCATACCATCACCACACTTTCAGTCCTTCCAGACAGAGTCGCCTCTTCACTCAATAAGTCTTGCACAATTGCCTTCTTTGGCAAATGAAAATAAATTTCTTCACTGTCAATCTTAAGGGCATCGTTCTTCATGTCCAAATGGAACCCATACTTTTTTATAACCTTCATTTTTAAGATAACTTTTTCCGTGATGTCGGATACTAGTTGATGGTTGAGTACTACATTTCCCAAACCAATGGTTACGTTTACTTGTCCGTGAGTACGTATTTTTTCGCCTGTCGCCGTTCGAAGTTGTACTGTTACTGGTCATGTATTTTTATTTTCCAGTAATATGACAGGATGAATGGTCTTTGTTGCTTCCGTGTCAACCAGTAACTAAACACTTCTTCCATTGATCTTGTCTACAAGATTAATAATGTGTAATTGCTCCATAGGCGATGCCATTTGAATGGTATTTTCCGGTGTATGACTAGATTAAGTTAACTTTTGTTTCTTTTGCTCGACCCGTTATAACTTTTTGGGCGCTCTTCTTGCCATCTTCATAGTCTTAATACAGTGTTGCCGTACGTCGCTATATTACCTCAATCCTTTCTTGTGTCTGCGCGGGTATTTTTGCAACACAACGGATTTTATTATTACTTCAGTGCGACGCCTGTCATCCAACGTCTTTGGTCGAGCTAGCCGTAGTGTCAACTGCGTTTTATCATCTTGAAGTCCGTTTACAAAACCCTGTATAGGGTATATTTTTGTTAAATAAAAAACAGTTTGTAAAGGTAAATTATCTAATACAGTTTCCGCAATTCTTTCGTTTGTCAGAGGTTAATTGCTTGCATTTCTACTTAAAAATGTTTTAATTTGATTTAACTAATAACCTAAAAACCCAACATTCAAACTTAATCTTTCGTTTCTATATAAAAATCCAAAAAATAATATATTTTGTTTTGCCTTTTTATTACGCAACTCTAAACATAGTAATAGTACAGTGCACACCGCTTAATAGAATCAAATAAATAAACGCTGTAACAAGACGTTTAAAAAAAATCTAAGTTTTGAGCCAAATAAATCAAAAATGTTTCATTAAAAAGTTTGTTGACAACGTTAATAAAAAGAAATCAAATACAATTTTATTTTCTGTTCTAAGAATTCCACATTTCTTTTCAATAATTTCCTGACACTACAAATAAAAATCAATATAAAATAATGTATCACCTAAGACGCAGTTACATTAAGTTGTTTTTCTAAGATCTGCCTATCATTTCCAAGTACACTAAATACAAAGTGGTATAAAGATAACGTATTTACAGATGTTTAAATGAGACATAGAAAAGACAGAATACTTCAGAATAATTCAGCTTAAAATTAATTAATTTATTAATTGGTTTTTGGTCTTTGTGATGTTCGTGAGTTTGTTGTAACTATTGTTTGTTTTTTTACATCATTTACATTTTGATGTTTTTTTGTTGATTTTTTTATTTATTATTTTTACCAATTGACTGTGTTTGGCAAATATTCGCTATTTGTTTTTAGTTTTTTTAACTTGTGTTTTTGTTTTTTTTCTTACATCCTACTAGTTTTTAGTTATTCTAAAAGATCCAAACAATTTTATAATTAGTTTAAATACTTGTTCAAAATTACCTGGTTTGTATGCTTGTATTAATTATGTTGTTTTTATTAAATACAGTGGACACTTTGTTCTCAAAACGTCGCTTAAAAAACACATGAAGTAGTGTTTTTCTGTTGCCCACTCCTACCTAGAAGAATTTAACACCATTTTGTTCAAAATTGATAACATAATCTACAATTATGATTACTATAAAAGATGTTTTTTTTATGTACTAGGATACGTCCAGGCCGTTCAAATTTATTATTATAACCTAAGCGCACAGGTTATAATAATTTTCTCAAACAAGGTCTATATATAATTCATTCTACTATTAGAATTATTAAAACTTTTTAACTGTTACTTAGTCAATTTTAAATTAAAAATCAATCAAGGGTTTTGTTTTGTGCTTGTCTCTAGTTTAATACAATTTTAATGAAATTGTAATTTAGCACAAAAATAAATGGATAAAAGTTTTTTTTTTTTGCTAAAATTATTATTATTATTTAAATAAGATTACTTTAAGCATTGGTTATATTCAAAGTATATTTAATTTTGTGAACTTTTTCTAAGCTGTTACCGAAATATCAGAGAATGTAAATATGTATATTATTAACTGGTAGCTAATAATAAAATATTCTTTACGTGCGGTTCAAAAAGTGCTGCTTCACAACCTACTATTATACGTAATAATGAAAACCTACAGAACTAGTAGTAGAAAAAAGTAATTATACAACAGCAGGTTTTAAGGTGCAGTAAATAGAAGCATTTTACTACAGAAAACAATGTAATGTAATTTTAGTAAAATACTATTGATTTTCTAATACCAAAAAGTTTGTTGTAGTTGCAATACGTTATAAAATAGAATATAACA
The DNA here is from genome assembly GCA_035610365.1 of Aquatica leii. Lineage (NCBI taxonomy): Eukaryota > Metazoa > Arthropoda > Insecta > Coleoptera > Lampyridae > Aquatica > Aquatica leii. Next base: position 205,463,841 of record CM069432.1, on the reverse strand, counting down.
AATACAGTTAAATAAATTATTCTGATACTTCAAAACTAAAATATAGTTCTGGCATATTATGTAAAACTGCATAAAACATTCGAATACATTCTTTTTAAAATATTTTTATTACACAAGTGTATTTCAATCTACACTAAGCAGCAATAGTTTACAATACGTAAACAAGAGTTACCGGCGGTAAATTTATGTAAATTTTTAAACTCTCTAGCGAAATTTAATATAATCTAGCATATTGTTTTATGGTTAATAGAATTTTATCCGTGACATGTACGTAATGGTATTAAATGCACTTTTAATCATTAGTAAATGTTAACGTTGATGTACGTTTTGTTATCCACTCTATTAATTAATAACAAAAAATTTAACAGATAGAATCATAATATTGACTTATTCGTAAAATTAAATATTTACACGCATAATACTACTAAACAGATAATTACAGTCAACGACCTGTTAATAACGTAAACACTAAAGATCTTTGTATAGCATGAATATTTTATAAACCGTTTTATAGTTATTAAGACGTAAAAATAGAAAATTCTTCTATAATTATGATATGTATTTATACGAGATAAATACTGTAATCGAAAAATAAATTACAAAACGTAAAAACATCAACAGTCGCTGTAACTGAAAGCTAACATATAATTTTCTAACTAAAAACTTTCCAATGTAGTCAAACAATAAAAGAAAATGTATCTTATATACCTTTGATATAAGCCTCGGGTTGATCCAAGCAGTTTTAACGTCATTATCCAAGAGCTTATACGAATCCTTTGAGATAAGTTTCGGAATGTCAGATCCAACTGACGAGGGATGGACTTTGGTGTTCTGTTCTCTCGCACGTGAAGATCTGCAACGATAGATATTTCAGTTATATTGTGCTTAATTATTTACGTAATTGTCCCATATTAATATGAAAGCTAATTACATAAATATTTTTAAATAAATAATTTTTCTAGCTTACATTATATTTATAATAACATTACGGCTCAGATTGTACAACTATATAGCTAGTAATACTTACTAATTACTAGTCATTAACAAAATAAAAAATAATACCCAACTATCCGTTATTTACATTTGAATGTAGCTCCAGATCAATTACTGTTACCCAATTAAAAAATACATTTCTTAAGAAATTCACATTTGTGTTCATTATTATGTTGATAAATCTATGCTGCATAAAATTTGTTAATTACTACGTAAAGCAGACAATTAAAGAAATTATTTTAATTACCAAGTTTTACTTTGTTTGCATTTGAAATTATCTACTACTAATTATTATTAAATTTCACGTGACTGAGTATTCACAGTATATTTACAAGTTACGTGCAGATTTTAATTATTATATAGTTTAATTAATATGAATAGAAATGTAAAATTTACAATAAAAAAAACATATAAAACAAAAATGTAAGTAAGGTAAATGCATGTAATTAGTTTTAATTAATCTGATTTCTTTTCTTTTACCGTATTTTTGAACAGGTATACTTTAAGTATATAAGAATAAAAAAACTATAATCTGAGTTGAAAGTTGAGTGAGATTTAAATACGTTTTTTAATCATTTAGAGATACGTATGTAAATTTTATAGCATTTATGCATTGTACAAATCCTTATTTTTGTTAAAAATTAATAGTTTTTTCATCACATAAAAAATATAACATTTTTGTTTTTCTATTTTATTAACGATACAATTAAAAAACAGCATCATAATCAAAGTTAAAATATTGTACAAGTTTGAGTTGTAGTGTAAACCTACATCTAAAAAATTAATGTTTGATGAAGTGCAAACAAGAAAAAAAAGTTAAACTGCTTTAAATGAAAGCAATCTAGTTCATTGAAGATTTAATCAGTTTTTAAAAAACCCACTCAAGTTTGGTAGATGTTTTACTAACTTTCAATCATTTCTTGACGGTTTTAATTCCATTTTAGAACTACAGGTAACAAATGAAAGTTATGGCATGGCAAATATTAAAAGATCGGTATGACAAACCAGAATTAATTACTTAGCAACACGTTAAAAACATTTTTGAAATGAAATCAGTGCAAAAAAAGTCAACTAAACATTAAAAAAAAATTGAAATTTATATATCACTGACGAACAACTAGCGGGAGTTCTTTAGCATTTATTGTCTCTAATAAAATTTACAGCGATTCGAGAGAAAAATCTTCCCTCCAAAAAATTCAGAATTTTCATCTTTGTCAAAATTGATTGCAAACAAAATAAAAATAAACTAATTTTAAATGTTGAATTTGCAATAAACCTCATCACTCTTTAATGTATTTTTACAAAAAACCAATCAATGTTGAACTGAGCGATAACAGTAAAATTCACTTATGAGGAAATGGCCGTAGCAGAAATCCACTCTGAATCAGTACTCTCATGTCAAGCTATCAAAAGCAGATCTATTACTTTACTGTCGACTATAAAAGTTTTAAAGATTTCTGAGGTCGTATGCATTTAGTTAACGGAATTTTAGACAATGGCGCGCAGCAAAACTTACTTTTTAAAAAATTAGCGTTAAAATTAAATTTACCCAAAGAAAACGTATTTTTTCAAATTGCAGGGCTCAACGCTATCGCCATAAACTTAACTGTTACATTGATACCTAAACTGTCTAGTTATTTCTGACATTACATCTAAAATTCCTACTGTTTGATGCGATATATCCAATTTAAAAATTCCGCCAAACGTAAACCTGGTTGATGATAAATTTAATGTGCCAGGTAACATCGACCTACTAATAGGAGCTGTTCATTTTTATCATCTTCTATGCAGTAAACAAACCTCACTGGGTACTAATCTTCCAGTCTTGCCGAAAACAAAGTTAGAATATCAAGTGACAGATTGCAATTAATCCTATCCGTAATACAAAAACGAACGACAAAATCTCGTTGTAAATCTTTCTTTTTCGGATAACTAATTATACAAACGCGTAAACAGTTTTTTTGAATTAGTTCCAGTTCAGCCCAACAATTTAAAATCTCTTTTATCGCATGAAAAGCAATTCTGCGAACAACATTTCCACAACAATGAAGCTAGAGATCATACCGGATGTTTTATAGTGTCTACTTTTAATGAAAACATTGCTAATCATGGTAACTCGTTTGATAGTAATTTCGTCTCCAACGTATGACGCTTCTGCCTATCGCTAATAAAAATTTTGTTAAATATTTCTTACCACACTTTGAAGTTGTTTGAAAAAACTCGTTAACCACAAAATTAAGAGTGATTATTAGCGCAGTTACAAACAAGGGTACATCCTTAAATGACTTCTATCGTTAAGGTTCACTTATTAAAAATCCTTTATTATCTATTCTTCGTCGATTTAGAAGTTTTCAAGTAGTAACTGATTGCAAAAAAATGTACAAACAAATTCTTTTTAACCCTGTTCGGCGGTATTATCAATGTATCTTGTGGAAAAAACCCTCAAGATGCCCTTCAAATTTATGAATTAAAAAGTACTTCGTATCTTGCCACTAAATGTTTGCAACTCTTAGCCTTTCAAAACATTTCTCAATATCCGAAAACTGCTAAACAGCTCTTATCTCAAATGTATATGGATGATTTCCTCGGCGAAGCTAATTCTGCTACTGATGCAATAAGATTACGAGATCAAATTAATTTGATATTGACTCAAGCAAACATTGGGTTAAATTTTTTTTATTAAATGATCCTGCTGTACTGCCAAAAGAAGGTGAAAATTCTACCGAATGTTTTACAGTTCCGATTTAAAATCGCAAAAACACGAAAGCGTTAGGTGTGAAGTAAAATCCAAATTCCGATACCGTTTATTTACTTACTACATTATAAGGTTACAAATCGTATTATTTTATTTATGATATCCAAATTATTTGATCCTCTTGGCTTGGTTTCTCCATTAATTGTGCGCGAAAACATTCTTGAATAGCAACTTTGGAAAGAACAGTTAGATTGGGACTTCCTCTAGAATTTTAAATAAAGTTTGCTTTATTAATGAAAGAATTGCAATAAATTAATGAGCTTATAATTCCTCGGACATTCCTGTTGTTGACTCAATTTGACATTTAATTGCACGGCTTTGTGGACGCTAAATCCGTAGCCTACACTGTTTGTATTATCGTTGGTTTAGTCAATTCTCACGGAGTGCGAATTTTACTTTTGTATTTTAAATCCAGAGTCGCTCCACTCAAATAAACATCCACTATATCCGAACTAGAATTATGTTCTACTGTCCTGTTAGTACAACTATATTTGAATGCCATTCTAACAACTTAAAAATAAATCAATCCTTTCTGGGGTCTGATTCTAAAATCGCCATTGCTTAGATGAAATACGTACCAAACAAATTAAATGTTTTATAGGACATAGAGTTGCAGTAATACAAGAGCTAACGATAGTAGGTATGTGGAATCATATTCCTACACAATACTTCCCAGCGGATCTAATTTATTCTGCTTTGGGCATCAAGGTTCTTGTAGGATCATGAAACCAAATGGCCTTCTTGAGGTATATCGGTAAATCGTAGCTTACCTGAATTAAAAAATCAAATAAGTCTTTTGAGCATTGTACTAGAAAATGAGCATTAGCTGACCTCATCAATAAAGTTTCGTTATATACCAAAATTTTTAAAATTTTAGTTTATTTTAGAAGATTTGTAGAAAATGTTAAAACAAAAGCATAAGTCGCAACGTTAGTTATTTAACTATATCTGAGATAAATAATTCCTTAATAGAAATAGTAAAATTCGTATAGGCATCATGTTTCAAAAAAGAGATCAAAAATTTTTCTTTTCTCTCCTTTAAAGTTAATATTTAGTGTTCTTTTGCAGCTGTGCCAATCTGACAATTGTTGTAAACATTAACAGTAACACTGCACGTATCTTGAGTATGAATTGGTAAACTAGGTAAGTTCTGTGTAATGACATCATGCTTATAATTCAAATCTTGTTGAACTTGCACATTTACTTCTGGAGAGGTTATATCGTTTTCTACTCCAAAATTAGGGATCGGTACACTAGTAGAAGTACTCGGCTGAATTAACAGAGTTGAATATCCGTCCTATTTCAATTTTTCTTTTCAGGGATGTTTCAATATATGCCTCTGCTACCGCAGAAGATTTCTAACCTCCATCATTTTTAATTGTTACCAATTGTTGGCTAAGTGCGATGCGCTTGATCGTCTAAAACAGTGTCCGGTATAACATTCAGGGTTAGCTAGTTTGAGATAGGACGTTATAGTTTTTGGAACTTGCCCTATTTTATTAATACCAATTGGACTTCATAAACAACGTCCATTACAGTATGTTAAAGAAAAATGTTTTGTGGTAGCAGTTACAGGTCGTAGATTTAAATATTTTTGTATTAAATGAATCCACTGTAACTCGCTAATTACAAACATTCTTGGTGAATGGTTTTTTGTTTTAGAAATATTAACAATGATGATTTCGTCTCTAAATTTCACATCATCAACACTCATGTTCGCCTCTACGGCATGCTTCAACATATCCGATTATCAACATAACCTAAAAATGTATACTAGTACACAAAAGATTTTACACATGAGAACTAGAATCACCTTAATTGCCAAATAAGGCAAGTCATCTGCTTCTTGTATGAAACGATCTATTTCCGAACTTTGCAGAATATTAGATTTTTTAGGTTGATAACCTATTGACTGTTTTAGGAATCCTTGCAACCTCGCAAACTTTAAGATTCCCACGTTTTTATATACATTTAAGCAAGCACGTAACATGCTATAAGACGCCCATAATGTGGATGATTCCTTCGTTTTGCTCATTTCATCGTAATAAGCAAGTAATACATTTTCGCTAATAGTTTTAACACACATTTTCAGGCACCATGAATCGAACGTGTTATATTCTTTATCATAAATTAATTTTGATTTTGCTGGAAGAAGTTTATTAACAGCATCAGCAGCTGCTGCACTAATTTCTGGAGATGTGCACTAAATATTTTCCTGTTCCATATTTTGAATTAATTTGTAAGTCAAAGTTTTAAATAGTTTTAAAGAATTTTATTTGAAGCAAAACTTGTTTAAAACAAAAACAGTTAAATTTTTAGGTTTGTCACCTACTATAATTATTAAAAGTCCCTACATGTCAAAAGGACAGATTTCTACAAAGAATTTCATATTTTTAAATGCAAATTAAAAAAATAATATATTACACACGTTTAATAATAGGAATTGTAGCATTCAATGCTACAATAAGCCCTTTTATCAAACTTGTATAATAATACACTATTGTACAGTAACAAAAGCAGTTCATTTAGAGCTCGTTACAAGCTTGAGCTCAAATGCGTTTATTGAAACTTTTAAGAGGGTTATAGCTAGCAGGGGCAAACCATTCCACGTCTACTGCGACTTTGTATGCGCTGCGAGTACGATGAAAGAATTGTCTTCTACATTTAAGAGCAAAAATTTTATAAACCATACTTTGGCATATTCTATAACTGAATCAATTCGATGGCATTTCATCCCGCCTAGGTTTCCGCATTTTGGTGGCTTTTGAGGGAGTAACATCCGTCGGGTAAAAAGTTATTTATACAAAGTTTTAAGGAACACTAAATCATATTACTAATGTTTCTCTACTTTACTCTGCCAACTAGAAAATGTGATTAATTTGCGTTCTTTGGCTTCACTGTCCATCGATCCTAACCTCCCGCAATCCTTAACACTATTTTATTTTTTAGCTGAAAAAGGTATTCCGGAACCACAAATAACAAGCGTTCCTGAAAGCAGACTAAATCAATATCAACTAAGAAATAAATTGATTAACCATTTTTGGATAGATGGTGTAAAGAAGTGCTCTTAGAGTTCTAGCAGGCGTCGAAGATTTCAAACCGCACTACGAAAAATCTCAAAGTTGAAAATTTGGTATTACTCATGGATGAAAACGAGCCCACTCTTCAATGACCTCTGAAGAAAGTTTTAGAAATTTATCTTGGTTCTGACGGTGTTGTTCGTGTTGTTGCAATAAAACTTGCCGATGGAAAAACTACCACCCGTGCAGTGAAAAAAGTGTGTCTTTTGCCAATTGAACAATAAATTTAATAATCCAAGGGAGTGCTCTTTATTGATAACATTTGTAATTGGTAATAGTTTGGTTATTGCTTTAACTCATGGAAAAGTATTATGTTTATATTACATTGCTTTTCGTTTTATACATGTATATTGTTTAGCTTAAAGTCTTTGACGTCACCTATTCTGTATTTTGAAATATCAAATATTTTAAGGCAGTCGGCATGAAGAAAACTTGTGCATGTAAGAAAAGAGAAAGAGAAGCAGCTAGCGAGTTTTAATATTTTGGTTGAGGGATGTTTGGAACGTTAATGTTTTTATTGTAATATATTTATATTTTTGGGTGCAATAAAGTAATTTGAAATTGATACAGTTCACTTTTATTAAATTGAACAAATAAGAAAGGAATTTTTAATACAAGCGTATTTTTTTGGAAGAAACCTTACTTTGCAGCACCAGCACATAGAAAGATTATTCAATTCTCGTCATTAAACCGTGCTAGTACATAAATAAAGTTATCAAGGTTTAAAAAAGATTTAGACAATGTTCAAGGGTTGCGCTAAAATTCATATGATACTATGTCTAATAAGCAAATTTTAGAGTTGCCAAAAAAGCAAAACCAGACGTTTGCTTTGTTAACGGAATACGAATCTGTGCATGACAGTATTTTATAGTCAACCACGGACTCTTGGTCTGCTGAAAAAAACCATGCAGAATTTGGAAATAGTTATTTTTCAGCAATTAGTCAATTGGAAAAATTAATTAATCGATTTAATATCAACGTCCTCAATTAGTTTCGGTCAAATAATTTTGGCCGTATCTCCTAATTTCAAATTGCCTGTAATTAATATTCCTAAAAATTTTATAAAAATCAAATTAAATCGAATTTAACAATATTTTTTTCAAATTTAATCTATGAAAACCCAGACTTGGCTGATATTCAAAAATTAGATTATTTAAAATCTTTAAAGTTTTTGACCAAAAACTATCAAATTGCATTTAAAACTTTAGTTGCAAAATATGTCGGCTTAATTTGTTAATTTTTAATAATTTGAAATCCGTTTTAAGGTAGAAACTTTAACTGAGAACAAATCTTAGAAAAGTAAATATTAAATTTGAAACATTTTAGTTGCTGGATTGAGCGACTTTCTTTCTCACATCCGTTCTCGTAATAAGCGAGAAATTGGCGCAAAACATTCGTCTTCTAAAATAAATCTATCTTCTCTCGTGTTAAATGAAATTAATTAAATGTTTGTCCTGCTTTCTTTAAACTTCTATGTGTCAGACAAGTACGCTTGGACTTTTGTGTGAATCATTTTAGGTTCAAACTGCAATTGCTACCCAATCAGGTGCGGTGTCACCTAAGCATTAAAGAAGTTTTTGATAAATTAGCTCAATTTTGAAAATTAGAAATTTGCTCAACAAACAATTTTTTTTCAGTAAAGAATGCTTGCAATGACCACGTTGTAAAAAATAAATACAAAGATCGCGCTAGCAGATTTATCGTGTCTATCTCTATCCAGCAACCAAACGAAGTTTTTGTAGCTAGAGCGGTGTCTACAAGCCAATCTAAAATTGTCAAAATTATATACAAATTTTATAAGAAAACATCTGGAATTACACCACACGTAGTTGTTCGGTAAAGAAAAACAGCTTAACAACCAAACTTAAAGTTATGTTCAACGAGTTTTAGTCAACTATGCCTGGCTTTTTTCTTAATAACATACACGCGGTAAGTCTAACAACTCAATAAGATCTTTTTTCAGTTTTAGTTCGATTTCGATTATATCGAGACGCTTTAGACCAATGTTGCCCAACCTTTTTTTGTCCGTGGGCCGGATTCATCATGACATACGATTTCGCGGGCCGGATTTTTTATAATTGCATATCTTAGTAACACCTTTTAACACCTTTGAAAGGAGCTCGCGGGCCGGATTGAGCTTCTTCGCGGGCCGGATCCGGCCCGCGGGCCGTAGGTTGGGCACCGCTGCTTTAGACGCTTATGGGTTTGGCTTCTTTTTTAGCTATTAGCAGCTTATTTCAGTTAGACATAAATTGTCCAACATCGTAATTTCTAAGATTATTAAAAAATAATTTTATGTTGACAGTCTGCTTGCGGGAGGCAATCGCTTAGATAAAACACGGAACGTTCCTAACTTTGTAGCATTTTAACAGCTAGATGTTTTAATGTTTAAAAGTGGATCCAGTTCTTTTATCAGATATTCCTTAATTGAATCTTTATTCAAGTGTACTTAAAATTTGTTTTCATAAGCATACGAACACCCTTAGACTCATTTTGTTTTTTCTTAACAACCAACTCATGTATTTTATGTCGCGACAGACTTTTAACCAGAAAAACTAGTACTCAGAAAAGTATTCATTCTAAAGTTATTCAAATCTTTAGCCTTTTTGATCTTGTTTCTCCATCTATTCTAACCGCCAGAGTTCTTTTGGAGCAATTGCAGGTTGAGATGACTCTGTTCCAGCACGTATTCATTAAAACCGTTTTTTAATAACTATATGTTTCTATAGATACATATAAGATTTTATGCAATGTATGTTATACCCAGCATAATTCCAAATTTGTTTTGAATAAAAAGCTTGTTAAATCTATTAGAATAAATTTCTGGACGGCCGTTTTGCTTTTTTAAGACTTATCAGCACTGAAATATACACACTAATGTATTGTCACAGCCATACTGACAGTACAATGTTAGACCGCAAGATGGTATATGTTTCATTCAGAAATGGTTTTCTCATCACTAAATACGTTAATTCAATTAGTAGATCAAAACGTAATATCAAATTTTAAGTTTATCATATGCGTCCGACATTCCAACAATGGATTAACTTAACCGAGAAAAAAGATAAACACTGTATTCAAAATTTTTGGAAAGACTAAAATATGAATGCTGTCGATAACATAATTTTTTTTAAAAGCTAATAATAATGCACATAAACGAATCCATTGTGGATACAGACAAATATATCAAGCTAACTAGTAATGCCAAGTTAGGTAATCAACGCGCAAGATATTAAACAACTATTGTTATAACTGATGAAAATTTTTCCAACCACAATTTTAAAAATTAATAGAAGAAATGCCCGAAGATGACAAAATTAGTTTTTTTGAATATGAGATCCAAAGTGAACATTTAACGGTTTTGTTAAGAACAAGTTTAGCGGAATTGTGAATCAGTTTAGAGAAATTAATTAACATTGATAGAAGCTTGCTAAACGAAACAAGAAAAGGCAAACAACGTTACAACACTTTTTCTTAAAATAGTGTCAATATCAATAGAAGAAAAATATTTCTTATCCCAATCATGACTTTATTTAAATTTTTATATAAATGTTGCATAAATAAAAATCGATATTAAGAATAAATAAGTTTATAATTAAATAAAAACGTATTTAACAATACTGTACTTATTTTACAACTAATTTTATACAATTTCAGAATTTAAAGCACACAATGTAAATAAATTGTTTGCAGAAAAATACGTGAAACTATCAAACTGATACGTACAAAACAATCGTAAAAGAAAATGATTTTTTGGACTAATGCTTTAAAAATTTGATTATTAAGTAATTACGTTTGTTGTACACAAAGTAATGATTTTAAATTTTCAATTAAAATCAATTGCAAAATGGAAATTATTTTTTAACAAGCAACGCTTCAAGAAAAATGTGATAATAAAAAAATTGATGAAGTTCCACTTTTACGACCCACTCTCATAAAAATAGCAGATTTACTGCGATATTGACTTTTATGTATGCCTTTAAGTTGCACATCGCAACATCTACCTTTGTATCAAAAATTTTATTGATGTTCACACACAAACATTAATTATATCTATTTTGAAAAAAAGCAATTAAGCTTTAAAGTTCATTTTTTCTATATAAAACTTTTTTAAAAAGCCAATTAATGTTTTATTCGCGCTTCATTAACTCTAATGGCTTAACCTTTCATACTGCATAAGACCTATTGCTTAGCTTGCATTTTAGTCGCAGGCTGTATTATAGATTCCATTCATAGTCACTCAATCGATTACGAAGTATAGAGGGTTGCGTATTGCGGGGGCAAGACTTATGCTAAGCTAGAGGGCGACTAAAGATCCATATGATTTATGGCAGGGGAACACCATATTCTTCAAACGTGACTTAAATCTTAAATTATTTTATTGTTTTTTCGTATTTTGTGGGGAGCGTAATTTCATTCTAGATTGTTTTTGCTTGATGGATTGTATTCTATGACACCCTTTTAAAGAATTTTACTTAAAGAAACGAACGCTAAAAAGCTACTACCTACAGAAAATATAAATCCGTAGTAACTTTGAATAAAATATTCAAATACGTTTTTAATACTAAAATAATTCTAATCATACACAAAATTATTTATTAAAAATATATAAGTAAATATTTAAAACAATAATAGAGAATTACTGATATACCTATTTATAGAAAGAGATATTACTTAAAAACTTATTTTTCAAATAAAACAAATAAATTTAAAAAAAATTATTAGATTAAATTAGAGAGAATAATTAATTTCTTAAATTAAAAGTCTAATCCAATTATTGTTTTTATTGTTTTAAAAATGTATTCGGTAAACATAAGCATTTTCTAGTTTATTCGGAAAACTGTAAGTATCAACAAAAATTATTTCTGTCAATGGATTTTCAAATTGGGAAATTTAATATGCTATTTTTGTATTTATGTTAATAAGACAAAAAACAATAAAATTTGTTTTCGTTGTCAAAAACAAAGAAAATATTCTATTTTTTGTTTTTAGTTATTTTAGGTTATTCTGTTTTTTTTTAAATATAATTATTTTTATTTTTAGAAGTTTAATGTTATTCAGAATTTTGGTTTTATCAAATATACTATTATATTAGTGTGCAATTTCATGACGTGTTAGTAGATATTTAGAATGTGAAAAAAAACAAAACAAATAAAAACATAAATACGAGAATAGTAAAATGTATCGAAAAAACAATAGAAACGTAAGTAACTGAAATTTTATGTTACGGCGGCACCTATTATACGGTTTCGAAGTCTGCTTTAGAAAAAAAAATCAAAACGTACAAGCATGATTAATAATATTATTCAAACCAATTAAAAAATGCATAAAAGAAAGCAATATAAAGATGAGGGTGTTTTCCAAGTTTTTAGGAATATATTCTACAACAGATAAAACAACTAAGATTTACACACAAACAAGAAATAATGTAAAAAAAATAGACAAGCTAATACCAAAATCAACATTATATTATAAAACTGTAAAACAAAGTCAATAAATCAATCTAATGACAAAAAAAAGAATAAAGAAAAGTCAAACTGTATAATATTAGTCCATGCTATAACATATAAATTTTGTTAAAATCGTCAAACAACTGTTTCAAAAAAACGCTGAGATACGTTAACATAACTTTTTTTAACTATACTTTTTAATAACAATTATGCAGTTTTTGAATAAACAGCGAAAAATCTATAAGGTCACAAATTGGCAATTTTATAAAACGTATTTTTTTGAATATGCCTTGTAAAAATTATAATAAGCTTCATAATAAAAAAAAAGTTATAAAAAGAATACAATATAAAAAAGAGCTATTTGATGTATTCTTCTAAACAAATTTAAACATTGAGTACTAACACGACAGTTCGTTGATATTGTCAACAGACAACTCATGTACCAATTACATCTTAAAAAAATAGTATTTTTATATAGAGGGTTTTTTTGTTTTTCTCGAATCTGAGTTAGTGGAACACTCCCGAAACATAAATCTACAGTTAGATTCACTTTCAATTAAATAGGTTTATTGTTCACTGCGACATTATCGTACGATTAACAACAACCGAAACTCGACTCCTTCTAGTGTTTGTAGTATGTATTTGTACTCATTACTAAAACTTTAATTTACTTGGTTTTTTCATTTTTATACAGTTAAGAATCACAATAAAGGTCATAACTCATAAGATACAAAACCATGTTAAACGTTGATCTTTAAAAATCGAATTACCGAAAAGTTTTCATTGCAAAAAAAAATCGATAAAAACATAAATCTTACACCGCTTATTCAATCACTTTTATTAAAAAATGTATTTAAAAAACTCTCACGTGTCTGATCGTTTTTTTTTAAATACTTTTTTTTACACTTTTCTGGAATTTGTTAGTTTCAGCTAGAACTGATGGTATTGAAGTTTGAGTATTCATTTAAATTTTGCATACAAAATAGCAGATGGCAACTAAATAATTTACTATTTTTATAATAAAAAATAATTTAAACAATTAAAAAAAAATAAAGTTTTCTATAGTGTAGACTAGTGCTTTTACAGAATCAGTAGATTACGTACGTCGTTTTTTTTAAACACAGCAATGAACGCTAAACATTGACTTAGTCTGATATTTTACCTAAAGATATAAAATCATTAAAATTATGTATTTTAATATCCCCAAGAAATAAGTTTTGATCTCGTTCATGTTAAGAAAACGTTGAAATTTAAATGTAGGTTTCCTGGCTTAACAGTATACTAACTAAAATTGTATTTTCACCTTTTAATTAAAAACAATTAAATTAATCAGACAACAAATATTAAAATACTTTGCACTTAAAATTGTTATTGGTAAAAAAACATTGAACGGAGCTACACACAGCATTTGTGTTTGCAATAAGTAGAAACTCGTAAAAATATTAATTTTCTTGGTCATCCAACAGCTACACTTACTCGTATAGAAAACGTTTCATCATACACAATGACAGATAATTGAGAAGATATTTACTGCCGAGCACTATAGCGGTTTATTATGCCTTTCCACAAACAACTTTACGGTCTCAAACCACTTTTTCGAATACCGTCGTGGTGTTCAATCGTTAAATTAAAAATTTAGAACACATTAATGAAATTTAAATGATACGATTATGTTACAATTCAGAAAATTTTAAATATAAAAATATTCTTAAAATGCATTGCATAAAGTTATTACGACTAGAATAAATTGATTTGATGTAAAATTGTATGTCTATATAAAAATTTTTTACGATTCTGAATTGATTGGTCATTTAAAGCATAAAACGTATTCTATATACCAACACCAAGTCATTATATAACTTAAGCAAATTTAATTAAATGAATAATTAAAAACCAATTTATTTAATGAAACATTTTTTGTTATTAAAATGTCTCCAAAATAAACTACTTTGGAATAGATCGACAAACTACTAAACAAAAATGTTTCATGTAATTCATCATACGAAATTGACATATGTTGCCGATGACATCAAAATGTAGATTGTAAGAATTTTTCATTATAAAGTATTAGCATTTTCGTTTTTAAAACTCATGCGCTAAAAGTAGCAAAATGTATGATTTAAAGTATACAGCACACAATGCAAAAAAGGTTAAGGTTAATTAATTTTTATATTTCATCTCTACCTAAATTTTTATTGTACTTTTTGGTTACATTATTCATATATTTATTCTAATCAAAAAAGCTTTTAAAAATTCTCGTTTGCATATAAGATAACAAGGGTTGTTCATATTTTAAATGAATAATAAACACAAATATTTTGAATGTATTCGTTTCTTACGCGTAATCACCATCTAAATTTTTATTCGTGTTTAAATAAAATTACGTTTTCAGTAGTGTAATAAAAGCAAATATAAATGGGTTATAAAATTTGAATTAACACAAAATAGGTTTTAGTACTTTACAGAAGTCGTCATAAAATATCACCAAACGAATAGTACTTAATTCAGTACGCAGTAGGTGTCGAATAAAGTTAAAGTAATTTCCTATCCTATTTTACTACACTCGTGAATTACGAGATAAACAACAAATAACAAACTATAATAAAATTAATTTCCTATGAATTAATAGACAAATTGCAGTATTTCAAACATTTATGTATTTACTGCCGACGGCTATGCAATAATTGTTACCAATTTAATGCTTTTATTTTCCATAAGAAAATCGCAAATGTAATTTATTAATATTTGCACTCTACAGCATATTAATTTAACTTATAGGTTAAATTAAACGTATTATAATGATTTATTGGAATGCATTTCAACGGATATTGATGTTTATACTTGGAGAAAATAAATTTTTATACTTACAGCGACCTCTATGGTAGTGTAGCAAAACTCGCGTAACAGGCGTCGCGACGTCAAAGCTTCGCAAATATTAAAATATGTGGCGCTACGTATTTGAATACTTTTAAAATGATTTATTTCTAAAAATATAACTTATAAACAGGTATAATAAACAAACTTATTATATTGTTTAAGCATAATTCTGTTCATCAGTTTTATAAAATACAGGAATTGTCTTATAAAAGATATACATTTTTTAAAGACAATAGAGTTATAAGTAGGTAACAAACATTTCTAACTTTTTTACAATTCGTGCGTTCCCACCCTGTTACTATGTTATGTCTAGTCCTCCCTTTTGAAAGTCACGCTTAAACTATAAAAACTCAAGCTATGTCTACAAATTTCATTTTTATCATATAATAGTAAAGTGTTTTTTTTTTACTAAATAGTAACACTATTAACTATTACGATAATTGTAAAACACTATAGAACAAATTCAAAATTAATTAAAAGTATACTGCAACTTGTGCAAATACCTAACTAAAATTGAAACTGTTTTTTTTCGTTGTTATTAACATAACTAAAATTTAAAGATATC
Source organism: Aquatica leii (assembly GCA_035610365.1). Taxonomy (NCBI): domain Eukaryota; kingdom Metazoa; phylum Arthropoda; class Insecta; order Coleoptera; family Lampyridae; genus Aquatica; species Aquatica leii. The sequence continues at coordinate 205,448,121 of CM069432.1, read as the reverse complement.
TCTAAATTTAAATTTAAAGAAAAAACAACTTAAAAATTGCACGTTACTTGCTAATTTACTTCACTAAATGCAAATTATACATAAACAAAGTTATAAATTACTACTGAATAATAAATTATTAATTTACAATTTATCAGTTATTTAGTAGGAAAATATATTTTAAATTTAATACGTCCTATTTCTTGTGTTTCCTATTACGAAAATTAATAAAAACGTTGAAAGTAATTCCATGAAAATTGTAACATTATTACTAAAAGCAGAAAACATAAAACTTTAGAAACAAACAACAATAATGTTGTAATAAACAATTTTTTTGTAAGTTGAAGACTTTTCATAATTATTTAACTACATTTTTTCTTAGTCAGTTTGCTGTACAAAATCAGTAAATGTCTAGCATAGAAGAGGACAACGGTAATAACGATCCTCAAACATTCAATATTTTACAGGCAACAGCAAAATAAAATAGTAACTATTAGTTTTCCAATTGCAAATTACAATCTACTAGATTCATATACAAAATTAATGCATAATTATTAAACGTTCATTCTGTGCTTACAAAAGTTGAAAGTTAAATAAGATGAAAATGTACATTACTAGTGATTTCATAATTCATATTTTCAGGTTTAAAAAATTCAGCGTTTTGGGTTAATTGCGCGACGTTCCCAGGTAGTAAAACAATTCTCAAAGATGGCGTCGTGACGTTATCTTTTTAATTTTTTTAGCGAGTTTTGGGGGATTATCATGCTATCTTTGTACCCAGCTGTTTTGGGGATATGCATGTAACTTGTGCAATCCACCTCGTTTAACATAATCGGAAGGGACGAAAAAAGACTCATATACCTATATCAGTATCGTATTACTTCATTAAATTACTGTATGCACATTATTTGATATAACATACATCTTCTTACATTTACTTTTATTACTTTATTTTTGTCAGCCTTGTACGTACTACTTTTTTTGGTAACGTAGATTTTTGCCTTATGTAATTTACTTGTATTAATTGTATTCATTAATAGTCGGCCTTCGGCGTATTTAATCTGTTTTATATAATAACGTTAGATCATACTGACTTAAATTTACTTTCAGTCGTAAACTTTAATCATTTGATACTTATGTATTGTCGTTGAGTACGTTGATGTTACATCCATCAAGTTTTTTCCGTCGTACATAAGCTTATATACCACGCATAGTTTTTGTTTTAAATCAGATAAATAAAAGTAGTGAAAGTCACTACAATTGACAAAGAAGTGTCAGTTTCGTAATTTTTTATACTCATGTTTTACTTTTTTTTGCGATATTATTCAAATTTAATACAGAATATTTCATACATTTTTATTCATAATATAAAAAAATCATATAAATTAATTGATAGAACTAGGAATACATTAGTACCATCTAATTTTAAGATTATATCATTTAATGTTAAATCTTTATTCACCAATATTACTAAAGAACTTACAGTTAAATTACTAAATAAATATTGGGTTGAGCTAAAGAGCGACACCACATTAGGATTAGTTAAAGTTGTAAAAAGCATTCAATTTCTGTTTGACTCTAGTTATTTTACTGATAATGACAAAATGTATAGTCAAAAATTCGGTACTACCATGGTAAGATAGCGTCCGTAACCATACCACTTAAAATAAATTTAATTGATAACCATGTTTGAATGATCCGATAGAGATATATTATGATAAATATGAGCTCGAGGTCGTATTGTCTGAATACGAGAACATTGATGAAACACAAAGTGATAAAATCGTTGAACCAGGTAGTGTGCGTAAGTTATTAAGCCAAACAAAAGATTATTAAAAACGTAAACACAAGAATGCGTTCTAGAATAAAGAACCGCCAGCAGCGTAGCTGGAACCGGTTCACCAGCATCTGCACCAAACCAATAACATTTGCTAATCGATTTTTGCAATATAATGTCGCCATAAATAGTAGACATAATAGTACGTGAGATCAACCAAAAAGCCTTACAAGTAAACATAAAACCCAAAGAATGGAAACCCACCGACGAAATTGAAATGTATGCATGGTTTGGCTTGCTATTATCTTCCGCCCTGTTTAATTGTAGCAACCTGCAATCAAAACAATTATGGCATTCACGGCATTTGATTATTAATTAATAAATTATTTATTATTGTGATTAATAATAATAGTAATAACATAAAAGAAGCATACACCCCAAATCCCTTTCCCCATCCGTGGACGGAAAAGATTTACGCAGTACAAAGTTAGCAAAATATGGCATCAAAATCTAGTGAGTCTGCGATTCCAATACAAACTACCTACTTTACACCGAAAAACGAACGAGAAGTAAATCAAGCCAAATGAATGGTGTTGAATTTGATAAAGAAGTATCGCAATTTTAGTCGGCCCTTGTGCAAAAAGGATTGGCAATCGTACAAGCAAACAAAAAATGTTTTTTTTAATGTTTTCAGCTAAAAAAAGACAAAACCGTATTAAAAATATAGACCTTTGTAGCAGGCTGCTTTCTTTGGATGAAAATGTGTCGATGTTATCCTACGTTGCCAAAATAGATAACTACGTTTTGATATTGTCAACACAACATTACACGCAAGCCACAGAAACTTCAAACAAATATTAGCAGCCATCTTAAACTACAGTAAAAACAAATCTGTGATCGACACAATAGACAAAATTGTATCCGGCTAGAGTAGCAAACGATCAACAAACCGATGGCCATTAGCTTCGTTTTATAATATGTTTGACGTCACTTGTTGAACTTCTTAATATACAAGCATTTAAAACCAAACAAAAAATCATACCAACGTAGGACTTTTATTCTAGAATACGCATAACAATTAACAAACCTAAATATGGAAAGACTGGCTGCAAAGTGTATGGCAGTCCAATAATCAGATTGGCAATGCACGCACGCACACACACAAAAAAAAACTTTAATTTTGTTCATTCGAAACTTATCTCTTTCTTCTCAACGCATTTGTTTATATATTCTATAGTATTAACTTTAAGCATATTTTATCATATTTACTTTAATGCATTATTAAAATTAAGAATTGTTTATGTTATACAGCAAAATCACAAACAAACAGAGCAAAATATGAAGTCAAATGAGTTGTAAATAAAAAATTGTTGAGAAAAATCTGTACATAAAAACTGTTAATGTTTTTTAACAAAAAAACTTACAATAATAGCTGTACGCACAAAAGAAAAATGAATAAACAGAATTTAAACATAAATTACGGGAAAAATTGGCTAAAGTTGCAGATAAGAATAAAAGAACTAAGTAAGATAAAACTAGAAAAATGTAAACAAAGAATAGAAAAAAAGATCAAACAACACTAAGAATGTTGGGTACTCATGCAAAAAAACACAAAATAGAAAGGGATTGAAAATTTAAAATTCCTTTAGAGAAAATAATTTTGTCGTAACAAACTAGTCTTTGACCAAAAAACGTACACAAAGACACTAAAAAAAAACCAATCTATTATCGACTATGGATTAATAGATAAAGACACCAAAAAAACAATAACAAACGTTAAACCAAAAGAGAAAATTTACCTTTTGAAACAAAACAAAACTACAAAAAAAGTAAATGACACAAAAAATTAAAACTTATAAATTACTTAAAACCTAATTACGTACAAAAATATAAAAAAAAGAGTATCTAAAAAGTAAACTTGACAAACCTTTAATATTCGAGAAGCTATCAACAATTTATTGACTAATAAAGAGATTTAAAAAATCCCACTAGTATAACGAAAAACGACATAAAAACAGTATGGCAAAAACTCGAAAGCATTTTAACAAAAACAAAAAAAATAATTTGTAGGAAATCTAAGATGGATTACAGGATAAAACAAACACATTGGTGTAACAAGAAACTGAAAAAAGAAATTAAATTAAAGAATTGATATTTAGTAACTAATACATAAAAAAATTACAAAACAATTCTGAAAAAATTAAACAAAATAAACTATATATTTTAGAAAATATTACTTCTATAAAACGATTGTAACAAAAATCTATGTAGAAACATGCAAAACTAAAAAATTGATAAAAATCACAAAAAAAAACCTGAAAAATAATTACATCGCAATGACGTATAAAATTAGAAATAAAAAATATTATCCTTAAAACAACTGGTTTCTAACGTAAACTTCCTACAAATGAACATAAAGTTCAACAAAAACATGCAGTTTATGGTTTTTAGAAATAATAAAACATAAATTTACAATTCTACCGTTTCTTTTAGACAAGAAATTAATTTTTTTTTATTGTTGATTAGTCTTATTTTATTAACGTTAGTAGTAGAATCTTATTGCCACGTGGAACATTAAAAATATTACAAAGTTCTTGACCGACTTTTTCACCAAAAATAGATATAAATCAATTAAATGAATAGTAGTACATAAAAAATAAAGATTTTATTGTATGTTGTATACTATACAAAAATTTAGACGTAACTAAATCCATCGATATTTACGTCGAGAAACTACAAGTTAGTTCATAAATTTAATTTTTCCTTTTAAATTCTCGTCTTTTCGATAAACGTGAAGACAATACAAAGTTAGATTAGAAATACTTTAAACTTTAACTCAATGTTATTTTTACAGAAACTTTGTTTAACAATTGTCTTGTCATCGCTCAGTAATTTACTTCAGTCTGAATATTACTGTTTAATGAGTATGAACTATATAATTAATTTGAAGAAGTAATATTTTAAACAAAACTTTGTCTAGATTAATGATCTAAAATTTATTGGTTATTACAAGTTTAATATCAACTAAACTAGAAGTACTTTTTTGTTTGTTTTTTTTTTTAATTTAGTACATTAGTTAAATGGACTCTTCATAGCAATCTTTGACACTCGAACTACGGAAACAAGTTATTCAGTTTTATTACAAAAGAAAATACGCATTAATTTTATCTTATTGAACATTTAATAAACTCTTTTCTTTTAGATTATTTACTGAAAATAGAAGGTGCAAGTAATACATACAGAAACTAAAAAACATTTACAACCAAAACGCTAAACTGTCAAAAATCCAAAACAAATACTGCTGCTTGTTTAATAAAATAACACCACAAACCATCCCATTTCATACCATCATTTCAGAAAAAAAAAGTATTTTGAGGCACTACAACTGTTAAGACCTAATGTTAGTTAAGTAAGAAGTTTAAAGGATATAAAAATACAAATTCTTGGAAACGTAAATATAAGCAATTAACATTGACAAGGATTTATGGTCATTTCAAAGCATTTTGTAAAGTATTATAATACTCATCCTAAAGGACAGGAATAAATTAAATTAAATTAAATAGAAGGGTGTTTGATCCCTGCTACTCAAAACTTACGGTTTCTTTTTTGTAACAAAAATTGGAAGATGCAGTCTTAAAATGCAACACGCTGATTTTTATTGAATAAAGTGTGTATTTATAATATTCATTTTATTATACTTAAAAACGCTTAAGTATCGACAACAACCTAATATCTTATATCAACTGCGTGAGGGGAAGTATATATGAGCTTGTTGAGAAAAGACATTGCAATTTTAATCAATGCATCCCATGATGAGGTAATGAAACATTATTAACTATTCTGTTATTTTACAATTTTTTAGTAATGCTCTGCATATTTTACAACAACTCAGTATTAAATATGACAGAATCATTATACACTGAATTAATAATCTATTCAACTTGTATAGCTAAGTTACATAAATATCATCAAATTTTTTTAGAATTTGACGACCACTTACTAATAATTTTATCTTCAAAGAGAAAAAAAGTTTTTTCAGAGGAAGATACAGAGAAAAATATTTTTTAAACAAAATAAATTATCAAAACATAATAGTTTCGTCAGCACTGTTTATTAGTTTTACGATAAAAAGAGAATAAAAACAGCCTTTTATTGCAAAACAATTAAAAACATTCAAATTATCGTAAGTCACTTGTACCCCAAAGATGCTCAATTACTAAAGCAATAATTTAATCAAAAACATGTCTATTTAATACCGAAGGCTTCCACGGCCGGAGTCTACACTCAGATAAGAACGTCTTCGGGGTTTGGACCGTGTCAATGTTGTAACCGAAGTTGCCAACGTTTCGCCCACTTCCGTAAGGGGCTTCATCAGGGCGTGAGAGAAATCAAAGAACTCAAACAAGCAACCGAAATCTAACTAAACACTTCTCAAACGTTAGGTAATCAATTTGTGAACCAAGCCAAATTCTAAACTCAGAAAAGGTAAGAAAGAAAACGATAAACTTGAAAAAGCAAACGAAAATCTAACAAAGAACCACTACAGAGTTATGTAATCAACTTGTAAACCAAGCCAGATTCTAAACTCTATAGAAGTGACTTAAAAAGAAATAGGACTTGTTACATGCCAAAGTAAAACAAAGTCACTGCCTGAAATGAGGTAACATAAACGATGTTGTGCCACTAGCTCAATGGAAAAGGGGTGGGTTATATTTTAAAATTCCGTGATAACTTGGAAACGAGATTGACATAAAATCGAACTAAAACGGTAAAAGACTCAAAAATCGGTAAGGGCGCCAATCAAGGTCACGATGATCGTAGCTTCCGGACCCCTGATTACCCGAAAGCTCATCTGGTTCGTTACAACCCCGGAACTTACCTTGAGTTGTAACTATTCTGAAATACACTTAAAAAAAACAAAAATTATGTACGCGGCAGCTGAATGAATGAAAGCTCTTTACAGTTTAACAATTTAACATTTATTGATTGAATAAAAAAAAATAAGTAATAATGAATATTAAACAAATTCAATTAAAAGAAATGAAATAAAAAAAATAAGTAAGACAAAACAAACAAAAACAATCTGAATACAAAATTAATATATAAAAGAAAAATAATACAAAAAAAATAGCGTTAACTCGTCTTTTTCAAATAGAACATAATAAAAATAAATTTCAAGGCCTTGACCGCTTAAGTAATAAACAATTCAATTAAACTAAAAATAAACAAGTTATAAAATATACGTCCGAAACTTTACTTCGAACTAAACGATCAAACAGATTATAGTTTACAAATCGTTACATTATCTTTTATGTGTGAATACGATTTACTGTTACATAAGCACAAAACAAAATTAATTAAATCGAACTTCACGCAAACACCTTTAAGTGTTACTTGAAATAATTAAATTTAACGTTAGTCGTAATTCAATCGGCTCAAATTCAAAGCTTTTACTTCATATCAATCGCGGTTCACTACACGGTAATACACAAAATCGATAAATACCTTTACTTAGACGAACTGTCGGCACAGAGTTTCCAGAAGCTACGTAATTGGATTGAACTCCGGTTGCTCCAGGTGTACCGTAGTTGGATACAAGCTCGGTGGGACCCCCAAACAATAGAATACCGGCGGAAGATTTATATCACAATATAATTTAAGCCGCACAACGGCGAAGAAAAGGATTTTTCCCACTCAAAACATCGAAACTAAATCCCTCGAGCGTGATTGTTTATTTTTGGAAACCATGAAGTCTATATAAACCGTAAATTACGAAATTTGAAAAATCAAACTTTTCACCACAACACTTAATTTTCACGGTTCCAACTTCCGCGGCATTACATAACGATAGGGTAAAAGTACCCTAATCACTCAACTACATCACGGTATCCGGTACTTCGTAATTGCGACCAACGATTCATCCCCAAAACCAAAATTTTACCTCTTTTAAAACTTCCCATTCCCACTTAACTTCATCAACCTGCGCCGTAAAATCTTTGTAAAAGATAGAACATTAAACAAACGAACTTAACAAAGATGAAAACTATAATTGGCCATGTGCATCTTGACACGTAGCCCCTCGACAGAAACATTTCTCACCAAAAATGCTTAGCTCGCTTAATTGCAGGTGGTTCGTAATCGCGCTTTATAAAAGAACCCAACATAAACAAAGTATAAATACCAAGAAAAATGGATCAACTTACATTCCAAAAGGAAGTCGTAAATTATATAGAATTGTTATTTTACTGAGATAAACAAGTAAAACACTAAATCAAAATCAAAACTACGGGACTTTATGCATTCAAAAAAAAAAATACCAGTAATGATTGTAAAACAACTTGAAATACCAATAACTTAAATCACACGCAATAAAATAACGAGCAAAACGTTTTCGATTGAACTAATCAAACGTACCAAAAACAAAAAAAAACAGAAAATTCAGCCAGCTGAATCTATTTACGGGGTCTGACATAAAAAGATTACTGCTGAAATCCCAAACGCAGGTTACAGACTAATGACCGGGAACCAAAGAAGGGATAGCTCGAAACCATGATCACGATTGAAGTTATTGGGGTGTTTGATGATTTCTAAGCTCTCTCGAAATTTCCTGTTAAAAAAAATGGAGATTTGGCAATCACCGAAACGTTATCAAAATCTATCTTGTGACCTGTAGTGAAGTGATGTTCAGCAACCGTAGACTTAGAAATATGCCTTTTTCTTATACAACGATCATGTTCTGAAATGCGAGTAATGACGGAACGACCGGTCTCACCAATGTAGACTAAACCACATGAACCAGGAATTTGGTATACACCTTGAGATGAAAGTGTAGGAAATTTGTCATTGGGAGAAAGAAGAATCTGAGAGATTTTGCCTGTCGAGTTGAAAATAGGTTTGATACCATTCTCACGAAGAAGTTTCCCTATTTGATCTGTATGTCTATGGTTTATATATCTAGATGTGGCTTTTTATTTGTAGACTTTTTTAATGATTTCTTTCATAAGTTTATTTCTGATGTAGTTTGTGATATAGTACAAATAAACATTAGTTAGCAATTACCCTAATCAGCTTTTGAAACAATACGATCATTAGATTTAATCTTGGATCTCAATAATGAACAAGATTTATAAATTGAATTAAAATTAAGATTAAATTTGGCATTATTTAAAAATCTCTTCAATTTATTATGAATTTCATATCTAATTTCGTTACTTTTAGGTAAATATGAAGAATAAATTATGTTTTCAGAACAAACTGCTAAAGTTTCAACTTGTTTTTGAGTAATATTAATAGGAAAATTGTATTTAAGGCCTGTATATTAAATTTCTTCATTTTTGTAACAAAAATTGAAACTTTTAATTAAATTATTTTTCTATTTCTTTTTCTACTAATATTAATTTAAATTTAAAATATTTTATTGCTAATAATAAAGATTCTGTTTCTTCTTTAGATAAATCTGGCGTGTATAACATTTCTTCCTCTTCTTGCAATTGTTCTTATGTACGACAACTGGTAGAAATTTTAAAAGTATATTAAAATAACATATTTATTTTATTAAAATGTAGTTCTTTTCTTAGTCATCTTGAAATTCTTGAAATTCATCGTCTTTATAATGAAAATTCAGGTAATTGTCTTAATGAAATTCTTGATTTAAATATTTCTTCTTTTCTTAATAATAAATATTAACTTACTTTTTTTATTTTTCATTTTCATTTTCCCTTTCATATCACCTATGGCTTTGTATTTAATGTCAGTTTGAATTTAAAATTTTTAATTTGTTGACGTTTGTCATTCAATTTTTATAATTTGATATAATGTGTAAGCTATTTATTTGCTTTTTAGGGTAACTGATGATGACAATTTAAATTGTTCCTTTTATCTCACACAACATTGTTTTTGTTTTTTCTTATGTGTTCAGGGTGATTACGGATTTGGGAGGTAAAACGTATATAGAGAATGGCTAAAGGTATTTGTTTGTTTGTAAATCAAAATAGTTCCAATGTGGTGACACTTCCGGTTATACCGGAAGTAGTGTAGAAACCTTTTTTTTAAATGTAACACCTTGTATATTTTTGCATTTTGTATTCTACATACAAAATTAGATAAATTAGGTTTTATCAGGTTGTCTTATGTCTAGTCTAAACGTTTTCCAGAAAAAAATCAATATTTATATTTTTGAGGTTTGTCGAGATATTAGAATATCATGTAAAATTACTTATAAATTTTTCACCATTTTGAATAAAAGCTTTTATTCAATAAAGCAATATCATTTTTATCAACCTATGTTAATCTACAAATAATTTTCTACAAAAAAGTTTCAATAAAATTTTATATACATAAATTAAACGGTTTTAAAGTTACTGTTCAAAAATTACCGTGTTATCAGCTACAATTACAGTAATACTAGATAGGCTTTGACAATTATATTAATTAAACAGCAGACTACACCAAATATTTTTTTTAATTTGTGACAAGCCCTAATAAAATAAATAATGCAAAAACTTATATCTAAACTCAAATTAGCTATTAATCTCAATTAACTTTTTTCTAAGTGTAATTACAGTTGTTTTTTAAACCATTACACTTTAAATTATTATGTGCTCACACATGGCATGTTTTCTATTACTTACATTTTCGTGTGTAAATTTAGCTGTATTTTTACAAATAATTATTTTTAAGAAATTAGGATTTTCTTCCATATTCACCACCATTTATGGGGGTTTCCTTGTCATTTCCATTCAGTGCTTGTACGTGAATAAATTAAGCATTTTATGTTTAGTTAAACACCTTTAACTAGACGAATTGTAAACTAATATATCTTTTCCTGCCGATCTAATTGAGCCATAAGGGTATGTTTCAAAATTAACTAATTTGATTTTCTTCATTTCCACTAATAAGTACTGTTGATTTTAATTTCGTTTGTTAAAACCTGCTAGTTACTTTAGTAAACATTTTCTGTCATTCGTAGTAAACTTTGTTATATCGTCTACATTTGTTTTGTTTTATGCTATAATATCAAAGCTTACTTGTCATTATTATACTATAGTTATAATTACCATTGACTGTAAAAAAGGATCTATTTATAGACAATAACTTTTAAACCGTTCAATTTATATAAAATTTTATAGAAACTTTTTTTGTAGAAAATCATCTGTGGAATAGCATAAAATAATAAAAATAGTATTATTCTATATCATACTAACGTGAATAGTATAAGACTTGTAAATAATGCTTATGATTCAAGAATTATCTCGTAACTTAAACAGCAGCGATTAACTCAGTTTGATTCGGAGATTGGGTTGTAAGTTTTGAAGTGCTAAAACGGTGAAAGATTAAGATGACAGATACCGTTTGAATCTATCCAAAACTGAAAAAGAACAAATGTTGTAACAACGAGTATATTTATTTTATTACATAAAAAGAGGTTAGAAAAGAGAAATGAGGTAACTTTACATAAATGCGATCAAACGTTGGAACGTAAGTCATTATCACAGGTAATCATTCTTGAACCAAGCCCCCTTCGGTTGGGCAACACGTCCTTCAAAGAATTAAACTTGGCGCTCTAACTTTTACATTTAAAAAGCGAATAAATATGCATTTGCAAATTAGAACACAAAAATACCAATCTCGAAAATTCAGAAAATAATTGTAATAATATATTACATACAATAAAAGTTTTATGGTTAACTGTGACAACAACTTAATAGGTCTGTACAATCGTACGTGCAAACGACTGACAACGTAGATTACAAAAATTAAATTAGGAAAAGTATAATACTTACAATTTAATTGTTTTTAAGAATGCGACTAACTAGTGACACTTTTGCGGAAAAATCTAAAATTCGCTGAAATAAGCAATGCCGTACATACAGTGTTATTACAAGTAAAATTTCCTTTGATTCATAAGATTAATGAAAAAAATCAAATGCGTCTAGTTTTCCCCAAATTCATTATTTTAATGCTTAGGTAGGCCTTCCACTACAATTAAAATTTTATTCAATACTCGAAGATTTCGATTATTTTAACGAAAGTGACGTAACGTCATCATGGAAATTTTCCCAATAAATGAACCAGTTATATTATCGCCACATTGATGGAACCCGTGTGGATTATTATATAACTAAAATATATCACAAAAATAAAAAAAACCACCGTTACCCCTATAAAGACTTTCAAGAAAGTAGTAAAAATACTACGCCCAATACTCGCATAGATACGTGTGAATAATTAGAAATGAAAGCTTCGTTGGGCGCACATAACGTTAGATAATGTCCGACCTATTTCACCGTCACCGGATAGATAGAACTTTTTTCGAATTAACAGTAATCCTCCCCAATATAGCGGGAAATGGGCGTTCCGAGAATAAATCATATACCGTACAAACATCTTACCAAAACACCTTCTCAACGAGTATGTACATTTTCAATTTCTTAGTGTAGATAATTTATTCGCTATTTTAATATCTTAACAAACCTCAAAAGTACAAATATTCATTTTTTTTCTCGAAAACGCTTATTTAGACAAAACAATGAAATAAAATTTTACCTAATTTTTCATGTAGAATACCAAAATGCTAAAATATACAAAGTGTTGCATTTAAAATAAAGAAGTTTTAGACTACTTTCGGTATGACCCAATATGTCATAACGTTGCAATTATTTTAATTAAATAGATACATACATGTGTATTAATTTTGACAAGAATACATGTAGTCTCTCTCTATATATTTCTAATTTTTCAGTTCCGTGAATCACCCTGTATACATAATATTTGGTTTGATTTACCTTTGTTACAATTTTAGATGCTTGAAGATGACATTAGTCAAAACATATGTACATCAATTTGAACAAATAATATTATACAGTGAAAAAAATTGTTTTTTTAAATAAAAAAAAGTTTTCATTATTTTATAAAAAAATTTATATTCTATGAAAAAATATTTTGTAGACATTCAAATTTTTATTAAAAATTTGTGTATTTTTATTTTTGCAAAAACGATGTTAGAAAATAAAACTAGACAACTCTTTAGTCGTGTCCTTTTTCCAGAAAATTCGGTATAATATTTGAAGGCGTAACTGGAATCCATCATGAAATAATCCTGTTAAATTGCATCGTTATTATAGAATTACGCGTGCAAAAAAGTAATAATGTTCATAAAAACAAGATCAAATTAGTTTTTTTGACTTTCCTGTAAAATGTAAGTTTTTCATATACGTCTATCTTTATGGTTTTCTTTCACAGAAATATAAGTATGGTCCAATAAAATGGTGACATTAAAAAAATGTTTTTATACAAAATGTATTTTGAGAGAACAACAGATCTTTTCCCTTTGAAAATTAAAAACTAATACACGTTTAGCGATTTTTTTTAAATACAGTATGTATAATACATACGTCAACACATCTAGCTCGACAATTTATACAAATGATACCGTGTATGATTTGCCAAAATCCTATTATAACAAGAAAACATAATCTAAAACTGTCGTTTGCGATAGCTCGGAGATGCATTAAAAAAAAGTAATAATATATTATTACTAGATTCTAAAACAACTCAGAAATACTAATTTTTTGTATAATAATAAATAGTAAGGCATGTTTAAGGTTTAAACCTATAAATAATTAAAACTAACAGAAATAATTATTTAGTTTATATCAAAGATTGAATAATGTTTTGCAAAAATCAGACAGATTACGATGCAATAACTTCAATAATAATTAACATTAAGAGCATATTTTTAGCTAAAAAAACACTTGAATCGTTTAAGCGCACTTTAAATGTTTCATCCATTTCAATTCAGTCGACTTTATATAATTTAACGCAGCTACTTAATAGTACGATCTATGAGATGAAACACTTGTCGGCAATCACAGCGCATGTTTGTAAACTACACAGATCAAAGCAGGCAACACAAGAGTCAAACGCAGACAGATCCACTCCAAACTTCAAACAAAATATCAACACATACAGCACTTCTTTATGATAACGGGTAGAAACGAAGAAATTTTGGATCTCAGATTACACGGTAATTAAATTTCTTAAAAGCCCATGCACGTAAATCGACATCAAACTTTAAAATTGATTGGTTTATTGTAAAGTTTGCAATAACAAAGTAATTTTTAAAAAGCATTTATAAGATTTTATTTTCAGTTTCCGGGCGGCACAGGAAATATGCGATTAATAAACAATAAAGTTTTTAGTTTGTTCGAAGTCACCGCCTTCTGGCGCGCTGTATAAAAGCATTTGTAGATATTTATTTTGAAAGCTAACGTAGTAGATATATATTATGTTTTTGAAAATGATGTTTAAAAATAAAGCCAAAAAGTTTTAGATGTTTTACACCGTAATCCAATTTCATATAACATAAAAACAAAAAATTGTACCATAACCTAAATAAAAAATGTATAACAATATTTACTACATTAAAAAAGATTACCCAGAACGTTTGTCATAAAACGGTATTCACTTTAGAGATTTAAATAAATCAAATTTGCTCACACTGCTTTACTTCGTTTATTTTCGACAATAAAATTTATGGGTAATACAAGAGACTACCATTTAAATTTGAAATCGCAATGTTATCTGCTACATTCGTTATAGAAGCTTTAAAAAAAACTGTACGTAAAATTTTTTTCTCATATCGTGTAGTAGTTAAATAACGCAATTAACCTGTTTTATAAGTAGAATGACTACATTGCTATGCGATAAAAATAAAAGATTAAATTATTAGTATTACACCAAAATGTATAAAGCAAATGCAATTAATTAACCACAACTAAATAAACAAAAATTAACGTTATTTTAATTAATACAAATATTAGTTAATTTAAATTGAAATTATAATTGCTGGTTAAATTTGAAATACAAATGTAATTAAATAAGTCGTCGTAAAGCAAAACTGTCATTCAAAAATATAATTTTTTGTTTTAACGACCAATTTAGGTATATAAAATTTAATTAACTTATAACAAAAAAAAATAGAAATAATAAAACGTTATACTAAATTTTGTGGTAACAAAATTACGAAATTAATTAATAAATTACGTGACGATTAGTATATAATTTTACAGAATCATACATAATTATGTAAACAGATGAATTTTAGACGTTGCTAATGCTAATTGATCAAATAAACAAAATAATTATTTTTTAAAACTGTACCAATAATTGTAATTTAAAATTATAAATTAGATAAAATTATGTACTTCTAAATTGCATTTATTTGAGTTTAAAACTTTATACCAGCACTATTTTAAACACTGATATATTCATTTTTTGTTTATAGTACCATGTGCACTTGAAAATTTAACTGAAATCGGTTAATGAAATATTTAGCAAAAACAGGTAATGTAGACTAATTAACAAAGCGGTTTTAAACTACTAACGCATTAAAAAATGTATTTTATCATTACTACGGAAACCAATTTATAATAATTAAATTAATTAATTTAAATTGTTCATATAATTGCATAATAACAAATTACAGCAAACCGTTACATTTATTTAAAAACATGTACACAAATATCAAAACATTTATTAAAATACAGGAAAAAATTATGATAATTATAAATAAATTACAAAACGTATTTTGGCAGAAAGACAATTATAGGTTGAACATAATTATTTCTTTAACTAATAAATCTTGTTGTTTAATTTAGTTTGATTATTAAATAAATATAAAAAATTTAGTTAGTTTTTATTATTCAAATCGTTGTCATAATTAGATTTGAGTTTCTTATTTATATAAGATTCCAAAAAGAATGCACTACATACTAGTTTATTATTTTAAAGTGCTAGTGCTATAACATTGTTTGTTTTTTTTTCTTTTTTTTTCTTTTCCCTAATTCCTAATCCTAATTATAACTTGTCTGCTAATGCTTGGCACGTATCTGTGTCGGTAGATGAAGACGTAAGGAAATGATAAATTCGAATTTTTTCGGTAGTGACTTATTCTTCTTCCAATCGGCCATTTAACTCCAGATGCATTGTAATATCGAATTCAACACTTCTGGTTGCCATATTATTTAAACATATTTAAAATAGTAAAACATGTTATATTCGTAGTTTGTGCGACAAAGGATACATAACTAACGAGATGCTTAGAATGATCAAAATTAACTTCACCAATTATAATTATTACACACAATTATGAATTCTTAAGCAACGTGGTTAATATCTGTGACATAAAAATGCAACACCAATAAGGCGTTAGAATTGTTGAACCAAACTTGGCAAAAATGTTTAACTAGTCAAAGGATTCTACCAAGTGGTCGATTTCTTCCTGAGCTGAGCTTTTAGCGTCTGTTGAGAATTGACTAATTGCCTGAGTCGTCTACCCGATCATATCCCACCTATGTTCGATAGGTGAAAGATCGGAAGATATAGGTGACCATGGCAAGATATTGACGTTAGCGCTCTATAGAATGCTTGCAATTTGGGGACGGGAATTATACTGTTGCAAAATCGGGTCCTCCAGCTCCTGGAGGAATGGCAGAATATGGGGTTCTACTACTTCATCAACATTCATATTGCCTTAGATGAATATTGCAACCTGCTTTCATAAACAATCGCACGTCTACGTCTAACCACCATGCGACAATCGTGCATTCACAAGCAGAATTGGGATTTGTCACTGAAGACCACTCTATGTCATTGCACGTCTCAATCCAGTCGCAAAGTACACTACTCCAAACGTTGCTGTCGATGGCGAGACGTCAGTGGAAAAACAAGATGTGGCCGATAAGAATTTAAGCCAAAAATCTAACTTGACGGTAAACTGTACAAAGGATTACAAGACGTCCTTTGTTTCGAAACCATTGATCGGTTATTGATCTTGTACTCGAGAATCGGTCTTTTAATGTCATTAATCAAAGATGACGATCCAGGACCATATTTGTCTGTCTTCGCAGTCTACTTCCTCGGCTACGGCGTTCTTCGCCTTCTCTAAACCATGCTTGATAACACCGTACTACAGATGATTAGTTACGCTAAAGACGGTTAACAATTTTTCAGAATGACGTAAGCCACTAATGCGACCTCTGTCAAACTCACTTAGTTAATGATAATTTTCCGGTTGCCGCATTCCAGGCATAATCGCAGCTTCAAAACGCAAAGAAAAACACAAAAACAAAATAATTGCAACCAAAAACAATACTAAAATCGACTTAATCTCTTAAGAGATATACCCGATAATTCCGATTGTAACAACAAGTAAAATGTCAAATTTTCTATAGCTGCTGGATTTATTTGATTTTCAATTTTAATCATTTACTAGCTTTGACTAGTTAAACAGTTTTGTCAAGTTCCAAAAATTCTAACGTTTTCTTGGTGTTGCATCTTTTATGTCACAGAGTATATAACGTCAAGTGATTAATACAAAAGACTCAAGTTAATGTTTGAGACTTCAGTTATTTTAAGTTTGGCATAAGAAAATGAAGAAAAAACACAATAACGAAGACATTCAAAGAAAAGGTCGGCGTCCCAAACCAGCGGTAGAAACGTATGTACAAAAATGTTTAAAACAGATAAGTTAAAGACAAAAAAAGCCTGGATGACGAATTGCATTCTGATTATGATAAAACGAAACAAAACTTTTAAAACAAAAAATAAACCGGAGCAAGACCATACAAAAAAGATAAAAAAAGAAATAAAATTGCAAAAAATAATTCATTAAAGGAGAAATGTGAGAACATTAAACACTTACAGAATATCTATGATGTCCGAAACCTACACAAACAAGTACGGAAACTTCTCATAAATCATGGACACATACTACTGAATGCTAGCAACAAAATGTTATGGTCTACTGAAGACAAACTCAAATAATGAAATAACTATATTTGTGTTTTCTTCAGAGATGAACCAGAGCTCCCAACAATAAATGTAAACAACGACGACATTATAACAACAACACAAGACGAAATTCTGTATGTCATTAAAAATTCAAAATCGGAAAAACCAGTAATATCGGACAAGGTACCATTTGAACTTATAAAACTGATTGATGGAGACAACATATCTCTTTCTCTCTTAGTAAACTTCTTTAATAATATATACTAAACTGAAATACTTCCAAAAGAATAGCTGCACTCAACACTTGTAACTTTAAAAAAAAATTCAAAAACCTTGAAGATGCCAAGATTACCGCACTTGCAGTTTAATGGGCCAAACTTTGAAAATATCTCTTAGAATCATCCACAAAAGAATATACTGTAAAAACGAAAAAATACTATCTGAACAGCAATTCCGAGATGAACTGGGTACTCGAAAACAACTTCTCTTCATGAGAATACTAACAGAGAAAACCAGAGATGTAAACACGGACTTATTCCTTTTCTTTAACTATTATGAGAAGGCTTTCGACAAGGTTAAACACAAAAAACTTTTTGACGTACTCAAGGCCTCACAAATAGCGCAGACACTCGAATCATTTTGAACTTGTATAGAGATCAAAAAGCACTTGTTAAAGTAGACAAATAAATTACGTAAGAAATACTCCGTGGTGTAAGACCAGGTTGTGTATTATCGCCATTGCTGTTTAGCATATATTCGAAAGAAATTTTAATACAAACTTTTGAAGACTCAAATGGTGGAATAAAAATAAATGAAGAGAGAATCAAATCTATCCGTTATGCAGATGGTACAGTATTACTGTCGGCATATCAACTAGAACTACAAGATATGCTAAACAGAGTTTCTGCCGTCCGCGAAGAATCCAGACTCACAATAAACATCAAGAAAACAAAATTAATGATGACAACTAGAAATCACCTTTGACCTCAAATGATCTTACAACTCTATAAACAAAGCATAAACATCAAATTTCTTTCCGTCAAAAATAACAAAACTTGTTGTTTATCTAGACCGCTATTTTTGAATTGTAAATATATATTTTTGAAACAGTATGACTAATTAGAAACAGTGGCTAAAAGAGCGCTTGAAAAGAACCCTAAGAACTAACCCACGGACAGAATGTAGTGTTTGTGTTCTGATTGAGCATAAGCAGTTTTAAGTGTTAAATTACAAAAATATAATATCAACTAGTGTTAAATTAATTAGTGATGAAAAGGGTCAACCGAGTTTTATTAAAAAATACAGTAAACTTAAACAATCCCCAACATTTTGGTCACTTTGATCCGAATTTCGAGAAGAAATAATTATTGGTTGCAACATCGTCATCGCGGATTCATTGGAGGCGAGTATCACCAGAAAAGCACCAAGTTGAGGTAGAGTTAGCCAATCAAAATTTCCCACACATGTACTCTAATTTACTCTAATTGCAGTAAGCACAAAATATTGTTGTATTGGATACATAATTTTGTCGCAATTACAAGAGACTTCCAAAAACAATTATTAAAATAATTTAAAACAAAAATAAACGGCAAATAAAGGATGGCAGATTTAATAAAATTAAAAAAAGAATGAGCTACATTCAAAGCAATGTTAACTTGATTTAAATCGTTTGTAAATAATTACGACGGTAGTAACTTAAATATATTAAAATTTAAATTAGATGTAACAACTTCTTTGTTGAATCAATAAAATCAAGTCCAGCAGGGAGTTAAATATATAATTGAGGAAGAATTAAAAATCGAAGAAAGGAAAGAATTTGAAAAGGAATACTTTGAATAATCGCGAAAACTCACGATAAGTTAGATTTTTCCAAAACAGTTCTAAACGAATCATTAAATAATTCTGTAACTTAAATATGGTAGAATTGCCCATACTAAGTCTACCTGAATTCAATGGAGAGTATGAAAACACACAATATTTAATGACGCTTTTATTGGTTTAGTTTATAGTAACCAAAGTTTGAATGATGTGTAAAGGTTCGTTTATTTAAAATCGTGTGTAAAGAGTTCCGCAAAAGCACTAATCTAGTCATTACAAACCAGTCAAGAAGCATACAAACAACCCAGGGATCTTATAACTGAACGGAATGAAAAATGCAAATTGATAATAAACACGCATATTGTTACTTTATTTAAATTAAAAGTAATTTTTAAAGATTTATTTAATCACTTAAGGAATTTAGTAGACGCATTAACGTCACATTTAAGGTTTTTAAAAAATTTAAAAATTAAAACTGATAATTAGGACCCGATGACTTGTCATTTGGTTCAAACAAAATTAGACGTATATACGCGTAAAAAATGGAAATCCCATGACACTAGTACAGACGTACCAAAATGGAAAGATTTAAAAGGATTTTTAATAAAGCGTTGTAATGTTCTAGAGTCTATATTTCCGCAATCAAACAGATTAAAAAATAAATCTCAATTTAAAGCAAATCGAGTAAATGTTGTATGAAGTTGTAAAACCTGTCAATTTTGTTCCGAAAACCATTATATTTATTACTGTAACAAACTTTTAAGTACTAACAAAAGAACGTATGAAGTAAAACGGTTGCAATTGTGCACCAAATGCTTACGGGATGAACATAATGTGAATCAGTGCAAGGGTAGGTCATGTAACAAATGTCATAAATCACATAACACTTTGTCACCCAAAAAACCCCCAGTGACGTCTATGAAGTGTAAACAGTGTACAAGAAAGAAGCAACGACCTTATTTGCCAAAGCCTTCAACCAATTACCCTAAATGCACAAAACGCCAATTATGTACTAAGCTATGTTTTGTTGTCAACGGCAGTCGTAAATATTGCTGACAAATATAAAAATGTGCATAAATGTAGAATACTGCTTGACAGTGGTAATCAAGTTATTTTAATTTCGAAAAGTTTGCTTGACAAACTTAAATTACTAGTAGAAAAAATTCATTTCACTAACAGCGACATTAATGAAACGCAAACCCTTGTATGTGGTAAAGTAAAAATTAATTTATCCGAGGTACATAATACTTTTAAAATATATATATCTTCTTTTATAGTACCTTAAGTTACGATATATTTACCAAAATTAAAAATCAATTTACAACGTTTGGATTTACCACAAGACATTGTATTGGCTGATCCAGAATTTTCTAAAGGTGGATCAATCGATATAATTATAGGATCAAATATATTTTGAGATTTGATAAAGAATTAAATTTCGTAAGAATAAACCCATCCTACAACAAACAAAGTTAAGATGGTTTTTAATTGGAAACGTTTACATTTCAAACTTGGTATTAGCAACGTCCGTTGACGTCGCGTTATCAAATAATGACCTAAATCCTAAATGAAACGTTAACAAAATTTTAGTAAGTAGAATCAGTTCCAATCACACAAAATCGGTCTCGCGATAAAAATGCAGCCGAAGCGCATCTTGTAAATACGTTTACCAGAGATAGTTTGTTATGATGAAAGTGTCTTGGTGTGAAGTTCGTCCTTTATAAGTTTTACCCACTTATCGATACAGTCACAGTCATGCGCTGTGAAGTGGTTGCTTTTGACAGCTAGAATTCTTGCAAAGGAGAAAAACTATTTTTTCCGCTGACTGTAATTCGCTTCAAATACACGGAGAGAAAAGTTTACTGTAATAAAGCAAAAACAGCTATATTTCATGCAAATAGGCTGTTGGTTTTGAGTCAAGCCGATGTACGCTTAAATAAAGCTTTTATTTTATTACAACAAATATTTTGAAAAAGAATTGTATAGATTTTATAATATATCAATTTAAGAAAACATCGTTTTCTTTTATAATTCAAAAGTTGCTTAATGTGATCGTAGAGAAGAACCATAGTTATGACAAGTACTGCTTTTTCTTATCTCTGTTGATTGTTGCGTTTTATCATAAATAGGTTTAATAGTAATAACACTTCGTATTAATTTAAGCACGCAGTGTCATAATGTTTGCTTTTGTGCAGCTTCAGGGTATGAATGATTTCAGTAAATATACACATAGTTTAAACGTATTTATTTGCTAAATTCAAAATAAATGTGTTATATTTTATCACTACAGTTTATGGTTTAATCCTAGATTACATTAAAATTTATAATTATTGGCAATATTACCGATTCAAATAATACTGTACTTAGAATATTAGTCGAATCTACACCATCCGAGTTAAATAATCTTCTTGTAACTTTTGGAAAGTTATTTTTTTCTGTCAAAGGGTTCTCCAACTACTAAATTTTACAATAAAGCCAAATTCATCTTCCTTAAATATGTCCAAATCATTTTCCGTTAGGCACACAAGGGATGTAACATCAATTTCTTGTTTTAAAAGAAAAGCAAATGCACGATAATTCATTTCATTGCAAAAAACTAAGTCATACATGCCAAAAAATGTGCAAGCTTTGCGACATAATTCTAACATATAACGACAGTGAACAATATTCAAAATCAGAGTCAATACTTACTTGTAAGTTTCTGATAGTTTCCAATCATTCACTAATTGATGTAGTGAATTATAGATTATATGCTGCAAGCAACTTGTTACAAAATGATGGATCCATGTCGTATAGTTCCAAACAAAAAACTGTCGGAGTCACGGTACACGTTAATTTATCTTTGCCACGGCTTTAGCAAAAAGTTTAGCACATATTGCAAACCTTAACGTAAATTAAATTGCTGATACCTTATTTTAGACCAGCGTGGAACAAATAGTGATAACATAAATGCTTACTTGAAATGCCTACTTGTGGTTTCGTAGTAATTTATTACGTACTTTAATCGCTGATATGATTTCTTATAATAATTAGTTGAATTTGATCAATTTGTAGTCTTAATTTTAACAAAAACTTTTTACTTGTATCATTATAATTATGAATGATTTAATAAAAACATGTTTGGATTGCAATAAGAAATTTAATTTAAGTTTTAGAACATGTAAGTTTAATTTAATTTGAATGTGAATCAATTTTAGAAAAAAAGCAAATGCTTTAAATATGAAATTGTAATGATTAAATTCAGCATAATATTTCTCTCCGTGTATATGGTCTAACATCAACGCCCAACGAAGATTCCACTTCTAAATTTTTACAATAATCTGTGTTACAAATGAGTGTAATATTTTCGCTGCTTTTGTAAAAGCCTTCCTGGGATAAGCATTGATTCATGTTTTTGTGATTTACGTTGATTTTCCCGTAATTGTCATAACGACTTACGATACCGCCACGTGATCTAAACCAAGTAAATTTAAATTTAACACAAATTTTCTCATCAGCAAATTTTGTGTTAAAAAAATTCAAAGCTATCATTAAACTTAAGGAAACTACACAAAGTGATAAAACATTCGGATTAGCGAAGGGTTTAATAATTATACATTCAAGTGCTAATGCAAATTGTGAAACAGTCGGAATCGGATGGGATCCCCACAATGCTAACTTTCATTATTTGACAAACACTAGTAATAACCAAAAATTATTTACTAAAAGGTCTGTATTGTCAATAGTATCGCAATTGTATGACCCACTCGTTTTGGTAGGTGCAATATCATAAATGCTAAATTATTTATTCAAAGATTGTGGCAGTTCGAATTAACTTGGCATGAAGAATTACCTGATGATTTAAAAATATGGACAGATTTGCGAAAAGTGTTATTTGGTGTAATTCAAATTCAAGTCTCAAAGTTGGTAATTCCTCAAAATAATGTTGAATTGCACGGATTTTCCGATGCCAGTGAACGAGCATATTTAGCATTTGTTTCGAAGTCACACGTAGTACCTCTAAAACATTTAACATTTCTAACAATGAAACTGTGTGCTTGTGTACTTTTAACACAAATCATGAATAAAATAAGAACGTGATTAAATGAACATGTCTTAAATACATTTTATTGGACTTACTCAAACATCGCATTATAGTGGATTAAGGGCGAATTATGAAAATGGAAAACTTTTGTTGCAAGTCGTGTTTCCCAAATTTAATCTTTGTCTAATATAGATGACTGGCACCATGTAAGAACCAATTAAAACCCTGCCAACTTATTATCGTGGGGAACGTTTGTAAGCGGTTTAGAAAATTCTGTATTTTAATTAAATGAACATTGGTTACTAACAAATTAAACAAATTGACCAAAAAAGCTTTTGATACAAGATTCATCAAATCTACCTGAAATGAAACTAAACAAAAATATCCTAGCAATAGCAACGACTGCAAAAGAAGAATTTCAAATATTTAACAAATTTTCATCTTTAAATAAATTAAAGGCAGTAATGGCATCCGTGTTCCGTTTTATAAAAAAATGCAAAAATAAAAGAAGAAATAGAAATATGGGTTTAATATCATTAAAGAAAACGCAAGATTCGTTGTTACAACTGTGCAAATTGATGCAAATCTCACAATTTAATTCTATCTAAATCTAGCCGAATAATGAGATTCAGAGATGACATTTGAGTCAAAACATTCCATAATTGTACTTAAAAATCATTAATTAACCACACTAATATTTAAACACACTTAATCTAAATTGAAACACTGTAGTACACAGACACTATTATACGCGGTGTGGGAACGGTTTTTGGGCAAGTGCAGGTAAAAATACGGCAAAAAATGTGTATAATTGTATTAGGTGTAGTAAAGTAAATTTAAAATTTTATGCACCTATAATGGGAACCTTTCCCCGCACAAGGACAAATCCACGGTTATCTGAGATTTCGGGCATTAATTTTTCTGGACCATTTTTTATTAAAACTACAAGTACTCGAAAATCAGGTTTAAGTAAAGTATATGTATGCATCTTTGTATGCTTTACGACAAAGGCGTGTCATATTGACATCGTAACTAACTTGACAATTAAAGCTTTTTTGGCCTGCTTCAAAAGGTTTATTGCGCGTTTAAATTACGTAGGTGCTAGTAAAAAAATAAAAACTTTATATGTGCAAACAAAGTATTGAGCAAGGGTTACACAGAGAAAATGTAAATTGGCATTTTACGCCAAAATGGTCTCATTTTGGTAGATTGTGGGAGGCTCTCGTTAAATTGACAAAAAACACATTTAAAACGCGTCATTGGTGATAGCAAGCTTACATATAAAGAATTTCAAACTTAATTATTGCAAATAGAGTCTTGCCTAAATTCGCGACTCTTGTCTTCTATATCGGATGACCCAAAATAGCATAACTAATTAGAAAGTGTAACTAAAGGAGCGCCCGAAAAAACCCTAGGAGTCTTCGGACGGTTTACACGGCATTCAGCCTTAAGCGTTCTGATTGAGTACAAGCAGTTTTAAGTGTTGAAGCAGCAAACAGCTATAAATAAAAAAAGTTTTTTTATTATTGTAAAACACAGACTTAATAGTAGTAATATAAATTGTATTAAACAATAAAAAATATACAATTCTTATAAAAAAAATGCAATGCTGAATCAGTGATGCGTGCGACAATTGGAACGGATGCACAGTCTATTCAAAAGACTATTGAAATTGAACGTAAGAAGCACCTTAACAAGAACACCAAACCGCATAATAAAAAATGTAGTAACCGACAAATCTTAACAATAATACTATTGTGGGGCCTGGTGTCTTTATCTAATTGATTTAATAAACATAAATTTTACAACTACAAAACTACTAATTGTTTAAGTTTGCTTAAACACAGCAAAAATATGCAAAAAAAAAACACCTAAACAATTAAACAATAAGATACTAATACAATTATTTAAACTCATCAAAAAAACGTTAAAAACTTATATAAATAAAATAAAAACAATTAATAAAGCTCGTCTAGACAAAGAATCTTATACGAGTATGAATCAACATCAAATTGTACAATTCAACCAGTTTCAAATCAAACAAGAAATGCAATGAAAACTAAATTTATTTCTTTACGTCTTTTATAACATAAAAATCAATATAAATTATAGTTTACGTAATATCATTGTAAAAATAATTATCTAAATACATGCACGGTTATACCCTCTAATTAACGTTCCATAGTATATCCTTAATTACCACAGCTCAGATTATTAACAACATTCATGTGTAATCTTTTATACAGGAAATCTATACGATATCCTATTAGTAACTATCATATGAAGTTAAAAAACCACATCCGTTATTCAAATACGAGTAACAAAAGTTGTAATAGTAATATAATCAGTTAAACTTATGCTGTCCTGACTTTGATCAGCATGCGGTACCTGCCATAACTTTAACAATTAATGCCCCATGGAGATGAACATGTTTATAACGGAAACTGACTTTTTCAGTTACACATGGTCGATCTACAATCACTTCAACTTTGCTTTGTCTTGATTATATATAAATAATATCACTAATTTACGAGATAAAGTAAGTGAATAAAAAAGCTCATTAACCATTTCAAATTTACTTTATTAGGACTTAACGTAATAAAAAAACTTCCGAATAAGGATATTATATTAAAATTCCAGAAATACTTCTAGCAATATACAACCACCATTATTTAAAGGGTAATTAAAGTACACTTTTCAGTTAATTATTATAAGTAATAAATGAGCTCACCTTTGCTATGATACATAGCTCTATTTATTAAATGTATAGTGGCAGATTACAAACATAGAAAGGGTAAACTTAACTGCAGAATGTTCAACATAATTTTAACTTCGTAATTTTACCGTGAACCAGTACAATGCAGCTGTACTCTACTTTCTGATGCGATTAGTGTTGGAGGTGCAGTAATTAGAGACAACCCGCATAAATATTAAATAAGTGGAACGGAAGTTTGTTTTTCCACGGATAATTTAAATTTAGCTCGACTAGTGTCTAACAACTAAATTATCTTAAATACATGAGCGAGATTTAAAGTATTACATAACATGGTGGTATATTAAGCTCTCTTTACTATTGATTAATGCCGTATTTTATTACAATACAAAATAAAGTAAATTAAGTGAAATGATTGAAGGATATCGTATTTATTACACATTCATTTTATTTCCGTCGATCCCTCTTTTAAATGATGTTTGTTTAATTGTGATTATTGTGTATTCAGATGGAAATTACAATTTCTACAGAGCGTTTATGCATTAATACGAATGCTGGTTTACTGTAAAATCTTACACAGTAAGAACAAATAGAAATATTAATAAAAATTATTAATTTATTACTAATTGATCATATAAAAAAAAACCTGTTTACAATTTTTAATGTTTTATTTTAAAATAGTTTTTTATAACAATAATAAAACTAATATTCAATACTTTTATGAAATTTACTACTGTTAATACATTAAAGTAAATAACGTAAACGGTTTAACTACGTTGATCGTGATAATGTTTGATTTTTAAAATGCATTATTTGACACTAATTTTTATTGACAAATTGTATGGATTTTACTATATAAAAATGTATTAATACATTATTATTTTATCTACGATTTTTCTAGTATCGAGAAACATCCAAACAAAAAGTTTAAACCACAATATTGCATAAATCTCAAGTGACCAAAATTTTTAATATGCCATTTTCAGATACTTAAAATAAACGTTAAATTTTAATGTATTGATTAAAATAGTTTACATAAATAAGTATATGATTAAATCTACAATATATAAAGTTACAAAGATATAGCTGGAAAAACAAAAAGTTCAGTAGACAATGTAATTAATAGCAAAAAATAAAGTAAAGAGAAATATCGACAGAAAGGCGGAAAAACGTTAAAAAACGCATGTATAAAAAACAAAATGAGAGATTATATTATAAATCAGTATGCAGCGAAAAATCTAAAAAAATTAACGAAAGAATAAGTGAGAGTGTGGGAGAATGTTGCAATAAAAATGAAAGATATACACAAATTAGAAAAAAGAACAAAAATGAAATATAAGATTATGAAATTACTGAACAAAAAATAAACAGTACTATTTCAAAGAAGAAAAACGTCTCAATAAAAGAGGATGATTGCACGATTCCGATGTGAAAATTAAAATAAAATCTTCTACGTTTTCTATGCGAACACTATTATTATTGTCCACCATTTACACTTAAGCTATGTCTAGAGTTTTTATGGTGGTTTTCGTTTAGACCTTGGAGCACATGCTGTAGCTAAATAAACTTGCGCTTATTATCTAGTTCCCTTATAGTTATTGTTTTTAGTTACCTTAGTTTTACAATTGTCAAATAATTAATTTAATTTTGCTTGACGAAGAACTTTGACCAAGTTCGAAAGCTCGCATTATATTAATCTAAATAAATAATACACCAATTACCCTAAAAAATATTTTAATATGTTTTATGGTGAAAGTTTTATGTCTACTATTATTAGAACTTATGCATTTAAAAATATGTTGATAAAACAACAACAATTTGTAATTCTCATATCAATTGTTATTAAATTTAACAACTGAAATTAATATTTAAGTGCTGTTATTAAACATGTTATGTTAAAAATTTGGTATATTAAAATTTTTTTAGTATAAGATTTATCCTCGACATGCCCACTTTTCGTGGTTGACTGTCAAATTTTAAAAGGGCGAATTCATTTTTCTTCCGGTACGTTTTGTACAACACAGACCTCCGTTTAGTGGTGTCTACGCCCAACAAGGCTTTTTTAAGTTATTTCACGCAATTCCACGTGAATATGCGGTCGAATTTTATGTCTTTTTGATTGAAAACTTATTAAATTGACTCTTTACCAGGTCCACACCTCCATCCGTCTCCTTTATGTGTAGAGCTGATAAACACCTGTTACAATTGAAAAATTTCCTATAGATTTGTTTGCATTCAGAATTAAGCCAATAGATTCGCTCTGCACTAAAAGAACCATTTTATCAGAAGTCGCAAACTCTTTAAAGTTTTTTTGTCCACTTACATTTTTTGTAAACCGATTACTATAGCATTTGTGGCTTAAAGGTTTAGATTGGAACGCAGAGAACCCTAACAATTTTCGCTTTGTCGCAATTTCTCGTTGTATAAAGCCTTCGTCTTTCGTTAAATGTTTATTGCCTACATTCTGCGTTGCGTCGGGGTTAGGCTACGCTTGCGTAGTTATCTTCAATTTATAGATCAGGATAATTAGATGTTTGTTTTTGTTCGTAATGACCAAATCGAAGGTAGCGCCATTTAAAAGGTTATCCATCCCTCGTTTAGAACTGTTGGCAACAGTGTTATTGTCTAACGTTGTTGCGATAAAAGAAATGGAATAGCTTTATAGCTCTCACATATCAAAGAAATTGTTCCTCCTTGCTCTTGGCGTCACATTTGTTCTTGCGACAACTCGGCCGATCCGGCTTGGCGTGGTTTTTTGCCAGAAGAGCTAGTCACATGCTCTCTATAGTGGGCGGGACCAAATTGTCTTCAGCAGAGAGAGTTTGGGCCAAAAGATATAGTTGTTTTGTTGCCGCATGAATCCACACGTGGTATTTGCGGTACAAATAGTTTGTAATGAATTTTACACTTTACTCGATTTGTTATTTGCATGAAATTCAAAGAATTGTTGCATATTGTCTGCGATTTATAGTAAATTGTCTTACTTACGTTAAAAATAATAATGCTTTAACCAGACCCGACCTGCATCAAGCACTCATTCGCTTAGTCAAAATAATACAGTTGGAGACATTCCAAGTGGAATTTGAAAATATTTGTAAAAATCGTTGTTGCTCCAAACATCTTCAAGAATTATCACCTTTTATAAATAATGATAAAGCCTTGAGAGTTGATGGTCGTTTAACTTGATCATCACTACCATACGACACAAACCGTTGTCTGTCATGGCAGAGTTGCTTGCACCTTGTGTGAATCAAGTAAAGGCATTTTGTTGTGTTGAGGTAGATTATGGCAGTCCTTCTACAATTCTTTGAAATAAAAACTGAAGCCATGCAGTGGCATTCAATCCTCCTTCCGCTCCATATTTCTGTGGCTTGGAGAACCGGATCGAATCTATTAAAATCCACATCTGTCGGGTAATTGGAAATCAAAGTCTCACTTATGAAAAGTTGAACACACTTGTCGTTTTATTTTCAATGTTAATTTATTTTTATGATTGTCTTCAAAGTGCAATCCAGACACACCACTTTTCTAGTTCTATAACTGTAAATAAAATTAATTGTAGTATTAATTACTTTGAACAGTTGTTAATTTTACCTGCCGTGTAATAACTACAATTTTTAATGAAACAGAGGCTTTCTGTAGACATTTAAAGTGTTTTGATGCCTCTTCTTATACAGGAATCCTAAAAAAATGTGTTAAGTCTAACTAAAGAGGAAAACAATATGCAACTTATTTGTTATTAGTTATTATGTAATATCATTTTTATTATTTGAATAGACTTGTACGTAACAATACTAATTCAGTTACAATTAATTTTTCTAAACATCAATTGAAGTCTTCGTATAAAATAAATCCAAAATCCAAATGTTTCAAAAATTAAAGTGTTTTGAAAATTCTAATCACACATTGATGTTCTAGTTTAAAGTTTTTGATAAAACTGAGAATGTGTTATTTAAAAAAAATTCAAAATTGAAAAAACTGATAAATTGATACAACACAGACAAAAATGTTTCTACAAAAGTTTTATACTATTATAAAATGAAGTATCGACAAAACATTTTTATCACTTAAATTTGCAATATTTTTAGTACGTTTTATTTATTTTGTTTGATTTACTTTAATGACAATTGAATATAATTAAAAGTACACGGCGCAAAAACAGACACTAAGCATATAAAAACTAAATTTGTAATGGTAAAACATTTGTCCAATTACCTACGATGACTACAAATTTGATTAAACAAATGACTGGTAAACAATATACAGAATTATTTAATACTCGCATTAGGTAAAACCGCAGTCAATCAGCAGTTTACATATCCTTTTTATTTAATTATAATTTTAAAAGATGTTATTTTCTTTTAACTATGTTTAAAGAATATTTATGTTGATTTCTGTACCTACATGAAACAAGAAATTTTTACAAGATGCTGATACTTTATATTCGAAGAATTTGTATAATTCTGTTGCAGTTATTCAAACACAGAGTAAGATACTATTAATACATTAATTAATAGCAATCTATTCAACTACTTAAAATTCTATATTAATTATAATAAAACTCTAGTTATATTTATACAGTCATGTTTAAAATTCAGATCGTTATATATCACTTCAAAGTTAATATGAAATAAAATCTATTAAGTTTTTTAGGTTACTATTACTGTAACACCCAAGTGCAGTAGTAAATAAGGACTAAATTGTGCAACACTGTGAGAATTTATAATTAGAATATTTTATGACATCGTCTCTTTGAATTAAAAAAATATATTAATGACTTATGTAGATGTGAATACAACAGTTTCATCATAAATAAATTCAAAATACATTATTCATTAATAATATATTATCAGACAAAATGTATATAGGTATATTGTCAAAAACCTAATTCTTATTTTGTTATCGGAAGAAAAATAATTAATTTGTTTACTCTTTATTTTACAACAAGCATGGTACATAAATATTATTTTTTATGTATTTTAGATGGTCAATCTTAATTTTATTAATAGTAAAGTAATTGTAAAAAATGCAACGTAATTAAACATAATTATTATGTAATTAACCATTACCACTTAATCCATTTGAATAAAATTTGAATCATTTACTACCTCTGAGTAGCTAAACCTTCCTGCCAAGTTTGGTCGCAAAATGTCCACCCATTCTTGGTGCTGCCATTTCATATAGTGT
This sequence comes from Aquatica leii, assembly GCA_035610365.1. Lineage (NCBI taxonomy): Eukaryota > Metazoa > Arthropoda > Insecta > Coleoptera > Lampyridae > Aquatica > Aquatica leii. Next base: position 205,416,831 of record CM069432.1, on the reverse strand, counting down.
ACTTGATCAAACTGAAAACTTAAAATATAAATAATCAGTTTATGACAAATGTCAACTATTATCAGTTAACGATAAAGTCAATTGAGTGAGTTATCTATAACACAAACTAAAATAGTATTATCGCTGTTGTTTTCAAAAGTTTCTCTTTTTATTCAAATTTATTTTGATTTTGGTGTAAATAATGTTAGGGTTAGTATTAAAGTTAGTAACATCTATAAATGGCTATGAACCCCTTTGTTCTATTTCATACGTAAATTTTTGGACGTGGATAATAATTATTTAAATGTTAAGGATGTTCTCAATTTCTGTTTCAGGTATGAATGTAATGATATCATCCACGTAGCAAAATAAATATAAACGATTAAACGTTAATTTGTTTTTTAAATATTCCAGTAAATAGTACATTACCAGGTTTGCTAAAATAAGTAAAACTAGATTACACATGGCTGTACCAAATTTTTGAATATACATTTTGTCATTAAATATAAAGTAGCTCGAGTCGAAGATAAATTCAATGAATTGAACAACATTAACTAAACCTAAAGTGGTATGGCTCTTCAAGTCATTCCAATACTCACTTATAAGTTTAACCACAAGGTTTTTAGAAATATTGGTAAATAAAAATGTCACGTCAAATGATAACATTTTATAATTAGGTGGTATTACTATATTTTTAGTTTAGTTGAATTAATAAAAAGAACTAAAAATAGCTAATACTAACACAAAGATGTCAACTATTATACTTAGGATCAAAAGGTACAACAAAAGGTGACGTAAGAATTATAATTAACCCACATCTAGCTAGTCGAATCACACAATGAGAAGCACTAAATGCAAGAATCATGTACGTAGACATAAAGACACACGAAAATATAACATTAATACAAATATATGTCTCTACTGAAGACTTAGACCAACAAGAAAAAGACCAGATCTTAAATGAATTACAAATACATATCGATAAGGCAAGAGACAGAAGCAGACACGTATTCATAAATAGGAATTGAAATGCACGTACAGGGAAACAGACAAGATATGAAACAGACAAGATATTGATCATGGTACAATTGGAAAATATGGCGGAGAAACTGTAGTTAACAACAACGGAAAAACGATGATATAGTTCTGCATAAGAAATCAACTTTTAATTGAGAAAAACCACTTCGACCACAAGACAATACACAAGATTACATACAGCGCAGCTGGAAGAGCGGCTGAAAGCATAAACGACAATATCACATACAATAGAAAAACAAAATACGCTATACAAGATATAAAGCTAATAAGAAAAATTGAACTCTGCACGGATCATAAACTAGTTATCGCTGACACAAGATTCTACCCAAAAAAACCAAAAAAACGTAGACAATCTCATAAAATAAAGATAAACAAACTAAGAAAACTAGAGATAGTGGTGACATATCAAACTAAACTAAATGAAACCTTAAAAAATAGGAACAAGAAGAACCTGCTGAAAACCAATAATCCAGCATAGAAAAGAGGCGGAAGATACCAAAAACAACAATAAAAGAACAAACAGAAGAAGCATATGAAACAACAATAATTAAAAGTAACCAATAGCGGACTAGGCAGAGATCTTGAAACGAAATGTAATACTAATAATGGAAGAAAATTCTGGAAAGCAATAAACAAAACACAGGGAAAATATGGAAAACAGGTGTGGAGTATAAAAAACACTGAGGGTAACATAGAAGTACAATAAAAAAAGGATTCCAGATGCATGGAAAAAATACTACAGTCAGAAATGTATGGAAAACAATGTAAGAACTCATGAAAAAAGTGGGACTACAGTAGAAGACGGATTAACAAGAACCAGACATAGAAATAGAAGAAATGGAACATGCCTTTAAACAGATAAAGGTAGGAAAGGCAGAGATGGAATAACGCCAGAAATGGATAAAAAAAATATGCCAAGAAGTCTAGAAAGATGAAAAAACACCAAAAGATTGGGATGAAAACATCATAGTACCCATACAAAAAAAGGCGACACTAATGACTGCAACAACTATAGAGCCATATGTGTGTCACCCGTAATCGATCTACACCCGGATGTAAGAAAGAAGGCTAAGAGAAGAAATAAAAGAAGAACTGGTGGAACAGCAGGCCGCTTTTAGACCGAAACGACTTAAGATACAATTAAGAAACATGCAAGCTTTGACACAATTCCCAAGCAGAGCATACGGACAGCACCAGCCCAACTACGTGTATCGAACTAATCTTAACAAACTATAAAAAGACCGTACGAACATACAAATGGAAGAATCTGTGTAAAAGGGAGTCGAAAAGTTTTAAAATTGAAAAAAGACCAGTAATAAACCAAATAATAAAGAAAGGAGTCCAGATTTGGAGTAAAAATATGAAACTGGAATCTATAAGCAGTATCAATACAGAGTCTCGTATATGCAGATGACATAGTGCTACTGAAGGAAACAGCAGAAAAATTACAACAGTCAGTAAATGATGCAAAGCTATAGAAAAATGGTAAATAAAAATCAACACAAACAAAAGTAAAGTAATGTTCATAATAAAAAAGAAAGCCTTAAATGACACACAAGTATTATGTACCTAGTAGAAAACAACTAGAATAAGTTGAAAATTACGAATACCTGCGAACAATAATAAATAAGTTTGGGACAATAGAGCAAAAAATATTAAATCGAACGAACAAGGCCAGTAAGGTATAACACGCAGTGAATAGAACAGTAGTTTTCAAAAAAGAAGTAAACATACCAACAAACCTCAAGAGTGTGTAACAGCATATACGTACCAACATTAACATAGGCAGAGAGAGAAAAAGATAGAGCAAGATAAAATAAGAAATAAAATAACCGCCGGGGAAATGAAGTATTTGAGAGGAGTAGCCCGAAGAACTAAAAGAGATCGAGTGAAAAATATAGTAACACGAGAGAAATGAAGCATCAACTCAATAGTGCACTAATAGAAAACCAACAGTTTAAATAGTTCGAACGTATAGTACAGATGAGATCAAACATATATACAAGACAGGCATTATGTAGAGCAAGACCAGAAAAAAGACGTAGTAGAGAAAGACCACGGGAGACGTGTTAGGAAAGCATAGAAAAAAGAGTGACACATCGAGGAAAAGATCTTAAATCAGTAAGGCGAATGGTCGAGGATCGCAAACTTTACCAAAAATAGACAAAGGGCCCAAAACATGAGACATGCGTGTTCCACATAAATTCTGACTTAAAACAACGACAATTCCTACTGTAACACCTTAAGAAAACATCGTTGAGCAATCCAAAACAAGTGGCGTGAAATGCTAATAGCCGGTGTGGTACTACGTCGTGCTAATTCAAAGCCACATGGTGTTATTAAAACTCAAAATCTGAATTTTTTGACTGAAAGGTATTTGATTATAAGTACTACAATATTTCCAATTATATACAACATTAATTCTTTGTGATTTACTTTTAATGTCCATATTTGTGCCTAAAAACCCATTGATGTTGCCTAACAGAAATATTTTTTTCTATCATCTGCAAAAGCGTTTTTAGTCCAGGTGTAGTTACATACGTTAAACGTTTGGTGTTGAAAATTTGCTTTTTAAGTTTCACATAATATGATCATAAATTATTATTATACCTTGCAGATGTTAAATTTATCAAGGCGTTATAAATAATTTTTAATCTTAAATAATTTATTTCCGTCTTGCAAGAACTTGTTACACATATTGAAAATCGATTTCACTTTTAAGTATCAAGAGTTTTATACGGAGAAAGGTAAAGCTGACGTTTAATAAATTAGTAATTAACTCCAAATATACGATTCAATAAAAACAGGTAAATATCCGTAAATAAGTTTTTTCAAATAAAATAACAACATTGTTAAAGCTGCTTATAGTTGCATAAACTAATCTGCCAGTAAATTTCAAGCTACGTTCACATTCAGAAACAACTTTGTAATACAATCAGTAACTATAGAAACGTCAAATGCACTAAACAATATTTTACTAGACAGGTTTAATTTAAAATATGATCTTGTCACTATGTACTTAATAAAAAAAATCCTGTTAAAAAAAGTACAGTGATATGCAATAAGTAATCAAACTTTTAATTCCGTTCAATAAAACCGTTCATTCCCACTCAATGTTCAAAACAGTTATAAATAATGGATTGTGTACAGAATTAAACACTCGGACAAAACAAGTTATAAGTAGATTTTATGAATGATGTTCTTGGTTATTGCTGTTTATTTTTAGAAAACGAATATAATCTTGTTTTACGTATGCCACCATCATAACTGTCATTTCTACCGTGCCAAATGTAAAATTTTGCTTATCAAATATGTAATCAGCAACATTGACCGGTGTTGGTAATTGTACGGCGTATAAGGAAAGTACAAATACCTCCTATAAAATACTGTTTTTTAATTTATTAATAATTAATGTTGTAAGTTTTCTTAATTTACTGCCAGTTTGAAACAGAAACTACACTTTAAAAAACAACAAATTTGCAGGTACATGCATAAACAAAATTTATATCAGACAGTCTCAATGTTTATCTTAACTTTTATTTAATTGGTTTTTAAGAAACGAAAGTTTTGATGTACAATTTCGTTCAATTACTATTATTAAATAATAGAATTTAAAAATAGGTTTAAATTATGTTTTTAAATACAATAACCCCAATGACATATACTAAAAGAAGTTTAGCGATAATTGTAGATAATTGTAGATAATTAAGAAACAAAAACTATTAAATTAACAAATTTAATAATTTAGCATTTAAACAAAAATTTCCTATAAATTAAACAAATCACATGTTTCATTATCTTCTTGCTAGCATTTGTATAAGTGCAAATAGATAAATAGATCGTATAGTATGGTAATGAAAAGGTATTCATAAAAACAGGATAACGCTTAAAAAAGCACTAAAAACACAATTGGATACTAAAAACTTTAGAAAAGAAGAAACACTATGCTAAAAGTGTAGTCAATTTTTAACTATTTTTGTAAAATTCGGCAATTGATAATTTGTAGTTAACTAAAATAGATTTATTTACAAATTAAATTGTGAATGGAGCATTTTCCGTAACCAATTCTATCAACGTCGGTTCTTGCCACTGATTCTAATAATGTCTGTAGAATGATCAAACAAAATCGAACTGTCCAAATCATAAGAGATATTAACATAAAAACAATACATTTTTCATAAACATTAAAATGTACTAAAATGTCGTCTCTCACACAAATTAACAGAAACTTAAAAACAAAATCGTCTCAAGCAATGCAAAAAATACTTATAATATTAAAGTTGTTTAAACCCAACCAACAACTGTTTTTTATTTAGGGAGTACCGCGTTTGTATATAACATCATTTATTTCAAGATCAAAGACTAGACCAAGTTATTTGACAAGCATAACGTTATATATACAATTGATTGTATTGATTGCAATAAATGTTATATTGGCTAAACAAAACAAAAAACTGCCAATCGAATAAGGAGTCAATAATATGATTGTAAAAACAAAAAAGAAGAATAATTTTTTTTCTTTCTTTTAATCTTCACCATATTAATATTGATATTTTGATTTTGATAATCTTACGATTCTAGATGTTGAACCAAATTTAATAAATAACTAATTAGAGAGATGATATTCATTGCAAAACATAAGAACAATGTGAATTTTAACATATTTTGCCAATAGAAACAAAGAGAATCCTATACATGACGGAAATATACTGTCCCGAAGTAAGATAGAGAAGAAATAAACCAAACAAAATTTACTAGAAAACTAACCAAAGATAAGAATATTGGTGACAGCATAATAAAAAAAACAAATAAACAGCATCCGAACGACAAGCAACAAGATACCAACGACGTATCTAAAGACACGAACCATCAAAACCAAGACACAAGAACCAGAAGAATAGCAGAAGTCACAAACCAAAAGCCCAGAAAACAAACTAGAACTTACGGCGTTTGCTACGACAGTGGAAAAGAAGAAAACGATTAAAAGAAAGAGACAACAGAGCAAAGTCAAAAGCGACTAAAAAAATATGTGTAAAAGCAGTAGTAGCGGCTTTTACACCCGAAGAAAGTGTAGAATATTTATGTAGACGTGTAGACACGAGTGTTGGAGAATTGGCAATGCGTGTTGTAATCTAATGCGATTGTTTTGTTGTGAGTTCGAACAAGAACAGTAACGTATGAACTCAGCAACCTTAGGTCTTATATGAGGCCAGTAGAAATGACACCAAAGAACTTCCAAAGTTTATCTAACACTGCGGTAATCACCATCACATATAACGTGGTGATCATAAATAAACTATGTGCGCTGGTCCGAAAGAACGACTAATTTCCAAACGTACCTGTTTAGATAAAAGATCTTTCACAACATATTAAAGAACAAAATAACAAGTAAAGCAGTAACTTTAAGTACAAGACCTAAATGCCACGGATCTCTAGTAAGCTTAATAATCCTAGAAACTAAAAAGAAATTAAAAAGAAGAAAAAAAGAGAACAAGAACGTTAAAGCTTATTACCTTAAGAACGAAAACAAACACAAGTATTTGAAGTAGAAGGAGATCCAGAAGAAAAGGAAAATATTAAAAGAGCAAGTAACAGAATTAGCAGAAGAAACGGAAGTAGAAAACCTACTAGCAAAAGCTACAGGTGGTTCTTAAACTGTGTCAATGGTCTCTGATGTTGAAAAGAATTACGGAAGTTGATGTTCGACTCTAACCGCTTGCTTAACGATACTAACTGCAAGATAAACGTGAATTAGATTAACGCTAACGGAAATTGACAGAACGGCATTAAATTCCGGCGAATTATCTTGAGCTGCTTTTCTTTGAAACCGGTTCCGATAGTTGAATAGGTATCGCATGGTGGTAACGTACGTACCGGTGGATTCTTCAGTTTGCTTCGTACGACTGTAAATAGTGTCCAACACTAATCGTAATGCAAAGGCAAGAACTTCAACAGAGCGGCAACATCATTCCACAAACGTAAAGAATTTAGGATTGTCAAACAACAGCTTTGCCAGATAGAACCTCAATATCTCAGAAAAAAGTTGGTAATGTAAGACACCACGAGACAAACATAATTCGTCAATACGAATAAGAAGCTGAATTAATACAGACAGATCTTCACCAAAGAAAGAAAAAAGAAAAGTCCGAAGAAATAAGAAGTGGTGGTTTTTCATCTGAAGAATACACACAATCAAACTTAAAACAAAATCGAATCGAAGCAACAAACCAAAGCAGAAATCCATTAATACGTGTTTGACTAGAAATTCAATCAAAATAAAAGTAAGTCGATAACTAAACCAAAGTCAAGCCAACGTAATACTAAAAAGCAGCAAAAAAAATAAGCAAGCAAACTATGAAGCCAGTAAAACTTTGAGTAAGTACTAATCTACTAAAATCAATAAGTAGAAAAATTAACAAAAACAGAAGAATTATGATCGTATGCAACACTCCATACATAAAATTATCATTGTATAAATAGACCGTATAAGTTAATAGATAATTGAAGAATTAAAGTTTGATTCAATGCGAAACTAGTGAATTCACGCACTTAGAATAAATTCAACCCATAATTGTAATAACAAATTTACGTTCGTTAGTCGTAATAGCATCTATACCTAAGTCGCGCGTACTTTTTTTTACAATTCCATACGTCAAGAAACAACAAAAAATGACGGCCAACACTATGAATGTAGCAAAAGGGCGTTTCGGGACTAAACTTATACAGTACGCAATCTATATGAGAACACTTTTAACATAACAACTCTCTTTTTTATAAAACCAATAAACACAAAAAATCTAGAGGATTGATATTGGGAGATCGCGCAGACCATAATATGGGATTATCACGATCAATCTATCTATTCGGGAAGTGTTCATCTATATTTTATATCATCAGCAAAGTGAACAGAAGCTCCTTCGTGCATGTAAATCATGTTATGGCGTATGTTCAACGGTATCTCGTCGATAACTTGTTCCAATGCATTAAAGTACCCATTGGCATTAAGACGATTTGGTAGATAAATTGGCCTAAAGACTGTGATTTATTATGCCTAGCCAAATTTTAACGGAAAACCTTCTGTGATGACTATATTCTCTAAAGTCATACGGATTTTCATCTGCCCAATGGTGAAGATTATGGATATTAAATACACCATCTCCGGTAAACGTAGATTCATCGCTCCAAAGAATACGCCGAAGAAATTTTCCATATTCTTGAATCGAATTTAAGATTGTGTTACACAATTTTAATCTTAATATGTTGTCGTTATTATAGAGAGACCGAACTTTAGAAACGTGATATAAATGAAGCAGGTTTTCTTGTAGAACTAAGTGAACGATTTTGTTAGTGGGGATATTTGGTGTTAAAGCTAACGGTCGGGTACTAAGCGAAAGATGTTCGTATAACGTTTAGAATTTGTTCTTCTAGTTGTAGTGCACCCATTGATCGCCAAGTATTAGCATTACCTGTAATAAACAAATCAGTTTTTCAAAGTCGTTGATCCAGTCTTCGAAATGTATTTCCTCTAGGTTGACTTTGGTTTGAAAAACGTATGCCATACTCGTTTGCGGCTGCGTTAGCTTTTCATTACAGAAACCGTATAAGAAGTACATATCAACATATTCATTAAATGTAAAAACCATTATGAATAAACAAAATAATAACACAGAACGCAAAAAACACAGAACCACAAGAAGTAATCTAAACACAAACATTCACGAAAAAAACAAAGGTTACACAAAAGTGAAACAAGAAAATCAAATTGGATACATAAATTTTAAAATTTGACAGATGATGCTTATCACAAACCACCCACTCTTATGGTAATGATTAAAATCTTTTGAAATCGCATTAGAATGGAAAGTTTGTTTTACAACATTGCCAAATGTGTTTTTCGTAAAAATATGTTAATAAATAATAAGATTTGAACGAAGAATCTTGCAGCGTGTAGCTTTTTCGTCAATGTATACACACCGTGTATATAGTAGTACACTGCGATCGTTTAAGTATGTCCAGCCTAAAATTACTTTCCAGAAAGATATCCAAAGTTTAATCCGTACAGTGAAGTTAGTTAGGAATTTGACATTTTATAATTCAATTCAACTGCGGTGTTTATTATTTACTTTTTGCTGCGTATTTTGTGTGGATGTAAATATTGATATTTCTCGAATGGAATGTAGTTTTTTCTGGACATACTTTAATGATATCCCGGTATAACAGTTATTCATAAGATACCCACAAGGTGGTAACCATTACTATATGTCGTAATATCGTTAAGCAATTACATAAAAATATTGTACCTACCCTGCAAATGGCCGATTTTAGCTTCACTTTTTACTCATTAAATAATTATTTAGTATATCCAAAGTAAACATCTTTAATTTACTCTTAAATATTTGGTTCAATTCGTATTATTTCTGTGTTAAAGTATGAAACATAAAATGCATAGTAAGTAATATTTGTCATCTAAATCGGCGGTTAAAAGATTTCAAACATTAATTTCTAACAAACCACAATCAAAATAAGCAAAATGCTTAGCAAATTGGGTTGAAAGTACGTAGAAAATGTATATCACAATCAAATACATATTAGTACACAATAAAATATTCTATATTTTGTTTATATATGTACATAGTTGCCGAAAGTTATACAAACTAATAGTGCTTTAGACAGTTTTTATTGCAAAAGAAAGAAGAAAAAACGTGATTATAGGTAATTCTTCCTAAGCGATGCACTACCTGATAACGTTTAATATCAACTGTTGGCATACAAACTAACTGTAGTTATTTACGTATCCCCCATGACATAATACTAAGGGAATGTTCGCGCTATTTGCACCAAACTCGCAAAATAAAGAGATTATTAATAGTTGGCACTATCGAGTTTTCCAAACGCAATTGCGCAAACGTAAAGAAAAATGGTCGGCAAATTTATCAGAAAGTGTTGCAACAAAGATCACCTGACATAACCATGTAGCGCTAGAAAAATGGAAGAATTAAAAAAGATTTTAATAGGCAATTTTTTAGCATTACATAAAAATGATCATTAGTAACGTTTGATGCGAGCCATCTCATAGTATAAGTTACTACGTATAAAAGCTAACTGTAAATAAGCTGTTACTCTGTCATCAAGCGTTGCTGATGGTTACCCCTATCATACTTAGATATAAAGCTATAAGGTTTGTCGATGCAATTGTGAGAATTACATTAGAGTGATCTCCTACTGCTAACGATCCCGAAAAAGGCTAAACGGCGGTCCAGTATTTTATTCTACTGGTGTTTGCACAACTGCATTGGCATTGCTTTTACCCCCAATGCCCTTTATGTTGTGGTTTTATCCCGCAGTTTTATTCAAAACTATTTTGAATTACGCGGGTGTAAAATCAACTTACAACGTTTACCGCCGTTATAGATTATTTACAGTTAAAAATTATACTTAGTCGTTTTATTGTGGTTTAGTAGCTTTGTGGTTTCGTTTCATACCGTAAATCAGCGGCTTTAATTGTGGTATATTGTACGGAAAGCAAGTGTAGTGTTGAAACTGCTATTATTTACTTCCTGGCACTTTGTCCTAATAAATAAAATTTTATTATTAACGTTAATGTAAAATTATAGTAACAGCTAAATATATGCTTGTTTGATAAAAATAATTTTTAAAAATGTTGCGAACAAACTTTTATATATTTAGTAACCGTTTCACCAAGTTTTAATTTCACCATTCATTTAAGAAACTGTTTTATGTGCATGTACTTAACAACAAACAAGAAATTCAAAATTAAACAGGAACAAATTGAGTATGCGCATTAAGCTATTATTGCAACTGTAGTTCAAAATTTTGCCGCGAGTTGGCGCATCGCTTAGCTTGAATTGTTTGTAACAACATACGATCTCTAGTTGAAAGGAGATCACAAACCATAAAAAATAGAAGAAGAAAATAAAAACGAAACTTGCTAAAAAGTATTTGAATCAACAACTAATGAACTACAAAAACCAGTATAAATTAAACAATAAAAACGAAAAGAATATCTGATTGGATACCAATAAAGATTAACACACGACAAATACAAAACATGACGTAATGCATATTTGAAAACGAAAAAAATGTTACCTATTTTATCTATTTATGGCTGAAAATTTTGTTTTTATATTTGTAGTTTCAAAAAAAGTTGAATTTCGTACCATACTGTACTTATATTAATAATAGAGGTTGGCAGCAATCGTTTTGCGTTTTAAGAGATTTTTAGAAATAAGGATGGTGATGTTATGGTTTTTATCGTTTTTATGTAAAGACAGACAGTATTTAATAAATTTATCTGAAGTTGAAGTTTTATGAAAATAAACTCCTGACGTAGATGCCCCTTACAGTTTTCAGAAGTGGGATCGAGTAAAAGTTTGTTATACATTTAGTTAGAAGTGGATGATTTCAGAAACTTATTATTTAAGAAAATTTGGAGGTTAGTTGCACGTGTTAGTTGTAAAGAAAATTTAGTATGGAAAACGCGATTGAACCAAATAATTCGGTGTTAGAGAACGAGTCTGCAGCACTTACAATTCAAGCGGTGGTTCCAGCTACATTAGCAGCTATGAACATGAGTAAGAAGACAGATACAAATGCAGTATCGGTAAAGGAACTTTCAAATCTGCTCGTTGAATTTGACGGCGACAACGTGACTGCCTGGTTACACAGAATCGATATTAATAAGAACACATATCAGCCGACAAAAAATGTACTTTTATTTGTGGCAATTGGCAAATTAAGGGATCGTGTTTTGTATTTGTATCATTCGAAACCAGAACATGTGTCAATGAATTTAACCAACTTGGCAGAAGCGCTTAAAAACATGTTCAAAATACAAGATTTGATTAGCCTTATGCGAATATTTCAAACAAGAAAGTGGCAAAAAATGAGAAGTTTAACACTTACTTTACGCACAAAGTTAATTTAGCAAATCGTTTAAATTTGACAGAAAAAGACATTATTGCTTATATTATTGAAAGCCTTGACAACGAGCAGTTGCAAAATGCAGTGTCGTATGAAAAAAATTAATTCCTTAAACCATTTATTATCATTGTTAAATGAAGTCACAACTTGGAAGCAGTTCCCAAGTAGTGTTAGAAAGCATCCCATTTCATTCAATCCAAAGGCTCTCGTGGAAATGCTGTTTCAAATATACCGGTAACAAGATGTTTCAACTGCAATGGTTTAGGATACATGGCTATGTCGTGGCCCAAGCTACAGTGACCTCGAGGAAATTGTTATGAGTGTGGCTCGCAAGATCACCAGCTCCCAAGCTGTACCAGAAGATCGTCCAGATCAGCCCAGTCTCCAGATAGCACCACGCACTTACTGGAGGATTCCAGTCATCTTCTAGCACTATTCCAATCGTTGATATCTTTGAAATTTGTAGGTAAGTATACTTTAGATGTTTTAGCAATAATTGATACTGGTAGCCCAATATCAATAATTTTAGAAAGTGTGATTGATAGATTTATAGAACCATATGATTCCTGTCAAAAGTATGAAAGTGTAAACAAATCGAAACTAGTAATTTTGGGTGTTGTAAATTGTGAGATAAATATTTCAAACGTTACTGACAAAATCAAATTTCATATAGTATCCCCAAATACAATTATAATGATTGTTTGTTAGGAAGGAATTTGTTAGAATTAAATTTGCAATTAAGTTTTACACAAAACGGCGTACAAATAACTTCTTTAGAAACTGTGGATGAAGTTGAAAATTTAAGTTCTGAAATTTTAAACATAACATTAGATGTACCAGAGGTACAAACTGTAGAATTAGATGTAACCCATCAATTAATTTTAAATACATTTTTAAATTCAATAATCTATTTAAACAGCACTATATTGAACCTATTAGACCTCCCGAACCAAACACCGAGATATTTTTAAACATTCAACTTTTACCATAAACCATTTTTTTGTAGATCTTGAACATTTCCTTATTTAGACAGAGCGAAAGTTCACAATATAAAACAAGACTTGTTAGATAGAAATATAGTTAAAAGAAGCAACTCTGAGTATACCAGTCATATAGTGTTAGTTACAAAGAAAATAGGTACTTATATATGCAGATGATTTGTTAATTGGAACGCATACACTGAATTGAAGTAATAGCGAAGGCTTCCACTGCCGGAATCTATACTAACATTAGAATGTCTTCCGGGTTTAGACTGTGTCAATGTTGTTGCAACCGAAGCTGCCAACGTTTCGCCCACTTTCGTAAGGGGCTTCATCAGGGCGAGAGATAAATCGCAAAACTCAAAGAAGCAATCGAAATCTAACTAAGAACTTCTCAAAAGTTAGGTTATCCACTTGTGAAACAAGTCATAATCTAAACTCTGAAAAGGTAAGAAAGAAAACGATAACTTGAAAAAGCAAACCAAAAAAAAAGAACCACTACCAAGTTAGGTAATCAACTTGTGAACCAAGCCAGATTCTAAACTCCGTAGAAAATTTTCTACGGAGTTTACACACGATAGCAGTGAAGGATTATCCCATACCACAACACTTAAGGAGGTCCATAGTTTCATTTGCCTTGTGTCGTATTTCCGTAGATTTATTCTGAATTTTTCAACAGTTGCGGCACCATTGTATTCATTGTTAAGAAAAAATTCCGAATTTAAAATTGGTGAAATTGAACTACATTCATTTAGTATGTTGAAACGGTATTAGTATCATAACCTGTATTAAAAATTTATGATTCAAAATGTGAAACACAGTTGTACTGTGACGCAAGTTTTCAGGGGTTTGGAGCAATTTTGATGCAGACCGGATAAACATTTCTATCCAATTGCTTATTATAGTAGGCGGACTACTAAAACAGAGTCCAAAATTCACAGTTTTGAATTAGAAACGTTAACCATTGTATATGCGTTACAACGCTTCGATATTTATTTGAAGGGAATTGAATTTAAATTTTTTACAAACTGCAACAGCCTAAAACAAACTTTAGAAAAGAAGGATATTAGCCCAAAGATCCTTAGGTGGTCATTTGTACTACAAAATTATTCGTATAAAATGGAGCACAGAATAGGAGAAAGAATAAAGCATGTAGATGCGCTGAGCCGAGTCCAACATCTTTTCATTATTAATGACAATTCAATGATTCGAAATATGTTAATTTCACAAACTCAGGATCCTATTATCAAGAAGATTGCTTGTCGGCTACTGGAAAGGGAAGACAAGTTGTTTGAATTACGGGACGGCGTGGTTTACAGGAAATCAGCAAAGCGGCTATTGTTTTATGTAGCTGAAGCAATGATATCTCATATTCAAAATACTTGCCATGATAAAGTAGACCATTGCGGAGTAGAAAAGACAGTTGACCTTATTCTAAATTTGTGTTGTTTCCAAATTTAAGAAATATTGTGAAAGAGTATGTGCAAAATTGTTTGAAATGCATTTTGTACTAGCCTGTTTCAGGAAAATGGAAAATTATTTACATGTTATCGCAAAAGGAAACTTACCGTTTCAAACGATACATATTGACCATTATGAACCATTAGAAGCCACTAGGTATAAAAAGAAGTACATATTCGAAGTGGTAGACAGTTTTACGAAATTTGTAAGATTTTATCCTTGTTGTTTGACCGGCACGAAGAAAGTTTTGAAGCACTTAGAAAATTAATTTTGAAAACTATAGCACACTTTTAAGAATAATATCAGATCGAGCGACGTGTTTTTCTTCAGATGAATTTAAAGAATTTGTGAATGGATGGAATATTAATCACGTTTTAGCAGCCACCGGGACACCCTAAAAAAACGGACAAATAGATCGGGTTAACAGGACGCTTACACCGATGATGTCTAAACTAACATCAGCACTAAACAAATGGGACGAAGTTTTGGAAGAAGTGGAATTGGCTTTAAATAACACAAAGAACAAATCTACAAAAAAAACACCAAGCATGTTATTGTACGGTGTTAGTCAGTGACGAAAATTAGAAGACTATTCAGCAGAATACTTAGAAAATAAGCAGAATACGCAGAGATATTTGTTAGAAATTAGAAAACGAGCAGAAGAGAACATTGAGAAAACACAGAAGAAAATAAATGAAACTCCGACAAGAAAAGAAAGAAAGCATCAGAATACTTCGTTGGAGATTTTGTAATGGTCAAAAATGTCGATGTAACACCAGGAGTAAACAAAAAGCTTTTACTCAAATGTCGAGGCCCTATAGAGTCAAATCGGTTTTAGAAAATGACCGTTATGTTATAGAGGATATTGAAGGTCTACAAGTCCTCTTCCTATTTATCCAATTCCTGGAAACATTTAAATTTCACTTATATTTAATTAGTCTAAAAATATTGTCGGTTTATGTTATGTATTGGTCTCACACAGTTATATATTCTAAGTTTATAAGATTTTATTGTTGTAAATTGTGTGTTTAGTGATCGGGGACGATCTCTTAGTCAGGATGGCCGATTGTAGCGTTAGTTTAAAAAACAGTTGAAATTCGCCCCATACTGTACTATTATTAAGAATAAAGGTTGGCAGCAATGGTTTTGGGGTTTAGGGTTTTTTTAGAAATAAGGATGGTGATGCTGTGTTTTTTATCGTTTTTATTAAGAGACAGAAGGTATTTAATAAATTTAATTGAAGTTGAAGTTTTATGAAAATAAACTGACGTAGAAGCCCCTTACATATTAATGAGTAAAAATATTTAAAAAAATTTATTTATTAGAAAATAGTTTTAAAAAATTATTAATAAACATACTATTAAACATGCAAATTTTTTAAAATTCTAAAACACTTTAAGGTGTACAATTGGAAAGCATGGTTTGAAAATTGCGTTAACAAGTATTTTGAGCATACATCTTTAAACTTCACCTTATTTACAATTTGTAAAATTACAATTCACTGCATGAACTAATAACCAAAACTAAATAGTAGTGAGTTACATTTATATCAGAAAGTATTGACTTAGTTCAAACATTCCATAAATATCAATAAATGCATCTAAGTTTAAAAATCACTAACTTACTGTGAGAGGTCACAGCTGTAAAAGACGATGTAATAGATTTTCAAACATTTTCTAAAACATTTTCAAACGTACTTATAGTATTAGTGTTACTAATTTACAAATTGTAATTTTATATTTATAGCAAATAGTAATTTTATAATTGTGTAAGAAGTGAAGATAAAGTTATTTTAATTAGAAAAATAATTTCATTAATAATATACAAACACAAAAAGAAATCACCTAATTGGGTATTTCTGTTACCAAGTCGAGATTAAAGTAATAGCATTCGTATATCACTCAACATCCTGCGACACATTCATTTCCATAAAGAAGTACAAAAATCTTGTACTTGATTTTTATTAATCTATTTACATACCTTATCGAATTGTTGTTATTTGGTGGTGGCATAGGAGTGGGAATTCTAGGTGGTAATACCGGTACAGCAGTTCTTTTTTTGCCCACATGCTTGTTGAAATCCATCTTTAATCTGTATAATAAAAAATAAAAACTTAATTGTACGTATTTACATAAACGTAACATAAATCAAAGTATTTCATTGCACAGTTATTTTATGTAACTATCATATTACTTTGCTTTTGAACTGCAAATAGTTTTACTAAAACAAATAAATTATAATGATGTATACTGTATATGTATACATGCAAATCATTTTAGTCCATTAGCATACGCAGTTACGTTTTAATTTACAAATTCGATCGATCATTTAATCAAGTAATCTTAAACATTCAACCGGATGTGAAATATTAGAAAGGTAAACAAAGAGACGGCCTTTTAATTGATTTCAAATATATCATAACGTATACGCCTGGAGAAATGATTAGTGTATAAAGTTTATGTTCTTTTTTGTAGAACGGTTAGTAAAACATACGACATTTCTCAGAAGTTGCATTCGAGTGTAAAGAAATATGAACGTATACTGCAAATAAAACATCATGCTACGCTAAGAACTCTACAAACAAACCAAAACATTTGTTTGCTCTTTATATATATAATATATATATATATCTAACAATATAGTTTAGTCTTTGGTCGAGTTTACTTATTTTCATTGTTTTCTTCTATTGAAGATTATAGAAAAAGCGATGACAAGCGTATCTTTCAAGAAGTGCAATATTTTTAATGCTTTCACATAAATACAGCAAGCAATCTGCGGTTGTTGAAATGTTGGCAGTTGCTATAAACCTAACTTGTATATGAATGTGAGCATATATAAATAAAAATGCCAAGAACATAAGTTGAACGAAAGTTACCGTTAAATAAATGAACTAAATTTATGTATCGTGTTCTGATCATAATAGAGGCGTAAAAAACGTGATCGAAATATGTATTACCTAAGAATAAGTAGCAGATAAGTGGCAACAGTACATGTCTACTAGAAAATAGGTACTAAAATTTAAAGCGCTTTCATACGAGAATATTGCATAATGGAAAATTTTATGAATGCTCTTTTAAGGTTAAAATAGTAAACTAAGAGTTATATCTATGAATAACTATAAAAAATTTAGTATTCTAAGCAAATACTTCGTTATTTCGTTAAATTAAACTAAATGTTATTTACCTCTAAAATATTATACAAAATCACATTTTTTACTTGTGCTTCCATTTCCATACTTTATTTCTAAAATACTTCTTTTCTAATTTTTATAATAAATACTTAAGGATTCAGTATATAAATAAATGCAGGTTTTTGGACTTGATCTATTTTTATCCTTTTATTGCAAGCGGTTGTTAAACACTTTTAGCTTGCAATAGATCACGGTATTGTTTTTATTTGACAGCACAGCTATTTGAGAATTTGAACCAGTGCACTTAAATAAACTAGTTAGTAGGTATTGACTTTTAAACTCTTGTCAGACTGTTTAGAAACTCTTTTTAGTCTACATATGAAACTTGTGATGATCATTTTATGACAGTTCGAATATTACGTGTCAAGCTTTGTTTATTTATTTAAATTTAAATTATGTTAGAACGATGAGAGTATAAAATACTAAAAAATCATTACTTATTTTAATTAGGTACGTAAATAAAACGGTTTGATAGAAACTTTACTATTCTGAAATCATTAAGAATTTGTTTTATTTAAAGCAATTTCAACTTACTGATTTTTACGTTTATTAGTAAAATATTCAAGAATTATGTTTTCCAGAAAATCTCTTTAAAATGATAGTTGTATCTGTTTTATGTAATGTATTTCACACGTATTTTTTCTATCAGAAACAATTAGACAAACGTATTAAAATTAACAATAATTTTGCATGCCTGAGTATTTTGTATTAAAAGTTTCACCATATGAATTGATGTTTAGTAAGGCAAGGCGTCTGGATATACAACTCTTTTAATATATAATGCACAAATATAATTTGAAAAAATATTTTTCGAAAAAATTACCATGTATCCAGTCGAAGTTGCAAAATTCTTTAGATTTCTATAGTGCAGTTATTACCTGTATAAAAATTGTAGTGTTTTTAAAAAAACTTAGTTGTTAGTTTGGATACGTTGTCGACAATTTTGTGGCAACATGGTCTTCACACACTTAACGATTTCTTACGTTGTATAAACTCTATTCATCAAAACATTTATTCTACAATAAAATTAAAAACCGAATTTTGAGACGTATTACGCCTAGTTCCACCAACACGACTTAAGCTTAAGCAACGCTTAAAAACTGAGATGCAGTTGTTAAAACCATAGGAACAGTTGTTTTTAAGCATTGCTTAAGTTTAAGTCGTGTTCGTGGAACCGGCCGTTAGTTACTCAAAATGAAAATGATATATTAGCACACTTGATTTATCGAGGACCTATTCATACAGGTAGATTTAAAAATTTCTGCTTACAGACATTCGTCGAGGTAAGCGTAACATTTCTTTTTTAAAACGTACTAACTTAGATTTTCTTCTTTTCTTGTAGCACATGCTATGAGGCATAATTATAAATTCATCACGTGCCAGTTGGCATATAATGTATGTGGTCTCTAAATACTTATTTCACCCAAATTGATATAACGGCAAAATCTTTAAAGCATTGTACGAACGTCCAAAGAACAGTCTTCACAGACATCTGCTTCGAACAGTAATCGTAGTCGCTGAAGAAAATTACCTGTTCTTTATAATCAGCTTCAATCACTGTTTTTTTAATTGTAATTGTATATGTACTTATTAATTAAAATTTGAACTTTACGTGTACGTTAACCCATTTTTTATTTCTAATCGATGGGGTATTGCAGTAAGTACCTTTGTCTATTTCTTTCTATTAGCAGTCATCGTTTTTAGTCGTGTCTAAAGCGATATGCATGTCTTAATGAGTGTTGTCACAAATATAATAATTTCTTTATTGTTTAATATCGTCCCCTTAGTAGAACACCTAGATAACTTAAAATCCTCAGATTTGAGAAAATCTACTTTAAAGATTTAAAACGGAAAATACACTTGTTAAGTAATCAAAAATATTGTAAAGTTTATTATTACTACTAATTTATTTATACTATAAATATGTACACGTTTATTATTATTAACCGAGCTAATTAAATCTAAGGATATTTAATAAAAACACTTACACTAATTTATGACTTACACGAAGATAAGTCCACGGATAACTATTTAACACTTATTGTTTGTTTACACTAAAGTCACGTACCAGGTTATCTCAGTATATTTATCTCACACACGCGTTAATTACTTATTTATTTAAACTTGAATAATCTTCTTAACACTGCCGTCTTCACATTACGGGAATAACTGACCTATGATTCATTTGAACCGCATTTATACACATTTTGGAAATCCTTCGCGAATGTTCCATACCTTTTGGGAAACGTTCTGGAAAATAGATAACAACTTTGTGAAATCTCTGGAACTTGAGAATAATTTCTCGAACGTTTTAATATTTAATATCTACACAGATATATTGTATAATACGTATAATTTTGAAGACAATTAGATTTTACATGTTTGCAGAATTTGATCAAAAACTTAAGATATCTAGTTGTTACTGAAAATCTATTCAAAAAAATAAAGTTCTATATTTATAAGCACTGAATGAACAAGATTAGTTTGAATGAAACCCATAAGAATCTACACTTACATAAACTTAAATGTCAACATCACTGATGTCACTTTTGGAAACTTCCATCTTTTGAACTCTTTTACTTTAGTTTCCTTGGAATGGAAAACTTTCATAAAATGCTTTCATTTTGAACATGACATTAGGTCGTCATATATTTCTTTTTTAAGAGGTAGATTTTGATACAAAGGCTGTAGGTTACTATTTGCAGAGGATATATGTGTTCTACCATTACAATTTAGTCGTCTAAATTCCGCATCAATAATAAATGGCGTCGATTTAACCAGCCAACTAACTAGCTTACGCGACTTTCATCTTTTTTTCTAAATATAAATTTTCGATCTGCAAAAGTTTTTCAGTGAAGAATTTGATTATGTGTAACATCGTAAACAAAATAAGGTTTATCACCTCTTCTTCTTGCTGATCGTGTTATAGTTTTCCAATCTACAGGTCAGTTTGCTTTTCCTACTTTTTTTAGTTTCGTAGATATAGCAGAATACATCGAATCACATTCCATCTCACTATGACCAACGTCAAAGAATGTTATTTCAATGGTCTTTAAGTGTGGAATCTTCTGAACCGCAGTTAAACACATAGCTGCCACATGTTTGTTGAGATTTTGTCCTCCACATCTATCACTATAGTATTTTTAGGTAATGATTTTAAATAGTTATAAAAGCAACTTCCACGTTTACCTTCAACTCCATTCCGCATGTAGGAGTCCCATTATTTAGAAACAACATTGTAAATAACAAAATTGAATGATTTCAAACGCTGTTTATAAAATACGGCATTGTTCGACGAGTCATTAGAAACCATGGAAACTTGTTGTTCAGCTAATTTCTTGTCGGGCCTTCTTTTCTTCCGAAACTTATCTTTGGCACCAAAGTGTGTTTCATAATTATCTTTTATAATTTCTGTTTTAATGTTACCGGGTACATTGCAACTTATACATGTACGGCACTGTACATTGACGAACTTACAAACGGTATTTTTTTTTCTGTGTAATTTTCTTTATACATTGTGTGCATTATAGTAATATTAAGATCGGACGCTAAATACTTCCTTTGAGTTTTTTCGCGACAATAATGCAAAGCCATGACGAGAAACGTTTCAATATAGTTTCTTACACTTTGTAAAGACTCAGGGAGTGTGGTTTCTTTGCGCCTTTGTCTCTTTGATTAGCTGTAGTAATGTTTTCTTCCGTTCGATCTTATATTGCAATACCCACTATCATTTTCGTATACCCAAAGTATTTATAAACATAGTCTTACGAACTTGTGATTGGTAGGCAAAAAAAAATAATCGTGTATTGATAGGAATTTTATTTAGTTGTCCATTTTTCGGAATTTTTTCTGTGTATAAAATCATTTTATCGATCATATGTATCAAGCCTATAGTATGTTCAAAAAATCTTAGCTCTAGCATCGTTGGTTAATTTGTCATAGCAGTTTCTCTTACATGTTGCACTGCACGGATCCTTTATCGAAAACCCTGGGAAATATTTTCCTCTACTAGAAACGTAAGCTTCTCCATGCTGTCTTCTTTTTTTGCAATATTTCTTTTTTGGCTATCCGGATTCCTTTTCCTTTTTCCTGTTTTTTTTGTTCTAATAGAAATTTATTCCATACCCTCGAGCTGAATGTCTGCTTCAGTACTTATTTGTTCCTCAGAGGTTTTAGTTGAAAAACTTGGAACATATTCTGGGTAATCGAGTAAAAATGGTTCAATATCTGAATCAGAATTGTCTAATAAAAGTGAACGTGGAACGCTGGGACCTAGCTTATAGTCATCTTTAATAATGAAATATCTTGTAGAGAGTAGTAGTTAATCTTAAAATAAATATATCATAGAGACTAAGAAGGTACCGGTGGGTAACTCAATAATGCTAATGGTACAACCAGATATCTCAAGATGTCTAGTTATAGAATGTACACTGTTGTGGATTTGGACTTTTATTAATTAAAAACGCGTTCCCAAACTTAACTTATATTGTTCATCCATGACTTGGGGAACTCTGCATACGCGCACGTCTAATGCCATACTCTCTATCAATACCTATATGCAACATTCCCTTCGTCTAATAAATATACATTCTAATATATGACAAAAAAAATTAGTAACAATAATTAACTAAATCTAAGTTTAACCTCTCTGGAATTCTA
The DNA here is from genome assembly GCA_035610365.1 of Aquatica leii. Taxonomy (NCBI): domain Eukaryota; kingdom Metazoa; phylum Arthropoda; class Insecta; order Coleoptera; family Lampyridae; genus Aquatica; species Aquatica leii. The sequence goes on along the minus strand of CM069432.1, from coordinate 205,394,583 downwards.
ACAACCCTACCACTTTTTGTTTTATAATTTTTAAGATTTTGCAAAAAGGTTTCTTCCTCACTATTTTGATTTGACCCGTTTTCTTGGTTTTCCAAATTATTAATTTCATCGGTTTTATTATTAATATTTAATTCATTAGTTTCAATAATTTGGTTTCTGTTTCGGCGAAACACACCACCGTTATCATCCTCGATTTCATACGAACGCGGAAAAGAACTTTTTGCAATCACTCTTCCTGGTGTCCAAACTTTATCGTCAACTTTCTTTTTAAAAACAACTGCTTTGTTGTTTTGAATTTTGCTTAACGTTTTCGTATTTCTGTTATAATAAGATTTGATTCGAAATTCATTTTTTCGATCTTGGTATTTATTTCTTTTACTTATTCTTGGCTGAAGATAAAGTTTAGAAACTGGTATTTTATTATTTAAGTTTCTATTAAATAACAGATTAGCAGGCGATGGCATTCCATTTTTAGGTGAATTTCTAAAATTTAATAAGGCCAAATATGGATCAGAATGATCATGGTACGCTTTTCTCAATAATTGCTTAACAATTTTTACACTAGACTCCGCAAGTCCATTGGATTGTGGATAATTTGGAGATGAAGTTGTATGTTTAAAACCATACTGTTGCCGAAAAATTTTCAATTCTCGACTTGAAAATTGCGTACCGTTATCAGAGACAATTTCTAAGGGAATGCCATGTCGTGCCAAAATTGACTTAAGGTGTAAAATAACCGTATTAGACGACAAATCTTCTAATTTAGCAATTTCAATAAATTTACTATAATAATCTACAACGATAACATAATACAATTTGTTAAATTCAAAAGATCAGTACCCAATTTTAGCCACGGTAATGAAGGAATATCATGAAACTGAATAGGTTCTTTAGAATTATTTACTCTATACATAGTACACGTTTGGCAATTTAAGCAAACATCTTTAATTTGTGCCTGAATGCCTGGCCAATACAAAACAGTTTTTGATCTTCGTATACAAGTTTGATAACCAAAATGTCCTTCATGTATTAAATTTAGCATCATCTTTTGCAATGACATTGGAATAACAATTAATTCGTTTTTAAAAACTATGTCATTAATTATATGTAACTCATGTCTTATGTTCCAAAATGGTTTTACAATATTATCTACATTATTTCTATTTTGTGGCCAACCATTTTGAATGTATTCTATTAATTTACGCATCATAGGATCTTCTTTAGTTTTAAGTTTAATTAATTCTCTTTTCTCTATTGATACTGGCAAATACTCAAAAGTAGCGTTAACATGACAAACAATTTCATTATTAAATTGATCATCATCTAAAATGTCATTCTCATCTACATTTGTTAAATATGACCTACTTAAAAAATCGGAAATAAACATTTTTTTACCAGGAACGTATTTAACAACAATATCGTACCCTTGAACTTTAAGCATCATTCTTTGTATGCGAATAGGGACTTTATTTAAAGGTTTCTTAAATAACGTTTCTAATGCTAAATGATCGGTTTCAAATTTTACTTTTTTGCCTAAAATATATTTATGAAATCTGTTACAACCAAAAACAATAGCAAACATTTCTTTTTCTATTTGAGCGTATTGTTTTTGACAATCAGATAAAGCTTTGGAAGCATAAGCAACGGGACGGCCATCCTGAACTAAACATGCACCGACCCCTTCTGAACTACAATCGACAGATACCACTGTTTCTTTGTTGATATCAAAAATTTGTAGAACTGGAGCATTAGTTAATAATTTTTTAATTGTTTTAAAAGCACTTTCATGAATTTGTTGCCAACTAAAAATAGCATCTTTTTTAAGCAAGGTTCTCAATGGTGCTGTAATGCTTGAATAGTTTACAATAAATTTAGATAAGTAATTTGTTAATCCAAGAAATCTTTCTAAATCTTTTTTATCTTTTAGAGATACTATTTCCGTAATGGCATTAACTTTTGATGGGTCTGGATAAACACCATCTTTATTTATTATGACACCCAAAAATTTTATTTGTTCTTTACAAATTTTTGATTTTTCTTTGTTAAATTTTATATTATTATTTTTTGCAATTTCCAATACTTTTTCTAATCTTTTATTGTGTTCGGTAACTGATTCCCCAAACACAACAACATCGTCTACATAAAAGGATACGCCTTCAACGTCTTTAAATATTTCTTCCATTCGTTCTTGGAATGCTTCCGTAGAAACAGATAAACCAAATGGAAGTCTTTTATACCGATAATTACCAAAAGGTGTAGCAAAAGTACACAATTTAGAACTAGCTTCATCAAGCTTAACAGTCCAAAAACCACTATTACAATCTAATGTTGTAAAGTACCGCGCGTTGCTTAATTTTTCAATAGTATCCTCTACAGTAGGCAATTGCTTATTTTTTCTGATTATAAATTGATTTAAATAACGCGGATCTAAACACACTCTCAACGAATTATTTTTCTTTTTCACTATAACTACCGAGTTGACCCACGCAGACGGTTCGTCTACCTTTTCAATAATATTTTGACGCAGCATTCTATCTATTTCATACTTAAATGGCTTTATCATTGCTAAAGGAACTCGCCTCGGAGGGTCAGCTTTAGGTATCGCATTAGCATGTAAATTAATATGATATTCATTATCAAAACAACCAATGCCTTTAAAAATTCCCTCAAATTTTTTTAAAATGTCATTAACATTATTAATATTAATATTTAATACATTTCTACGAATTAAATTTAACTCAATGCACGTTTTAAGGCCTAAAATTGTAACACAATCTGAGTATACAATAACAAATTCAATGTTAACTGGTTTGTTATTTGATAAATAACATTTAATTGTACAAACACCTTTAACAGATATGTTTTTACTATCAAGTGTAGTAAGTTTAAATTTGGCGTTATTAACAATAAATTTAGGATTTAAATCTAAACTTTTATAAAGGTTATATGATAAACAATTAACTTGAGCGCCACTATCTAATTTTACTTTAATCTCCTTATTATTAATAAATAAAGATTCAAACCATTCATTTGTATTATTATCGCTTGAATATATGTTACCTACAAATATTTCCTCGATTTCTTGATTTGGTGTAATATTTGAACCTTCGACTTGCGCTACGTGAATAAATTGACCTCGCCGGAAAGTATTCTTCTTTTTACACATGCGGGCGTAATGATTTTTACCATGGCACTTTCTACATGAGACACCTTTAGCAGGGCAGTTATGGTTTGGATACCATTCGTTACCACATTTAAAACAATGTCTGTCTTTTTGATTTGAATTTTTAATTTGTAACTTAGTGTTACGATTACCGGACAAGTTTCTTCTATTAACGTGCAGCATGACGGATTCTTTTTCTGCCATTCCAATTTCTTGCACTTGTTTATGCGATAATTCAGCAGCTTTACAAATGTTTACGGCTTTTTCTAAATTCAAATTGTCTTCTCGTAGTAATCTCTCCTTAACCGTAATATTATTTATACCAACAATTAAAATATCGCGCACTAATTCTTCTCGCATATTTTTAAATTCACAGTTTAAACTTTTATTATGTAAATCGGTAACAAAATCGTCAAACGATTCATTAGCAGTTTGTACACGTGTAAAAAATTTATGTCTTTCCAGTGTGATACTCTTTTTTGGAATAAAATGTTCATCTAACAACTTTTTAACGTTATCAAACGTTTTTTCCTCTTCTGATAAATTAAAAGAATTATAAATTTCCAAACCTTTATCACCGATACTATGCAATAACAGGGCAATTTTACGCTTATCGGAAGTGTTTTCAAAGTCACCAGCCGTTAAAAAAAAATCAAATTTTTGATACCATTTTTTCCATGCCACAGAATTGTTCCCCGTATCCAATTTCAGCTCACTAATAGTATTAATATTAGCCATTGGTACATAATTATTAGAACTTGACGCCATTCTTCCTTTCTTATCTTCGATTGACATGTTGCGCTTCTTTAATCACGTTTATTTCAAACAAACAATTCAATTTATGTCTTTTATTTACACTAAATTTTAACTTTGTTTATCATTTTCACGATTTACACCATTTACAAGATGTACACCTGTTTACACCTGTTTACAGCTGTTTACACCTGACACCATGTTGTGGATTTGGACTTTTATTAATTAAAAACGCGTTCCCAAACTTAACTTATATTGTTCATCCATGACTTGGGGAACTCTGCATACGCGCACGTCTAATGCCATACTCTCTATCAATACCTATATGCAACATACACTTTAGGAGTTATCTATTTTTGTTCACTTTTTAAATAAGTTTGGATGCTCGAACAAAATATCTAGTTGTTGCATTAAAAAGAGCATCAAAAATAGGTCGGATTTAACTGAGTAACTCAAAATACACAAGTTTAGAGTTATCTAGTAGTTACACTAAGGCGCTGAAAGTAATTTATTAACTTAGTTTTGATAGTTGGGAAACAGAAACTTCAATATGGGTAACTTGATTGTGATTTTCTGTTATCAAATATTATATACCGCTATGAATAATTTTATTACTTTGTGCATGTTTAAGTCAATAAATGTATACCTGTGGTTATTTCAATTAGCGTATCGATTATTCTTTTCCTTGATATTCTTTTACTCACGCGGTGTGAGCGAGCACCGTTGCAAACTAACTCGCTCTGGCGCCTAAAATTCTATTTACGTCTTTTTCCCTTTTTGAGTGTATAATCTCAACAAATACACATCGTTTTCAGCTGATTATTTTGTTACTCACGCCTTCTCTGATGATTTTGGAGCTGCTAATTTTTTTATGTAGCCGTGCTATCCTTTCATCTAGAGGCATGTAACATTTTACTCTTTACTTTTAACGGTAGCATTGATTTCGCAATTGTTTTCCTACCCTATGTTAAAAATGCTAAAAACCGTATTAGTTCCTAAATTTGGCCAACTGTTATCCTATGAAATACGTTGTTTCTTTTCATTCCGAAGACGTTTATGGTATTCCTAGCTATTGTGATCGTACATTTGTCCTAGTTAAATAGAACCACTGATGTCTATCTACATTCAGGAGAATCTTTAAATGGATAAACTATAACTGTCTTAGCTTTTAATACTTAGTTAAGTCTACTGTTTAAATATTATATTACCACACATTATTCTGTTTATTATTTCTATATATAAAGTATGGATAGAAGTACGGCCAATTTTGCTATTTCATATAAATATAACCAGCTAAATTTTAAAGTAATATGTGGGTATAAAAAACGTTAGTCCACTCTCAACTATATTTAACACTAATACAATAAAAAATAAAAACTTCGATTTAAATATAATGTATACATGTAAAAACATCTTAATTTTTGTTACTTTTTTTACTAGTTTGTTATGTTAAAAACTTTTTTTTTACTTATCATTCTGTATAGTTCGCATCGTTCACTTTAAACTTGGGTTGGCAGTGTTGGAGTGACGTAGAAACTTTTTTCTACACACTTTTGCTATTTTACAGTAAACCTGCAAAGTGTAGCTTAATGCTTAGCAAAACTTTCTGAATCAATGACGATCTGCTCAATTTATATTAAAATGTGAAATTAATCGATGATTATAGAAAAAGTCGTTGAGGTATGATGCATCTATATACGTCTTCCGGTTACATCAAACTTTTTTTGGCTTCTAGAATTTATCACTATATATGAAACTAATTGTTTGACACGTTTACTAATTCCCTCGTGGGTTAAAATACTTCTGTTCTTTTGAATTATCGTTGTCGAGGAGGCCCAATTTCTCAATCGTTTACACTGGAGAAGCTAATGGGACCTCGCTTATAGATTCTGTCGATATACTTGTGCTTACACCACCTGACTTAATTAAAATTTAATCTCAAATCTAGGGGATTAAAAGTCTAACGCCCGTTTTATTTTAGATATTGGTTGTGAACTAATTATTCGTATTTGTGATACCACTACGATATTCTTGTGTATTTGTTTCAATTTTATGGAATTTAGTTACTTTTCTGTAGTACTAGTACCGTAAGTAACTCTTTGTTTTATTTTGCTGTCGATCGTATGATTTACCACCAAGTATATCTATTTTGCTATCACAAATATTCAGCGTCATATTAACGTTCAAATGATTCCAGTTCAAAGCTTGATTTGCTATGCGTCATTCTTATTCAATCACCAGTTATTTACATCAATTTCATACGTTAATATTCATTTTAAAAATAATTAATTTTTCTATTGTGTACATTTGTTTTGTAGTACAATGTGTTGCGTAACTCGGGAGTTTAATATATCCTGTATAATTTATTTGTTAATTAGTTTTTCTGTGATATTGCATTTATAAATATTGTTAACCTTATATTTTACAGACGTCAATTCCAAAATAAATTAACTTTTTATTATTTTATATGTGTTCTACTTGTATTTCTTCAGTGGTGTATAGCTGTGAACAAGCACTTGTAAGTAGTTTCGTTCTGACGTCATTTTTAATAAGTTACAATCTGCTCATTAAAGGCAAGTTAATTTGTACTCATTGCTTTACCCACGTCACTCTCCGATATCAGAGCAGCCGCTGTCTTTACTTTATTTTGGATTAAATTTGATGCAATTCAACTAAGTGCACGTTACAACTTCTCTCTTTGGTCTGTTTGATCGACTCTCTACTTTTCTTCTTCTTCTTAAAAAGTGTATTCATACTTTCTTTTTCTTTCATTGTTTCTAAATCCTTGAAACAATCGACTAAGTATTGAATCATATAATATTTAAGTGTAATATTGAGATACCGCCGACCACTTTATCATTAAAGCTGCTTTTAATGCTACTTTGTTATCAAATAACGGTCCATCTGGATACAATTTTCTCGTTAACCATCCCCATACTTTTTTTAATAATATTAAGATCTGATGATATTATTCTTAAGCCATTTCTTCACAAGCAGCTCCAAATCAATATGTGCGTCATCATGTTGAAATATGAAACGATTACCAATTTCGGTTTTATAAATATTTTGTTGTTTTAGTTATTTAATGCACTTCTGAACTTTTTGAGAGGATAACTAGATGAAGCACGCATATACACCAAATAGCACCCCACAGAATTATAACTCCTAAAGCACTGTGTCGACGAGACCTCCTTCATAAGATCATAAAAGCAGTATGGGTTCATTTTTAAACGTTTTAATGTCAGGCACTTGTTTATAATGCGTCGCACTCTATGTACAAATGCTTGCGTTCTAACTTGCGCCGTTCTCGGTTTGTTCTACCTTTTATAGGTTTCCATAGTTTTCGTTAATTTATCCATTTTCGTTTTCATTGTCGATCTTTTTTACACACTTTTTTAATGTATCAATTCTAATAATTTTCTGTAAATTTAACTTCTTCTCATCTATCATCTCAATTTAGATAAGTACATGACAGTTTTTACAGAAATATATTTCTTGATGTTAAGAATACGATACGCAATGATTTTGTAGACGTCTATTCGCTTCGAAGATTAAGCATAAACTGAATTATTTAACTGACTACGCACCTGCCCGCTAACATCATAAATTGAATTTTGTGCGGTTATAGAATATTTGTATCGTTTCAAAATATAGCTAATCGTAATTATTTTTGTACTAGTTCTATTCAAGTAACCGTTAAACACTTATGAATTTGTATAAAAAAACACTAAAAACATGTATTCTTCAACAACAACAAGTATGTAAGTAACACAACGAATACATCTAAAAGTAATATCCGTTTCTTAATACATCATAAAAACTAATAACTAAAAAACAGTAACGATTTTCATAATTACAACGTTATTTCTGTAATGTAACTATCTGTAACATCAACATACTTGCCCAAAATCATTTGTACTTCTCCAGTTTTTTTAAAGCTACTGCACGTGTTTCTTTCGCATTTTGTAAATTTTATTTACTGTGTATACTTTCCTTTAGCTATTCTCGCTTTAGATAATTTGCATTATTTATTGATTCTTTCTCTTAATTTTTTCTGATTTTTGAGGTAACCGTTAAAAATTAACTAACTCGTAGAATAATTACAATTGTGAGTGTAATTCTATAATTTTTCTGTGCAACGTGTTGTGTTACGCAAACCATGTAAGTAATTTTGTTACAGTGGTGTACCAGCTTCGAAAATTTAATATTTTGAGTTTAAGTATAAGGAAATAGATACTAAAAAATGACCGACGGGTACACTAAAAAAACAAATAAATTTTCTGTTGGCATAAATAAAAGCTGTACACAAAATGACAGAAAAAAAGGTTAGGAAGAACGTTCTAAACTTAAAAAAAATAAAGTTCTATCTTTTATATTCTGCTTTTATGATATCCTTTCAAAGTAATTAAGACGTTAAAAACTTTGACACAGTCCAATAAATAAAAATTTAAATGCTTTTAATGTAGTTATAGATACGAACTAATAACATCTGGATAACGTGCTATTTTATAAATTTGTTTATAAGTAGCTGAACTAGAAGCTGTTACAGTTCCATATTTATTTTATGATGCGTTTATAAATATTTTTTAACGTCGAGATTATTCGAGGCGATTACTGAAACAACTAGAATATTCTAGCCTCAGATAACGCAAAAATATAAAAGGTAACCGAAGAAAATTGGAGTCAGTCTTAACCTCTAACTAAATAAATACATCGTCAAAGGAAGGTTCCGGTGTTAAATAAATAAGTGCGTTAAGTGATTAATTATCTTATCTGCGGACAGTGTTTATAAATTACAGTGACAATCATAAATAAATTATTTGTAATTGTTTGTTGTTTCTATTATATTTCGTTAGCTATAAACTTTATTAGTTTTTGTTGTATTGGGTTTTAGTTTATTAAAATTAGTTACGTGTATATTAATCAATATCAGTGTAAGTAGTTAAAATAAATTAATTATGTTTGAAATTCCTTACAATATTTTTGTATGACTTACAGTTCAAATAATAATTTAATGTTTACATATTTATATTTACATATTAATACATAATGGTAGTAATTTGTATTTATTATCGCATGATGAAACTTTTATTTCGTTATAAACATCTTTTTGTTCACAATTACACATTTTAATTATTACTTGCAAATCTTTTTACGCGTGCAAACTAAAACGTGCATGCAGCATTGATTTTTGTCAGATACATTTTTCCCAGTACAGAATAAATATTAAATTTCCATATTCACACATTCCAAGCATTAATTAATAATAACCACGTTTCTTGGCAGACTGTAAAATTACAAACTAAATTGAAATACGATCAGAAATTATTAAGAATAGTGGCACTATGTAATATAACGTTGAATAATGAATAAATCATACATCGAATTCTTTGAAAATAATTGTAATTGCTATATTTACATATATCCAGTAACAGGAAAACGTGTAATTTGCACAATCCTCCAGGCGTTTTAATATACATCTTATCGTTCGTAATCAAATATATGCTCAGCGAAATTAATATAATTTTCAAGATAGGAATACGTCCAATACGTAATGTTTTCTTAAATTGACATATGTAGTATCAGACGTAACGTTTAAACATCTTAATTGTTAATAGTATTTTTATATCTATTTTACATGTTAATCTGTATTCATTGAATACGTATTATTTTTTTACAAATAATAGCTAAATTTTATATATGTATATTTAACTACAAAAATTTATAAATTGCCTGAGTTTGGAAAATCTGTGTGAAAGTGCAATTATAATTGACAAACTTTTCCAACCATCAAAAGAACAATATAAGTTTTACAAAGTTTGTTTTATCTAAATAAATTTAGATAAATTTAAGCTTTTTAATAAACATTAAAATATTACCAAAAATAAACATAACTTAAAAAATGTTTGGAATATGTAAATTCAATAATAATTTAATAGCGTTTGTTTTTAGGCAAAATTAAAATGCGTAGGTTGTGCAGATGCATCTTATATTTATTTAAAAACAAAATATACATAGCGACTAACGCAAATACATAAACATTTTAGGTAAAAGTATAAAATACAAGATATAAATAACTCGTATAGTTCTAAGGCCGATTGACATCCGTTGTGTAATAGCAATTAGAAATTTTTCCAAAGAAACATTTAAATACGGGTTGTTCAAAGGGTATAATTATGGATTAGGTTTTCAATATGAACTGCGGTGGTCTGAAGTCATCAATCAGTTAACGTAACAATTATGTGCTTTATCATGTGTAACAGCTAACTTTTTTGCAGACGTATTTTTGATCAGTGTGATTTGGTGTCCACAAATTTTGTAATAGTGTGTTTTGTTTTAGAATGACACCCTAAGAAACTTGTGATAACTTTTAATTTAAGCGCTAAGAAACAAAGATATAGGATACAAAAAATATGAAAAATGCTGTTCAAGCGTTAAGAGAAAAAATATGGATACCCTAAAGGTGCCCTAAAATTTTTGACGATTATATTGCAGAGATTAGCACTGTTCAAATTAAACTTGGACGAGGTACAGCTTTAAATCCTAAATAAGAAAAAAACATTAGTTCGCTCCTTAAAATGTAGGTTTTATAGCTTTACCGGCAAAGACATTAAACAAACATATGGCTTTTTTCTTAGCAGAAAAAAACAAAATAAAGCAGTGGAGACACAATAAGCAGGAAAGGTCTGGTTGGATCTGTTTGTGAAAATGCATAAAAATATATTGTCAATTAGAAACCCTACTGGGGTATCTTTTATTCGTCCCAAATGGTTTAACAAAGAAAGTGTCAACAACTTGATTACGTTTGTACAAGAGGCGTATAAAAATTTCCAAGCTAATCGAAAAAAAGTCAGATCGCTGAAATAGTCACTAAAAGACAAATTGCTTCTTTAACACCACTGTAGAGGGGTTCTTTTATCACTTTGATAGCTGGCATACCTTAAAGGAAAAATTTTGTACCAGCGATGATTATATTCCCATCGTACCTCCAATGCTCATATTCTTATCTTTTCCTAGTTTTAGATGTTCATTATAGTCATACGCGTAATTTAGAGGGCAATCTGACAAGAGAAAATCATATGGTGATAATCTCATTACCCTATCATTCAACTCACAAATTACAACTTCTTGACAAAACTTTTATGGGTGCCTTAAAAGCTTACTACAGTGAGAAGATTAGACAATGAATTTGTCACAATATTTGTCCCTGAAAGTGACTTGACTGACGCTACGAATCAATTGTCGCATTTGGTTTTAGAACGACAATACAACCAAACACGTCTAAATTAAATATACAGCCACGCACCCAAGACAACGTTCAACCTGGACTATCTGAAAAAAATTTTGACCACTTTTTGCAATTTCTCCAGTTCCAGTATCTAAAAAAAAACAACTTATATAGGTAGAAAAACATCGCACGTAGTCGTAATTAAATTGTCCCGTACAAAAACGAATTATTCATACAAAGCAATATGTTAACCAAGCAGCTAAAAAAAATGTTCTCAATCAAGCGAAACGCAGTTTACACCCGTGGACCTGGACAAAAGAAACCAAACGATTTAGATGCGAAATGCATACTTTGTAAAACGAGACCGCAAAGGTAAACTTTGGATTCAATGTTTACTATGCAATTTGTTGCGCCATATGTCTACTGTGCAGGCACCGACAAAGATAATTATTTTGTGGCTTTTGTCCTATTAAATAATAAGGTGTTAGTTTTGTCTATTTTTCTAATTTTGCCCTTAAATAAAACGTTTAAAGTAATATTATGTAGGTATTTTCTGTAGTACACCATATTTGTATCACTTTTCCAATTACTGCTATCATGTCATTTTTATTTAAATAAAATAGTGATATTTGGTGATATTAGAAAATTGTGTTGGCAGTCTATTTTCCATAGCTTTAAGTATGACATTTCAGTTCTGTCACGTTTTCTTAAAATGTATTTTTCTTTAAATGGTATTTGTCTAATGTTTATTATTATAGTCGTAATCGCGAGAGGTGTCTTATGACTCGCCGGTAGGCAACGTAAGGTTTAAGACGTATGTCTTTATTGACTAGCACGCGCATAACAAGTCATATCTGTAATACCGATAAAAAAAATATTAAGATTTTGAAATAGCTGTCAACTTATGTAGTAAGAATAGTTAAGTGAACTGGAAATGTATGTACTTTGTAGGTTACAAGTATGTGATTTGACCCAACGAAAGACCATGGCTATTCAATGGATGATCTGAAATTAATGTACTGCGATTCTACACTGAAAAAAATATCGTTCGTAATACCAATAAACAGCGTTTGTTGAGTGTCATTTAATTGATACAATGAAAGATTCGTTAATACAATGAAATAAAAATACCGTTTTTTTATTAACTTATAATAGAAATAATTAAAACAACAATTATTGGTTTATTAAAAACTAATTATCATTGCGCATAAATTTATGTAACTATTCATTTATTACATTAAATTGTTTGTCTATTTAATAAACATTTTTATTGAGTCAATTATTATAATAATAAACTTATTTATTAATCTTAGCAAAAAGTCTTAATAATCTACAGAATTGCTTTAAAGTATCGGGTTGTCCATTTATGACAGATATTTATTAGCGTAATAATTAGGTTGTAGGGAGATATAAGATCAACGTAAGTGATAATTAGGTAATGAAAGGTGTTATTAATCCAATAAAAATGTTCGTTAAAACAACAACGTGCATTTTCAAGTTAGGACGCGCCAACCTCCACCGATTGCAGTTTCTTTCAGTTGCGTCATTGAGTGCAATTGAGTCATATCCAATAAGCTTTAGTACTTGTTATTTATGAATTTGCGTTTTGACTTGCAATAGTGAATAGTGCGGAATAGTGTCCATAGTGTCTTTACTCTAAGGTAAGTGCCTACACTATAAACAACCTCTAATATATTCAAATATTGTAGTACCTTTAAAAAGAAGTTGCTGTATATTTCGTTTCTCTTTAACGATAATAATATTAAAAATAAGAACATTCGAGGCCTGATGAAGTTAGAAAAGAACAGGTATCTGAAAGTAAGTTTGTAATTTTAAAAAGCAATGTTTATCTATTATGAAATTCTATTGCAGATAGTCGAGACGCTGTCATAATGTGGGCTCTGCATGGGTATTTAATGCCGACTCAGAAAACTGTATCAAAAGATTCAACAATGGGAAAGAAAAATACGACCCGATACACAATCAAGAAATTGACGATCACATTCGCCACCTTAAGACTATCAAGCGAAATATTCAACCATTGATCTTGTGCGCGGGTGAGGACATTACAAAAATAAAATAAATATACAAATAAATATACATCTATTTTGATGACATTAAATACATGTTTACCAGCTTCTTAGGAGCGGTAGACATTTGCTACAAAATAATATATGTCTTTAATTTGAATTTTTCTCGTGAGTCTATCATGTTTTGGACTTTTATCGACACTTTCTTTTTCACTCTGAAGAATACAAAAACTTCTTCTACAGTACATATTTTGTCAGATGCTTTGTTGACATGTATCTAATTAAAATATGAAATAAACTGTTTACTAAATAAAATAGTTGTTGATATTACAGTTACCATCATCAATTAAGGTTAACCTAAAAAATCATTTTTTTTAAATAAATGGTACTCAATTTTATGCCTGATAACCGATAAGTCATGACTTCAGTAAATAAATTATCTATGTATACTAAAACTTTAAGCAAGCAGCAGTTAACAAAAAAAAAGAAAAATGAGAATTTAAGCGGTAGGTAAAATCACAGCAACATTATGCGGTTGTCTTACGTATAGGTACTATTTGCGCAATGTATGTATGAAAGTAGATTTCTTAAAATTCTAAATCTATAAAAATTACTGTTAATATTGAAACAACTTCTACTGAATGTACTTAAAATTCTAATCAGGATAATAATTTATTTAATTCTTTTGTTTATTAAATCAAAGTCAATAACAAAAGTGATTGTATAAATAAACAAATTTTATACACTTTTTAATAATATTCAATAATTAGATCGTTGAGTTATCATTCGATACAATGGATCAACAAAATTCAGTTATTACCTGATTATAGGATTAATAAAGTTTTTCGTACATTTAATAAACTCAGTTTGTCGAATGATGTACTCGGTACATTGATTCAATGAACGTATTCATTGATTTGATCACCGGAGTTATTAGCATTTAATAACTTGGTTCATTCTTCGAATAAACCTCATTTTTATATTAGTTCGTATATTCAATGAACAACATCATAGCTTCATGAAAGGAGTTATAATGTCATAATCCGCATTTTATTAATATAATAAACACGGTTGTTGGACAAATTTTAATAAAAATATTATTAATCTAACGTACTTTTTGATTGTATTCATGTCGACATTTGGTTCAGCGTATTTTGTGTACTTTTTAAATCTAAAGCTAGGATTTAAATGCAGATAGTTATACTACTATTTGTATTTCGGAGTAAAATTAAAAAATAATTTAATATTTAAAACGTACTTATGGTTATGAACAATTACAACACGTAATATTACGGTCTTTTGACTCAAAAACTGTCTACGCTTGATTAACAGTTAATTTAATTCAAGGAGAATTAAACTGACACATAAACTGATAGAACGTTATCGGCGTACGCTAGCATTATAAATGACCTACGTTATAGAGATTAACATTAGACTTTCCAAAAATTATCTACCTTCTGCAAAAAATATTTGAAGTAATTATACTATATTATTTTAATTTTCTATTCGGTCAAGTATGAGTGATAAGACACCTCTTGTAATTAGGACTTTACAGATATTGTTTTTCAGAACTTATCATTAATTGTATTATCTTTCAACGTAAGTTAGTAATCTATTCTTACAACATTTACTAAAACTAATAAATAAAACAAAACTAACAATTAAAATAAAAGATTAATAAATCCATTGTTTAAGTATCATTTTATGTCATATTTTATATCATTTAATTTTTCTTAGTTAAATTAAAACTTTCAAACGAAATCTGTGTGATATACTAAAGGTCTTCTAAAAATTTCCAAACGCGTTAAGAACTGCATGATATCTGTCGAATATTAATTAAAACTGAATACCATTTAGTTAACCAGGTTTGGCATTACAAAAATAATTGTACTTGTAACAATAGCCGCGTTTATTTTTTTCCATCAAAACCGCAATTTAACTGATATAAAAACTGCTGTTTCGCTAACATTTAAGTCATTTTTAGTATCTAGTAAAAAAACTTTAACCTTTTTTAATAAGAAGTACAAAATATGACATGACAAAAATAGTAGTTTATTTAACGAGTTCCTGTGTAAATTGGACGCTTTTCCCCATTTTTAAACCCGAGTGAAACGAGGGTTTAAAAAGTCCTCGAGGGAAAAAAAGCGTCCAATTTAGACAAGAACGAGTTGAATACAACATTTTATTGCTCGAACAGAGACTAGGAGGCCCACAAAGTCTCAAAATATTTAAAAAATAATTTGACGTTTATGTTGACAAGTGTGTCAAAACTGTCAAAAACGGTTTACAATAGCGAAAAATTAAAATTTATGACAGTTAAGAACAATAAACTATTTTTTTTCTATTTTGTGTACATTATATCATTATAATGGTATATTAAAGCGCTAGTTTCATAAAGGAACATTTTAGCGCACGAGACCAAGTTTAGAAAACGACCTCCGAAGCGGGTAGTTTTCTAATGGTCGAGTGCGCCAAAATGTCTTATAAAACGTATGCTTTATTTTATTTTTTCTATTTTGGAAATTATATGTAAAAATAAACTTAAATTACATATTTACTTTTATTTTATTGATTAGGAAAAATTATTTTTTTAATTAATAAGTTGGCAACATTTCAAATTTCAAATTTGATTGCTGTATTTTAATTGTCAAATATCAGTATTGCCAATCTAACAAAACACAGTTCGGGTGCTTTAAAGTGTTACTTTAGACAACTCAAACTAGTTCTTCAAAGTACTTGATAGAGTACCAAAATAGAAAAAACTCAATTCATTATCGAAGCAGTGTTCCTTTTGATACGGAATATTTTGTTTTTTAAGTTTGATCACATTTGAATAATTTAATTAAAAAAACCCTTTAAATTATAACCTCAAAACATAAAATAACGTCAGATTCATCAATATTTCAGTTAATTCACAGATAATTATTTGTTGTCATTTTGAATTGTGCAATTGTTATACACGTTTACAACTACCAACCTAGTATCTTGTGTATTTATTGTTATTTCCGGTATTAGTAAAGAGACAAAATTGCGTTATTCTCGATAGTGATACGTTGTGGTGGTATCACACTTGAACATGTATTTGAAGTAATTGGCTGACTTTAGTTTTTTTCAGTGATGTTCGATTTAGCCTTGAGATACAGCAGATGACTTCCATATTTCGTGCTGCTTTATAGTTACTAAATCACTACTACTGTTAGTTAAATGCGAGATACTGGAACGTCTAAAACAGTGCCCAGTAAAAAGTTCTGGATTGGGTAATTTAAGGTAATTAGCTGTGATGTTTGGCATTTTCTCAATTGTTTTGATGCCGATTGGGTTATATGTGCAGTAGCCATAGGTAATGAAGAAGCAACGGTGTGTGACTTTTTTAGATTGCAATGTGACATACTTTTATTAATTGTATACATAAATGATTTGTAATGGCAAATAATAGTGGCATATTATTTTTTTGTTTTAAACACTGTTACTATAATAACATCATTCCTATATTCTACGTGATCTGCCATCATATTGGTCACTTTACCACGGCTAGAAGTACCATTAAATCCCATTATTAAAATTATCTACCAGTAAATAATAAACACATTTTTAATTGACTAGATACATTTATACCTAACGATTTGACTTATTTTCAGGGCCAGGTAAACTTTGTCAACTACATTTTGAATAAAGCAATTTATATCGTTTGTTTCTAAGATGTTCTACTTCTTTGCTACGTAACCATCTGACAATCGGTTAAAAAAAGCTTGCAATCTGATCTACTGAAAAATCTACACATTGCTACATATGGTTATACATAAACGTAACACATAATATATTACATTATATAAACAATGTCAGTAGCTAGTTTACGCAGCTCAAGTGGTGTACAACTAATGTTTACTTCAGAATCGCTAATTTTTATTATTACTTAAGTACTTGTTAGAATAAATTGAAATTGCTAAAATTCAAATTTTTAAGCTGTCAGTCAAATTTAATTTTATCGATCTTTAAAAAATGGAAAAAATGTCTTTGTTTTGTACATTTGCCTGCAAACGTAGCGTCATCGGCTAACTTCTTATTTCAAATGGAGTATAGATTAGATTAGAATCATAAAATAATTTTCTCTTAGAAAATGAAATTATACTAAAAAATTACTTTTTATTGTATCGCACTTTAAGTGTATGTCATTACGACACGTACCAACAGACTATTTTACATGTAAATATTTCTTGTGAACAAAAAATAATTGAAAGTCTTACTTTTACGTTAGTAAGCTATTGTAATGTTTTTGGTAAATTGACATCATTGATATACTAACGTATTAATGTAGGGTTTGTAACGTATGATAAGGAACGATATTAGCTGATTCAATTAAATTAAACTGAAAGAAAATGTTTATTTAACAAAACAAGCAAGCATGTTTTGATGACTTAGAAAAACGTAAGGTTTAAGCAATAAAAAGTAATTTCTGTTATACCCTTATTAAATATATTTTAATTAATTACGTTTAGTAATCTCAGACCCTTTTACGGTAACAAAATAAAAGCGAAAAGGTCGTATTCCTTCCCTAAACATTGTGACTGCAGGCTCTAATATTATCAACGATACACTGAAACTAACTGTTAGCTGCGATAAGAGATTGCCCTTTGGCACAAAGTCCCTAATAACCTACAAGTTTCCAGAGTAACTTGTTATCATTGTGATACTCGATGCGCTATTGCAGTTTTCAGGTAAACATTTATTGACAGTATTTGAAACATCATATCAGTTCTCTAATTTTCTCGATTTAAGTATTAATTTTATAATCAATATTTAACGATAAAAGTTTGACGATCCAAGAAATTAAAGAAACGTATTTTATTTCAAATTTTAATATAAAGATTTTACTAATGACAATTGTTGTTTAATCACGTATAAAAAAATCAATACTAAGATATAAATGATATAAAGCGTAGTATGTATGTAGTAACGTTTTTTTTAAATCTTGTTTTGTTTGTTAATAAACTAGAAACGTTTAACTAGTAAAGAATAAGAATCATTGCTAACGAATATAAAAGTTTACATAAAAGCTGAAAGCAAGACAGTGGAAGACGAGTGGAAATGCACATATTCCTTACTAAATGCACAATACACTTTTTCTACGACTATATATTTAATTATTGATCAAAGTCAAACAGAAATAAATGTTTTACAAGAAGAACCAGTGACTTTGTATTTATTTTTTTTTTCAATTTGTTTCCGTTATAAGTGTTATTACTGTTTAATTTTTGATTTTTAGTTATTCTTTTCTATTGAAAAACGGTGAGTACAATTTACGTGTTTTAAATGCATGCAATGTTGCCTAACTTCAAATCATTTACTAATTTAATTCTGTTAATAGATTGATTTCAAGTAAAACCTAATATAAATCAGTTATCAATTCACGAAATTTATTCATCCCAAAGCTTGAATTATTAACAAAGTCGTTTAGTTCTTTCTACAAATACCTTGCTGCTGTAGACAACTTGATCACCGCTATGTCACCAAGCAAATCTTTTTAACCAAAAGAGAAGTTTTGCTTACAACCATTTTTAACGGATTGCTCTACATCCGGCATTTTTCTCCTTTTGAAACCAAATTAACTACACTATATCTGAAAATTATCGCTCCACCAACATATCGTACTGTACGGGTAAATTACTGTAACGAATAATAATTTGTAGATTAAAAAACCAACATCATCACCTCAAAAGAACAGTTCGGTTTTTACAAGTTACTATCAACTTAACGTAAAGGACATCACCAAGGTTATTTAAAACATCGAATACAGTACTTGAAGACAAATAAAAATTCGGCCATCAAATCTTGTGTTCAGTGTTTTACAACTAAGTAAGCCTCAGCATTCACTCAAAGCCCCTGACAAAAAAAGTGTATTGGCATAACATGTCTTTCGTTATTCACAACTCCTAAAACTATGACAGTTGCTGGAAACCACGTGCGTAACACGGAAAACGTCTCCAAGATGTGTGCTGTTATTTATCTAATTGATTTTTGAATTTTGGTTGAAATTTTTTTGTCAGAAAAAAAAACATGTTAAGAATTTCAGTTCTTGAATTTTTTCAAGAGACTTTTTCTAAGGCAATTCTGTTTCCGAGTTTTTGCCGACATAAACTGCCCTTTGCGTCAAACGTAGAACATATAACGGAAGTCTTTGTATACAACTCGACGGATTAGGCTCCCAAAGACATTTAGATCTCTTGCAATGGCTCTCATAGACGTTGAAGACCTTTCCTCAACAATTTCTTGCATTTGATAAACAAATTGTGTATTTCTAGTACCATTCAAACATTCCTTATGTTTTTTTGCGTTTTGCAACATTTTGTACATTGCCAGCTGATGCTTCCAATTCATGACAAACCATATGCGCAAATAATAGGGTGCAATTGAAAAAATTGGAGATTTATAAATCGGTACATTTGCGTTTTACTTTATTTTACTTAAAAAAATGTTATAAAGTATAAAAATTATGATAGATGATGAATTATCGTAATAAAATATTAAAATAATGTAAATAAATATAATTTAATAGAAAACTAACAATCAATGAAATTGAAAAGAATTTTGTGACACTCACTAAAATAATATAAAAACACCAAAAACCACACAATTAACTTTTAAAAAACACCGTACGCGTTTTAATAGCTATGCTACCATCATCAGCAGTAAATTAATACATTAAATTAGAACTAATCTGTTTATACTATAACCTTATACGCTTCGATGTGCATGGTCGGTTATATAGGTTTAAAAACGCCAGAATTATCTATTCTTCTATATTGAATATGAGCCAAATTCTCTTTAAACCAAACTTTAATCGGTCTCTCGGTTTGTCCTACAGATTCTAATTCGCAGTTTTGACAGTTTATTTTATAAATTTCTCATTTATCATTAACGTCTACTGGATCCTTAAAATTTCCTAAATAATTTTGTTGGCTATTTTCGGAACTGACAGCTGTTTTGAAGTCAAATTGTGTTAATATTCTAGATAGATCCTTCGTATAAGCAAAATATTAAAATGTATATTAGAAGACAGTTGAAAGCTTTTTTTAATAGAAATTCAGAGCATAGAGTAATTAAAAGTCTCAGAAGCAAAAATTGTTTTTGTCTTATCTTAATCTACAATGACGTTATATTATGGATAATTTATAGTTCAACTCATCTGAATGTACTTGCGCAACAAAAACGTTAAGACAAAGTTACGCACGTCTAAGTACAACTTAAATAGGATAGAAACTGAAATGCCACAAATATCCGTCATTTAACTTCTACTGTACAACGTCTTTATATTTGATATGCCGATGAATTCTATGACAATGACGTGTTTTGCACTGATGACACCGTTGTTGGCTATGGTTATAAAAAATTAATTTTAAGTTTATTATAAGTTTGCAAGTAGGTATTTGTTTCGTTAAAACATTTCTTGTTTTCGATTTTTTTAATACTAGAATGCCATTTAAATAGCACTTAACTGGATCGTTATTACATTTCTTTTTCGTAGTAAATTGATTTTATTCCTTATACTTCTAAGCATATTGTCTAATGTTATGTAAATAACAATTAAATAATTATTTAAATTTTCTTACATTAAGGTTTTTTTATTGTGAAAATACACGATAGTTTAATCACATACATTAAAATATCAAAATATGAGTCTATTCATTATTAATGCATTCATGCAGTCATCTAGAAATTAACGCTACTAATTGAGAGATAATCAACCGTTTGAACATAACTTTTTAATTTTCGGACTTAACTGTCTCGTTTTTTTTGCATTAAAATTTACTTTTTGTTGATCTTCAATAGTAATGGTGACTAAAAATAAAAAACAAAGTAGTAAAAATAGTAATTTTTTATCAATTTTACACGGAGAGAAATCTGTAATCACTAGTAATGAATAATATGTTCATAAAATACACATTTCATAAAATTTCTAAAATTTGAATTATATTATGATGTTGATGGTGGTGTACTTATAGCTGCATTAAAATTGTGTAATCATCGTAAAAAAATTAACATTTTTTAAAAATCGAAATATATGTTTTACTAATTTATAAAGTATATAGAAGAAATATCTTGTGATTATTTCGTATAAGATGAGTAAAATTAACTCCAAAATTATTATTAATATTCATAATTTTTAATCCACTATTCTGAATATCACATTATAAATATGTGATTATTACACATACATAATGAAAATACTTCGTTATTGGATGTGAATTATAATCATAATAGATGTGACTTAAATCACATATTATGATTGTTTGTGAGTATTATTCATAAAGATATGATTATTACGCATATATAACGAAATGGTTTACTTCATAACTTATGAACTATAATCATCATAGATGCCAAAAATTCATAAATTATACCAATGGTTTATAAATTTATGAATAGCTAGTAGTAGTTGTATTTTATGCTTAAGTTACACATAAGTTATGCTTCTTACGAATGATATCTGAAAACATTTCTCTCCCTGTCAATTATAATATATATGAAAATTTACGTATTGAATAAACACTAACGTTAGAATTTAAAGTAAAAGTGAAATAAAGGAAAAAAAATCAATTATAATTTTTCTTAATAAATCGAAGTTTATCTTAGAAAAACTGAAAAAAAACGAAGAAAAGAAAGAAGAAAAGTAGTTTTAAATGACAGAATTAGTTTTGTTGACTAGAAAATTAGATTGAAGAAATTTTAAAAAGTAAAGTTAAAAAAACAGAAAACATTACATTTTGTTTCTGATAAATTGATTAAACGTTATTTTAGACAATGTTAAAATAAAAAGGAATAGTGTAAAAAAGTGAAAAGAAAAGTGAAACAAAAAAGCAACGTATTGAATAAAACTAAACAATTAAAAAAACGTATAAATTAAAAGTAAAAAAATGTGTAATAATATAAAAAATTGACCTATTAAATACAATTAAATATTAAACATTTAACGTCAAAAAAAATCAGAAGCAGCGTCGATTACAATTCCTTCTTTCAAGAATTACTAAAATTCATTGTAGAATTCATATGAAGTACCATATGACAAAAAAATGTGTTTATTGTTTATCAATCCTTACATTTAATTTTGTCCTACTGTAACCATAACCGTAAACAGCAAAAAAATGTTGACTAAACGTGCAGAAATGATAATTTATAATATGTACATATGTTCTAATGACAGTGAAATGTAAAATAAATTAAAACAACAGTGTAAAAACTATATGTAATAAGAATCTGTAATAATAAATCTAAAACATACGACGACAGTCTCAATATACCTAATGTAATCCATAAATTAATGTAGACGTTAAACTACAAAAAAATTAAAAAAATAAAAACAAATCAAAAACAACAGTTATAAACATACAAGCAAACTAAAGGAATAAAAACCTATTCGGAGATTAAAATATTTCATAACAGTAAATCCAAAATAAAAGCTTAAAAGTAATATCATTAACAGATTAAAAAAAATACTAAAACACATAATAAAATTTAATGATATTGAAGTACTATTAGCACACAAAAATTTCTAATACAGATAGAATCAGATCAAAAGACGACCGTCATTCATTAAACATCGTCATTAACAACTTCCTTAACATTAAAATTTTAAATAGATTTACATGTTCAACGTAAATAGAAAATGGCCATAACTTATTCTGTTTAATTTTCGGTTACATTTAATTAATTATTAATTAAAAATGTTTAAGCTAATTAAGTATTTATGCATATGCCGTTAAATGCGTTGAGTTAAAAAGAGAACACATTCCTTTTGCAAAAAAACAACTCTCAGTAAATTTTTATATCCGATTACACGAAAAAACTTACTTAAGTACTTTACGAGATAAATAATTCACATGCTTAAGAACGATAAATAACGTCAAGTATGTAAAAGAACAAGGAATGATAGCAGTGAATATGCATCTAAGTGGAATGAACATCCAATAAAATAAAATTCAATGGTGTTCCATTTAATTTGGGAATTGTCAACGTTCCACGATTTACAGCTACCAATTGTTGAAACGCCCTAAATAGATGATTATTGCATTTCTTAGATCTAATAAATGTAGAACACACAAAAAAATACGAAAATATTTTGAATTTGTATTCGCGATGCTTTGTTCCGAAATACAATTAATTTTTATCTATACCTACCATCCTATTCTTATTTGTTTCTATAAAACTTCTATTATTTGAATTATATTCAAGAAATTAATTAAAAGATTAAAGTCACTCATTAAACTTTGATTGCGACTAATTGGTTTCTAAGAAAAAAATCCAAACTAAATTCTAATTGCTCTCGTTGCAAATGAGTTGAAATTACTTTTTGTATTTATTCAGTTGATGAAGTGTTCAAACGAAAAGTTGCATTGTTTTCAAAACTAATTATATTTTCTACGTTTTTCTGCAAATAACAAGTAATTTAAAAGTATAGCCAATATAATTAAACTAATTATTATTGCGTAACGAAATAAATAGCTTCAATTTTATCTCAAGATTGATTTGTAGCAGAAGTCGAATTCAAGTGACATGAGCTAAAAACCAATTTTGTTAACCTGTTCAATAATTTGAATCAATTCTTTATAAGAAAAAAAGTAAGACATTATTATTTTTATTTCATTTATACGTTAAAATTAAACGATATGTAAAATACAAGCAGAAGCTAAAAAAAGATAATAAAAAAATCGTTTGTAACTGATTTAAAGAAGTTTTATGACAGTTGCATCGTACAAACCCCTAATGCAATGTTAAAAAATCAATATAAATTAACACATCTCAATTCGATTTCGAACGTGCGTATGTCAGTCAAACAAAATGCAAGCAGGTACAACTCCGCGACATGTAAAATGTGCAATTCGTTTACGTTTACGTAAATTGTTTACAGGCGATTTTATGGTTTAACATCAAAATGATCGAGTCTTACCACTCGCAAAACTCTTAACGATATTGTTGCTTCTTTTGCCTAGATAACATACGGCTTTAGAGGGATTTTGGATTAATAATGAGGATTGTAATTTTGCACTCAGGAAAACACCTAACTAATTGTTCTCTTCTTCTACTTACTACTCAAAGTAAAAATAAATGATTAAAATATTTTACAAAAAAATGAATGAGTTAATTTTCGTTATATTCTCACCTATGGCTCTACGCGCAACAGTCTAAACAACTGCGCTGACTTACAAACTACATAGGTAATTAGATTAAACTTGCCAGCAAAAGCAAATTAATCTTTAAAATCTTCCTCTTGTTATTATTTCTCTTAGTAATCAATGACATCCATTGTTGGATATAGATCTATAATGTCTTTCATTAATTCAGTTTCCGGCAACTTTCCGTACCTACTCGTTACATCTATTTGGTGGTCTGTTTCTGTTCTCCTTTCCCTTTGTAGGCACCCTTTTTGTTAACCTTTTAATTTACCTGTTGTTATTTATGCCACATGGCATTCTATCTCTAATTAGAGTTTGCAATGCCATGTGTTGCATTACATTGGTTATTTATATTCTCTGTCTATCTGTAGCACTTGGTCTCTTTTTCTTACAACTCTTAATTTTGCTTTCTCTATCGAGATCTACCCTAAGTTTACATGTTGATCATACATAATCACCGGTAAAACACATTGTTCAACATTCTTTTTTTTAAATACATGTATATTTCTTTTTTAAGAATGTCTCTCATCTCTAATAGTTTCTATTAGGATCTCGTCTTCTTCCAAAGTTCTGTTACATTTGATTTCTTTGAGGGCATTTAATGTTTCTTTTATTGTTATTATAGCTTAATGTTTCGAGTCTTAGTTTATTATTTTTCATTCTTTTGTTGGTAGTGTACTACAGGGCCGAAAGTGTAGCGGTTTGCATCGGTTCGCTGAACCGGTCCACTTTAGAGACGCAGGTTTGGCGAACCGGTCCTGTTTTAGGCACAATGAATAATCTTAACTGACGACAAACCACGAACAATTACAAAGCGAACTGGGTCGCAAAGAAGACAAAACATTGACTCAAATTAAAAAATATGTCAATTGATTAGAACAAACTTAACAATGAACAAAAAAATAACAATTCCAGACTGCAGTGTTTTAAAATGTATTTTTAGCAAATTCTAAAAAGGCGCCTGTAGGTTTAGGTACAGATTAACTAAGTTAATCTGTGGTTTAAGTAAGAAAAAATTCATTTAAAAACACTGAAAAAATACATTCTTGCCCATGGAATTCTTTTTGTTTACGTAACAATTTTCCTATTACATGTGAAAAAAAATGTTTCTTCATTAAAAAAATATACAACTTTGAGGCTAAGAAGTTAGAAATTCGATACGCAACCTGACGTTTAGTATCAGCAGTAGTGTCAGTAATAGGGATGTTATGGAGAATGACAGTGATTTTATCGGCGGCGAAAATAAGATCACGTCAAGATAAAGATTTTACACTTGGTTATGTAAGTGTATAAGCCACTGTTTAGATTTGTTTTGCTGTTATCTAATATTTTGAAATAAAATACCTATCACGTTATCAATATTACTCACTTAATGTAAGAAAAAGATGTGGCAACTTCTAAATGTAAAACATCCTTGGAACGTATAGTCAGTTAATCTTCGGAGTCGAAATTTAAGACGAAAGCTCGGATATTTTAGAATCGCAGTCGATACTTAATAACATCACTAATCAGTAACTTAGTGAAGTGCGTCATGGTAATTTCGTTATTTGAAATTTAATAGTGAGAGTGAAAAATTAATATTTAACAGATTTAAAAAAAACAGTAAATTTAATAAATCAAATAAAAATTAATTTTAGTTAGAAATCAACGTGAATATGAGTTACTATCACTACGCCCAAAAAGAACCTCATTAATCGCAAAAGAGCAAGAGCTTCTCAAGTAGTTGCTCAAAAATGCAAAAAGATGAGTTTTTTGGCGGTTCTGTAGCGAAGAAGACAAAATACAATACAACATCCAAAGATAAAGATTTGAAAGATGCAAACACGAGCATGCAAATTAACAGTGGCGCAATTGTCAGTAGAGGTGGAACTCCAAGCAGTTTTTCAGAGAGTTCTAAATTTGATAAACAGTATGAACACGAAATTCTGAACACCTTATTTTAGGCACAGGGGGCCATTTTATCAAAGCATTATTATTATCGCTTGCTATGATTGTCCTTCCTTCATAAATACAAAATCACTGCATTACATTAATTTGAAAATAACAGTAAGATTCTGAGCCAAATTCTGTCCGTACATATTTTAAAAATTTCAACCAGTTTTTAGAAGTCTTCCTGGTAATTTGGAGCAAAATATTGTCCAAACTCATAATAATAATTACTTTTGTTGCAATTTATTTGAACGACTAATTTAAATTAAACACAGAAAATACTATTTGAGAAGAACTATAGCTGAAAGTTTGGCAAATGTAATTTAAGCGAATAAATCATATAATTTTGCAGAAATTTCTACAGAATGATAAAAACATCCTTCTTCATGATAAACACATTTCAAATGGTTCAGCAACTCATGGTCCAGATTTTGGTTTGGCAAAAAAAACACAGCTCGTAATTGCACATAATGAACCTGCGATAGAGGTAATTTTTGGTCGAATTTATTGGATGTTTATGGTTATGAAGTGATAGTTCAAAAGACCATACTTTCCAGCTTTGTGATGTTGACCAGACAGTCCAAACACTTAAATGACCGACACAGATACGCAGAAACAAATAGTAGTTTCCCCTGATGACAATTCACTGCCGAAATGTTGCAACACCAAGCATAGAAATGAGTTCTGGCAAAATTATCCATGACTCATCATCAATAATGCCAAGCTTGGATGTTTTGACTGCAGAAAAATTAGTCTTTTTAAGAAATATCAATCTTCCCTTAAAAAAATAACACCTGGGCAGCAATGAGCGAAGATAGAGATCAAAGAGCACGGCAAAGACAAGCTGAGTTCGATCTTGACAAATATGCGAACAAGCAAAAAAAAATTCCATCGAACAACTAAACGCGTGTTTCCTACCGTGTACAATTTAATAAAAAAACTGTCAACTATATAAGGACCTTCCCTCAAATATTGACATGCAAAAACTGAACGGTTGTGATATGGGCGCTATTCTCTACTATAATAACGATATTGCTGACTTTATTAGTGTCGAAATGCGTAGCAAATTGCTTATGGAGATTATCCAATCTAACGTTAAATTTGGCATCATTCTCGATTTATCAACTTTGCTAAGTGAGATATTGTCAATCGCGTTTTATTTGCGTCATTATTAAGGGAGCCGAATTGCTAGTTAACATGTTTCTAGAATTGGTCAAACTTAATGACATGTCTACTAAAGGCATCTGTGATAAAATCCTTTCTACACTAAGAAGGCACGGAATTCAGGAGTCAAATCTTTAACAAAATCTGGTAGACATAACTATAGTAATGATGCCTTAGTGATGTTTAGAAGAATAAAAGGTGTTGCTGAATTGTTGAAGCAGCAATATCCGTTAGTTGATCATCTGGCACTGCTCTCCCCACCGTTTTGGATTGTTTGTTAAAGATACCACAAAAAAAACTGAATCAAATCAATTATTTTAAGGTGTTTATCGAAAAACTTCCTGTTCTATATACTACAAACCCAAAGAACCAGCAAGAATTAAAAGAATGTTCGAAAAACTTAGATGTGCAGGAAAAATATGAATAATTCTAAGCAGTCATTGGCTAGTTTCAAGCTCAAGAACTATCTTGAAAAACTATGCTGCCTTGTTTACTCAATGCAAAGTAAGAAAGATTTGCTTGTCTGGTATAACTTATTACGATAATTAATAATAATCGTTTATTTTAATAAAAATAGTAATTAGTTTCAAGTTATTTGATAAGTTCTTGACAAAATGCAAATCAATTTTTTTATTTGGCGCCACTTCCGCGACGAATATAAATATAGAAATACATCATGGTGATTGCAAATTGCTCTTTTAATTGGACGGATTATTAATAAATTACCATTTAAATTTTAACGTTGCTTTCAATTAATGCTTTAGAAAATAATTTTTTATTAACGATAAATTGTGGTGCTTTAGTTTTTGTTAATTTCACAGCATCTGTTATTTATATGAAGTTATTTAAACAATATAATTTTGTTATAGAAATCCGAATCAGACGGAAAACGTGATGGTAATGACAAAGTCGTATATGGTGGTTGTGCATGTCTTCTCATTTTGGTTGAATTTCTCAAGAACTTGGGCTTTATGTACGATGTTTTACATGAACTGAGTGAATTATTCTTTAAACTGCAAAAACGTGACATTTCGATGTTTGGGGCACGTCATAGTATTAATGTTCAGATCTCGGTTTTTGAGGTAAGAGTGGACGAACCTGTACATTTCGAATTAAAGCTTTGAACGCTGGCGCTGCTCGGAAATCGAAATTTGCAGAAGTCACCTGGCATGAGAGTGGTGATCGAAACAAAAGTGCTGCAACTGTGATAATGATACCCCGCGCTCAGTTCTATCAAAGACTAGAAAACAATCTCAGAAAAAGAATGTTTACCGTGAGATATTCAATGCAGGTCGTAGTCCTGTTGATTCACAAGTAGATTAAAGTGCTTATGAACTGCTCGTAGAACAAATCAAAGTGCTGTTTCTAATTTACTGGAACAATAACATCAGTATTCTTTATAGAAAGAATAAAGGTGTTGCTCTTTGTGGCCGTTTTCAGCTGAACATCAAAGCTGTTATGAAGAGCTTCCGTAAGTACAAGCAAAGCAAAAAGAAAGTGATCGGTTCTAAACTTAATGACTTGATCAAGTGCATTCCAGTATCAAGTGCCGAATGCGAACGAGCTTTCAACACAATGAACTTGATAATTACTGACTTAAGACTATCACTGGGAATTAAAAAAGTATCTAACAGTGTCGTGCTTAAAGGGGAAAACTACAAATCTGATAAACGGTTGGTGTGGAAATCGTATGATAAATATTAACTAAAATAATACTACGATTGAATTTAATTATCGTATTCATTAGACTTTCTTGGTGAACATTTCTCATGTAAATAAAAATGGTATCATTTTAAAGTTCAACAATATTATATTGTTATAACCGATCAATTGACATATTTAATTAATCAAAATCGCAATTTAAATGGGCGCACGGAAATTTTATAAAAAATGACCTACTATTTAGCGCTACTTGTCTTTCCACCACTAAAAAGTGTCCTTTTGTTTAAAATGCGATGTATTATCGTCTGTTTTCGTTAACTTCTTTACAGTTTCTTATAAAGTCCATCTGTTATTTATAGTGTTGTCATACGTTTCTTTTCTTTAACATTATATTGTATTTTTTCTATACGCTACTTTCTGAGATCTTTTTCTAATTCTTTTAAAACTGTTTTGCTGAGTATTTCCACTTCTTAAAACTTCTACGTTTTATATTTATTTTTAATTTTACTAATTGATCAATCCTTGAGTTTCTACTAACTTAGTTTTTTGTCATTACAAGTTAGCTTGCTGCAATGTTGTTAATAAAGTTAACGTAATCTTGTCGTTCAGAATTTCCACCTCAATCTATGCTTCAAAAAGTGCTTATGAGTTTAGCATAACGTCTTAGCTTTTTCGACAGATAACCATTATGTCTCTTGCATTTTTCAAGTTAATTTTAATGAACACTTTGAACGCTTGATGATCACTTCCAACATCTAATTTATTAAGTACTGCCACATCGGTAACATTCCGTTTTATTTGTCGATTAGAGAATTCATCTTCCTGATACATTTTTACAACCACTATATTTTGTATGGGTTTTTTATTTATAAGGAAATTTTTCATCGTCATCATTAGCTTGTCATCCATCCTCGGATGTAAACCGACCCTAATTTTCTCCGTTCGTCTTTATTATTTATCTTGCTGTAACCAATTATAACCAACTATTCTTTTATATCGTCGGTCTATCTTGTTTGTGGCCAGCTTTTGCTTCTTTAGTTTCCTATAAGAAAAGTATAGCGATCGCAATTTTTTTGCAAAAATTTTTTTTTGCAGAATTTTACGTTTCAAGGTTTCCTGAATGTGTGTGTGTGTGTGTAACGATGTACAAACGATCTGATAAAGAAACTGGAAGTGGGTGTATTCGCTATTTGTAACTGTTGTTTTTTTATATAATTTTGTACGTATGTAAATTATTCGAATTGTTTTTACAGTTTCTTATAGAGATAATTCTTCCTAACAATTTATTCAAATAAAAAAATATTAGATATTTAATTTATAATTTAAAATAAACTTGAAATATTATCGAGGTTCGAATACTGCCTGCGACGATTTTTTTTAGAAAAATATAGAATACAAAAAACAAGGTGTGTTGAACTTTTGTGCATATTCAAAGTTCGTAAAAATTTGATAAATTTTATCTAATATGATTCACAAAAGGTTAACTTTATACGCAGCAATATAATTTTTACTGGATTGGTTACTTAAGATGCTATTATATATTTCATTGCTTTTATAAACCTTTAATCTTTATGGCGTTACAGGATTTATTCACGCTACGTAAGTTATCACCTAGGAAACACTTGAATCTAGAAAAAGTACGGAGCCGCAATGTTAAATTAAGTCGTTAAAATTTATAACTCAGTATGATTAATTTAAATGTTGTCAAAAATCAATGTATTAGAAATCAAACAAAAAATAAAAACATGTATTTACAACAATACTGTTTTTAAAATTGTAATACGATTCTTTATAACGAGTATCCATACAAACAAATAAGTTCTTATATTATAAGTTCTTGATTTTGTCTTTTAAAACTTAAAGATTAAACGCCTACATATTTTTGTTATACGTTAGTATTTATTTCTTTTTTCAAAAGAGATTAAATTATTTATTGTTTTTTATAAAGAGTTTATAAATAAATGCACACGCTTTTATATTTTTAGTCGATTTTGAGTAGGTTTTTAGGATGAAAGCATTTATATTTGTGCAACTAGCTGTACTTCCTTCATTAACAACTAATAAACACCGGATGTGTACCCAACAAACTCGAATAATGATTTAAAATGTTATATTCCGAAACCCAATTTACAATTAATTACCAATTCATTTGTAGAATGTTTAATTTGTAACTGTTAATCCGTTAAAATTTACAATTGCGTTTATTGTTTTAACTACATGTGGGTTTTGGTTGATTTGTTTTTATTTTTATTTATGTGATGTTGGTACACTTTGTAATCTGTTTTTAAATGCTCTAATTATACGTTTTGAATTAATTACTGTACAAGTTTCCAGAATTGTGTATCTGAAAACGTAATTCAAAAGTTTAATCAGACTTCGTATAATAACTTAGGTAAAAAAATAACACTTTCAACAAGCTTACAAAACATAATTGTTTTAAACCTAAACAAATTTTAAACGACTTTTGAACATTTTTTCAGTTATATTCTTGTAATTAATGTGTGAACAATTATAACGACTAAACTACTTCATCGAGGATATGGTGCACTGTCAATCACCAGCACAGTATTATTTCAGAGTTATTTTTGAAACGATATTTTTTATTAGTATGTATAAGTGCAATTTATTCATTTCCGCAATATAAAATTTTGAAATGACGAAACAGTACAGTTAGTGACTGAAAACGAAATAAAAGATATAAGAAACTTGTTTAAGAAGTATTTTATTTACCTCTTTATAAAACTTGCACAGAGTGGATCTGTAATAACCAATTGTATTTACTTACTTTTGAAAAACCAATCTCTTATTCATATAGTTTTATTTGGTAATACAATTTTCTTTTTAGGATCAGGTATACAACTTAGCCATAAAACATAATAAGTTTGGATTAATAAAGTAATTATAGGTACTAAGTAAAAAATTAAAAACTTTTAAGTTTTTAAACATAATCCCTTTTTGGTGTCATGGACCACTTTGGCAACTTAAGCCTATTTGCGTAATGAGTTTGTTGATGAGAAGGATTTATTGTACTAACTATAATATTACATTATTTGTGTAAAAGCTCTGTAGTATCCATCTATAAATAATTTACATTTTGCTATATATAGTAGAACTAAAACTATCAGCAAACCTAGTTCCTATGTAGTGCGATATAATTGTAATAAATATGCGCCAATAGAATGCAATTAAATGTGCATTTATGCACTATGCTACTTAATTAATTCAACAAAAAATAATAATGATGTGGAAATTAGTTGGCATCACGTTCTCCGCCAAATTGATGTAATAAAATGACAATGACCTGATTGTATCATTATCTGATGCATTTATGATTACAATGGCGTTTCGTTTGCCTTAACCAATGTTTTAGTCACAACCAACAACAGCAGAAAAATAGAATAGCATTAATGTTTTAACTGTTGTTAATCGTTTATCCTTAAAGTATTACAGAGGGTGTTAAAAACGTTTGCAAAACACATTGTTACTCAGTTTTCTACTTTTCTTAAATTAGCTTTAGTAATTTTTAAATCTTGTAAAAGACGTTATTGCTTTTCAATCCAAAAGTGTTTACAGTATTTCTTGCTCTTGTGGTTATATATGCATTTAAAAAACCAGTTTCTTTTTTTCCCGAGTAGGGTGTAAACACACCCTATTATTATTTTGTTCACTATTATAAATATTTAGATGAAATATATATTTATATTAAATTTTAAACATACCATAAAAACACAGTTAAGAACAAATTTTTTATTATAAAAAGACAAAATGTTAAAATATACTTAATTACACTAAGTAATATGAAATGTAAAGAGTTTTTCTACATTTATTACAAAAATGAGTTTTATTTATACGATCCTTGCAATAGTGTTTGTTACATTTGTCACAATTTGTTCGAACTTTTCTATTCCTACCACCTGCCAGATAGTACGCAACGTACTTGAATTGGATGATCTTGATTGGCAGTTGAACTCATTTCATTATTTTCCACAACGATTTGGTTATATGCAATTTGACCTGGTTAAACAATGTTGCATGAATTTCTAACCGGATTTTCATTTGTAAAATCACCCATCTCCAATAAAAACAGTTTCCTCCGCGATGTATTACGATTTGGTAGTCTTTGTGAGAATCAGTGTTAGCGCAAAATGCGTTTATCCCAGTCGTGTCAATCATATCCATCAAAAGTGCAAGGAACCATTTGGGCAAAAATGAAGACAAAATAAAGATCTTATTTTTTCTTACAGTAGGTGACAGCAGATCTTTTGCAAAAACAATACTTGTAAAGAAGTTATCGGCCGTTATTCCGTATTCTTATTCCAAGTGTTCCTTCAATTTTAAAACCACCTTTTGTTCTTTTTTTCGGGACCTTCCCTACTTCGTTTTCCCGTATTATGGACGTAAGCATTCTCATTGTCAGCGAGAACTCACAGCTTGCTACCGTATCTATGTGGTTTAGACTTTATATAAACTCTAAAAGAAGATTGGTCCTGGTAGGTACAAGTTTTTCATCGACTGTGAGATGTGTGCTTGGAAAATAGCTATTTTTACACTGTGTGACACACTTTCTGATTTCTGATAGCGGTGAACTTACCTTTTTCTCGGCAACTATTCTTCTAGATTTTTTTCTTTTACATTTCGTAATTGAGTTATAGTTTCGGCACCATATAGATTTGTAAACGTTTTTGAATATCCGTCACCGATGTAATACGCATATTCAGATCATGCTGTTGGGTTAAGTTATTAAAAATCTTGATTATTCCTTGAACCTCCATTTCTCTGGAGCTTCCTTTGTAACTGGCACTGCAATTTTTTTTTGTGTTTGGTATCATGCCATATACCAAAATCAATGTACTGTAACATTGCTTTAACCAAGTTCTGTCTCCCGAAACAACCAACTGGTTTTCAGGGTTTCCAGCTTCTCTATTTTTCTTTTTTTCTTCCTCGCTAGTTTTTTTAAACGTATGTCACCAACACCACTAGCTGCTATTTACACATTTTCTAACAGTTTGTAATAGGTGGACTTACTAAACGAAGATATCTGCTAACGCCGAAAAAACAAAGGAAAATGACGAGATGCAGTAAGAATGACTTTCATCGAGCTCTACATCAAAATTACTTATTGACATTTTTTTGGCTGAAACACTGGTGAATTTTGTATTTTGTTCAGATGTATGTGGATTAAGGTAATCTCATGAGATCTTTGTACAGTTTTTTTAGATTTCGCATGGGTATTTTTACTGCCCTTTTCATACTTATTTTATGCAATTTGGAGGTACACGAGTACTTCAATAATGCTCAAAATTTTAACTGACTACGTGAGAGAAAAGCAACATGCCGGTATACAGCATGCGCAATTAAATACTGCAGATAGGAAAATATAGTCGAAAAGGTGCGCGCGCATAAAGTACTATAACTTTCTTACTTTTTGGGATTTCGTTCTAAAACTTTAGAATGTTACTTTTGAAGGTGTAAGGTTCGAAAAATGTAAAAAAAAACGAAAAATTGATTTTTTTCAAGTTTTTAGACGATACTAGTCTCTAGTTGTTCAGCAACATTACCAAATAACAGAATACCCACGGGGCACGATTATTCTAAGAAAATGTAATGTATATTTGATCGTTAGCCGATTCTGCTTTGGTGATTCTACCCTCTTTACACATTAAATTAGTATTTATTAAATAATTTGTAAAGCTGATGCAAAAGTTTACAAATGAATATTTTGTTAGTCCACAAATTTTCAAAGCTTTTCAAAGATAAAAATTTTGAGCGTACCATGAATGATTTAGAGCTGTACCTTTTGTAAAAACGTTTGTAAACATTTTTTGAAAAATCAAAAAGAGTAAAAACTACTAAGAGATCGTGGCTAATTTGCTAGAAAACCATAAAAATCGCTCCAAGTTTATTTTTTGCAGTGTTTTAGTACTCTTGATACTGATTAAACATCATGGTAATTGTTATGTCAAGGTTTTTGTACTTATCTGTTTTTTTATAACTTCTGTTTAACAAAATTTGTAAATACAATTACAATTTATCTACTAATAGAGTATAATTACAACTCTAAAACTAGTCGTGGTGAAAACATTTGACGTTTGGTTATGTTTTCAATAAAAGAGTATAATAATTATACACCTATTTTTACAACAGTTCAAAACTATAAAATTATCGGATAGCGTTATTACAAACCACAAAATAACCTGATCGTGGTGTTAATAGATGGTGGTAAGATTGTTGTAATGATTAATGTATTATCAACTGCAGATCGAAATATTGCTGTAATGTTTCTGGTAGTTCGTAATCGTAACCTGAGCAGTTGTACGACTGGTTACTTTAACACTTGTAGTGACAAAATGTTTCAGATTTCAAAACCATGGATAAGTCCTTTTCATATTATACTGCTACAACAAGTTTCATTTTTTATTCTTAACTGTGATGCTGCTTTTAGCATTTGTAGGGTGTCATTGTACATGGAAAGATAGAACTGGTACAAACTGTCTAGTTTCTCGTCTGCCTTTGTATCCCTCGACAGACTAACATATGTTGTCATACGTTTCACGTTTGTTGTTCTACGCCTAAAGGGCTTAAGGTCTCATGTCATTATCAAACAACACGCATTTAAGAGTTTCTATGACAAAATTATTTCGGGTTTATCAATGTTCTATGTGCATTATGAGTAAAAATAGTATACGAATATCATAAACATTGTAGTATTGAGAAAAACAAGAGTATAGTAAAGCAATTACTGGTAAATTTTAATAGAAATACATTTAATTTAAATAATTTATCTGATTGCTTATAAAAGTGTTTCTTTTGTTAGAAGCTAAGAAACTCCAAACTCAAGTAAGGGTGGAAAACAACGATGTAGTACCAATAACAACAACATATTATAGAACAAATACAGTAAAAAGCTTATTACTTATTACAAACGAGTTTCTAACAAGCATACTATTTGAGTTGTGTGTTATATTCTATAATATTTATGGTATTATACCCTGTTTTTCAAATCATATCAGTTTATTATGTATTATACTATTATAGGTATTTTTCGATTATTTTTAATAAGTAAATTTTGCTATCTTTATTAAAAAATTCTGACCAAGCAAATCAAACCCATTACATTGCCATTGTTCAGTAAGAAATCTACAAACTATTGAAACCCTACTAAGTTGTCTTATTTTAGGGCGTATTATGTATTTGCTAATACACTGCAATCACTGCTAATATATTTTGTTTCAATTTGGCTACATCATCTATTATGTATGTGTGGTTCTAAAATTATGTATTTGAAATTGTTTTAATAATGTTATACATTATTATTTTTTTAATTATTAGTAATAATAACGCAATCAGACATGTACCATAATTATTTTGTATTGCTTCAATACTTCTGTTGAAAGCATTTAATTAATTTTTTAATGTTTGTGTTTTCTTTTATATTCTTATATAATTGTAGGTACTGAAACTCATATGTTTTTCACCTTTTATAATACTTTATTTGTGTTGTCTAAATCAATTTTTAATCTTTAGGTCATGATACTGTGTATAGTTTTAACAAAATCAAAGTTTTCTTTAACTTGATTAATTAAAAAATGATGTTACCTTTTTTCTTATCGCAAACTGTCTTATCAAAATAAAAAATTAATCTACTTTGTCTTCGATTGATTACATGATCACCACTTCAAAAAAAATGTCTTAACGAGTTTAACGTTTTTATTATTGTAATGCTAAAAATTAATAAATAAATACATATTTCTAAATATTTTTAAGACAAGAAATTAAGTCTAATAGTTAATTTTATTATGCAAAGAAGTGAATTGTCAAGAGACTATAAACTATGTTCCAAGTGACTAGTAAAATTTGTATTTTGTAGTTATTTGTAAAATAAAAGTATCTAAATAGGCCTACAACACTTTAAAACAAAGTTTGTTTTTTCCTGTACTAATTTTAGTGCGTCGACATGCTTTAATGTCCAAATAGCCGTTTTTTAAATATGTACATGTCAGCATCGAACAAAAATAAGTACCTCTTTATGTTCCAAGTGACTACGTTTACTGTCTTTCAGAGAAGGCTTGATATAAATACAACATCCCATACACATTACATCCCCTAACCGATTCTGGCTGGCCGCTGCAGCGTTTCATCTATTTAGATATGCTATGGGGAATGAGTCATGTGGCCACCGCGAGAATTTATAGCCTCTTGTTTGAACTCTGATCGTGTTAAAGCTTCAAACTGTCCCTAATGTATATCTCTTGGTATCGAATACAATCATCAAAATAATAAAGAAGGGTGGCGTGATTTGTTCCTATCTGTAAGTCAGTGATTAAATAAGCAGCGGAATTTATGTGACCTTTTTTAAATTAAATCCGAATGGATTACGAGTAAAGTGTTTGCGTCGAGAAAAAAGTCTGAAATAAAATTTATGACAACTGAATAAATTGTGTTGAAGTCTTGTTATAGCAAGAACGTTATAAAGTAACTTTTTGTTGACAAATATCTAATTTATACATGATTAGATAATGCTCACATTAGAACTGTTTCAATTATAGTTAAAATGGTTGCTTAGTAAAACTTCAGCAAATGTTGACTAATATTTGATAAATTAAATTTCTAAAATGTGTAATTAGTAAATTAACTCGTAAAGATATTTCAACAGTTTAGCTTAATTTCTAAATTCCTTTAACAATGCAAGAAGTGATTGCAAGAAAACTATTACTCAAATTAGGTAGCTGTTCCGGATTACAAACAAATGTATCTAAATTAAACATGTTTTGTTAGCTTTTAACTTAATATTAAATATTGATATAAAACTACAAAATCCGTTTTAATTTTATCAAATTAAGTCTGATAATCCCTGTTTTTATATTTAAGTTATGGAAAAATTATACTTTACGTAAAAAGATGTTTGTCATTTGATTGCATATAAATATAAACATGCGATCGTACACCACTGTGCTGTAATTTCTGACAAGCGGAGGATTTATAATACGACTAATAATAATTTTTTATTGAAATTTGTGTGTTTAATAAATAGGTATACATATTATATCTTACGTAAAGTTAACCTAAACTTGTAATAAGTTGTCAACATTTTCAGTTAATCGAGCACATTTCACAATCTTATACTACAAATTTTCAAGATTCGGTTATTGTTTTCCTTTAAATTTAAAAGAAAAATTTTAAAACCTTAAAGTGCCTATAACCTTATATTATTGTAAAGTAGACCTCAAGAGGATTTCAAAAACGTATTAATATAAGTGCAAAGTGACCTATTGAAAAAAAATAGAATTTCTTGTTGTTCTGACATTGTAGAATACCCTATATAGTAGAAAATAGTTTTAAAAAAGACCCTACAACTTTTGTAAATATTGGTTTTATATTTTTCATAATAAGAAAGATATTTTACTTTGACTCATTATTGGCCAACCCTGTATATTACATCCGTAGTAGAAATAATAAAATTAAAAAGGAGATAGGTCTAGTGAATAAACTTCTGAACTTCTTAGAATCTACTCATAATGTTACAGATGCACAACTCAAAACTATCTAAAAATACTAGACAGACACAAAAACTCTACTATATTTAAAGACGAGTTTTTCTAGAAAAACCACGAGTCCAATGTCGGACCATACAAAATTACGCTTCTACACAATATCACCAACAGCGAAATTTATTGAACGTTTTCGTAGATTCTGATACTTAGCATTTTTTTTCATTTACCTTATGAACACAAACTTTAACATCTTCATATACTTAGCTAAATGGGATAACTCACGAGTCCAAAACAACTTGTTAGCAATATCTAAGAGTTTATTGAGGTTAATAAGGGCGTAGAAATGTCTAGAGAAACATGACATCTGAAAACTAAAAATGCAGAAGAAACTCTAGTAGCATCATACAATGCTAAACGAATAACTTGAGCTATGTCAAAATAGGCTTGTTCGAATTAGGATGAGAATCTTTTATATAGGACAAAATTGTGATAACGAGTACACGGTTTGCTCATTCCTTAGGATTTACTTGTAGATTTCGCAATAGTCCAAATTTCTTGAGAACTGAAAATATGTACAAAATTCTTTTAAAACGAATTGCGAGCCATTATTAAACCTAACAATCTGAGGAACACCAAACATCGAAAAGACTTGATCCTACAAAAACTTAATCATGGGTTTCGTAGTACCCGTACAAACTTTGTAAACCAATCGCCGGTGGCAACAAAAAGATACTGATTGTTTTTTTGTTTTTTTTTAAATTTCAACCACGGTTCTTGAAGATCCATGTTGACTAGTTAGAAACAAAAACTAACTTTTTTTTTGCTCACCTGAACGACTAACTTTACAATTTCTAACGTACTTATTCACAGAATGACGCATTTTAAACCAATATTAAAATCCAGAGATTACTAACAAAGTTTTCGTAACATCAAAATGTGCAGCTATCGGGTCATCATGACAAGGTTGCAAATTTTTTTCTCTATTTGCAATAGGAACTATTAATTTCCAGTCAGATATATTTAACTCTAAATGGAAATACAAACAAATTTTTACAAATAATCACCTTCGACTTTAATAAGAATATTCATCAGAATCAGTCAATTAACTATATTCAAATATCATTCATCAAAACTAAAAGATACCATATTAACGACACAAACAGAACGGGATAACAAATCAGGAATGACATTTAATTCACCGGGAAAGACATTCCTTCCACATAACCACAAAAGTGTTCTATATAAAAAATAACACCTAGCAATTCCCGTTTAGTAACAGAATATAGCACTCTGCTGTAGTCAAAGTGCGACTTAGGTATGCAGAAACATCAATTTTTAGGAACAAAACAGCACGTAATGCTACATCACTAGCATCGGTCGGTATGATTTTTCATACAAGCCAAGGATTTAAAATCGGGCGCCACAAGAATTAGAGCGGACGTCATATGAAGTTTAACTTACTGAAAAAACGATTCTGCTTCTTTTTGTTATTAATCAAAGTAGTTATCGGAGCGGATAAAAACTAAAACTAAAGCTTCAATAAAACGTCAATAATAACTAATTGACAATTGCGGATTATGTAGATCAGTATGTAAACCTTTACTATTGCTAACAAATCCTAAAAGTTTTAATGAAGGTCGACAGAATTAAAATTTGTCAAAATTTATCAAAAAACCAGCATTGCGTAGACGAGCTCACAATACATTTTAAACGGCAATATGTTTATTCGAATATACTTTTTTGAATTTTGCCAGTGTAAGTATGAGTGTTATCGAAGAGATGTATATCAAGAAAGATGTCTTATAGTAAACTCAACAACACAGAATATGTTTTTTTAAGAATGCGTTTAAGAGCAACTGCAAAATTTTAACCTTTGGATAGCACCGATTGATGTTCTGAAGTGAGAGTCAAACTAAATAAATTTATTACCGTTTTCAAAGAGCCAGTAGTAGAAGAAACTTTGTGATTTTTAGATTTATCAAATCATCAAGCACCCCATTAACTTCAATCGTGATTACAGTTTCAAACCCCCTCTTTAGTTCCCGGTTGTTACTTGTTTATCGAAGACGCGTCTCTTTTTAGTCGCAAACCAATCAGAATTGCGTTCAACTTACCGATTTTATCGATTTCCGTCTTACCTGTTCAGAAATTTAAAATCTGACTTGGTTCACAAGTTGATTACTGAACGCTTAGTTAGATTTAGGTTGTTTGTTTTAGTTCTTCGGTTTCTTTCAGGCCTCGATGAAACCCATTAGAAAAGTGTGCATAACGTTGGCAACTTTCGTTACAACGTTGACACGGCTAAAACCCGGAAGACCTATCAGTTGAGCATCATCGTTTTAGATTGGTAGTGTTACCCGGTGTTACTGTTTAGTAACATTCGCTTTTGACATTCTCGTTTGACTTTTTGTTTACATCGAATATTATTTTTGGTCGTTTACTTTATTCTCTATTTTTATATTTTAAAACAGTTATTATCATAGGTATTTGTGTTTTCGCTGAATAAGTACTGAATAACAGCTGTAACTTCATATTAATAGCATTTCACGATGTTTTCTGCTGAACAAGACACGGTTATTGTAATGGCACATTTTCGAAATGGTAATCGCTATCTTGATGAAACTTGGTCGTATTCTCTTTAAAATTGCAAAACCAATAAATTATTGTTTTGAATATTTTTAATTATAAAAGTATGCACAAAATACTAAAAATGAAGATATTTGAATAAGATATAAATCTACGTACATAATCAATATCAAAACACTGTAATTAAAACAAAAACATACGATAATATATTTTTTTAGTACTAGTGGCATATGCTTTCAATATTACATATAATAATAAGTTGTGAAGTAGCATTTTTTTAGCGCAGGTAACATATTTACATTTTCTGATAATTCTGTAACTGTTTTAAAGGAAAAAAGTTTATGAAACTGTCTACCAAGGTCAAGAAATTTTATTTAATACTATTTTAAGAAGTTAAATTGTTCACTATATAAATTAATTTCAATTTAAAAATGGTAATTGCAATCCTGATGAAACTTGATCGTATTCGATCAATTCAACGAATATTTCCCAGAAGCAAACTTTATTTACGATACTTTCCGACAATGTAAACAAGTTTTAATTAAGGAATTCTTTTAATTAATCAATTTTTAATAAGACTGCATTTGTAAGAGAAAAGGTACGGAAAGGATTACTATGCTCACTACACCTGTTGCCAAAGACATTTGCAATCTCATGGAACAAAGTCCAAATAAATCGGTGGCAAAATTATCTGCGACAATAGGTATAAAGTTATTTTAAGTCCCATTTTTAAATTACAAGCATTCAATTTTTAAGATTGTCAGTAGGAATTTGCTACAAAGGATTAAAAAAGAACCGTTTGATAACTCCGTAGAAGGTTATCTTTTATCAAGAATTACGTGCTTCTGACTTCTTGCAGTGTGTATAAATTTGTGAATAGTTTAATAAACATTTAAATAAGAATAACTTGTTAGATTTAACGTTCTTCGTAAACAAAGCATCGTTTCATTTAAGGGGATATTTAAATAGTCAAAATTATTATACTTGAACAACCATAAGTCCACACACTTTTATGGAAACAACATTGCATCCTTTGAAACTTGGTATATGGATTG
The DNA here is from genome assembly GCA_035610365.1 of Aquatica leii. Classification (NCBI taxonomy): domain Eukaryota; kingdom Metazoa; phylum Arthropoda; class Insecta; order Coleoptera; family Lampyridae; genus Aquatica; species Aquatica leii. The sequence continues at coordinate 205,352,354 of CM069432.1, read as the reverse complement.
TAATATTAACAAGAAGAATAATTGGTCCAATATTATTTTACAATACTGTAAATGCAAAACGTTACCGCAATATTTTAGGTCAATTTTTCTAACAGCTAGATGACATTAAACTTCAATTTAGTTACTTTCAGAAAGACAAAACAATGGCTCATACTATACGAGCTACAATTGAGTTTATTCAACAATTCTACAATGAAAGAATAATAAACCAAGGGTTATATCCTCCACGATCTCCAAATCTTACGCCACTAAATTTTTACCTTTACGTACATTTAAAAAACACAGTATATAAGAATCAGCTGCGAAATATTAAAGGCTCGGAAGATGCAATTACTGATGCTATTCGATATATTAAAGTTGATAAGCTTTGTTTTCCAAAATTTAAAAAGAAGAGTTAATACATGTATCGCAGCTGAAAGACAACATATTGAACAACATTCTCATTTAGTAATTTTTTTACTGGATACCAATCCAAGCAATGTTGGTTGCATAACATATATACGTCACGTGAGACACAAGTATTTATGAAGGCCCTGTATGATATCACACATAGTAAACCTATTGCGGTAGGAAAGATACTTTAGTACTATTGCTTATATTCAGATTTTAGAAATGACTATATTACTCTCGTTCCAGTTAAACCATACAAAACTCATTCGACATATATAGAACAAACAGGTCGCAAATTTTCGAATTATATTTTCTAAACCTTTTTCTTGTATACAAAATAATAACATATCTTTCAAATCATCATTTCTTTACCATATATTAAATTCTAATCATTCAATTATAAAAATGGTTATGAAATTTTGCATATTTGCAATAAAAGCTTAAAACTTAACTTTTTAGAAATGAAAGAAATAATTAAAAATTACAATTTAAATCGTGATTTAGTATGTCTTAACAATGTTGTTAACTTTAATAATAATTGCATACTTATAATATTTAATTTGATTAGTAAATTCAAGTAAGTTTGTGTTTAATGTTTTTTGATAATTGCTTTAGTTTTGTAATATATGCATAAAGAAGACTCAAAGTCACAACAAGTTGCGTCATTATTGCAAAATAAAAAACAAAATATTTATGGGAAGGTTTCGAGAAAGAAGTGAAAAATTAAAATTTTATATTACTCGCCCATTTAAAGTTTTTTAAAAATAAAAATAATGGATAAAAGAAATATTAAAATTAAACTATAAAAACAATTTATAATACATGTCAAAATGACAAAAATTATAATTTATTTGACAACTAAAAATTAAGTTTTCAATGAGAAACCTGATTTTACAAAGTATCACGCTCTTCTTAATTCAAAGGCACTCACCAACATTTTTCATTAAAATAGTTATTCTCTGTCAACAATGTTTATTTTTATGCATCATTAACTGTTATATAACCAACCACATCAAACGTTTCTAATTGATAAATTATCATTGATGATGGTTATAGATGTCAACAGGTTTTTTTGTTTCTTAATGACACAAATTTGATTATAGTGAAGCTTAATAAGCCAGAATTAAGGTAATAAATTTAGCTGCTTTTTAATGTCTTACATACAATATAAAATTCATGTATAACTAAAAGTTATTACAGTAAAAGTATATGTTATTATGGATTTTTTTTAACGTAACTTATTTTTTTTTAAATTATTATTGTGGTTCAGAAGTGGATAACATTAGCTTTTACGTTGCAAACTAATAAATCATTGTTTTAAAAATTTTTAATCATAAAAAAATGCACAAAATACTAAAAATGAAAATATTAGATATAAATCTACATAATCAATATCAAAACATTGTAATTAAAACAAAAACATACAGTAATATATTTTATTCACAGTCAGTTAGTAACGTACAGTTTTCCGAACCTCTTAAAGGTTGGTAAGTGAGCGGTTTCCATGGTTAAAAAAAACGAGTATGTAATGAAACCTCACGGTCAGTAATGTACACTTTTCAAACCTGTAATTTGTATGTGTTTTGTTTTAACTAATTTGATAAAATGACAATAATAAATTTAATAAGTATATATGTCAATTGTGAAGTGCCTTCTATTTGTTAATATTTTAAGTAGATTTTCATTCATTTTTTATTAGTTTTATGTTATTTATTTTATTTAATGCCTGATTGTGAATAAAATTGTATACAAACCTTAGCAAAAGTGTTCCATTTGTCTCGAGAACTAGTTCACCTCAAGGCTATGCCTCTCGGTAAACTATAGTTCTCTCGACAGAAATGGAATACTTTCCGCCTCGGTATGTAATCTACTATTTTCCACTACTAGTGATATAAGCTTTAATTCTTACGTATAATAGTAGGTTGTGAAGTAGCATTTTTTTAGCGCAGGTAATATATTTACATTTTCTGATAATACTGTAACAGTTTTAAAGAAAAAAAAATTACGAAACTGTCTGCCAAGGTCAAGAAATTTTATTTTATGCTATTTTAAAAAGTTAAATTGTTCATTAAATAAATTCATTTGATTTTAAACATGTAAGTTATTAGAAGCCTGCGCTTAATTAAATTCTTACAAACGAGATAATTAAGCCTATGCTGCTTTCATAACTCAAGGTAGACTGTAAATTTTTAAAAAAGACCGAAGTAGCTTGTGTCGATTTTACAGAAATCCGCTCTAACCCAGCGTATTATTAATGCTTAAACTAATAATGTTTTTAAACAATTTAAAGAACTTTAGTGATAAAAGTTTACGTTGTCTGTTTATTATTGCGTTGTAAATCACAATTTCGAATAACGTAATAATTAATTCTATTAAACTAGTTATATAAAACAAAACACTCACTTGATTTATATTTTGAAATAATATCTTAAATTTTAAATTTGATATAGTAACTGGTAAAATTGACATTTCGCGTCTCGTGATATCTGTCGCTTAGGTTATAATCATATGTACACTTCTCAACCTTGGTAGATAATATACTATTATTGATAACCTTTCGCGTCAGAGTAATAATACGATATTAGTTACCCCTTTAGTAAATAAGTAAACAAAAAATCGTCGCAGGCAGGATTCGAAGCTATATTATATTTGTGAATTCATTTTAAATCACAAACTAAATATCTGTTAATGTTAGAAATTTTTTTATTTGAATAAATTGTTAGGAACGATTATCTCTATAAAAAAATGTAAAAACAATTCGAATAATTTACATACGTACAAAATATTATAAGAAAAACTGTTACAAATGGCGGATACACCCACTTCCGGTTTATCAAACCCATCTTTTGGGAATTCAGAGAGAATATAAAAAGCCAGCTCTACGCCAAATTTCAAGTTACTAGGATTTTTGCTTCGAGAGTTATTGTGGATACATAAAGATAATTTAAATAAGATGCAGCATTCCGTATATAAACAAGTCAAATATCTAATAAACTGTTAATTTTAGAAATTTTTTTTTATTGGAATAAATTATTAGAAAAAATTAACTCCATAAGAAACTTTAAAAATAATTCAAATAATTTACATACGTACAAAATTATATAAGAAAAACTGTTAAAAATGGCACTTCCAGTTCCTTTATCAAGCCCATCTTTTGATAGAACCGAGAAAATATGAAAATCCAGCTCCATATCAAACTTCAAGTAATTAGGACTTTTGGTTCGAGAATTATGGTGGGTACATCCAAAGATTATTGAAATAAGATGCAGCACTCCGTATATAGACAAATCAAAAGAATTTAGAGAAAAATACTTATTTTTTAATGTATCTTGCTTTCCTTTCAAGATATAGATTTTTTTTCAAAAAAAATTGCCGTAAGCAGGATTGAAACCTAGGATTATATATGGAACTCACTTTCAATTATAAATCAAATATCTAATAAGCTGTTAATGTTAGAAAAGATTTTTATTTAAATAAATTGTTAAGAAGAAATAACTCTATAAGAAACTGTAAAAATAATTCGAATAATTTACATACGTACGAAATTATATAAGAAAATCTGTTAAAAATGGCGGATACACCCACTTCCGGTTTCTTTATCAAAATCATCTTTTGACAGAACTGAGAGAATATGAAAAGCCAGATCCATACCAAATTTCAAGTTTTTTCTTATAGGAAAGTAAAATAATTGAATTGAAATTCACAATTAAAATTAGAGAAAGGGCAAACAACAGATTCAAGAAAACTTTGGAAGCTTCCTACTATATTGAAACGCCTCGAAACATGTAGAGCAGTCGAAAAATAATAAATCTAGTTCAAAATACGGTCAAAATATAAAAAGTATCCAAAGGAAATTGAAGCCAGGTTTTGAAATCTTAAGCGGCTTCTAATTGCAACTCGAATTTAAGATTCCTCTATCCACGTTGAAAAACACGTCAGCCAGGAAACATATTTTATTTTTTCTATTTATTTTTTACTTATAATTAACAATTCCATTCATTATTGGAAATGAATGGAGTACTTACTTATTATTCGAGTTGACTATTATAATAGTCTATAATTGTTTGCTTGAGCTAAGTAAAAATCTATTCTTAGTTATAACTAGACATTTACAATCGACACAGGTGATCATAAACTAGGGATTAAAACTTGCTATTTTTATAAATGGGTGTTTCTTGCTATTGTTGCTTGTATTATAAAAAGGTACAAAAATAATAATACAAAAACATTTATCAAAAAATAATATAACAAACTTATAAAATAGTTATAATTTTTACATCAAAAGATTTTATAATATAAATCAGCCCTAATATGAGAATTTTCAAGAAAAAAATTTTGTATTTTTTTTCAACAAAAGTTTATCACAAAAAAAATGGGATTTGTCTCAAGATGTTTATTATAATTAGTGGGTTTTCTTTCTCTAAAATCGCGAATTGGAAGACTTTTTGAATGCTGGGGATATAACAATCCAAGTGATAAAATTCAACAAAAGGTTTCTCCATTTTTTTCACGACAAATGAATCGTCCCAGTGGATCTGTATAAAAATATATAATATAATAGTCAGTTTGCCTACAATATTTTAAAATTTTAGATAAATATTGCCTTCATTTATAGTGCAGTATCTTTTTTTATGATATGGACATTTTGTTTCAACACAAAATTTGTCTCTAACAAATCCGTCAGACGATGCTGCTACAAATCCATAAACTTTATCTACAACCAGACAACAAAATGTAACAATGACAACAAATTTTTCTGTAAATGACTTTATAGCCACCGGTTCAAGTGTTTTTTTTTCCAATCAGTTGTGGCGTTTCCAGACAAAGAACTATAGAGTAAGTTCTTTACTGTTGCTTGGCAAGAAATTAATGTTCTCATTTATCAATTTTTAAATACTCATAACGTGTTTCCAGCCATAAGCGGTTGTTACATTATCCTATTGTTTTATTTTGAAATTCTTCGATTTGCACAGACGTTTTTAAAGGGCAGCTTTGTCCTCAAAACATTGTGCTTCAAGTCCATAATCAGCATCAGCCTCTCTAATTTAGAATTTTTTATTTATGTTTGCCGGGAAAGTGTTTCACAAATTTTCTTGGCTTTGTTTCATGATTGATCTCCAAAGAAGTTTGTAACGTCCGTTAGAGTTCACTACATTTAGAATTCTATTTTGCATTCACGTACTAATTTGCATTTAAATTTATTCAGTTTGGCAACGTCGCGTCGTATTTCGAATCGACCGATCAATCGATTTTTGTTCGCACTTTCGTTTGAGCCATCTTTAAGCCTTACACGTCGTAGTAGTGCAAGGAAGACAAATTTTATTAATTATGGCGTAAAAACGCATACAAATTAATTTTTATTCATTTCAACTAATTGCTGGTAAGTTTATCTTTGTTCCAGTATAATTTTCTATTGAATTTAACATTTTTAGTGATTTCACAATGTTACGCAATACAATTAGACAAAGCAATTGATTTCAAGACCGTTGCATCTAAAGCAACGTAAGTAATTTCATGTCGATTAAAAACCATTCTAATTATTTATATTTAGGGTCTTCTTCTTTTTTTATTATTTACTGAATTTTTCGTTATTGGAGTTTTTTTATTTACTGGATTTTTATTCATTGGATTTATATTTTGGTTTTATGTCTGCTGTTTTGCTTTCCAATCTACATTCGTTTGATTTGTTATAATATGCAAGAATCTTATCAATTCAACAAAGAATGTGCTAAAAATAGAAGATATCAGACAAAGTCATATCGTATATGGTGAGCCAACTGGAATTTATGCTACTACTTGTTACATTTTAAATTCAAGTTAATTAAATTGTGTTATCAAAAACTTTTCGGAATACATACTCCGTAACAAATTAAACGTTTATTACTTTTGCATTTGATATCAGTTAATAATTAGGTATAAGATTTTATGCTTTTTATTTATCATCAATTTTAAGGTGATTGCCGTCCAAATATTGATTTAATCCAAATAATGTTCATTTTTTCTTTAATGTAAATAGTTAGTGTATTATGTTATAGTTGCAAATAAATTAAAGGAATTCACGCCTGTGTATTTTATTTTCATTCAGGCTCACACCCAGAGGTCTGTGTTCCGACTGTTGCCGTGGTAAAATAAGTATTTTTGCTTTCGATAAATGTATTTTCATATTTTTATTGTACGTTTTTATTTTTTATTACAAGTTAGAAATATTGATGAAATCCTGCATTGAAGTTTATACTGGCTGCTTGACATCTCAGCTGATACGAATCTCGACCCAAAAAATTAATGCGCCCCACGAATTTTGCAACAACGGACAACGAAGTACAGAATTATTGTCCATATCTAACAATGCAATGCAATTCGAGTTAGGATTATTAGAATATCTTGCAGAAGTTTACTGCCTGTTATTTTTAAAATCCGGTTTATTATTATCCGTATTATTAAACATCAATAATTAGAAATAGATTACATCAATAATTATTTTATGTATTTACTTTTGCAAAAGTATTCAACACAGTTTGAATGATCACCAAATATGTGATGAACAGAATTCAAAATATTGTTCCGAAGACTTATGTTCGTGCGTGATATTTTCAGCTCAGCGATATTTTACAGCACTGTGAATTGCCGTTCTAAATCTCCTAATGTTAGCTTTTCGGTACTTACAGTTTGCCTGGACAAACTAACGTTTTTACTACTGAAATGCTTAACGTGATTGCAAAAATTTTGAAGTAGGTGTTTTTGACATTTAATTTTATGAACAATTAAATTCTAATATGGACAAGCATCAGCTAATTTTCTGCTTACACCATCACCTACAAAATTGGAATATTTTACACTAAACATATTAATACTTCTTAAGCTTTCAACTTTACTTTTACTCCAGTTTTTAAAACACATGTGTTCTTTTGGTTCTTCATTTAAATTCTCTGCTTGAGTACATACGATATCTATTTTTAATGCCCAGAAAGAGATTTTTTTTGGTACGCCGAACAATGATAACACCCTAAATGTCAATTACAACTATTTGAATAAATAGATTATAAAAAAATATGTACTTACAACTCCCAAACCAGTATAAAAATTTGTATGAACGTTTGCACCATGCTTCATCTGCAATAACTTCCATCAATATCTAAATCGCCTGCTTTTTTAACAATTTAGTTTCTTCCTTTCTAGTGACAATATAGAATTATGCACCGTTGCATGAATGTCTAGGACTATTTCATTTTGACAGGATGAAAATTTACGGAAGCACATACTGCGAATATCACAAAAAGTAAAAAAAGTGATTGAGAATGGCCTCCTGCTGCAAATACTGTTCCTAGTATTGCTGTTTTATTCACCTCTACCGAGTCTGAGCTATCCGTGGAAATTGTAGAGACTCCTTTACAAATGCAACATTCGACAGAAAGCCTACTGATGAAACCTATTCTTTTTTTATTTAAAATTTATACTAGCTTCGAGTCAGCTCTTCAATTTGACAATTTTTTTGCCACTGACAGCAAATATTTTATTATAGTCTCCAAGAAAGTTAAAAGTAAATATTTATCTGAGTTATAATAATTCATTTTATTATGGCGATCTCAAAACACGGCGAGAGCAAGCGCTTTGATGTTGAAAGCTTGCGGACTTCCACGTACATTATCTACGTAGGCACACGGTGATTCAAATTCGAGGTCAACTTGAATTTGGTTATGATGGTTGACAAGAAACGAAACGTTTCATTTAAAATCTATTACCGCCAATTTATACATAAAAAAATTTCTACTAGAAAGTCTTATCACATTTTTAATAGCTGTTTAAAAAGTTGTAAACAAATAAAAAAGAGAATCTAAAATATCAGTCCCCATGGTTACCCTGGAATTTAATTCACCGTGTGTACTACTATGATATAGATATACTATAGGTTTATTTATTTCTGGTTCCATTACACATTTTGATGTATTTTTTGTAAACAGATAAAGAATGCAACCGCACTCTATCCCACCTAATATTTTTACACATTGTTTATTTAGGTTATTAAAATTAGTTCGGTTTATATGAATTGATAATAATATAAATAAATAAAATAAATTAAGTTTTAAAATCCTTAGAATATTCTTAGGTATGTTAGACCGCAGCTATAAACATGCGGCGATAAATTAAAGGTAAAAAAAACGGAAAAAGCTCAACAATCTAAAATTACCAGAAAAGAAAAGTATTGAATATACGTTTATGTATGTATATATATATATATGTTTAAAATAATAATGAACAGCACAAAGGAAGAAAGACAATTAATAGTTTTTTGATTGCTATTTTTTAAAAAAAATACATGTAGCTCTAATTTAACGTTTTGTCTCGGATAAACCATCCTTAACTGTAATTTTTATTCGACCACAAAAAAGACGTTCTATGTTTGTTAGTATTTTTTATTTCAAAATTAACAATGTACATGTCGGGTGCAAAGCGCAAAAACGGCCAATGGTCGATTTTTTTGCTCATTCTTAGATTTGGACGTTTCAAAGTATCCAAAGCCCGAATGTGAAGTTAGTTTCCGGCTTTGGCCGTCTAAAATCAGCCAAAATAACGGTCAATTGTTATTTCTCGTCGCGCGTAATTTGGAGCTTGCGTATAGCAGTGTGGTGCCAGTCTGAGATTTTCCTTGACGGAGTTTACACGTGTTGTTGCGTTTATGCGTTTAAGATATCTGCTGTAAGTGAACATGAATTTAAGTTGAAATTGGATGCTTATATCCATAAAAGTGAATCGAATAATAAATTCCTCTTAACTCCGTGTAAGTACACTGAACTAATATCCGAGGTAAAAGCTTCCCTATGTAAAACAAGAGAAAAAGAGCCGCTTACGTGATTTTATTATCAACGAGTTAAGAGGTACGACGTTCTAAGCATTGATAATGTCGAAAAGCTTATAAAAAAGCGATCTACAAATGAGGATAAAATCAAATATTTTTGCCATACAGATGAGTTGTATGAAATTATTTACAAAGCCCATTTAGATACAGGACACAAAAGAACACGGTGTATGGACAAAGAACTTAAAAGAAGATACTGCAATATCACGCGTGATGTGATTGGTATTTATTTAAGCTTATGTGGACAATGTCAGTTAAGAAAAAAACATAAAGGAAAGGGACTAGTTGTTAGGCCAATTTTGAGTAAGAACATGAACTCTAGAGGACAGGTGGATCTGATTGATATGCAAATCGAAGCAGACAGAGATTATAAATTTATTTTAAATTATCAGGACCACTTGACAAAATTTGTTTTTTTGAAACCTTTGAAATCCAAAAGAGTAGGTTAAGTTGGAGACTTCTGTGACAAGAGGAGGAGTACTCCTCCTCCGTGACCTACATTACAAAGTTTTAAATGACCTAGAGTAACCTTACTCCTCCTCACTGACCTACATTCAAAGCTCTAAATGACCTAGAGTAACCTTACTCCTCCTCACTGACCTACATTCAAAGCTCTAAATGACCTAGAGTAACCTTACTCCTCCTCCGTGACCTACATTACAAAGTTTTAAATGACCTAGAGTAACCTTACTCCTCCTCCGTGACCTACATTACAAAGTTTTAAATGACCTAGAGTAACCTTACTCCTCCTCACTGACCTACATTCAAAGCTCTAAATGACCTAGAGTAACCTTACTGCTCCTCTCTGACATAAAGTAATGACACTTCTCCAATATCTACATATAAGTAATCAAAGAGTAGATTGATTAAAAGTTTTTATTTATTCTAACCTTCAAACACAATTACTATATAGAGTAATTTATTAATTGTACAGCGTATTTAATAATAAAATAATAAATTACAATAAATCATATATTGAGCCAAAATAGTATATAAGAAAAATTAATATTAGCATAAGTAATAACATTGAAAATGTAATGGATAGTATACCATATGTAGTACAAATAGTTGATAGAGAAGTGTAGTTAGTCGAACCACATTTGTCTAATAAGTTAATGTAATGCACAGAGTTCCAATCGGTTTGTAGAAAACTTGAGTTGTTGTTATAAAAACGTAGTCGAAAATCCTGTGGTTCTGCAATTGGTAGAACTTTGACACCGTATAAATTTAATGGTATTAGTTTATACCACTTTGTAGGATTACTTTTAAAAGATGTATATGTTTTAGAACAAAATGGTGGTTGCAGTACATATAAACTGTTGTTAGAAACAGCTGTAAAACCAACAGACTAAAGATTTTTGGAACCATCGCACACACAAAAGTTGAATACACAACTAACAACACGTGTCACTGTTTGGCATAATTATAATACCGCGATCATTGAACGAATCACATTTACGCCAATCCGTGTGAATATAATGGTTACTGCTAGAAAATTGTATGCGAAATTCTTTCGAAGTATTGGGTGCTGTTATAGTAAAAACTTTAATACCATGTAATACGTTAGGCATAAGTTGAAACCACTGGTGTGGGTTATCTTTAAAACAAATAATAGCATCTTCACAGTTCGGAGGTTGAACTATATAAAGAGTATTACCATAACAAGCACTGAGCACAACTGATTTAAAAATGATCGGAATCATTGCGACGTCGAAAATACACTAAACTAAACACAATCTGAAAGATACATATATATGGAAGTCAAAGTAAAAAGTACTCAAATTGTAATAAAAATTTTATTTATACGCTTTAACAGCGGATAGTCCACCGCTACACCTGGTTAAAATGGAAGTCATACAAAGTTGCAACGTTTCTTAATGCACAAACTGCTGGATTAATAGTATGAAAACAACACATTCCTGGTTGTTTAGGAATTTTCATTTCATTAGAAAGTTCGATAACATCTGTTGATATATATTCCTGGACAATATTTTTTTTGGTATCCTCTTACATATACCAGTTCATGGTTCTTCGTAATTTTTTTTACTATTCTTGAAAATTCTTTAATGTCTACGTACCCACTATCCCACGATAGACCATGATGTTGTCGATATACGTATTCCGCTGTTCTTTTTGCAGCGTAATCCAACGATGTATATTCAAATGGTGGTTTAAAAAGGAAATGCGAATATGCTTTCCCATTGTAGGAGGCCAGTTCTTTTGGATGGAATAAATGTAAGGGTTCGGTGGAAATGTACCCTTGGACATCGATTACAATTCTATTTGCCATGAGGAGTTTAGGTGTAGCGATGAACTATACGTATACTGCTTAAACTCTAAGCTTTTATAGCAGCATTATGGTAGTAGGGATAGCACAAAAAGCAGTAAAACTTCACTGTAATAAATATATGTAACAACACAACTGTTCAACCCCGCTCCCCCCCACCCCCCGCACTCAATCGGAACGTCTCCGAACGATCCTACAGCATACGCCTGTTGTCAAACCGACAACACCGTAATACAATCTTTGCCTCTCAACACAACTGTTCAACTGTAGGTGGAATAAGCACAATTTCGAGGTCTTGCGTAAGCTCCATGACGTGTCCAAAACACACTCAAACGGGCGTTACGGACCACACACGACGTCAAACACCTATACCTTCTCGGTGAATTAATGTTTTACAAAATTTAAAATTAACTCCTATGTCGGATTGCTGTACATCTATTGATGCAGTACTACAGCATCCGTTTCCTATTAATCAAATTGAGGATGTCATCGCTGATATCCAATCGCACTGCGGTGTAACCCTTTTACAGAATGTGTGTGATGAACTCCACGAACAACTTACACCGTCTACATATTCGAGGAGTTCACTGACATCGTTACCTGACCCTTTTCATGAAGTCATGGACATTTCATGCACCTGTCATGATATTCAAAATACACAAGTTTGTTTAGAACATGTAGGGTGTGAAACTGTTCCTGTTAATGTGCAGAGTGTGGAATCTTCGACAGCCAATGATCTCTCTGGTCCAGTCGATGGTAAGTGCGCTTGCAACTATGCATCAACGTCAACGTATGTGTGCAAGTGTGTCACGAAATCTGAAGCGGAGAAGAGAGACACGGAACTTGTTGAAGAAACGATTACCTGTCCTTCAGCTATTGCTCAGGTGTTATCTGTATTTCCACCATTCTCTTCTGAGAATTTTTTGTTTACTTGTATTGATTCTTTAGAACAACTTTTTATAGAAAACAATAGATGGTACAGCATCAATGTAGTCCGACATAGAGTTAAAAATACACAATGTACTCCTTCTACTTTCCAAAAAAAACTGATCCAACAGCTTCCAGAGTCGGCAAAGAGAAGACGTGCATTGTGTTACAAAATTAAGAAAATGTGCAATTTAGACGATAAATTGTTTGACTTTTTGTATTCTAATTTTAATACTTATTATTTTAAGTATTTCAAAAATTTCGTTTTGGCAAGAAAAAAGGCAAATAAACACCTGACAATATCCATGAACCTCTCCTCTCCCCGTTTCCTTATCCTGGTGACGCTGCTACATTGGGTGCTCGTCCTGTCACTGCACAGTAATTATTCTTACTGACTGAAAATGTAGCTTGTCTTAATGACAATATAGAAGATATTAAATATTACTATAACTCATAGTATTTTGTAAATTACAGCAAAAGTTTGTCATCAATGCGGGCACGTATTTACACGAAGCGATAACCTCAAACGTCACTTACAAAATTCCTGCAAAGGTGTTGCTAAAACTCCAAATGATGAAGTTAAGAAACGTAAATTTGAAGATGGGGGCGAGTCTTCATCTAAGAAAAAATCGATGATAACAAGCAGGAAGTAATCGTTAACGTTAGATGTAACGAATGTCAAGAAGATGTACTCAAAGCACATTATCGAGGACATCTCCGAAGTAATCGCCACAAAATTAATGCTTGTCGATTTATAGATGATGAAGGTATTCAAATTATACAATCAGCATTTCAAGATAGGCTCATGAGTTATAAATTATCACCTAGTAACCAACATGTAAAAGTAGTAGACTTAATGAACGAGTTCAGTGAAAAATAAGTAGTCTTATGAATAAACAGGTTGCAAAATTTAGAAACGTTAAAGTTAATTGTGAATTATTTGGGTTATATACATTAAAGCAACAAGAAGTATTAGATATCAAGTCTTTTCAAACAAAGTATGAAATTTTAAGCCCAGGTACGGATGTTGCAGAACTATACAAGAAGTTTGTGGAAATTTTAGATAGAAAGGAATCTGAATTCCAAGAAAAAGATTCAGGTGAGTTAAGTATCAAAAATGTTATATGTTACAAAGGTTTGTTTTAGGATGGGTTTTGGTGAAATTTCTGCATGTGGAAGTAAATTTCGTTAAGTTCAATCCGTTAAAGGCATCTTCTTATGTTAAACTACCCATCGAAATCATACATAAAAAAGCTGTCATCAATGTTATGAATTTTGATGAATTCTGTTTTGGATGGGCTGTGGCATCTGCGCTAGTTGTTCCGAATGGGAATCCGCAAAGAGTTGCGTCCTATCCCGATTTTCGAACCTTATGCAATTGGGATGGTATTACTTTCCCTATGAAACTAACTGATATTGGAAAGTTTGAAGACAACAACAACATATCGGTTAACGTGTACGGATTAGAAGAAATTACAGAACAAGGAACACGAAAAATTGAAGTTGTGGGACCACTATATTACACGAAAAAGAAGCAGAATACTCACATTAATTTATTGTTAATAGAAAACAACACCGGTTCTCAACATTATTGTTGGATCAAGAATTTTTCGCGATTGGTGAGTACACAGTTAACAACCCGGCACGGTGCAAAATATTTTTGTGATTCCTGTTTACATTACTTTAGAAATGAACAACTGCTTCAACGACACGTAACACATGATTGTAATTATGTCTACACCAAATTACCTACGCATAATGCTACAATCGATACAACCGGTGCAATTACGTATGATAATGTTCTTAAATTTAATAATTTCCATAAAAAATGTCTGTTCCGTTTGTCATATATGCTGATTTTGAGTCGCTGCTTATACCTGTACATACGGCGTTTCCTAATCCAAAGGATCCCTTCACTGTCAAAACATGTAAGCATGAACCATATGCTTTCGCGTACTACATTAAATCTACTGAGAATGATGAATGGTCTCGTTTAAAAACTGTATCGTGGTGTAGATGCTGCTAGAACATTTATTAACTGGTTAGAATCGGACATACATCAAATATATTCTAACCATTTAAAAGAGTCGAAACCGATGCTTCCACTAACTGCACCAGAATTGGTTGAGTATGTAACAGCACAACAATGCTTTATTTGCAAGAAAGAATTTGGTAACCCTGGCAATCCAAAAGTAAAAGATCATTCTCATCTTACAGGAAGATATCGTGGCGCAGCACATTCTACATGTAACCTTAATTATAAAATACCTAACTTTATACCAATATTTTTCATAACCTAAGCGGATATGATGCACATTTATTTATAAAACAGTTGGCTTTAGAAAAAGAAGAGGTCGATGTAATTCCACAATCTAAAGAAAAATATATCACGTTCAGCAAGAGACTACTAGTGGATAGAACGCCTAAAGAAAATGGAAAATGGAAGATGTATACCTGCGTGTACGATTTCTCGATAGTTATCGTTTTCTGGCTTCATCCTTAGACGCGTTAGCACAAACTCTTGCAGATGAACAATGTACCAGTTTACGAAAATTTTATTCTGATGATCAAAAGTTTAACCTGGCAAGAGTTAAAGGGGTTTTCCATATTCTTACGTGGACAACTACACAAAATTAAATGAATGCTGTTTACCAAAAAAAGAAGATTTTTACGACACTCTTCGAGAGCAACATATTTCTAAAGAAGATTATCAACGTGCTACAAGCACATGGTCAACGTTTCAGTGTAAATCGCTTGGAGATTATTGCGACGTATACCTATCTTGTGATGTGTTACTATTAACTGATGTATTTGAAAATTTTCGTGTACTCTGTCAAAAAATTTATGATTTAGATCCAGCTCAATATATTACGGCTCCTGGTCTGGCTTGGGATGCAATGCTGAAACATACGCAAGTAGAATTAGAGCTTTTGACCGATATGGATATGTACCATTTCTTCAAGAAAGGTATTCGCGGAGGTGTAAGTACATGCATTAAACGAAAATCTCTAGCCAATAACCCATATATTCCAAGCTTTAATTCTAAAAACCCTACATCATACATTATGTACTTAGATTCCACAAATTTATATGGGCACTCAATGCGAGAGTATTTACCTCGTACAGGATTTACTTGGTTATCGTCTGAAGCTGTGGACTCTTTTTAACGTTTTAGACATACCCGACGATGCTGAAGAGGGGTATGTATTAGAGGTGGATTTAGAGTATCCAGATAATTTACACGACCATCACAACGATTTACCGTTCTGTCCAGAGAGTATTTGTCCTCCAGGTTCAACCTCATCCCAGAAAAAACTCATTCCAAATTTAAATGATAAAACAGCATACATCATTCATTACAGAAACTTAAAGCAATGTCTTAAGCATGGATTGGTGCTTACTTATACACATCGAATATTAAAATTTCAGCAAAGTCCTTGGTTAAGAAGTTACATCGACTTAAACACCAGGTTACGAAATGAGGTGAATACAAAATTTGAAAAGGATTTTTATAAACTAATGAATAACGGTGTATTTGGAAAAACAATGGAAAATGTGGATAAACGTAGAAATATACGTTTATTAACCCATTGGGAAAACATTGGAAAACGCTTAGGATTAGAAGCTTACGTGGCTAAACCAACTTTTAAGCAGGTGACCAGGTTCACTGAAAAGTTATACGCTATAGAACTGTCCAAAACAGCTGTTGTATACAATAAACCTGTATATGTTGGATTTACGATATTAGATATATCAAAAATTGTAATGTACCGGTTTTTTATGAAGTGTTACGATCAAAATATGAACAAAACGTAAAATTATTGTACACGGATACAGACAGCTTAATAGTAGAAATACAAACACCTGATGTTTACGAAGATATGAAAATGCAGATAAATGAATATGACACTTCTAATTATAAAAGAATAATCGACAGAATATTCCAATTACTACTTCTGTTGTAGGTAAAATGAAGGATGAATTTGGTGGAACAGCAGTTCACAGTTTCTACGGTGCTGGAGCCAAGTGTTACTGTGTTAATGTCGGGGATCAAATTATTAAAAAAGCTAAAGGTGTGCGAAAATATGTAGTACAACGCGATATTAGTGAACTGGATTTTAAACAAGTTGCTGAAGGTGAGAAGGAAACTATGATTTGTAAAATGTATGTGTTTAGATCTACTTTACATGATCTACACACAGAACTTATAAATAAAATAGCTTTGTGTTCTTCGGACGATAAACGATTTATAATACCTGGTACATGTAATACGTTGGCATGGGGTCATCAAGATATCGATTGGAACGTCAAAATAAATTCTTTATTAAAAGCTGCTTGTGATATCCTTCAAGAACCGGATGAAGAATGTGGTGAAGAGGACAAACAACCAGATGTGGAGAACTTTGATGGTTTTGAATCATCTGCAAACTGGGATTCCAACACTTTACCACCACAATTCAACGACCCTATTGATTTGGATGAACTGATAAATAATCATTTAAACGATATATAAATATGTCTAAAAGTGGTGGGGATAATAAAAAAATAAATTAAAAAATAACTGTTTTATTTGTTTATATTACAGCGCTGTTGTTTATCCATGAATTATGAGATTTATCTAAACCTAACCATTTTACGTATAACCGATTACCACGACGTTTTAATATTTTTTCAACTAAATATATGTCTGCAAATTTAACTTCTTGAAGTTCTTGTTCGTAAAACCTCCTTTGATCTGCTGATCTTTACATCCTTTAAAATGTATGTAGTAGGATTCGTATTTTGTACAGTCATTACTTGAAAAATTTCAGTGCTCCAATTTGGGGTAAAACCTTTTGCAAACACCCCCCGATGTTTACTAATTCGAACGAATGCACCTTTTGAAAATTTAGGTGTTTTTAAATCCAAGACTTTTCTATTATCGAACCGAGATTTTAAAATGTTCTTCGAGTTGTTTTTATTCACATCGATCGGTTTATATCCAGTAGTTCTATGAGTTGTTGAATTGTAATTTTTAACAATTAACGGTAATAAATTCAACCATTTATAAGATCCTTGTAAGCTAAACTTTTTCCACATGAGGTTTTTTAAGGTGCGATTTACGCGTTCAACGATACTACTTTTTTTTTCAGAATAAGTACTGTAATGATTTATAGCAAACTTCTTCATTAGATCTTGGAATTGTTTATTATAAAATTCTTTACCATTATCAGTCTGTAAATTATGAGGTGTTGCTTTAACTAATACTTTTTTCATTGCATTAGTTACATCTGTTCCAGTTTTTCGTTTTACTGGTTCGCACCAAACATATTTTGAAAAGGTATTAATTACTACTAAAATGTAACGAAAACCTTTATTTAAATGTGCGTAGGGTATCATTTCTACTAAATCTGCTTGAAAGAGGTCATTCAATCCTTTAATAACTACACGCCTTCGAGGAAAATTTTTTCTAACCGGTTTATGAAGTTCTTCAATCACTTGCTGTCGTTCGGGCTCTATAACTGAACTCTTACAATGATTTCTAATACAAAACTAATTTCGTCTTGTTTAAATCGTAAAACTCTTTCACCTTGCGATGTTAATCTGACCTGTTCGCTTTCTGATACCTTAATGACATCTCCCTTGTTTAGTAAGACCGCTTCTAAATCTTGCAGAGTCTTATATTTTTTTTCGTTGATATGTATTATACAATCATGCGAGCATCGCACGGTTATAATGCTAGCCTCAAGCAAAGGGAATTTATATTCGTTCCCAAATAAGTTGATATGTGAACCATCTGTCGTACCCATTACATATACCGCTGTATCATAATGTAAAGAAGATACTTGTTTTACAAAATAAAGGGTTTCTTGATGAGCTTTAATTTGGTTAATATGTCTTCCAAACTTATCGAGCGTCATGTCTTATGTCTACGGCTACCACTAATATGAGAATGTGCTTAACAACACATCATTTTATTATCTTGGCAGATCGCAACTCATCAATAATGTAAATTATTTCGTTCGTGTGTCCTGTATGACCTGCTTCTTTAGAGCTTAATAATGTTCTTAACCAATTAACTAATTTATTAGGATCTTTCCACGGAAGAAACTCTAAACGTTTGTTATTTAGCTGCAGCATCTGTATATGTCTTCCTTCTTTTAAAGTAGTAGAATTTGATCGGACACGAGTCATTGAAGTAGCTAATAACGGTTTGATTATATTAGAATATTTTTTACCAGCAGCTTGTATTTGTTTTTTTGGATCATAGTGTCTACGTGTTGCGTTTGTTCGTATGATTATATCCTTGTATTGAATTTGGTCTTGTTGTTTATAACCAATCGGGATTCGTTTAAATAACAGTTCGTATAAACCTGGAGTACCCGTATATCGAAATTCTTCTCCTGATGGACGTTTGATGAGCAAATCTTCTCCGACAAACTCTAGATCTGAATCTCCTACTTGAAATTTATTTAAAGCGGGGTCAAAACGCACCCCATAATTATGATCAAATTCGTTATTTACATCACGGAACAATGATTCTACATATATCTTTGCCAAACCATCATATTGATTTAAATAATCTTGAAAAGCTTGATTTGTACCAAGTTCGGCGAGTTCGCTTCGTAGTTCGTCTAACGTAGGAATATTATCAACTTTTGCATCGTCAGTATGTGCGATCACATCAGTATCTAAAAACGTAATTTCTTTAGGTTGTCCAGAGGTATGATGTGTTGAGGGTCTTGTGGGAGTACTAGCGTGAGAAGGTTTAAACTGGTCTGTTATTTGTGATTTTAATTCCACTGAACCTTGTTTGACTTTCTCAGAAATATTGGACGAAAGTTGTTTTTTTATGGAAACTGTAACATCAGGTTGTTTCTTGACAGTAAACTCTGAATCAGGTTTAATAGTTGTTAATAATTCCTTTAATGGTTGAGTTATAGGTTTAAACTGTTGTTGAATAATACTTTCTTTTTGTGACGTGTCCGCTTTCAAACTATCCGCCTTACGTTTTACAGCTTTACGTGCTCGAATTAGTTCTTCTTTAACCGATTACTCATTGCAACTATCTGTTGTTGCATCGCGTAGTACAATTTATATTTTAATGAAACAATCAAATCCTTTTCTGTAACGACCGGAAGTTACACCACTCTCTTTATCGATAACTAAGAATCCATATTTATCTTGCCAACAATAACCACACAAAGTTTTAAACACATCAAAAGACATATCCACATTTACATGATCTTCGTATATATGTTTTATATTTCGTTGATCTTGTTGAAAAACAATAATCATATTTGCATTGTCTCGTATTAACTGTTTGGGAATAGATGAGTATGTTTGACACAAATAAAAGCAATCTATATTTTGATGTCTTCCAAAACAAAAATATTCGCGAATTTCGCTTTGGTTGTGACAAACTACATCATCAAATATAATGATGGAGTTTATGCGTGCCGACTTAGGTGAAAGAATTGTTTTACTATCATCGTACTCAAAGTATTTTACATCACGAAGTGGTTGTAACAGTTGTCTTAAGTAATTGTATTTAGGTTGGTATAATGATTTAGAATACACGTAAACATTTTCAAATCGTAACCCGTTAGGATGTTCTAGCAAACTTATCATAACATTCGTCTTACCACAACCCGAAGGACCTACTATTAGTCCCCGTTTACACCCTTCTCCAAGTAGGAAACCGTGTTTGAAAACCTTTTTGTTAGATACAATACTTGAATCATAATTTTTAATTGGTAACTGATTATCTTGATGTATGAATTGTATCGCATTCATTGCTTTACTACTCAATATATCCATAATTTACAGTTAAATAGACGTGTTTAGCGCAAATAACTTTAGTTTTACGTGACTTG
This sequence comes from Aquatica leii, assembly GCA_035610365.1. Classification (NCBI taxonomy): domain Eukaryota; kingdom Metazoa; phylum Arthropoda; class Insecta; order Coleoptera; family Lampyridae; genus Aquatica; species Aquatica leii. The sequence continues at coordinate 205,332,040 of CM069432.1, read as the reverse complement.
TGGTTACAACACTGTACATGTCCGTACGTTCATACAATAAATCTTTAAAGGTTTTGGATTAATTAATACGTTAGTTAATAAATTACCTGTGGAGCTACATTTGCCTGGATATAATTTTTTGTGGGCCAGGAACTCGTTTAACCAAACGTCTTGCTCGAGGTGATAAAGGTATAAATCCCTTGGACGAGGCTTGTCGAGAACACGATATAACATATTCGCAAACCAACGATTTATCAAAAGACACGAAGCAGATCGAAAATTAGGATCTATAGCTTGGCAAAGATTTCGATCAAAGGACGCTAGTTTTGGGGAAAAAGCAGCAGCTTTAATTATTTCCGGTGTAATGAAGGGTAAAACTAAATTAGGTATGGGGCAGAAAAGGAAAAAACGTGGGAGCATTAGTTTTAAAAAAGCGATACAATTAGCTCGTCGTACAGTAGGTGGTAAAGTACAATCAGACTTAAAATCAACCGTTGAACAAGCTATGAAAGCGTTAAGACAACAAAAGGTTTCACCACCTAAACAAAGAATAATTCCTATTCCTAAAACAGGAGGATTTTTACCGTTAATTCCTTTATTCGCTGCTCTCGGGGCAATAGGTTCTCTAGGTGGTGGGGCAGCAGCTGTTGCAAAAGCAGTGAATGACGCAAAAACTGCTGCAAAAACATTAGAAGAAACCAAACGTCATAACCAAGCAATGGAAGCTGCAAGTGTAGGAAAAGGTCTTTATTTAAAACCATATAAAAAAGGTCTTGGATTATATATACATCCATATCAAAAAACTCCCAATAAAGCTACCACGCAGAGCGTTAACAAATATCGATCTATCGAAATATATACAATTACTTCAAATAAAGAAATTTAGAGGAATTTTTATGAGAGACAAGTTACCGCGCATTATATTAAAAAATGAGTGCGGAATTATAAATCTGGACAAACAACAAGGTGAAGGAACTCATTGGACGGCTTACGTTAAACGTGGTAACAAAATAATCTATTTCGATAGTATAGGACATTTAAAACCACCTTTGGAAGTAATTCATTATTTTCGCAGCGGCGGTAGCGTAAATATAATGTATAATTTTGACACACTTCAACTATTTAATACCTACAACTGCGGACATTTAGTATTAGACTTTTTATACGAACATTCGAGATAACTAGTTAGTTGTGTGTAAGGTTCTCTACCGAAATGTCGTGCACATTTACATTTACTGGATCGACTTCTATTCTACGCTCAGAATTTAATCCACCAATTTATTTAAATCCTGATAAAGAGTATGTACTTGGTTTAACAAGTTTTGCAAGTTTTAATAGTATACCGAATGTAACTAATGAAAATAACCAATTTATCATAGGAAAAACAAAAGTAACGATTCCTGAAGGTTCTTACGAAATAAAAGATTTGGAAAATTATCTACAAGGTGTTGTACCTAAAAACTTTACTATTAAATTACGTGCAAACCACAACACCCTTAAAACTATGATTAAATCAAATGCCATTATTGATTTTACACAAGAACATTCTATAGGACCTCTTTAGGATTCAGAAAAAGTTATTGCCTGCAAATCAATGGTCTGAATCAAGTTATCCAACAAACATTATTACGATCAATTCGTTATTAATCGATTGCAACATTACATTAGGAAACTATACAAATGGAACACCGGCCCACACTATACATCAGTTCTTTCCAAGCGTACCATCTGGATATAAAATAATTGAATGCCCTCTACATGTCACCTATTTACCTATTAGCGTACGAACTATTTCAAACATTACACTTAAAATAGTAGATCAAAATGGAAATCTTGTCAATTTTCGAGGTGAAGTCATCACAATAGGACTACATTTAAAAGAACTTGATAATGGTATTTCGCTTTAAGAACCATTCTTGTGTATGTGATACCGAATCTCATAAAACAACACAATCCTTTAGTACGAAGATTAGTAAGCGATCGCACGTTAAACGATTAACAGTTAGTAACAAACAATTTCTAAAATCTTTGGGATTTACTGTACTAAAATGAGTATCTTAAACGAAAAAGTTGTAGTTGATAATTCTATTATCAACTCAGAAATACATACCCATCAACCATACACTACGCGTTTCAAAAATAACGATGAAATTCGCATCCCTATTCAAGAAGATATGTGTACTCTACCATCTCAAAGTTACTTGTACATTGAAGGTAAATTACGTAAAGAAGATGGAAGCATATCATTAAATGCAAAATTTGCAAACAACGGTCTAGCATTTTTATTTAGTGAGATTAGGTATGAAATGAATGGCATTGTTGTTGATTCAGTAACAAAAGTTGGCTTAACTACTACAATGAAAGGATTAATATCACATACACCAACTGAAAGCATAAAATATCAAAATTCTGGTTGGTATCCCACATCCGAAATTAAAACTACTAATACTTTAGGTCAATTCAATGTTTGCATACCACTGCGAAAACTTTTAGGGTTTGCGGAAGATTATCCTAAGGTAAGTTGCAACAATTTTATACACATTTAAGTATATATTTCTTTTGTTGTAGGTTATTTTAAATGTTCGTCAAGAACTTGTATTAATACGAAGTAATACAGACGTTGACTGTGTTATATCTACTGATGATGATCCTATTAAAATCGAGATTGAAAAAATATTTTGGAAAGTTCCACATGTTACACCTGGTTTAGCTGAAGAATTAGCATTAACAAAGTACATCGATAAAAATATAGATACTCAAGTTGCGTTTAGAAATTGGGAAACACATGTCTATCCTGCTGTACCAACAACAGATAAACATACATGGGCTATTAAAACAGCAACAAGTTTAGAGACACCTAGATACATAATTTTAGGATTTCAAACTGGAAGAGATGGTAACATAAAAAAAGATATGAGTAAATTCGATCATTGCAATATACAAAATGTTCGCGTATATTTAAATACAGATCGTTATCCCTACGATAACCTTAACATCAATTTTTCGGATAATCATTTTGCAATGCTTTACGAAATGTATGCACGATTCCAATCTTCCTATTACGAACACGATGCCCAACCTCTTCTAACACCACAACAGTTTAAAGAACAAGCCCCATTAATAGTTATTGATTGTTCGAACCAAAAAGATTCTTTGACCACTAAAGCAGTTGTTTTACGCATAGAATTTGAAACTTCTCAAAATATTCCAAACGATACCGTTGCATACTGCTTAATTCTCCATGACAAAATATTTACATATAACGCTCTGACCAAGGCCATTCGTCATTTGTAACAAATTATAATATATATTCTGTTTGTATCACATATTAAAAGTAGAATGAACTATATCGTCCTACAAATATGATCATTATTATCGATGTACAAGGATTCATGACTTCTGAAAAATGTTTCACTCCAAAAGAATTGGCTGTGTATGATGGACATTCTATTGCACATTATGTCTTCAAACCACCGTTTTCGTGGTCGTGCTTAGACTTAAAATTTCAAAAACAAGCTACATGGTTAATGAACAATCATCACCGTATTTCCTGGGAAGAAGGATTTACTCCAGTACATTTATTTCCACACATCCTCAAACAACTAACAGTAAATGCAACATCAGTTTACGTAAAAGGACGAGAAAAATCAAAATTTTTACAAAAATATATTTCTATACCCATTACAGAAGTTGAAGAAGAACCTGCATTAAAACCTATGCATGCTAAATGTCTTTTTCATTCGGAACCTATGTGTTACTGTGCTTTATCTAATGTTTATCATTTGTATTCTAATTATGTGATGCAATAAAGTTTTTACGAAATTATATAATTTTATTTACATTAATTGTATACAAAACGTTCATGATATACAAGTGATCTATGATCATCTTTAAAAATATAAGATATATTCTTATCTATTTCTGCAATTCTTTTATAAAACCGATACCTATCTCGTGCTTTCTCTTCCCAATCACCTTTTCTTGCTTGTTGATAAGCAAACTTCCAAACTACTAACTTCTTAACTTCACACTCGTCTTTGAAGCGTACTTTATTCCCCATCACTGTACTAACACACTTTAAAACAATACAAATCTATTATATTTAATTGCATTTCTACACATTTTATACAATATTCCCCTTTTAAAAACAAGTTACAAATATCTTGACCAATCATATATTTATTAGCAAGTTCTTTACAATAATCTATGCTAAATATACAATCAAATCTTTGAAGTATTTTATTTGCATCTGGTTTCAACTGTTGAAATTGAACTAATAACTCTTGAATATTTTTTATGTTAGTTAGATGTTTATTTTTCTTCTTGTGCTTCTTCTTCTGTTGATTTTTCTTCTGCTGATTCTTCTTCTTCAGAAGTGTCTGCATCATTCATGTATCGTTTTATTCGATTTGCAAACCTCGATAATCCAATATCCGACAACCGATTAATTAAACAAGAAGAACAAAATTTGGTTTCTAAATACTCTTTTTACAAATTTTTTGACCGTTTTGATACTTTTCCGCCAAAGTCGCGCACAGTTCAGGACTGGTGAATCCATACACTGCTTCATGTTCAGCATCGAATTCCAATGCGGAAAATTCCTGCACTAACCGTTGCACTGCTGTTTGAAAATCAACAGCTTTGGTCCAAGTTTGTTCTGCATAGGCCATCCACATCTTAACAGTTTGTACTACTACTCAAGCTCTTAATACCTAATATATAGTTAATCCCCTCCAGTTTATTTCCTAAACTTCTTTTGTTCTACTACACGTTTTTCCAATTCAACATCGAACACCACCTTTTCTGGATAGAATGTTACCACTTCTAACATACAACAAACCACGTCTGTTTTTGATAAAAATTGATCCAAAACATTAGATATGTTAGTTTTAGCATCTCCTGGTAGATCGAAAACAGCATTAATTACAGTATCATAAAAATTAGAAAATTCCTTTAAAACAATCTGATTTAATCGATAGTTTATGAGTACTGCCAATTTCCATATCTCCCAAAGAGATTCGCGACCTAGGTATACTTCTTCATTTTCTGCACCCACAATTTTTAATATTTTTTTTGGTCAATAATTTCAAATATTATAGTTTTCGTTCCAACCTTTATCGGTTCACATATTGCTTCAGTACTTTGAAAACATCTATGTATTTTTTCTCGAAGCTCCAAAACCACACCCATTCCTCTTCCGTAAATACGATTTCTTGTTTATAAGTTGCAAATATCTTTACTGACGGACAAAAATGATTAGCACAATTCATTCCAACACTGATAAATTTAGTTTTTGACTTATTTAAATTATAAACATTTTGATCAATTAATTGTATTGCACTTAACACCATATTACTGTCGGCCACCGATTTTTTAATAGTTTTTTGTTCTTGAATCGTTACATCACGATCTTTCATCTGTTGAACAAACTGCTTTATCTGTTCCATTCTTAACAACCTCTTTCTAAACCCCAACTGTATTGTAACTACTCTCAATCGTCTTATATATACCAACAAAAAAGGATGACTTAAAGTTATTATGGTTCATTTAAAGCTTTGTGTGTAAGTCTGTGAGGATTTGAATGTAGGTCAGTGAGGAGGAGTAAGGTTACTCTAGGTCATTTAGAGCTTTGAATGTAGGTCAGTGAGGAGGAGTAAGGTTACTCTAGGTCATTTAGAGCTTTGAATGTAGGTCAGTGAGGAGGAGTAAGGTTACTCTAGGTCATTTAAAACTTTGTAATGTAGGTCACGGAGGAGGAGTACTCCTCCTCTTGTCACAGAAGTCTCCAACTTAACCTACTCAAAAGAGCTTCGGAGGTAGCTTATAATCTGACATTTTCTGTATAATAGGTGCTCCCTACATCCTACAAAGTGACAATGGTAGGGAATTTACAGCAGCTGTAATAAGGGAAGTTGCTGATATGTTTGAAGCTAAAACAGTCCACGGAAAGCCAAGGCATTCTCAGAGCCAGGAAAGTGTCGAAAGAGCGAATCAGGATGTTAGGGACATGTTGGTTTCTTGGATGGCAGAGAACAAGAGTACTAACTGGGCCGACGGATTGCGATTCGTTCAGTTGAAGAAAAATAGATCGTTCCATTGAGGGATAAACAGAAGTCCATATGAGGCAATGTTTGGGGTTCCTATACGAAATGGGCTGTTGGATTCAGATATACCTCGGGAAACTCTGCAAACTATTACCAGAGAAGAAGAGCTGGAAAACATATTAAATAATAATCCTAATGTGGTCGCTTTCAGCGACTCGAATACAGATGACGAAAATCATGCAGCTTCACATGAAAGTTCCAGCGTTAAGCAAGTTCCACCAAAAAAAGTAAGCATTAGTAGGTAAGTGGGCAGAATATACACTGACACGTGTTTTTTTAAAGTGTTCCTGTACAGCTGATAATTTATGCGAGATTTGCATTCGGCAAGAAAAAATCACACAAGCACGTGAAGCATCGTGCACATGCAAAAAAGGCAAACTGATGAAATGCTGCATAGGTAGAGCAAACAGTTTCCTTCTGTTTGCATTGGACAAAACGTTTTGATAAGAATTCCAGATGTAGACAGAGGGCGTGTTGCACCAAGAAATGTAATGGCCGTTGTTATGGAACGGAAAGACGAAACTGATCTTTACCAGCTAGGAACACCGTCAGGGGTCCTTGACAAATTGTACGCAAGAAACGAATTCCAAACAGCAGAACATAACTTCATCGAAATAGAAAATGTTCCAAACGAACAGCTTACATTAAGAACCGCCGCTGCAGTAGACTCTCAATCAAAGCAAGGTTTTGTTAAATGTGAGTGTAAAAACAATTGCGAAAACAAGAAATGCAACTGTTTGAAAAAATTAGTAAAATGCAACTCAAAATGTTACTCATCGTCAAGTTGCAGAAATAAATAATTATGAAAATATGTTTTTCCCCGAAGTTCTCTTGTTTTGAAGTATTTTATCTTGTATTGTGTTCCTTCGTAAATATAGATTTAAACAAACTATATGTACTATCAGTTTCATATGCTTCCATTTACCTTTGTAGCTTCCTATTCTTTGTGTGCGTGTGCGTATGATTTAACAACTAGTTTTTAGGCTTCTTTAATATTAAACCAAAAATCGAACATTATTTCTAGCTTTGATCGTTTCGCAATTGCACAATCCTAGGTTTGGTTGATTTTAGATAGCCAAAGCCGGAAACAAATTCGGGGTTTGGTTAATTTGGAACGTTCAAACCTAAGATAGAGCAAAAAAATCAACCATTGGCCGTTTTCGCGCTTTGCGCCCAACATACATATTATATATGATGGTTTTCAAACAAACGTTGTTACTGCCGTTTCGCCATTTAAGTGAACGGTTTTTATTAAACCATTCAAACAATTGTTAAAAATGTTATATTGCGCTAAAAGAAAACTAAAAAAAAATTAATAAATTATGTTTAAAAAAAAAACTAAGTAAAAACAAAACAGTATTAAGAAATACAATAAAGTTTTTTTATGAACATCAAATTTCTGATACAAAGCTTGGCTTTTAAGTAAAACGAGATGTGTAAATACTTATTGAGTAGTTCAAGTAACGCGAGTAACATTATTATGTCACACAATGCAAACATACTTGGAATGTATTTTTACTTATTCGTATTGTAAGTATTCATACAAATGTAATTTTATAATATTTGAAACGTACAGTGTAATTATAGACTTTTCAAAATAAATTATTTTTTGTAAATTTTTTGCACGGCCCTTAAACATATAGTGAGCTATTGATTTCATCCAAAACGAGAGTAAAGTGAGTATTTCTTTCCCTTAGTACAGAAAGCATAATTTAATAATATTTACATTGATATTAGCCACTACTAATATCAAACAAAAATGTCAATTACATTAAAGTTTCAGTTAGAATTTTAATGTGACAGCGCACGTAAATTAAAGTATCAATTTAAAAAGAGATAGATTTTTTTAATTAAAAGCGTTAGGTCGTGCAAAAACAATATATACACCTCTAGAGCAAATGCTTTTTAAGATTTTACAGTTACCTTTGTTGTTTATTACATCAATTTAACATTTCAAGAAAATATAAATTAATTTTTGAAAATCATAAAATTGAAAAAAAATTAAGAAACATTTAAATAATTTTTTTTCAATAATGATTTATTTTATTTTGTGTTTTATTCAAAAAAATTAAATATACTACTGTTTCAAAAAGTGCGCCAATTTTGAATCACTCACTTTTTTTGTTATTTCTTGCTTTGCAACACTGTTTTGTATAAAGTTAACATTTCGAAGTCATTCTGTCATCATGAAACGTTTCAACTGAGAAATGTGTGTTAATTGTAAAAACGTTTTATCAAAACGGAAAAAGTTTTGTAAAAACTTTTTGACTGCTTTGTGCAATTTTCAGTCGTTATGAAGCACCGAATGAATCAACAGTGTGCAGACTTATGAAAAAGTTCAACGGAACAAAATCAACAGTCAACATTAAGAATTTGCCGGTCTATTGAAAACATTGCGCTGTGTGACAGTGTCAATGCTCATTGTGCCATTGTGCACAACTTTCATTACGACCCTTACAAAACTCAATTAACTCAATAATTGAGATGTTGTTGTTGACTGACTTCTCAAAAGTCAACAGAAATATGACGGATTTGCAAAGAGAATCATTTTCAACGACCAGGGACACTTTTACTTAAATAGATTCGTCAATAAGGAAATTTTCCGTATTTGGGACTCCGCAACAAATTACGGTTTCATGTGTATTTTAGTCAGGTAGTGTCATCAGTCCTTATTTTTTTTAAGATCAAGCAAGAGAAACTGTGACAGTTAATGGAGAGCAATTACCTACACTGATAAGAAAATTTCTATGGCTTCATTTTGATGTAATGGACAGTCAGTAGTTATAGTTTCGAGAATACCGTGCCAGGTGTTACACTTTTGGCAAAACGTTTGCGTTGCTTTATGAAAAATCTGTAGGACCAGATCATCATGCTTCGTGCTGACCAGCAATGGCCACCAAGCTAGTGTAATTTCACCCCTTGGAATTCTTTTCTATGGGATAATGTCAAATCATTCGTTTACGTCAATAGACCCTCAAAACATCCGCTCAAGAATTCGACGAGTAAACGGCAAAATCAACATGCAAGTTTATGATATCGAACATTTCAAAAAAGGCTTTTGGCATGTCATTTTCAATACTTCTATTGTTCTTTAAAAATAAAGTTTTTTTGGTGTATTAAAACCAGTGCGCTTTTTAAATAGCCCTTTGCAAATAATAAATTCAAATCTGTGAATTTGAATTGACATATTAGTTTTTGTGCGTAATCAACACATACGGAAAGTATAAAACAATTGTGTTCTACATCAAAATATTTATTTCATTAGTTAAATTGTATTGCATGTAAAACGAAGAGTTTTTCGTAAACCGCAGTGAAATTTACTTTCACTTCTTTCTCATCGTTGTATTACACAAAGTCATCATAAAAACCTATTTAATAATACTTTGAAAGTAATTAAATACGCACAAACCATAAAGGTGAATGAAAAAGACAAGAAAATTTAAATGAAACAAACACTATTTGTGTAATCTTATATTATTTATATGTTCTTATATTTTTAATTTATAAAGAATATTTATCAAAGAATAACGTGGTAGAACATTGCTCGGCACATTTACTTGTATTACCTATTCATTTATTAGTGTATTGCAATATTGATACAACTTTCATAGATGAATAAAAATAGATTTTGTATATAAACAGCTATACGTGATCTAAAATTTTCACAATAATTGTTCCTGTTATATTTATAGGTACAGGAGCAAAGACCAGTGACGTTAATAACTAACGGCGACTTTGTCTTCCATTCATTAAAAAATTACTAGTGAAAAACTAATTAAACACCTAACTTTTAAAGACGGGAACATCTAAAGACGTCTAATAATAGAAAAGTAGTTAAATTTTAAAATACATAGATTCTATTTCACCTCTGATCTGGAAAAGTAGTCTGTCAACGTGTCTTTGATTTGAAAGTTTACGTCACTTCTTTTTTTCTTATTATTATAACAGATAAATAACTAGAAAGGTTTTTATTTATTTACATGGTGGTTTGCATTACATTGTACATCGTTACAGAGACCACCGGCGTTGCTTACATTTTATGAACTTAACATGGTTACCTTTGTTCATATTTGCATATAAGACGAATAGGTATAAAATACAAATTTACAGTTTGTAATGGTTACCATATCACTTTACAGTATTCGTAATATATTCGCGTTTCTTTTGCATGCGAAACTATAAAAACAACTTGAAAGCGATAATAAAAATGCTTACAGGAATACAAAACGTCATGTCTTCAAATTGTTTTTCGTAATATAAAATAAGATGTATTACAAAAAATAGTTATGTAAAAATATTTGCGGTTGCTATATGCTATATACATATTACAATTTTTCAAACGATTACGAGTTATTATTTTATTGACCATTATAAAAATTTTGCATTCGTAGTTTTTTATAAACTTATTACTTTATACCCTTTTTAACATTTGGATTATTTAAAAACTATTTATTCATATTCTTTCTAATAATCACAATACTTTACAATTTTGTTTTCCAGACAAATCGACTCGTTTTATAGACATAACATAATAGATGTGAGTTCGTCTTCTGGCAAAGTTGTCATTTTCATTCATTTCAACAGTTTTTTTTACCTTATTTTTTCTATTGTTTTATACCAACTTGTTTTATGTTGTTTCTACTACTTGTGGTTATTTTGATTAAACTGTTATATATGACTTGTCGTTTTTATTTGTTTTTTATACTTATTTTCAGTATAAAAACTTCCTTTTTATGTTCGTCGTTGTTTTCGCTACGTACAATCATTTTTATATTTTATTTTTAACAATTTTGATGTGCATAGGTCTTGAAAAAGTTACACGCTGCGACATTCTTCGTTCAATTCTAAATCGAAAATTCTAATGTTAAATTGTATTATGCTTCGTATGTCTTAAGGAGCCACTTAAAAAAACATACATTTGGCAACGCTTTAAATTAGCAAACGACTGAAATACCTGCCGTTGCTATTTTCTTTATTTCAATTTCCAAAAACTTTTTACTCGCCATTGATAGCACGTTTTAAATTCTACACATTACGCAAAATATGATTTGCTCTTCAATTTATTTATTGTCAGAATAATACAATAATAGGTACATACAATTAATAAAGTTAATTTAGAATGTATTTTCTCTATTTTGACATGAGAATTAGCGATTCTTACACTAAAATCCGTGTAAGAATAAGCAAATTCTTACAAGAATTTTAGCAATGTCAGTTTTGTCAAAGTTGGTATCTCTGCATCGTAAGTTGACGTTACATCAAGAAGAAATCAAAATTATGAGAACTTAACAATTGAAATTAAAGTTTTGATGCTAAGATAACATAAAAATGTCTTATTAATTCAAAGTTATTATTTTGTATGAGATTTTAGGATAACACATAAATGTCAATATGTCAAAGTGTAAGTGTTGCCAATTCAATAAAATACAAAAGTTTCCAAATGTTGTTTTAAAATTGAAATTATACAAAAAATATTAAAATTCAATTAAAATAGAGAAAATAATACAAAACACACGTCAGAATACGATTCAATCACTCTACCGTTTTATAAACTCGCCGCTGAGCGGCTCGTGCATAAGACCCGGTCTCGTGATTGAAGCGCGTTCATTCTGTAACTTCTGTTTTAAGGCTCTACTAACCCTTAAATAACGTAAAGTTACATGAAGAAAAGCGTGACAAGTTGTATTACTCAATTTATCATTCTCTCTCATCCGCTATGAAAACTTTTTTTGTTTTAATTAATGGATCACTTTTTATCAATGAAAGTCTGTCTAGTTTCGACAATTCTTTATAAAAACGAATGAATTTTTTACAACTGTCTCCTGACCCTATTCGTTATCCCGCTATATCGCTGAAAAATTTCTATTCTATTATAAATATTTAAAAAAAAGCTTAAAACGTTATTAAATTTTACACAAATATTACTTAATTTTTTTTCTGTAGGCAAACCGTGTATTGCAACCGACTTTGAGCAGGTCAGAAATCCTTTAATCCTCTTATTGTATTTATGATTATGAACATTGGTCCTCAGTTTATTTGTTTACTGTTTATGTTTTCATATTTTAGTTAAAAAAAAGCTAAATACTTCTGGAAAAAAAATTATTAAATTCTTGAAAATTGTTTATTTATAAATTTTTTACAAGAATATCTCGAACTTCCATAGTTCTGGATTGACGAGAATCGACAATTTCAGGCAGCAAAGCATTTAAATAAAACCGTATTAATTTTTGTAGTACATTAACGTGCCAAAAACTATCATCATACACAATTTTTTCGATATGTACATCTTTGTTAGTATATGTAACAAAATAGCAATATTTTATACAAGCTACATGCATTTGTCCCTGCACTTGGTACATATAGTTGTGTTGTTTTTTCAATTTAATTTCTATACCGTTTTCAGTTTTCTTCTCACAATAAATAATTTCTATACCGTTTTCAGTTTTCTTCTCACAATAACGAATAAGTTTTTTATGTATGGCTTCTACTATAAAACAGTCTCTGGCCGAAAAAGGACACTTAATCTCCAATACAGCATCATCTCCCACAAGTCCATCAGGTGATGCACCTATGAAGGGATACTGAATATCTATAAAAAATCCTGACTCGAACTTGTAATCCACTTATACGGATAAATACTTTCCTCGCTTCCGGTTCATTTAGAAGCCCGTATTTTACAGATTTTGCATTTACTGGAACTTTGTTTAGTATTTTTTTACGACATTCTTAGTGTTTGTACTTTCTCGCATCTTACAAATAGTACCAAAGCTGGATTTAAAATTTGCCCTGTTTTTTCAAAAATTTCTTTGTGATTGACTTTAGCTAGTTCCATTAGAAATTTATTTTTATATAAGCTTAATTCGTATTCATTTTTATCATTTACCACTTCTAACACATTACGATAATCTTCATCTTCAGCGTAAACTGTTCTACTCCTTTTTGAGATTGTATGGATTTTCATTCTCAGTTTTTCGGCATACTCCTTTGCGAACTTCCCTATTATTCCTTCAGGAAATCTCTCTTGCACTATGTCCACGAAAGAGCCGCGATTGTTGAAGCTAATAGCAGCCGCTTTACATCGCGATTCATAAGATCCTCGCTTGCAAAAATTCACTCTTTTTCCACCAACTAATTTGTTTACAAGTGAGGTATAGCTTTCAACTGCATTATTGTCAACATCGAACAACAAACTTGACGAGTTGTTTGCAATTCTCTTCAAAAATATTACTTGATTTAAATGGTGTATAAAGGTTACATTCGCCCGGTTTTGGCCCTTTGCAAAAATAATTGTACGTGATGAAAGTCTTAATATTAGCATTTACCTTTGGCCGTCTTGTCAAGTCCTTTACTTTTTGACAATAATTCCGTAACAAGTGGTTTCTGCATTCGATTTTCTGGATATAATAGTTTGGGCCATATGGTTTATTGTCTTTCAATTTTTTGCTAACACTGCTGTCACCATCACCTATGAAATACTTGTACCTCAAGTTGTGCATTTCAATAGAAGATTTAAAACCCTCTAAAATTGTTGTCGCTTCCATTGATGTAGATGTTCCAATCCAGTTTTATAGCATTTATGTGTAGGCACAGTGTTACCACTTTTGTATTTTTTACAGATAGTGCAATATTTATTCTTTACACCTAAATAAATCACTTTTTTTTGTTCTGGCTCCAATTATCGTAGCAACGCCAGAGAGAGTATTATAGTTTGTTTTGTAAGACCTTTTAGCCCACGCACCATCAACTATTACAGTTAAAAATGGAATGCCATCAACGTCTATATCGCCAGCTTCTTCTTCTAACCGATATTCTTCAGCTCCAGCTAACAACATCTCATTCACAATAGTTTCGTCGATAGCATTTTGCACTTCATTTTGATATTTCACATAGGATTTTGCAGACATTCCAGGAATATTCAATGAAGAACACAGTTCATTTAATTGCGTATGTCCAATTCCAATGGAAATAGCGCCGCATACCGCTGCTTTATTTACGTTTTTACTTTTTAATCCTTCTGTTGAAATTGCGTCTTTTTTGCCACAAACATCACATTTGAATGTTAATACACTCTTAAAACCAAATCTACATTTACTGATGAGAGTCATGTTGAAAAAACTGCACCCAAATACATCATGTTGTAAAGCTTTGAGAGCATTTATAAACGGAAAAAGGTCTATAATACGACGCCCACTAGGTATGTTACGTTCGTCAGTATTACATTCTGTTTATTCAAAAGTGTTTGATGGCAGAGCCATCTCATAGTATAATTTTACTATGTGTCTAAAGTTAACTATAAATAGCTATAAACGACGGTAAATACGTTGAATTAGCTTAACACCCGCGAAATTCAAAATCAGCTTTGAATAATTCGTCGGGATAAAACCACAACGTAAAAGGACATTGGGGGTAAGCAATGTCAATGCAATTGTGCAAACGCCACCAGAGTGAACTACTAGACAGCCGTTTCGCCCTTTTGGGGCTCATCAGTAGTAGGAGATACACTCTAATGTTGTTCCCACAATTGCATTGACGCCCCTTATAGCTTATATTTAAGTACGACGAAGTTACAATTCAAAAGTGTTTGATGGCAGAGCCAGAGTCCATTTGACGAGAAAATAATTTTGTTGGATTTATTTACCTTGAAAAATACAAGTTTAACAATAGGGTATTATTTTGGAGAGTAACACCCATTAGAACCGCTAATCTTACTACCTGCTTTAAAGGAAATATAACCACGTAATAAATGTTTCGAGATATTTATGCAATTTGTCATACACACAACTAAATTTATTTTAGGTAAAGTAGAGGCTTAATATACTATTCCAACAGGGTTTGTTTAGATTTTATCTGATAGTAAATCAATTACACTAACCCCTACAAAATTGTTTGAATTGAAATTCATCTGTTTATACGCATAATTGCAACCTTCGAGGTAGTGTCTGAATTACTCGTTTGAGTTTTTCAGGTGTACTTTCTAATACCGCTGCGTTAATTTTTTGTAACTCGGTCAGCGTCTTGAGGAGGCGTTGCATACACTCTCTCTTTAGTGAAACCCCAAACAAAAAAGTCTAGAGGATTGATATCGGGAGATCTCACAGGCCACAGGATGAGACTATCGCGACCAATCCATCTATTCGGCAAGTGTTCATCCAACTAAAATGGACAGCAACTCCATGGTGCATGTTGTTGAAAATTAAAATAATGCATGCGTGTGCTGGTGCACCTTATCTTTATTAAATTAAAACGTAGATGTTACTAATTGTTCTATCAAAGTTGAATTGAACTGGTCATATAATATTTTGGAAAGTATTGAACAATAACAAAACAAAAATCGTACCAGGTACCGAGATCACGTAGCAGGTCCCTAACAATGCCAGGTAACTAGAATCTCAGAGAAAGGAACGAAAACAATATGTACAATATTTAACTAAATCCTAGAATTCTACAGGTATATTTATCCCCCATTGAAATACTAGTTAAAACTAGAGCACCTGGTTACAGAGTGTTTTTAAAATTGGTTTTCCCTTTTAAACAAGCTTGGAGTTCATGAATGTACTCCATACTCCAGCGTCTCCAGAAATGCTGTATTTTCATAATATGTTGATATTTGTTTAGCGTGTTATCCGCCGTGTTAATCAAATCAGACTCTGACATAGCGGTGAGTTTACGTACAATTAGAAAATGTACAGGAGACAAAGAATCAAGGTTGTTAGGGTCAGATGAAAGTGAACTCAATAGACGAGATTTTAATACGACTTCAATTTGTTGAGTATTTAATGCAACTTGTTTCAAATAGAATTAGACCAATTTTACACCCGCCTCCCACTGACCTCTAAAGTAGTGGTATGAAATAAAGTCCTTTTTGTTTTGGCTTTAGATAAAAATGAGTTTAAGTGGGTTAACTCGGCTTTAGCTCCCTTAAAATTGCTGCGGTTATTATCAGAGTATATATATAAGGATTGACTTACGCGCGCTATAAATCTTTTGAATTCGGTTAAAAATGCTTACGTAGTCAGCTCTGTCACTAAGTTAAGATGGATTGTCTTTGTTGAGAAACCAACGAAAATGCATATGTAGCCCTTATTTAGTTTAAAGCCTCGTCGTTTCTTGTTTTTAATCATTACCGGATCTGCATAGACTACTCCGCAATTGTAAAAAGCGGATGATAGCATAAGGCTATTTCTGGTAAATCATTAATTGATTTTGGATTTAACGGAAACAAATCATACACTGATGAATAAAATTACGTAATATTTCTTTGGCAACAAGCGTCTCCACAATATAGCAATCTAATATGGTCTGTTCTGCAGATTTTTATGGTGATTGTATTGGATAAACGAATACGACCACGAAATCGCAAGAGATCATCGTTGTCAAGAAATGCATTTAAATATAATAAAAAGCTGTTCCTCAATCTACTAATTTCCTTGTAAAACGTTTCGTATTGGACACCTTTTACTAGTTTTAAAAAAGCCTTATCTCTTTCTTCTATGTTGAGAAGTCCTATTATTCTGTTATCTTGTTTATTTTTTAAATTATGCAAAATCTGTAAATATATGCAATGACAGTTTGTAGTTTTTTTAATGAAGAGAATTTTGAAAATGATTCCCTTAATCGGTTTTCAACATTCGATAACGCGCGTGATTCTAATGTAATTGACACAAGCTCTGGTTGGACTGATCAGGCATTTATGTCGTAATTTAACCATTCGGAGTAAAACGCTTCAAGATAATAGATCCGCGGGATTATGTTAAGGTGTTTCTAATGTTGAATGGGTAAATGTTGGATCTCTGAAACATTATTAGCTACAAACGTTTTCCATCGGTTGGAAGCTCCACATAACAAATTTAAAGTTATGGTAGAAACAGCTCAATAAAAGATATTGTCAATTTCAACATTAAGAGCTTCTTTTACTAAGCTAAAAGCAAAGTCGCACATAATTCTATTCTAGGTAAGCTTATGTTTTTTAATGGGACTACACGTAATTTCGGGCATAATAAAATAATTACGGTTTGTCCTTTATCGTAACAAGGCTTAATGGAGATGCAAGCTCCATAAGCTGCTTCCGACGCATCAGAAAATCTATGTAGATCAATATTTTGCGGCTTTGCTATTATTACATGTCGTGCTATTCTTAAATTTCAGAGATGACAATTGATTACGAAATTTTAACTATTTTGTGGAAATATGCATAGGAAGACTTTCATTCTAAGTTACTTTCTCTTGCTATAATAATTGCAATATGATCTTTGCTTAAATGATGACGGGACCTAGTAGCCCTAAAGGATCGAATATTTGTGTTGTGGTAGCAAGCATAGAACGTTTGGTGGTTTTTTCAGCATTAATAAAGTTTTGAATGCTATATTGCAAGTCATCTGAACCGAAAACCCATAAAATGACAAGTGTTGGGGATTCTTCTTGGTCAGAAATCTAGACAGTCTGATTTTTAGTAGTTTCAGTGGATCGTAAATGTTCTAGCAAACTTCTATTGTTTATAGACCAGTTTTGTAATTTAAAACCCGCCGAATTTAAGATTTCGAAAAAGTGGGATTCAAATTGTAACAAGCTATCAGTGGAATTTGATCTGGTCAAAAAATCGTCAATCGTATACTATTGCTTGAGATGCAAGAGAATAATCAGACGGGTTGTCTATAGCTAATTGTTACAAACATCTAATTACTGCAAATGGTGCTGATGCTGTACCGTAGATAACAATATTGAGTTGGTAACAGGAAATATTTGAATTTTGATTTGATTTCGTTGACTTGGGTCGACTAACACTTGACGGTAAATTTTCTCAATATCCGCTGCAATGATGTATAAGTGTTTACGAAATCGTAATAATATATCAAACAAATCGCTCTGTATTACAAGCCCGTTGTGTTGAGTGTCGTTTAACAATAAACCTGATGCAGTTTTTGCAGAAACCATCAAAAAGAACACGATTTTTAGTAGCTGAGTTAGTTGCCTTGATAACGGCGTAATGTGGCACATAAAATTTTAAACCATTGGGCGAAAAGGATTCGTCAATAGCAGTCATGTGACCAAAAACTACATACATTTTGTATTTTCCTGTCATAATAATAAATTAGTTAACAATTTTCGTCCTAACGAATAAGATCGTTTTAACACTAAAGAGCGGCATTTGCCAAAAGCAATAATAATAAACGTCCAAAATGATTTCGAGTAATAGTTTCTAAGAAATGACTTTCGCAATATTGCTGGTCTGATGAGTATGGGCTATAATTATTTTTACATTTTTTGATTTCCCTGAACTTTTGTGATTGTTCTCGGGTTTGATCATATTGTAAAGTGTGCACGCATGCTAACAATAATGCAACCTTATTATCTTGAGTGATTTTACCACCGAAAACTTAATTTTGTTCTATGTAAGATAAGTTTAGTTTTGTCTAAATTGTGTTGTCCGCCACAAAGTAAGCCCCAAAATATATCAGCACTTAAAAAAACGTCAATGTCGCTAGAAATATGAGCCTTGGAATCAGTTTGTAGGTATATTTAACTGCTTTGGATTAAAGAATTTTGTGGGAATAAAATCAGTTTTTTGGTCAAAAACTAAAGAAGATATTGTTGCGGTAAAATCGATTATTCTTGATTTAAAAGAGACACTTGTTCTAAAGTGTGTATTTGATTTGGAATGGCTTATCCCAGAAATTGTCAAATTGTAATTCTGTTTTAATAAACCAAGCTAATCGCAAAAATTGCTAGTAATGAATTTGATTTGTGATCCAGGATCCAATAAAGCGCGACAAACATTCGAAAAATGTTATTAATTTAGTTTTGTTGTGAACTATCACTAAGTAACAAAATGTTCTGCCTTTCTACAAGAACCAAATGTACAATCCTTTGTTAAATGATGTCTACTGTGTTGTATTTGAAGTTGACGATTTTGACTGTGTTTATGTTACTGACCAAAGACCAGAAAAAGTAAACGACTCAATTGAAATTAAAGTTCTTCCATCTACATCAACTGCAGTAACACCTAAAATGATAAAAAGGAATACCAGGACACCAAAAAAGTTAAATCTAAAAAACGGAATTAAGAAAGAAACTTTAGCAAGAGAGTAGACCAAGCAAACTTCTGAAGCAAATAAAGTAAAAAGAAACCGGTGAAAGAAACTACTCCTAAGAAGAGTGTAAATCGGTGTAAATCTACTAGAAAGCGAATCTGATGTAAATATCGTTTATGCTAGCTCAGATGAGAGAACTAAAAAAATATGACTATATTTTAGTAAAGTTAGTTAGTAAATTACATTGCTAGATTTGCTTCTGTTGTTTGTAAGGATTTCATTAAAACCAGTTTGCTATTAAACAAGCAATTTATTGTATTAACAATATTTGTTTAATTGCTTAACAAAATAAACCTGTTTATAATATTTTTGTTTTTTGAATGTGTTTGATTTTATTGTTACATATTTACCTTCTCAAGAAATTTATATTCAATCAGCAAAGTAACGTAAGTTTTTTATTAAATCTTTCCATTCCTACACTTTGCATTATTTTAATTTTTTAGAAAAAAAACCAGTAAAATTCTTAGATGGGTCTGAAAATTGACTCCAAAAAAAAACGACGTGAAGTAGCGGTTGAATGCACTTATACTTCAATTCAATCTTCTCGTTGGTCTTCAATAGTACAAATTCAAAATGCTAACTACACTTAGATGGGTTGCATATACAAACTTTAAAAATTGTTTTTGTATAACGCTAAACACAATTTTCAAAATTACTATCTCTGATGATTTTTAAGTTTATTTTCTAAATTATATTTTCCAATGCTGAATTGAGTTTTCTTTATGTTCGTGTTTTTCGTATCAATCTGGTAGAACAAGTACTTTTAAAATTTCATATTTTTTAATTATTTTATATTTATAAATACTTTTCACAAAAAATTATAAAACACTCCATTATCAAAATTAAAAACACCCCGTCATATTAAATAAATTAAATAGACATTAAAGTCGTTCTTAAATTTTAAAAGTAATAAAATTTTATAATACTCGACGAAAAGACTTTTTAATTGCTTCTTGGGATAATTTATTATTACCTTCGTCTGCTAATTTATAAACAATTTCTTCATATTTACACATATCATAAATACTAAAACCAAACAGATGAATTAAAACGCCTTGCATCTGGATTTTAAGTAATATGTTTGTTACATTTAAGCTTTTTTAGAGCTTGATATAACCATTATTTTTATAAACACATATGAGTTATTTATATAATTTTTTAATAATATTGTCCAATGTTGTTATAAATGTTTTAGTAGATTGCATGCAAATATATACAGTGTGTCAATAAAATAACGAATAAAATTTATATTTTGTTTATTATTGCTGTGTGGAAGAAAAGTTTATGCCTTTGACGTCATCTACTTTTTTAAATAATACCTCTTTATTTTTAGACCAAGAATAAAAGAAAATTTTTTTTAATTCAGAAATACTTCATATGTATTTTAAAGTGGTTTTTGAGATATTAAGAAGCAAAAATATTCAGAAGACTAATTAAACGAAGATTAAGAGAACGAAAACTGATAATTTATTATTACAACAATTGAAATTTTATAATGAATGCTCAAATTGCCACCCATTTACTTTCTGACAATGATAAAGTCGGCAATGAATTTCTTCTAAAACAATATCTCTCATTTTGTGATTGATATTTCTACACTCTAACCTTATTGTTGTTTTCAAATCTGATTACGTCTTCCTATTTATCTATTAAAAAAACTTTTTTAAGCATTCTTTATAACACAAAGTAATGCGGTACATCATCCTGATGATACTACACATTAACACTTAGTAAATATAAATCTTTATTATAAAATTAAATTATTATTACTTAAAGTCTTCTCCACCTCTATTTTCATTAGTAATTATAAATTATGAACATGTTACGACATTATAAAAAGTCATCATTAATGTATCACTTGTCAGTTTAATTTTTTGATATACTGATTACGACATTTTATAATGTCGAAACATGTTTACAATTTGAAATAAAAAATTAAAATATATGTGGAGAAGTTTTTAAGTAATAATAATTTAATTGTATATATACTACTTCTTTTATTATGGATTATTTTAACGTTATAAGTCTTTGTTATTTGGAAATAATGTTGCTAAAGCGCATGAGTTAAAATCTCAAGAACTCTAAATACATCTCAAAATCAAAACATGACCTGCCTAAACATTTAATTTTAGTGGATGCTGTGTATGGCTTTTTTGCCCAGTATCTAAAGTTGTGTACTTTTCCATTTAAAAAAACGTAGCTCCATCACTAAAAATTAGATAGCTAACACAATCTAGTTGATTACTAATTCTGACATTTATCCCTTCACAAAATTTAAGTCCACAACCAAATAATCTTCGTTAAGTTACTGAAGCGATGTCACTTTATGTGAACGGTAATTTTTGTTTTTTTAACAAATTTTGTGTATTGTCGCTAACCTTCTAGTTGATTAAACTAGATTATTTTTAATTTCTAATAACAAATCAAGCTTTTTGTCAAAATCGGCAAAAAGTCTTCTTTTACGGTGAACATTACAAAGGTTGCCGTATTCTTCAAACTTTATAACAATTTTGTTAACACAAGATTGAGTTATTAAACGATCAGTATATTTTTTGTTAAATAGACAAACCACTTCGCTTTGTCACGATATCCAACCATCTTTAGTACTTCAATCGTTTGCTTTTCTGACAGACGCGCCGTTGTAGATATCCAAACCATTACTTACAAAACGTTCGCTAAGTGCAAGTATATCGAAAATGTCAATTTTTACAATGCATTTAAATAGTGAGATTATATGTCACTTTTATAAGTAAAAAAATAAACAAGTGACACTGAATGTTTACATTAATGATCATTTTTAACACGATTGTTTCTCTAAAACAATTAATCTTAAATATCCCATATGGTGCATTTCTGAATTAAAAAAAATTTTTTTTTTAATTTCTGGACGAAAAATAAAGAGGTTCTATTTAAAATTAAAAAAATAAAATACAAATGATCACTTTGTATATATTCGTAAGTAATTTTAATTCTCAATTACAAACACAGTCAATTTCTTCATAATTTCAGAGTTAGTAATATTTATATCACATTTATTTTGGTTTTGAATAGATTTACGAAATCCGTTAACTTTTAGAAGTCTTGAATCTTTACTAATTATTTACATTTTGTAAGGTTAGTGAAATAGAAAAATGTCAGATTTAGTTACCAATGAATCATCGACGCATTGCTATCATATTATCTTTTAGTGCTGTTTTGCCTTTGGGTATTTTCGTTAAACAGTGTGGGACAATATACAGCGTTGCCAATATGTTTATAGTTGCAGTATGGTACAACTGACATGCAGAAACCGTGATATCCATTTTATATGATTCATGGAAAAACGCCTAAACGTACCTACCTATAACTTAAAATTGTCTGCTAATTTTAAAATTATATGTTTTTGAAAAAAATATCTTTAAGTCTGGCCCATCAATTTTTTTTAACAAAATTATTTAGATTTATCAGCTTTTGTAAAAAAAATTTAACAATTCTTAAAAGACTTAAGAAATGCTTGGTTTTCTTCTGTTTAGATGTTTATTACTTTTAGTAGATGAACAAGCAAAAATAATTATTACTTTGAACAATTTATCTACAAACAAAACGCGTTTACACTTCATTTGTAATTGTTTATTGGAAATTTGATTCTCTTCAGATTCGATATTTTTTTGAAGTGCAGACCAAGAATCTTAATATTAAAGATTTTCCATTTTATCTAGTTCTGTTGTCTCTATTGTGGACACATATGGGACCGACATGAACTGTCCTCTTTAGGGAGGCATCTCTAATGGAGAAGTATATATATTTATAAATGAATACATACATGATTTTTGTTCTACTAGAAACATAAAGATATAAAATCATTTTAGATTTTGCACTATTAAAATACACTGTAACAGTAATAAAAATTGATGGAATAGAAAATATATAGAGTATAAATTTAATTAACTATTAAATATACATAATATATACACATATAGTTTGTGTTTGCCTTACATACATTAGACGCAATATAATTTTTAGATGTAGAAATCATAGTTTCTCGTTAAAAATTTGTTTAAATCTTGAATCAGTATTAAAACATTTTGCAAACTACTGGTTTTTGGCAGCTCCAAAGCTTCTTCACTATCCTCTTCAGAAATATTGTACAGTATTGGATGCCTCCTCGGTACGTAAATTTAAATGAATTCATTGTGGCTACCGTATTTTTTTTAGTTTTTAATAAATTAGCTAAAGTTGCTAAATCTAAATCATCTTCCGGATCATCTTCACGAGCATTTATTGTTATGGATCAAAAAAAAACCCTGATTTTTTTAAACAATTCTGTATAGTGCTTTTTGGAATATCGTTTCACGCTTTTGCTGTACAGGTGATGGTTTGCAATACGTCTATACGTTCGCCATACTTTGTACTATTATTATACGTACTTGTTGATGTCACTATTTTATTTTTATTTTCGTATCAAGCTGAAGCAGTCATTCGGTCATTACTTGTCTAGTGATCCATGCTTTCTTATTTGCTTTCCAAGTGATATTATTTTTTTCCAGTTGCAACGCTTTGAAGAAACGAGGTTTGGCATACTTTCATATGACCAATGCTTTTTCACAATTACCAGCCATATTTACACAAAATAATACAGTTAAACGTTGTTTCAAAATTTTTCCACCTTTACAATTGTCAATTTTTGAAACATAATGTTTTGTCATGTAAAGCACTATAAAACAAACTACTTTCATCTAGGTTCTAAATGTATTCTTGTGAATATCCACTTACAATCTCTGGAAGTTTATTTAACCAACTAGTAACTGCGTTCTGAAGAACATTTGAGAATTTACCACAAACCCTTTTCTAAGAGATTGCATGACGATTGCGAAACTTTTCTAGCCATCAATAAGAACCTTGAAATCTTACCAGACGCAATTCTTTCATTCTTCTTTTGCTTTCTCCTGTAGCATTGGCCGAGGCACAGGTAGCTTATTTGCACGGATTTTAAAAAACCACTGAAGTCTAGATTCACTTTACTTGTCTTTGCAGATATCCTAATAGCCTTGTCATTTCCATTTGCACGAAACGCCTTTCTTAACTCATCTTGTTTGTTAAAAATGATTGGAACTGAATTTTTTGATATTTGAAAATGTGCTGCTAGCTTTCCAACACCACATTGTTTGGTTCTACTAAATTCTATTTCTCCTTAAGACAGAATTGATTTCGTGGAGCCATGTTGTTAACGCGACGGTATCGAAAAAACTATAAAAAGTGACTATTAAGCTTTGCAATTTAAGGTAGGTGTTCTGTTAGCACTGTTTAATTATGAGGAGAAGATAACAACTGTCCTTGCAAACGTTATTGCCCAGCTAACAAATAAATAGTGCAGATATAAAACATCTCAAGATAATGTTTCCATATTATCAATGAAAGTACGTTTTTATTTATGTTTGGATCACGTTCTTCTGGTTTCTTTTATAGACGTATTTGGTTATCAGCATAATTTAATTTACCATTAAAGGTAAGTTCTAATAAATCTTACATTATTGTTGAACATAATTCGTTAATTACCTTTGACAAAAGACAAGGCTTGTTAGGGTTTTTCTTTATTATTACTGATTATTTTATTTTATTGACATTCATTGTCACTAAACCAACTTACAATAGAAATTTCTAAGTAAGCAGTTTAAAGAAATTCGTAGAATTTGCATTAACGAAATCGTTTTATGCGTTCAAAATTGATATGCAAACAATATAAGGAAAATAAAACTTTCTAAATTTTTTCTGTCCATAATGGAAAAGTAGGAACCTAAAAGTCTTGTCGTCTACATTAGAGAGTGGCCATATAAAAGAAGTTTTTTTTTATATTAATTGTCGTGGAAGTGAGATGAAACATTTAACAAGCGTCCTTATTTCAGAGGTGTCTACTTTAGGGCGGTGTCCACAACGAGAGGTTTAACTGTATTTTGTTATATTGTGTATACAATACAAGAAAAATATAAATTAATAAGAATATATGTTATTTGGCTTTGGTCGGTCGACGCAAAAAAAAAGTATGCTACTATCATCAAGGTGTTATAAATCTATCAAATCTTAAGCTTTCGCGGTTGCTATGTTTATGATTATAAGCGACTTTCGGCTTAGACCGCGTCGTAGTTAAACAACCAGACTTAGGCAATTCACGTAATGAACATAAAAATCATCATTAAAATGAAAAACAACACATTTCATATAGAATACGCAGATTATATGGAAAATGTATGTCTTGCAATAACTTTTGAAGAAGCTGACAGCATGAGCAGCAAGACGTTTAGAACAATTCAATGAAAACGGCATAGCTCAGAAAAAACTACTTCAATGAACAACGGCCGTAAGAGTCTACATACAATATTAGTTTTGCACAAGTATAAATATGCATCAGCTATTAAAAGATCAGAGTTGCTTTAAACCTATTTAAATAGACCATATTTTTTTCTTATTTGATGCATTAAATGTTATCAACGCTAACGTGATAAATTTAAACTTCGACTTTTTTTGTGTTGTATAGTACGTTTATTGAAAATAAAATCTCATGCAATAACTCGTGACCATGAAAAAGCTCTACATTTTAAATTACATTTTACGTTTGATGTTCTACAGTAGACACACAAAAGCACAAAAACAAACGCCTAGTCTAAACCAAGTTGCTCACAACTGTACAACTTTAAAAATTTGTTGTTCATTTTACCTAAATAATAATAAAACGGTTCGCCTTCTGGTAATGATTATATTCTAAGTTGATCAAATTAATGATCCCTTTTTTTAAGAAGTTGGACAGAAGCAACTACTTCAGTTTTTGTGCGACGTTTCTTGTTCAGGATGAACACTTCATCGCGCTCGCTCCTTTATTGTAAGAGACAAACATTTTTTTAATTATTTTATAAACATAAAAAACAAAAATGTATAATTACATAACTAACAAACATCACCGCACTTAATATAATAAATAATAATTTTATTATTATTTTATTGGTTAGTTACCAAAAAGATAAAGAAAAAATGTTTTTTCTACTACTAGTTGTATAGACTTTCATTATTACGTATAACAGTAGGTTGTAAAGTTGTACTTTTTTAAGCGCAGGTAAATAATATTTTATTATTAACCAGTGGTTAATAATAGACATATTTACAGTTTCTGATAATACAATGACAGTTTCAAAGAAAAAAAGTTTACGAAACTGTCTATCAAGAGCAAGAGATTTTATTTAATGGTAATTTAAGTTTTCAAATCGTTCAATTACTAAATTAATTTAATTTTAAAAAGTAAGTTATTTGAAGTTCGCGCTTAATTAAATGTAAATATTATAGAATTAAATATATTTTAGATATAATCAATACTTAAAATAACAATGTTTTTAAACAATTTAAACAATTTTAGCAATAAAAACTTATCTGTTTATTTTTGTGTTTTTTGTGTCACAAATTACGTCAAAATTAATTCTAATAACTTAATGACAACTAAAATTTAACATTTAAAATTAATATCTTAAATTTTAAATTTGATTTAGTAACAGGTAGAAAGGTTTTAATAATTCTAGTAGTAAAAAAAAATTGTATATACCACGGTTGAGAAGTTCATTATAACCTGCGCAATTTATATCCCTCGACGCTTTGCGTCTCGCGATATAATCTATCGCTTAGCTTATAATGATACACTTCTCCACCTTGATATATAATATACTATTATTGAATTTCATAATTTTTTAAAATATAATAATATTAGTTAGTTCAAAATGTATTCAAATTTCTAAAGTGCGGTGATGTTTGTTAGTTATGTAATTATACATTTTTGTTTTTTATGTTTTTAAAGTAATTAAAAAATGTTGTCTCTTACAATAAAGGAGGAGAAGTAGTTGCTTCTGTCCAACCTCCTAAAAAAAGAGATGACTAATTTGATCAACTAAATGATAATCTGTATGTTGATACGTTAATCTAAAAGAGCCATGTCGATTTTGCGAATTTGTTGTTTGTTGATCTAATGCGATACACAAACGATCTTTCAAATGAACACACACACACATGAACAAATAAAATTGATTTAACATTACAATAGTATATCAAATTTAATAAACCCGCATTGTAATAAATATAAGTATTTTCACTCAAATGAAGACCCCGAAAACTGTAAATCAATATTTCTTGTACTAATTTTCTTTAATTTTATTTAACAAACAGATCAAATTATAATCATTACAATTTTTTCATACCTAAATCATGAATTAACTTTGAATGTCCTCATCCACTACAAGATTTTAATGCCGTTCTATTTGCATAATCGAGTTACTAGTAAGACGAAACTATTATACATCGCATTAAACCTTATTTTTACATAATTAAAATATTCTTACATTAATTTTAATGACTTATAGCATTAAAAACATTAAAGAGGTACCGACGGAAGTTAATGCATTAGTATGTAATGTGTATTCTACAAATTGAAAGATATAAAGAATATTTTTAGAATTTATAAGTACATTCTAATTATTAGAAAAATATATATAATTTCTTAAGTTGTTATATATCGTCTAAAACAATACTTAACAATTCTGTGATTATACCTCAATGGAGTTTGCGTTTTAATTTTAATGAACGTAAAGTTTAACGATACATTAGACGTCTAGTCAATAAAGTGAATAATAACACAGACTGATAGTAAGTTGATGACAATACTTATTACAGATTAAATTAAACACACGTGTTAAAAATGATGTATTATTGCAATGGTTCATCGAAAAATATTTAAAAACAAATAGTTATTTAGTAATTTGATTTTTAAGTGAAATTCTATTCAAATTAATGTTTTCGTTAGTACAAGAGAAGCGTAATCATAAATGTCAATAATAAAATTATTAACCAATACACAAATTAAATAATTCAGAAATGCCACAAATACATCAAAATAAATATAATATTTTTACATGTTTCATAGAGTAGCATATTCGACTCAACATATACTGATAGTTAAAAACAAAGAACAGTGAAATTATTATTGTTATATTAACAATAATATTATTGAATTTGAGCTACATAAATTTGCAGTTACACGAATAATACTAAATCAATGTTAACTAAGAAGACTTTCAAAAATCAGTCTTTTAAACAGATTAATCGAGTATTCGATTAAATGAGTCAAATGTATTTTATGTTATAAAGTATTCAAAATTTATTATACAAAACATTTCTACAAAATCACATTATCCTTTAAAATAAAAAAAAGACTCTGGTAAGAACGTGATGTAAAATTGTAAACAAACATATAAAACTAAATCAATATCGTTTGATAAATGCAACATATTGTTTTTACCCATAAATACTACCTTAGTGCACACATTTTCTGCGTAAACTTGGCGTTTGCCTGTTCAACCATTAAGCAATTGTGTTTTCTCCTTGAGGCAGTACACAACTGTTGCGTCTGCTGCAATAATATTTTATTTGTATTTTATATATAAATAAAAAGTTAGAATCAGATTTTGATTCCTATCGTTACAAAAATAATCCTTGGAAGCTATGACTATGACAAGTATTTCATTGTTTATTTATTTCAATGACCTAAAAGTGTCAGAAGCCACCATTAAAGAAGTCTGCAGCACAGCTTTAAGTTTATTGTTAGAAAAATAATCTACAAACATACGCACACTAGTTTTTATAAAACTAGCACAGAATGGTGTAATTGAGGTAAAGGAAAATGTTCTGTTGACCTATATATATGAATCAACTGTCTGCAAACGGTAACCAAAATTCTTTATGCTCGAATTAGTCTATTTTGAAAACCTGTTTAAAGATCAAAGAAAATGTTCAAGTTCCTAGTTTTGTTTTTTGTTTAAAATAATTTTAAAAATAATATTTTAATTTTTAATAATTGCATTTTTAAAAATAAGGAAATAATTGTTAAATTTAAAAAAAACACTTCTTATGATGACCATTGGTTACCTATTACATTTGAATTTTTTTGTTATTATCGATGCGACTAGCTTTTTTATCTGACCAAGAACAATGTAAAAGATATGGCTAAATACGTTATTATAACATTGCGACAAACAACCAAAAAAATTACAAGCCTAGCATGTTGCATAAAAAATATGTAAAACTTCGTTCTCCTGGAGCTAAAAGTCAGCGTTTGTTATTAACAAATCACAAAAAAAGATGTATTTCTTTCAAAATTGACTCTATACCAAAAAAAAAATTACGAAAAACTTAAAATTAAAGAAACCGGACTTGCATACAGATCGTTCTTTTTGTCGGTCTGTAGCAACTACAGTTGGCGATGCGGGCGGTGATATTTTGACACCAAAACCGTAACGTAAATTCTTGTTACTATAACCAACTAAAAAGGGGATCGACGCAAGAACGCATTTATGTAAAATCCCGCCATTTGGGTCGCGGTTAGACTACAGTAACGTACGATCATACGTTTTAGTTTCACAACGCCATTTCTTTAATGTGCGATTGTTTATTTTAAAAAAATAACAGGTACTCTTGAAAAGTAATACATTTGCAATGCAATACATTTTTAGATAATTTGTAAACAGATTTATTCAAAACATCTTTTCACTTAAATCGCCAGTTGTATCTTTTTCAAACGTATTGCATATTTAGTAGATAAGATAAGCACGTGCATTACAATAAATTTACTTGGATAAACAACATGTTTATGTTACAAAAACACTTCTTATTAAAAATCATAATAACCGAATTATTCATACCTATGTATTTAGTTGTAAAATGTCTTGGAATTATGATACACGCAGCTGAATTTTAAGTTCAACCTATTCGTACTATTGGTACTACATTAGGTGCGCGAAAAATGATTAACGTTCCCAATTTTACAAGCTTTTATGTTTGATATGCTGACGAAGTAAATATGTAAATTGATGATAAATTAATTTTAAACCTAGTTTAACTACAAACCTTTATCACGCAAGAAGACGTTTAAGCATAGATTACCACGTCAAAATATTTGAAATGTTGATGAATTCCCACTGTTTTCTTATTTTAATTCGTTAAAAGCAAACGAATTTATATTTAATGATATTTATCATGTAAGAGAATTTCCATCGTCATTATTATAAATCCGTCAGTTGGCAGCTTAATATTACCGGAGAAGCAAACTACTTAAACGATCACACATTAAAGTGTGGTTGGTCAAGGTTTTAGATGTCAACAAATTTCAAATAAACATCGAACTCGTGCATACAATAACATCTTACATACTAAATCAAAGTCATAATCGTAAACATAACAGAATATCATCGGTCCGTAAAACGCATCACAAAAATCAAACAAAAGAAACTGTACAAAAAAGTGTCGTACGTAGCATAAAAACTAAAACTAAATACTAAAGGTTACACAATGCCATAGAAACTAAAAAAAACTTAACCCTGCAAATTATTTCTTTATTTAACTACTAAAGCAAATAATTATTTATAACAAAAACAGTCGGAACAACCCAAATATGAATGCTTGAATTTTTACTAAAATTCATTCCTGTAAGTTTGGGTTTGACCATTGGTGTTACAAAAAAATTAATTTTTAAAGGCTTTCAAATTTGATGTTGTGACCAACGATTATAATGCAAAGTCTAAATTACACTATTAAATTTCAGGGACGTAGCTAGAATTTTTACGTAAGGTAGGCCGTTAGTGGGCCAAGGTATTATTGGGTGGGCCATAAATTCGATGGTTTTTTTATGACATTCAAAAAGATTTTGAATTAAAGAATTGAAAAAACTTACTTATTGCAAAACAATTCTCCTATTAACGTTTATAAAATCAAATTTCGGAATAATTGCTTCAGGGTCTAAACTTTTTGCTAAAACGTTTTCAATGTTTAGAGTAGCTAGGTGCTTCAACCTTTCATCCCTCATTTTATTACGAAGATACGTTTTCAGACGTCTTAAGCAGGAAAATGTACGCTCCCCAGCCCGCACTAGAAACATGAATAGTGATTGCCGTCACTGTTAGTTTATAAGCTTTAGTAAACACGATTTTATAAGTGTTAAGTAGCTCGATTAGTTGCATTATATTAGTAATATTTACATTATTTTCTAGTTCATACTGATTTATTGTTTTAGGTATTATTTTTAGTTCGGTTTTTAATGTTTTACTATCAGCTTTATAATGACCTACTAACGCTTTCAAACAGTCATAATCTAAGAAATCTTTATTTCCACCGTAGTGGCATCAAATGATAATCAAAATTTGACATACCCAAACCCGGTTGTTAACCTTAAGAAAACGTTTTCCTAATGGCTCACTTGTATTTAAGCTAACTAAAAAACTCCTGTCAAACTAGTGACTCAGAAAAACTACAAAAAAATTAAAAGATAACGTTCATGACAAGTAAAAAAGCATAGTTTATCGTACGCTGTTTACATGTGTATTTTCTTAAAGGTAGTGTTTAACGTCCATGCCTCGGAGTAAAGGTATCAATCGCATATGCACGTCGTGTAAGAGTCTATTATAGGTTTGATGCTTCCTTTAAATAATTTCCACAATCGATCCTATTGTTCATGATCTAGAATCTAGAAAAGATTAGAAAAAACTTACTCTGCGTTAAATAAATTATCTAATTAAATCTGTTTTCAAAATACATAACGCCACAACACGTAGGTGTGTTAAAACTAACGCCTTACTACCTTCTTTTGGTGGAAACAAGGGCAAAAGTATTAACAATTGTTTTTCTCACATAGAAATTGTTTAAAAAACATATAGTGTACGTGATGAATTAGTGGTTGTTGTTCCAGTTAGTAAATTAGTCAGTACTGCACTTAAATTGTACCACTAAAAGACATACCCTGCAAGTTTACCGTTTCTTGACTTAAAACATGAAATAGAATGCATGTTCAAGTCTTGGAAATACAGAATTGTCTTAATGAGAAAATTGAGTCGAAGCGTTGACGTAAAAGTGAGAAGTTCTTGATTCATTATAATAAAATCATAATGTTAGGTAATAAATTAAACCTAAGTAAAAATGACTTATGTAATTGTAATAAATGTAATATAAAACTAATGACTAGATTGTAGAATATTCTTCACTAGGAGGGGCAAATTAAACCACTTAAGATTTTATTATGGCGACGTTTCGTGCAATCAGGCGTGCACTTCTTCAGGCCACTGAAATATTTTGTGAGTAAACTACACATTTCTTTTTACATAAGAAATAATACATTTTAGGTACAAACAACGTAGAAACTTACACTAAAAGGTTAGAGTGGAATAGTCCTTAACTCCAAACGACATGAAACGTTTAAATGTCAAATAAATTAAAAAGTCAAATAAATTAAAATAGTTGTAAATGAACAATTAACTATGAAGTAGATGTTCACAAGTTGAAAAAATTAAAGTTCAAAAATGAATAGGCGACGTAATAAAAGATAAGATAATCCAGCCTAGTTGTTCTGAATACTGCAGACTAATTGTTCTAGTAAAGAAGAAAAGGAACGAGACACGTAAGTGTATTAATTATTGTGAGTTTTAAACTTACTGTAAAAGATAGATTTTCTTTACTGCTAATCGATGACAACTTAGATGCGTTCAACGGAAAAACCTTGTTTACATTTTTAGACCTATTGCTAAAAGAGTATTCGCATTACGTTGTTTGTAACGGCACTAGGAAAGTAATAGCATTTAAAAATGCCATTTGGTATATGTACGGTATCTCAAAATTTTGCTAGGTACGTAAGTTTAGTTTTTAGTAACCTTTTACGTGACAAAAAAATATTGATTTACTTTGACCGCCGCCAAAAACATCGAACATTTTGAGATTTTAAAAATTGTATTAACGCGCATGGTCGAAAATCTTAGGTTTTAGATAAATCAAGTTTTTTGAAGTCTAAAATTTGTATTTAAGATATTTAGTAAACCGCCTGGTCAGAAAAATGTAGAAGCAATTATTAATTACCCGGTACCAAAGAACTCTCATAAAGTTTATAGTTTTATTGGATTGACGTCTTGCTTTAGAAAGTTTATTAAACATTTTGCGGTTTTGGCCAATGCGCCAGTTTAATGCTTTTGAACTGTTAAAAACCTAGTTATCGCAATTTTTGTTATTATGTATACATTCACCATTATTGGATACCGAGTTACATTGCGATGCCAGCTCCGTTCGTTTTAATGCAGAAACAAAAGATTGATAATAAGTTTTATCCTGTATTCTACTACAGCAACGGAATTGTAAACTCTCGTAATAAGATACGCCCTTGAGCGTTTTTGCATATATTTGTATGAAATTAAGTTTAAGATTGTAACTGATTGTATCTCAGTGAGACAGGCTTGTAAAAGAAAAACATAAACTCAAAGATAAATCGGTGGACTCTAAATTTTCAAAATTTTGATTACGAGTTAGGACATCATAATGAAACAAGTATGCAGCATGTAGTAGGTGCCTTAAGTCGCACGCAGAATATTATGTGCATTAATTGTCAAACAAATTCAAGATATAAAATTCGGGAACTGTTAGAAAAGCAGAAGGATTCATTATATGAACTTCAAGTTGGGATAGTTTGTAGAAAAGCGAAAGATAAAATTTTATTTTATGTACCTAAAAATATGCAAAAAATATAATACGCACTTGTCATGATGATGTGGGTATCGGGTATCGGAATTGATAAAATGGTAAATTTAATCAAACAAACGGATTGGCTTGTAAAATTCCAAGAAATGGTGAAAACGCACATTTATAATTGCCTCAAGTGCAATGTC
Source organism: Aquatica leii (assembly GCA_035610365.1). Taxonomy (NCBI): domain Eukaryota; kingdom Metazoa; phylum Arthropoda; class Insecta; order Coleoptera; family Lampyridae; genus Aquatica; species Aquatica leii. The sequence continues at coordinate 205,298,167 of CM069432.1, read as the reverse complement.
TTTTTCTTTGTACATGAAAAATGGGAAGGATTATTACATAACGTAGATAAAGATAATAAACCTCTTGACACTCTGCACGTTAATCACTTTGGATCACGTTACCTTTAGACGAAATAGACATATATTTTTGGTAATGCCTTCCGCAAGTTTATTAAATTGTTTCCTTGCCGATCAACTAATATGCAGTCATTTTTTGCACATTTAAGGAGGTATTTGCACGCTACAGTCTTTTTGAGTGGCGAATTATTCAATTAGTGTTTTAGAGGCGTTTCATTATGTCGTGAACTGTGACCTTGAGTCGAAAATCGGAATTAATAAAGTAAAAAGTCAAAAGTCAAAAATTTGAAAAGTCTATCTGAATTCCAAAAACGTTAATCTATTTAAAAGACACTCACGTCAATTAAAAATTAAAAATAAACAGATATTTATTTATAAATTAAAATTTAATTTACTTATAATAATACCTAAAGACCTATTAACAACAAATACAACGATAAAAGCAAAGAAGGTTAGAAAAAATGTACCGGCGAATGTTTGTAAGATGGATAATAACAATATTTTGACATATACAGCGCCACGGTTCACGAGATCCTAAAAGACGTCTAACATTACTCATTAAATTAAACACATTTAGCAAAAACGTAAACTAAATTACTGGTGCTGTCATCTTACACAAATCAATCGAACGGAAATGTAACTACCAATCTAGCAACTTAAACGATGTACAGCAAAATGTTACTAAATTAGTTCAAATGTTACTAAATTTATTTAGGTACAATTAATTTAAAATTAGTAAGTTTGTAAGAGTTAAATTTGTAATTATATTCCGCAGCAGCCTGATATTTACTTAACATGCTATTTATTTTTAGACATAAGTAAGCAAATTCGTCAAAACAGTGATTTATGTATGTTCAGTTATTATGGCTATTTAATATCATTTTTTACAATTTATATTACTTTAATTATACCTAGATTACAGTAAAATACTTAGTTTTATTTACCTTCGTTGTTAATTTTAATCTCAATATACTTATACTTTTTAACTGTACCTAAAAACCTTATATTTTTTCAATATGGCCGACTGCTATAATATCACCCTAAACATTATTTTTGTATGTACAGTAAACCTCGTCAAATCGTTTCCGATAGAGGTAGTTGTTTTAGATGAGTACCCTTTAAAGAATTTTTAGATAAGTGTCTAGTTTTGATTTAGACTGCATATCCATGGTCGAATTGCCAAAATAAACGTTTCAATAAATTAATGGTCCCTATAAAAGACAAACTAGTTGATGTTGAGAAAAAGATCCATGGGATGATGTTTTAGTTAATTAGTTAATGTACAATTTGCTATCAATAATACTATTGCTAGAACCATATATAATATATAATAACCTTATCTATATTTTTTTGGTATTAATCAAAAGGGAAAAGTTCATGATAACGTAAAGCAATTTTTAAACAAAAATGAATACTTGTCGGTAAATTGTGTTGATTTAAATGTAATTAAGGCTAGGGCTTAGGTTCTAACCAAAGAATTACCAGAATATAATAAACATTTGTATGACAAAAAGTTGTTACCTCAATTTAAGGAACTCTATGTAATTTTTTTCAAGTTAGTCAAAACCGTTTAAATGCGTCTTGACATACATGTTTCACGTATTAAAGATCTATGAAAAAAAATTCAATAAAACATGTTTGCAGTTAAGCAGTCTATCACGTAGTAGTTATTTGTATCACTACTTTAGAAAGTGCTGTTTTGTTAATAACAGTTATTTCGTTACAATTTAACTTATAATAAAATAAAACTATTACTGTTTGTGAGATATACGCGAATTTATTATATTTGTTAGTATTATTATAAACAATAACACAGATATATGTTAATAAATATGACAAATGACGTAAAAAATTAGTGATTATTAGTGGCAACTTCTAGTTATAAAATTCTACTACACTTTACCGACCTAGACCACAAAAGGAAAATTTCCGGCCGATTTTGCTGTCTGCAAAATACATCAAAACAGATGACAACACAGAAAATATACAGGGTATTTTGTTCAACTTAGACTAAACCAAACTTTTGCTTACTTTAAAGCAATCACTGTATTATTGCATCTTTAAATATTTTTTTTCATTTAAAATTGGTTTTTGTTGAAATAGACTTCTATTGCGGTCTATAAAGATACAAATATCTCTGGATCTAACTGAAACTGATTTTAAAAGATTTGATGTAAGCTTTCGAATTCAACATAAATTGCTAAATCCTTTTTTTTTTTAAAACGCACCATACTTAGGAGGCGACGTATCAATTATTTAAGTGCAAATTTTAGCATTAACAAAACGGTAGAGCGCCAACCATTAAACGATAGACAGGACAATGAATGATATACATGACGACAACAAATTTTGCTTTATAATGTGTCACGATTATACGGTAAAAAAGTTTGCTTCTTACACTAACGTATGTTCTAACAGTCTTAATTAAAGATGTCATGCAAATATTAAACCTAATTAAATTCAAAATCGCCAATATACTCATCCCAAACAGTTTATAACTAATGTATAAAAAATAACAAGTAAACATTATATTTATTATAATAAAACAAAAAATTGACAAACTCCATCTATTTCAAGTAAAATGTATATTAAAATTACTAAGTAAAAAGCCTTGAGTGTTTAGTTAAATAAAACAACAAACAACAGCTTTATTAAAAAACTTGTGACAAACGTGACTGATTTTCTAACAATTTTATATGTGCTACTAACTACATCAACAGGTTTCTAATTACGTTAAATGTAAAGTCTTCTCACAACTGAATTTTTATGATTTTAATAAACTTCATAATTTTTAGTAAGTGTCAGGTTAAACTTTTTTAGATATCTTTATTAAATTATGTTAAACCACCAGTTATAATAACTTTCGAACAAATGTTGTTCACTTAAAGTTGTTTTATCAATTTAAACTGGAACGATCGCAATGCGGGAAGTTTGAAAAAATAATATAATTTACAATGTACGCACGTCAATAAAAGGCCCTAGAATGCATGTAGCGGGTATATTGAAAGGAAGTGCAGCCTTCACGCTACACACATGTCACAAATGACAGTGCAATAACTTTTCGATTCAACGAGCTCGTTTCTTTTTCAGTTACATCTAGATATGATGTTTGCTATATAACATACTACAAGCCTAAACGCGCACGTTTGATGAATTAGTACCTTGTAAATTACAACGTATCCCATTAACCATCCCTATTTAGTAATGTTTGTGCAGTACACGTTGTCTTTTGTTTGAAGTAAAACCAAAATTAGAAGTCATTTAAGATAAGCATTATCTCAAGGGCCATTTAGGATGAAAACTATTATCTTTGTATTTACAGCTGTTTTCTTTGTTATTCCGATCAGAATTGTCGGTAACTCCAGAAAAACAACTTGCTTTCAGTAGGGGATTATACGTAGACATCTAACTAGTAAGCCTTAGGGAGTATCAAACTTTTCTCTAATTGTTTACGTGACATTAAGAACAATCAGTGCTTTCAACTAGAAAGAAGTGCATTCGTCTTCTGTCCCACCTGACAATATATATAGCAATGTTTTCTGTTTTATAACTAAAACCCCAGTTTCTATTGCAACATAATAGATATTTCATCTATATATTATTCTGTTAACAATAAAATTATTATTATCAATCAAATGTAATTATTGCCGTAACTGTGTATCAAAACACATGCTGGTTCTTTAATAAAATTCTTAATATATCTGCTACTTCCATCCCATGGAGCAATTTTATCATAAGTGGGTCATACGTTTTGTTATACATTCCTAATTGTGTTTGGTAGAAGAATTTCGAGATGTTTTTCTTTATGAGAAAATATATTGCCTTCATTTCGTTTTATTTGTAGTTCTAAATATTTTATATTTCTTCGTATTTTAAGTTATTAACTAATCTTCATTTTAAATTCTTAAAAAAACTTTCTACTAAAATTTGGCTCAGAGAATACTGCAAATACTTGGGTTACCTAATTAAACCTGATAATAGAAATTTTTGTTGTATGCATGTGTTCGTGATACAGTTTATTAAGAGAAACTCGAACGTAGTCTATTCGCCTCAACACATTAGTGATGTTAACATAGTAAACAAAAATAGACAATAAATCTTAAAAGTATCACCGGTTAGTTATAATTATATAATATAATTAATTTAAAGAGTATAATTATAAGTTCATTTTGAATATTTATTATTAAACAAACACCAAAAAAAATTAATTACATATTTGTAAAAATGTTGAGTTACATTTATTAATTTAAAAATGTATAAATACAGAAGTATATGGCGCATTTACAATTCAAAAACTAGTACAATTACGCAACAATGTGTTTTTATAAAAGTTAAATTTTATTTTGGTTGATGCTGAATAGTAAACTATTGAAATAAAAACTTTATTGCGTAAATACCTCATTATTTACATTGTCTCTAAGTAAATTAATTTTAAAAACGTATCCGTTAACGATTGTTTTAGGCGAGAAAAACCGCATATAAACAACCGTTGGATTAAATGTTTACAAGCATTTGAGATTTTAAACACAATCGAATTGTCGTGAAAATGAATTTAATTCAACTTGAATTGAAACTTATACCAAAAATGAGTTTAAAAGGATATATTAAAGCTGTTGTGTGACTTCACACACTAATGGACTGTATTAACACTTGTTTTTGTATATAAAATATTTATTTTTACATTACTTTACTGTTACTAACACTAATACTAACACCCTTTTCTAGCACTATCTACTACATCATTTTTAACACTCCCTCTAATTCTTAAAAACGACTCATACTTATGCATTATTTAAACACCCTTGCTAGTCACGAGCATTGCCAAAACAAAATCTGCATCTAATAATTTGTTAGTCTTTGAAAACATTAATTTTAAAATTACTACTAAACTAGTATTATTACGCATTGCCGGCGCTACTTTTTTAATAATGTGATTGTTTACTGGTTTATTTTTAATTTATACAAAAATCAAACGAAGATCATAGGATCGATTCGCGTGCACGAACTAAAGTAATAACTACAAATAATTAAGTAGACAAACGGCAGCTTAGCAAACAAAAAAACGTACAGAGCGCCGGAGCAAACATTACCCCCGGAAAATATGTGAACTAAATTTAAAAATTTCTAGTGGCAAAACAATCGACCAATCACAATTATGGAATCATAGCAAGTACCTTCCCTAACAAAATTTTTAATTTGTACTCGTTTTGGCGTTTACAAGTTGTGTTCTTAATTTTCCATATTTGGGTCTTATTCATCTTTATTAAATAGTTTTTTTCAAAACTCTTACTGTTGTGGATTTTTTGATAAATCGGTAAGTACATAATACCAAATATAACAGCATATGACACTTATTCTAAATTATTGCAATCTTAAAGATAGATTTATGTAAACCAATTTAATATTTATCATTTAACATTTAAGCAGTTAAACAACGGATCCCTAATTAACTAAATTTTAAATTTAATTCATATTGCGCCTTACATTATCTTTGCATTGCGCATTCTCACACGCAACTCGAAGTATGTGCGCTAAAACTTCCGTAATTTGTTATTAAACACTAAAATTGCTAAAATGTAACGAATTTAACTATATCAACATATATCAATGTGTAACCTACGCGGATGTGGAAGTGTGTTTGGTGTGTTTGCATAAATGGGTACTACTTTTGTAATAAAAAATACATTGACGGAATAAAGAACGTGTAATAAAAGTAAAAATAATATAACCACGGCAAGCAATCGTAAGCACAGACCTCAAGGTGATGGGTTTGAATGATAATAACTACAAAGACGTGAACTCCGTTAAATTTATTAACTATACTTAATTAACTATTTACATTAGAGAAGAATGAACAATATTTGAATTAAACATATTAGAATAAAACACTATTTAAAATAAAATATTTGGACGCCAATCACATTAAGTGATGAATAAAAAGCGTAAAATCTTATACCTAATAAGTAATTAATATTAAATGCAAATATCGTAAACGTTTGATTTGTTATCGAGTGAAAAGTTTTAATAACACAATTTAACTACTTGAATTCAAAACGTAACAGGTAGTATTAATTTCAGTTGACTCACCATGTTTAACATAACGTTATCGGATATCTTCTATTTTTAGCACATCTTGGTTAACGTGATAAAATTCTTCAACAGGAATAAACCAATGTATAATAAACTTCAATAACTGATAATCCATTAATTCAACGACAAAACCAAAAGAAAGGATCCAGAATAAAAATACAATAAACGAAAAGATCCAATAAAAAGAAAGATCCAAATAAAAATAGAAAGACCCTAAATATAAATAATTAGAACATTTTTTGAATGACATTATGTACTCACGCTGCGTTTAACACAACGGTCTTCCAAACAAAGTCCTTTGTCTAACGATTGCGTAACATTGCGAAACCACAATAATTAGATGGAATGAATAAAAATTAAATTACATGCGTTTTTACGCCATAATCAAGAAAATTTGACTTCCCTGCATCACACACGTGAACTACGCGAGATCGTTCAAACGGAAGTGAACAGAGATGAAGTTTTAGCTACAACGTGCTACAACTCAGGTAGATTGAAACAACGCGACGTTGCCAAACTGAATAAATTTACGTGCAATATTAGTTGCAAAAATAAACGATTGTAAAATTGAATTTTAATGTAATGAATTATAACGGGACGTTACACACCCCCTCCATAAAATTTGAAATCGGAAGGTTTCAAACTTTGAAGTGCAGAACAAAACAAACAAACGCAAAATCGACAACAAACGCAAAATAAACAATAACAAACGCAAAAAGCAAGTCTCGCAACATCGTTGCACAAGAGTCAAATTCCAAAACTTATTTCCTAAAGAAAATAACTTAATCTAATGAAATCCTAATCTAAACCTTAAACTAGAAGTCAAAATCGGTAAAGGTAGTAAAACCTAATAAGTCACAATCGAGGATAGCGGATTACACTTTAGGAATACCGTCCAACCTACCATTTTCCCAAAGCGGAAGATGAAACTAGAATTACAAGTTCGACAGTACTATGTAACGAAGGATATAGATAAAAGAGGGACGTCGCGCGAATCCGCGTCATCGTTTGACGTATATTCCACAAATACCAAAACACTCGAAACAATTTCCACCTTACTCAATAACTCAAAAAGAGAAGAGATTGAAAATAGAATTGCAGAAGAAATACTAAACAAAAGTTCCCAAGGTTAGTCGGCTCTTACGACAAGCAACAGGTATTGCTGTGAAAAAATTCTGCTCCCGTCCTCACACAGGGCAAATGAATAAATAACAAGATTAAATACAAAACTTTAAAATGAAAAGAAAATCATCACCAATACTTCAAACAAGGAAAATAGGTATTAATGCTCTAAAATGAGTTTTAAAGTTACACATATAATTATATGCTCAAAGGTAAACTCAAAATGTTCGTCTTAACAACTGCAAGTAAGCAATTAAAAACTCAAATACGAAAAGACGAGTTCCAGAGAAGAAATTCTCAGAATCGGCAATAAAATGTAATCAAATACATCAAAATAAAGCAGTAAAATAACTGCAAATAAAATAAAAGTCTTTGGTCAGCGCATTAACCAAAGAATTCATATACCCACACTGTGGTATAAAATAAACATTGAGATTTCCTCAACATAAAATAAAATATAAAACATAAGGCATCCAATCACTTAGATTGTAATGACCCTCAAGGGTGAGCATCAATAAAATTTAATTAAAAATGTAAATCCCAACCGAAGCTTGAAGTAAAGGAAAATCACAAAAATCTAATGAGGTTTCAAATCTTTAACATGAAAAATTCCTAACGGCTTATTATCAGGTGAAGATAATCTATAAGTACTTGGACCCATAACTTCAACAACTTTCGCTTCAATAAATTTTGAAGCCAATTTAGAACTAAAATGCTTTGACGCATCAGAAAGAACGAAATTTTTCTTCCAAACCAAATCTCCAAGTTTAAGTTTTAAAGGTCTACGCCTTAAATTATAAGAATGAGAATTACGCTCGTAAGCTAAATGAAGATTACGTTTAACTTCTTTAAAAATAGGTGACAATTCATTAACATCTTGAACTAACTGTTCGCGAGTATTCAAAGTCAACTCCTCCTCCCTAAAATCTTTGAACTTACCATAAAAATCTCCAGAAATTGGAACAGTACGACCAAAGGCCAAAAAAGAAGGTGTAAATTTAGTGGACTCGTGCACAGCATTACGTAACGCGTGACCAATTTTATGAATTTCAACATCCCAATCTTTATGACTGTCAGAAATATAACTACGAATAGCAGTACCAACCACTTTGTTAACTCTTTCTACGAAATTAACCTGTGGGTGATAACTAGCATTAAACCAAACAGAAGAAATTTTATATGACTGCATCAATTTATTAAACAGTACACTTTTAAATTGAGGACCATTGTCCACCATACAAATCTGAGGAACACCATAAACCAAAAATACGTAATTTTCCAAATATTCACAAATATGTTTTGCAGAAGCGTTGCGCATCGGATGAATCAAAGTAAATTTAGTAAACCAATCACAAACAACTAATAAAACTGTATTGCCTTGTTTCGAACGAGGAAAATGACCTACTAAATCAATTGAAAGACATTGAAAAGGGAATGAAACTTCTTTTTCTTTACCCATAAATCCAAAATGATTAAACTGAGAAGATTTACTCTTACAACAAACAGAACAACGACGAATATATTTAGCAACATCAGACTTTAATTTAGGCCAATAATATAATTCTTTAATTTTCGAAAAGGTTTTGGTAACACCTAAATGCGAAGAAGAAGGGTCATCATGACACTGAAGTAAAATTGATTTCCGTAAACTTTTAGGAACCACTAACTTCCACTCAACTAAATTTGAATTAATTTCTAAATTATTTGAAACGAATTTATAAAGTTTCCCATCATCTATTCTCCAATCAGGGTACAAATCGGGTTGATTAGTAATATTATCAATCATCTTTAAATACCAAGGATCAAAATCAGTAATAGAAAATTCCAATGAACTAATTTCCAAAGGAGCACGAGAAAGAGCGTCAGGAACAACATTAAGTTTTCCCTTACGGTGAATGACTTCAAAATCAAATTGTTGAAGCTTTACGCTCCATCGAGCTAAACGACCTGAAGGATCTTTTAAATTATTAAGCCAAATCAAAGAATGATGATCAGTAACAACCTTAAAATGAGTACCTTCAATATAAGGATGAAATTTATGAATTGCAAAAATAACAGCTAAAAGTTCACGTTCGGTAATTGAATAATTACGTTCGGCTTTATTCGAAGTACGAGACGCATAAGCAATGACTTTTTCATTTGTTTCTTCCCCTTGGGTAAGAACACAACCTACTCCATAATTGGAAGCGTCACATTGTAAATAAAATGGTTTAGTAAAATCTGGACTAGCTAAAATAGGTGCTTCTACTAAGCGTGATTTAATTATATCAAATGAATCTAAAGCTTCTTCGGTCCAAACAACAGTTTCTTTCTTCTTCTTTCCTTTCAACAAATTATTAATAGGAGCCAAAATAGTTGAAAAATCTGAAATGAATCTACGATACCAACTACACATACCAGTAAAACGTTTGATTTCCGTGGCTGTCTTAGGTAACGGAAAATTAACAATTGCATCAATTTTTGAAGGATCGGTTTGAAGACCATTCTTATTAACAAGATAACCTAGATATGACAATTCAGGTTTACAAAATTCACATTTAGCCAAATTAATAGTAAAATTTGCCTGCTTTAAACGTTGATAAACTTTTTTTAAAATTTCTAAATGTTCTTTAAAAGTACTGGAAATGATAATGATATCATCAAGATATACAAAAACAAATTGAGATAAAGACTCGTCAAATAAGGTGTCCATTAAACGTTGAAGAGTGCTAGGAGCATTGGTTAAACCCATAAGCATAACTCTATATTCAAATAAACCCCTACGAGGTACAGTAAATACAGTTTTTTCCTTACTTGCATCATCAAGAGGAATTTGCCAAAAAGCTTTCTTTAAATCAATAGATGTCAAATATCGGGCATCTCTAAATCTATCTAAAATATCGTCTAATAAGGATGTGGATATGCATCCTTTTTAGTCAAAGAATTTAATTTTCTAGCACCAAAGCAAACTCTATAGTCGCCTGACTTCTTCTTAACCAATACCATTGGAGAACTCCAAGGGCTTGTACTAGGCTGTATAATACCTTGTTCTAACATATCATTAATCTCTTTATTTGCATGCTCAAGCATTGCAGGAGATAAAGGATAATAACGCTGTTTCACTGGAACTGCATCACCTGTATCAATCGAGTGAGTAACTCTAGTAGTTAAACCTAATTGAGGTCTGTCTAAAGACTCAAATAATTTAATAATTTTCGACAAATCGGATTTTTGTTCATCACTTAAGTCACTTAAAGATTTAATCATCTGAAAATTTGAAGTTTCTGCAGAATGTGCAAAGAATTCATTATTAATAAAATCTACAGTTAAACCAAAGGTTTGACAAAAATTAATCCCTAACGTTAAAGCAGTTTCAATTGTGTCAGACACAATGACAATTAATGAACGGGTAATTCCATTAATAACAAAAGGCAAATTAATAGTACCTAAAATTCTTTGAAAAGAACCATCGGCTGTAGTTAATGAAGGAAATTCATGATTTCTATTCAATTTCAAATCATATTTATCAATTAAGTAAAGTCCTGGCTTACCTAAAATTGAAACATTTGTTACGGTCAAAATTTTCATTAGGTACGCCTATGTGTTTTCGACGTAAAATTAGATTCAGGTGTTGACGCCATCTATCGGATTCGTTGGTCACTTTGTGTTGAGCAGACGGCATCCGGTGACAGACCTATGTCTGCGTGAATTGAATATCGTTTTCAAGAATCATCCACGTGTTGGGACACGATGGAAATTAGTAGTTTCTCTTAAATAATTGATTTCATCCACGCAGACGCCATGTGCCACCTTCATGAATAGGGGTATTCGTATCGTTACATAAAATCCTCAAGGGGAAAACTATAATCGAAAGCGGAAGATCTTAATTACTGGAAACGATTAAATTCTATTCGGAGGCAATAACTTAACCTTGATGACTATCACATTGTTCGGAAGATCCTAATTACTGGAAACGATTGAATTCTATTCGAAGGCCATAACTTAACCTTGATGACTATCACCTTGTTCGGAAGATCATAATTATTGGATACGATTGAATTCTATTCGGAGGCAATTACTTAATACCACCATAGGCGTAACATTAATGTAACAGCAGACGATAAGTGTCGGTTCGATTACTGTCCCTTAAATGTGTCTTTATTTGTAGTTTGTGAGTCGCCAGGTAGACACGACTATGTTTTCAGGAAGTTTAATTGCAGGAGGCCGTAAGAAAAACGTTTTTCTGAAAGTACCCTGGAATTTGGTAAGTCAATTTTTACTTATTTATGCGTTGTCGCTACGGTGTAAACTCACGACTTATTATCTTTGCTAATTGTACGTTCGAATTGATTTGTTACTTGTATTTGTTACTAAATTAATTTAGGTAAATTACTTATCGCTTGCTGCTTATATCCACAATCAATTATCATTGTTAATGTTACTTACTGATAAAGTTTTATACATGTTATAGTACTTACACTCTTGTTTGACGTGTAGTGTAAGTTGCCGATCCTGTTGCTATTCTCTTTTCTATATTCTCTACAGTACCGGCTTATATTTGACTATTTAGTTGTTAATAGATTTATCTTTATAGAGGAATTAAAGTACCATTGTTATTAACTATTGAGTTTCTTTTCCTTTTATTCGTTTCTTTCAGCGGTTACGAACCTAACATCTAGTTACAAGTTTCTTACCATTCTGCTGTGAGCAGGCAGAACTGACTTTGGATAGGCTCTGGCGCCCTTAATTATCTTTTCATTATTGTCTAGGAACCCTACCCTCTCTCCGACTATTGAAAGTTGGCCGTGCAGGTTCGTAAAACCACCTAAAGCTTGTAACAAATTTGGCGCCCAACGTGGGGCCTCGATTATCTCATATCGAATTTCTCATTTCACTACATTTCTTTTAGCTATTTTCTTTAATTGTGATTAGCGTAGGATTACTGGTACTCATAGGTAACTTATACTATTGAATTTCTCTCGACTTAGTGTGTAACAAATTGGCTACCCGACTTTTCGATTCTTTTTTTGAACTTCTCATTCGTTATAATTCTTTCTGCTGTTTAGATTTTTTTCTCTAATTAGTATAGGGTTACTAGCAGGAGTGGGTAGTTTATATTGTTGACTTGCTATCGATTTAGTGTGGGCGATCATAAGTTCTTCTAGCTTTATTGATTCTTTTATTTTTTCTTAGTCTTACGTGGGTTTGATTTTACTTTGCTTTGTTTCTTTAGTTACTGCTGCTAGACTTGACGTCTGAGTTACTTTACTAACTTTTACTTTTGTTATTTTCTTTAGTGCTGCAGTTTGACTGTAGATTAGCACTTTGCTTACGTTTCTTTTAATCGGACCTTCGCTTTGATTTTTGGATTGACTCGACTACGTCGATTAAGTTGTTTTTTTCTTATTGAATTACTTACTGGGTAGTAATACGGCTGGTACTTACTGTTATTTTGAATTTTTGTCAGACACGGGGTAGCACATTTCCGTTGGAGTTGACAACTTTGGTTAGTTTATTGTTTACTTGTTATTGTTTTAGCTATGTATTCTTCAGATGAAGAACCACCATTTCTTACTTCTTCGGACTCTGATTCCGAAACGAATTTAGGTAATTGGAATGTTACTTTTTCGGGTGAAGATCCTTCTTTACTTATAGAATTTCTTATTCGTATCGACGAGTTGTGTTTGTCTCGTGGTGTTTCACAACATCAACTTTTTCTTTCAGCTTTCGAAGTTTTATCTGGCAAAGCTCTTCTTGTTTTTAGGACGAATCGAAGTTCGTTACGTTCGTGGGATGATGTTGCTGCTTTGTTGAAGTCTGAGTTTTTACCGTTGGATTATGATGAGTGCTTGATGAATACTATTCACAGTCGTACGATGGGAGCTAACGAAACCATTGGTACTTACGTTACCTCAATGCGATATCTTTTCCTTCAGCTAGCAGAAACGGTCTCAGAGCAAATGCAGCTCAAGGTTATCCGTCGAAATCTAACGCCTTTCTATCAACTTCCTTTAGCGTTGATTGAGATTACATCTATTGCTCAATTAATATCTTTAGGCAAGCGTTTGGAGTCTAACATCAATTCTCGCGATTCTTTCCACTTCTCTACAACAGAAGTTGGTGACAAAGTTCAAGAGTCATCGGTAGTCTTTGCTAGTAAGAGTTCTACTTCCGTCTCTTCTGCTATTTCTGCTACTTGCTCTCTTACTTCTTTTCCTCCCAATACTTGTGTTCGTTGTCGTTCTCAAGGTGATAAGCCTTTACGTACTGTTCGTTCTCTTCTTTCTCTTCCTCCTAATTTCTTTTCAGTTTCTAGGATTATTAGGCCTACTACTGATCCTTGGTATTTAGGTATGATATCTAAAGTTACTGCTTCTCCTCGTCGTTTCTCTCGTTGGTGTCTCGTGAAAGGTCTTCTATGTAAACGTGTACGCATTTCTTCCTCTGACTCTTGCGTGTGGAAATTAGTTGTTCCTTCGGACCAACGCAAACAATTAATCCACGATCACCATCTTCCATCTGAGCGTGAACACCGCAGTGTTAGGAGTACGTTGGAAGCTCTTCGCTATCACTTCTACTGGCCTCATATGAGACCCAAGGTTGCTGAGTTTATACGTCACTGTTCTTGTTCGAACGCACCGCGAAGCAATCCCATTAGGTCATGTCACGGTTTGCCAGCAACAATGAAGCTTTCCAACACTAGTGTTGCTACAAGGTCTACGCGTCTGCATAAGGATCGTGCTGTTTCTCCGGATGTAAAGGCCGCTGCTATTGCTTTTGCATCTCCTTCTTCAGTCGCTTCTAATTATTCTTTGTTGTCTCCTTCTCTTAATCGTTCTCTTCTTTTTCATCGGCGTCGCAAGCGTCGTAAGTGCTAGTTCACTTTTTGGGCTTTTGACTTTCGACCTTTGCTATTCTTTTGGTTCTTTTCTTTCGGTTTTGGTGGTTCGAGTCTTTGAATACGTCGTCGGTATCTTGTTGGTTGTAGCTTGGATGCTACCCAATTGTTCTTCTCATATTGCTGTCACTGATTTTCTTTTCTTTGCTTAAGTTTCTAGTACTTTTGTTTTGGTTTCTTTCTTCTCCATCGTACTTCAGGACAGACTACCTTTCCGTCTGTATATATTTATATCCGCTCGTCGGCATTTTTGGATCGGTACGTCATATATAGAATTCTCTCTTCTGCTTTTGGATTTAGTTTTTCTTTTCTTGAGTTTTCTATTCCGCTCGTCGGCATTAAAGTCGTGAAGTATACTTTCCAATTTGGGGCAGCAATTGGTACGCATTCGTTCTATAACTAATATTGATACATTTTCTCATACCTTGTTTTTTCTATTTTTTGGGCGGTTGGTTGGGCATTGAAGGGTTGGTCACTCCCTTTCGTTCCTTCTACGGAGAGAAGAACGAATCAGACTCTTACACCTTGTCTTATCTTTCTCCGTCTGTTTCTTTTCTTCCTTTCTTGTTTTTCTTACTTCTTATTTTTTTCCTTCTTCTTGATTTGTTGATCACCTACATGCCACATCTCTTTCTTTCTTCTTCTTCCTCCTAAAGGTTAACCCTCATAGGGCGGTTGGTTGGGCACCGTAGGGTGGTCTCTCTTTTCATTCTTTTACGGGGTGAAGAATGAATCAGGCAGTTACATCAAGCCTTATCTATCTCCGTCTTTTTCTATCTCTTATCTTTTCTACTTTTTATTTTTTTCTTCTTGGGCTTAGGGACTTTCTATGTGACATCAATTCTTTTTTTCTTTTTGATCTTCTTATGGTTCTCCTCTTGGGTGGTTAGTTGAACATAGAAATACCTAGTCTTATCTTTCTTGTCTTTTTTTTTATCTTGGCTTGTTGCTTGAACACTTTCTTTTGTCTTTTTAGTAACTTCCTTCTTTAGTGTTCACTGCAACTGTGTTTCTTTTTTTTCTTTTCTTTCTCAGTTACTTTTCTTGCTGTATTGGGGTTAGTGGGCTTAGGGACTTTCTATGTGACATCAATTCTTTTTTTCTTTTTGATCTTCTTATGGTTCTCCTCTTGGGTGGTTAGTTGAACATAGAAATACCTAGTCTTATCTTTCTTGTCTTTTTTTTTATCTTGGCTTGTTGCTTGAACACTTTCTTTTGTCTTTTTAGTAACTTCCTTCTTTAGTGTTCACTGCAACTGTGTTTCTTTTTTTTCTTTTCTTTCTCAGTTACTTTTCTTGCTGTATTGGGGTTAGTGGGTTTTTGTTTTGTTGTTTTTGGTTTGGAACTTGGAATAGACTGCAACGTCGCTTCTTGTACTCTGTACTTCCGCTTAGTCGGCATTTTTGATGTTGTTAGTCACTGTTAGGGTATTTTTCTTCTTTGGGTTTCTTTTGCTCTTGAAATATTCTAATCCGTTCTTCGGCATTTACGTTCCAACGTGACATTCCAACACAACAAGCACTGACTCACGACGTTCAATTAGCAAGTGAAGTTTTCTATTCTTTATTGGTTCTTACTTCTTTTTCTTTCTTTCTTTTGGTTTTGTTTTGGGTTTCGCGGTTTGGATTTCTTTTGGATTGACACTCATTTAGTGTTTTGCTTTTTGGTAACTTTGTTGGTGTGACTCTGGGATTACTGATTTTTTTCTCTGCCTTTTTGGTAGTCCGACTTATGTCGACTTTTAATCAGAATCTTTCTTTTTGCTTGAGATTTCTTCATTGGTTTTCTTTGCTTAGATCTTTAGGATCTGTTGGGTTTTTTTGGTGAAAGAATCTCATATCGTCTGTTGACGACTTGTTGAGCACAACTGCTTTAGTTTTTCTTGTTGACTTTTTCTTCTAAATCCGCGTAGCCCAGTTCAACATCTAGATATTTTTTTTTCCTTTTTACTTCTTTAGCTTAGTTAGCTTTGGGGACTTATATTTGGGGTTGGATTGGTATTCTTTCTTTCCGACTTCTTCTTTTTCTCTTGGGTTACTTAGTACTGTCAGTCAGTAAGGTCTATGGGACTGCGTTGCTTTCTGGCTTTTTAGCGTAACGACTGTTGTTGACTTTCAACGAGTACCTGTGCTGATACTTCTATTCTGTTAGTTGAGTTTCTGATTCTTTGAAGTATCATTCCGCTTCATGCGACTTGTGGACACATCTGGTTGGTGATGCTTAGTAAGCCGAGAAAATTTCTTTCATCTACGTTTCTTCTGGGGTTGGGCGTTATTGTGTTTTGGGGTTGGTTTTGGATTTTAGGGTTCTATCCTTGGCGTATGCCTAAATTTCTATCTTCATTTTAGCTTTGTTTTCGTTATTCTCGCTCCACGCTTTTATCTTGCTGGGGGGGAATCTGTTACGGTCAAAATTTTCATTAGGTACGTCTATGTGTTTTCGACGTAAAATTAGATTCAGGTGTTGACGCCATCTATCGGATTCGTTGGTCACTTTGTGTTGAGCAGACGGCATCCGGTGACAGACCGGCATTTTCCACTTTAACATCGTACCTGTTAGTACCTATGTCTGCGTGAATTGAATATCGTTTTCAAGAATCATCCACGTGTTGGGACACGATGGAAATTAGTAGTTTCTCTTAAATAATTGATTTCATCCACGCAGACGCCATGTGCCACCTTCATGAATAGGGGTATTCGTATCGTTACATAAAATCCTCAAGGGAAAACTATAATCGAAAGCGGAAGATCTTAATTACTGGAAACGATTGAATTCTATTCGGAGGCAATAACTTAACCTTGATGACTATCACATTGTTCGGAAGATCCTAATTACTGGAAACGATTGAATTCTATTCGAAGGCCATAACTTAACCTTGATGACTATCACCTTGTTCGGAAGATCATAATTATTGGATACGATTGAATTCTATTCGGAGGCAATTACTTAATACCACCATAGGCGTAACATTAATGTAACAGCAGACGATAAGTGTCGGTTCGATTACTGTCCCTTAAATGTGTCTTTATTTGTAGTTTGTGAGTCGCCAGGTAGACACGACTATGTTTTCAGGAAGTTTAATTGCAGGAGGCCGTAAGAAAAACGTTTTTCTGAAAGTACCCTGGAATTTGGTAAGTCAATTTTTACTTATTTATGCGTTGTCGCTACGGTGTAAACTCACGACTTATTATCTTTGCTAATTGTACGTTCGAATTGATTTGTTACTTGTGTTTGTTACTAAATTAATTTAGGTAAATTACTTATCGCTTGCTGCTTATATCCACAATCAATTATCATTGTTAATGTTACTTACTGATAAAGTTTTATACATGTTATAGTACTTACACTCTTGTTTGACGTGTAGTGTAAGTTGCCGATCCTGTTGCTATTCTCTTTTCTATATTCTCTACAGTACCGGCTTATATTTGACTATTTAGTTGTTAATAGATTTATCTTTATAGAGGAATTAAAGTACCATTGTTATTAACGACTGAGTTTCTTTTCCTTTTATTCGTTTCTTTCAGCGGTTACGAACCTAACATCTAGTTACAAGTTTCTTACCATTCTGTTGTGAGCAGGCAGAACTGACTTTGGATAGGCTCTGGCGCCCTTAATTATCTTTTCATTATTGTCTAGAAACCCTACCCTCTCTCCGACTATTGAGAGTTGGCCGTGCAGGTTCGTAAAACCACCTAAAGCTTGTAACACATTAGCACCAGAATCCAAAAGAGAAAGAAAATTTTCATTAAAGATTGTAACATTCAAATGAGGTCTAGAATCCCTAGCCTTTTGAGAAAATTTTGAAGAAACCTTAAACGATTTGTAAAAATGTTTGACTTTTAATAGCCAATTATTCCAATCAGTTTTGTCAGTCCTATGAATAGGAACTGAGAAACATTGACTGACACGATGTTTCTCAAAACTTAGTTTTTTGAAGTACATTTGGGACAGTCTCTAACTGTAACACCAGAATATCTACAAAAATAACAGAATTTTCTTCAACTCTGCGAACAAGTATGAAACGAATGGCCTGTTCCACTACAATTATAACAAACAGTAGTTAATTTAGCAGTATTAACTAAAATAGGTTTCGAAGTTGATTTATTTTTAATAATCAAATTTTTAGAATTGGTTGAATGAACCTTAGGTTTTTGAAAAAACGTTGATTTGGGTTTTACACCAGAATCCTTAGAATTTACTTTAGAATCAATTGTCAAATTCGGGTTAATTTGAGAATCTGTTGGCTTAACAGCTTCCAAAACCTTACATAAAGAAATTAATTGAGGAATAGAAGTAATAGTCTTCAAAGCAAGTTGAGACGCATAATAAAATTGCAAATTTCTTTTAATAATTTTAATCTGTTCAGTTTCAGGTACTGAAATGTCCAATTGTGAAAATTGATTCACCATTTGAGATATAAAAACAGTCGGAGACTCTTTAACTAATTGCTTTCGAGATTTTATCTCAGCTAACAAATTTTCATTGTAATCTTCGGGTAAGAAATCTTGTTTCAACTTAAGAACCAATTCATCCCAAGAATTAACAGTAGGGCGAATAGCACGATACCATGATAAACCAGAATCAGCAAAAAGATCAATTGCACCATCAAATAATTTCTGAAAACTAACTTTACGCGCAACTCTAAGTTCATTGCAACGTTGAACAAAAGACAAGACTGAAATATCTTTAGGATTTCCAGTAAACTTTAACTGCCATTTATAAATTGGTAAACGACTACTCGACGATTGAAAAGTATGCAATAAATTTGAAAAATCGTTACTTGAAAATGTAACTGAAGGAATAGACGTATTCATATTATTCGTAGTTGGAATTGAAGTTGTCGGAACATTAATGTCATCAGAAGAAGTAACTTGAACAGAAGTAGATTCATGCTCAATAGCTTCAATAAAATAATTAAAATCAGAAGATAAACCTTGTGTTGCATCAACACTCTCAAGCAAAACTAATGAATCAGTAACCATACGTATTAAATTATTAGAAATATCAAGAAATTCATCACTAAAAGTTATGTAATTCAACCTACGCAAAACATGAGTAAAGCGTGTGCTTAATCAAAGATATTCACTCTTTTTCGGTTTAATTTTATAAATATTCAATAATGCATTTAATTCATTTACTTTATCATTTAAAATATTCAACTCGTCTTGTTGGTCAATGTCAACTTTAACATAATTTGGAAAAATCGTTAAATCAAATTTTTCAAGAGATAATTTAGCTCGTAACAACTTTCGTCTACTATCGACATTTTCATTACTAGCATCAACGCCTCGCAAAAACAATTCATGACATAGCTCGTCACTTCTGAGAGATTCGACAAAATACATTATCACAATAAAATCAAATTCAAAAATAAGTCTTAACCAACACAATAAAATACAAAGTACAAAAATATTCAAAATTCAAAATATAGGAAATTCACAGTAATTACTTCATTCAAAATCAGCCCCAAGTTGGTAGCGACAGTGTAATAAAAAATACATTGACGGAATAAAGAACGTGTAATAAAAGTAAAAATAATATAACCACGGCAAGCAATCGTAAGCACAGATCTCAAGGTGATGGGTTTGAATGATAATAACTACAAAGACGTGAACTCCGTTAAATTTATTAACTATACTTAATTAACTATTTACATTAGAGAACAATGAACAATATTTGAATTAAACATATTAGAATAAAACAGTATTTAAAATAAAATATTTGGACGCCAATCACATTAAGTGATGAATAAAAAGCGTAAAATCTTATACCTAATAAGTAATTAATATTAAATGCAAATGTCGTAAACGTTTGATTTGTTATCGAGTGAAAAGTTTTAATAACACAATTTAACTACTTGAATTCAAAACGTAACAGGTAGTATTAATTTCAGTTGACTCACCATGTTTAACATAACGTTATCGGATATCTTCTATTTTTAGCACATCTTGGTTAACGTGATAAAATTCTTCAACAGGAATAAACCAATGTATAATAAACTTCAATAACTGATAATCCATTAATTCAACGACAAAACCAAAAGAAAGGATCCAGAATAAAAATCCAATAAACGAAAAGATCCAATAAAAAGAAAGATCCAAATAAAAATAGAAAGACCCTAAATATAAATAATTAGAACATTTTTTGAATGACATTATGTACTCACGCTGCGTTTAACACAACGGTCTTCCAAACAAAGTCCTTTGTCTAACGATTGCGTAACATTGCGAAACCACAATAATTAGATGGAATGAATAAAAATTAAATTACATGCGTTTTTACGCCATAATCAAGAAAATTTGACTTCCCTGCATCACACACGTGAACTACGCGAGATCGTTCAAACGGAAGTGAACAAAGATGAAGTTTTAGCTACAACGTGCTACAACTCAGGTAGATTGAAACAACGCGACGTTGCCAAACTGAATAAATTTACGTGCAATATTAGTTGCAAAAATAAACGATTGTAAAATTGAATTTTAATGTAATGAATTATAACGGGACGTTACACTTTTATAAAGTGCTAAATGTTAAATTGATCTGCATAAATGCACAATGCACCTTTACATAACCTCATAATCAAAACTGTGTTTTTACCCTAAGGGTTTTTACTCTTATTTCGTTTAATACATTAACGCCAATTATGATTCAATTTGAATAATATTAATTAGTTTAAAGATTATCACTTAGTTATAGCTTTTTGTTTTTTAGAATAACATGGAAAGTAAATCAAGGAAAACCGTTCATGCCGAAGCTCCAAATATTATTAGAACTGTTGTACAGTTCTTCGACAAGCAAAAAGCAGCAGGTGTGTGGTCATTTCCTTTAGACAAAGCTACTGAATTAGCTGCAGCAGCTACTGAGAAATCACCGAAGTTTATAAAACAAATAAGGTAAGTTTATAAATATTTAAAATATGTAAATAAAAAATGTTTTCATTAGGAGTGAAGTTTTGCAAACTGAGCATGGAGTACTAAAATCTCCCTCAAAAAAACAAAGAATTGGTGGTTCCAATAAAATTGTTTTGGACAATGCTGATTTAGGCATCTTAAAAAGAAGCATTCATGAAACTTATACCGTAGACAAAAAGGTTCCAACGTTGAAGATTTTAGTTCAGAAAATGCAGGAGGAAGTTGACTACTGTGGTGGAACAGATACTCTAAGAAAATCGTTACATCAAATTGGGTTTAAATACAGAAAATGTCACGATAAAAAGAAATTGTTAATGGAACGTCATGACATTGTAGCTTGGAGATGCCGCTATTTAAGAAAGTTACGAGAAAACGATGCTCTAGGAGAAAAGAAAAAACCTATTACGTACTTAGATGAAACATACATACATCCGTCGTATGGGATTAGTAAATGCTGGCAATCAGAAAATGAACCTGGTGTGTATCACACAGGCAAAGCTGGACAAAAATACATAATTGTTCATGCAGGTGGATCTTATGGATTTGTGAAGAATGGACTATTAATTTTTAAATCAAAAAGTAAATCTGGCGACTACCATGATGATATGAACCATAATAACTTTATGCAATGGATGGAAACGCAGCTAAATCCAAATTTGCCTACTAACGGTATTGTTGTTATGGATAACGCACCATATCATAGCGTACAAATAAACAAACCACCAAATCAAAGTACAAAAAAAATGGACATTAGAGAATGGTTGGAATCTAACGGTATATCAACTATTAATGATATAAGGAAAGCTGAATTACTATGTTTGGTGAAACAATGTAACATCACCAAATCTTATGTAGTTGATGAATTACTAAAGAAACATGGACACACTGTGTTACGTTTGCCACCTTATCATTGTGACCTGAATCCTATTGAATTAATTTGGAGTTTGGTAAAACATAAAGTGGCAATGAACAATGTCACTCAAAGTAATGCAGAAATAGAAAATTTTGTAAGAAATGGATTTTCTGAAGTTACTCAATCTGATTGGAATAAACATGTTCAACATGTTAACCGTTTAGCTGACGAAATGTGGGAACGTGATGGCCTGTTGGATGAAACGGTGGAAAGCATGTCTTTTAGAGTGAACACTGGTTCATCAGATGAAGACAGTAGTGATGAAGAAGATCACAGCAGTTAACCTAAATTAGTTTTTAATTTTTTAATACATAAATATTTTGAGGTGGTCAAAGAGAAAAAATTGCATAGTCTTGCAGTAGAATAGTTAAACTGTAACAATTAATTGATATTAACATAGCATTTATCTTGTTATTTATTATAATCCAATGCTTAATTTCGGTATAATACTGTTAATATGTTAAATATGTAATATTGGTGAGTATAACGTAGGCAACTGCCAAAGTTTTGTGTCGGGATAATTACTGCCTAAGAATTTATTGTTTTTCTAATAACATCTATGTTCTGTTTTAACGTAATACATAATTGTCTTATAATTATTGGTAAAATTTCGTAATTTTTTTTAAGTATAACTAAGCCAATTGTTCAAGTTTTGTAGCACTGTATATAAGGATCAACTGTTTTTGTAATACTACAATGAAATTAATATCAAAATAAATAAAAACACAAAAACTTCATTATTAAGTATGTTTTAAGTCTGTTGTTACTAATTTTTAAAAAAACTGGGAGTGTTTGAATCGCTAAATTTCTATTTATGTCTTCAGATTCTTTAGGAAGTCGAAAGCAGCATGATTAATGTTTTGTTACTCCAAATAGTAGGTTTAAGCAATCTCAAAATGTGATTTCATTCTTATAGATTGTGTAAAATAATAGGTAAGTAACATAAGTTCTTATATCTGAAATTACTGAGCAGTGGTATTTAAATAGAAACTTCTTATAATGCATATTACGTAATTTAAATTATTTAAAATTGCCGCCGAAATACTTTTTGCTTTGAATGTACTGTCAAAATTAAAGCGCCCTCAATCACGCCCCCCGCGTCACTTGTTTGCTTATGCCAACTGTACACGTATGAATTAAAAAAATGTATTTGATAGTTCGTTTGTAACCATATTTTGTTTATGCGAAAATTGAGGTGGTAACGTGTTTACGCGCCACTTTTTTAAATTTAAATTTGTTTTGTATTTTTCTAGTAAATGGTTAGTTTTAACACACGATGTTTTAGGTAGTCACCCGATACTTCTAGTGACTTTTTTCTAATGATCTTTGTCGTCTGCAGTTGTGCTCATTGGATTTTTTCGTTCATTGTATGTTCTATAAATTGTGCGTCTATTATTGTTTATATTTTGTTGTTTCTATAAATGTCGTTAACGTTTTTAATGTTTTTATTGTACTTTATTTGTCGTAGACTTTCTAACTCTTTGTCTTATATATGTATTCTCAATACAGTTTTTTTCTCAATTCTTTACATTTTTCTAAACTGTTTTTTTATCAATGTATGTTTATTGTTTGTTTGTGTAACATTACTTCCATTTTCTCGATTTGCATAATGATTTTTTTATTATACTAATATAGCTGTTTTTTAAGCTGTTAGTTTTTTTGGTATACCACTAAAAATTCTTAAGTAGTTATATATTGTAGTAAAACGACTTCTTGGATATACAGTGTGACCCATTTGTTTTGGCAGTCAGTCTGTAAAAAGTTTATGAATTGTACGATTTAGACCGGATTTTATAATTATAGAGCTTGATAAACTACTGATTTTCAGCGAAAATGGCCTGGCTGATATAAAATCCAAGGCCTACTATGACAGTTTTGTGAAGCAAAATTTTAATAAATAATATTAGCAATATTTTTAGAAAACATTTGTGCACGCCACTAGATTGAGCACCCCTCAAAACGGGCCTTTACAAAATTCTATCCAAAATTTTTAATTAATAACAATTTTGTATAAGAACTAAACATGCAAACTAAGTAATAATTTATTTTCAAAAATTCATAGTTTGCTATGGAAAAGAACTAAAGTTATAATGTCAAACAAATATAGTCTAAATAGATATATGAAGTTGTTTTTACTTAATACAAATTAAATTATTAATCATTATAATTATGGAAAATTTAAGTGTAAGAGAAAAACAGAATTTGTTCGTCTTGTTGGCGACAACATGCGCTCGGCAGCAGAAGCTGCGGCAGAATTTAACATCAGACATTCAGATAGACGAGTAAGTCGAAGTACTGTGCAGGGCATAAATAATATTTTCGATAAAAATGAATCGGTTTCCAAAAATTTGTTTAAAAAAACAATGCAAAATGGACGTAAATAACCAAATTTTGCAATATTTTAACGACAATCTTTGAAATAGTATACGAACGGTTAGTATTTTAATATACCCAGAGAAAGGATAAAAAGATGCTTAAGAAAAAAACTTTATAAACGATTTTAAACCAAAATTTTCTCATACGTTGAAAACCAAAGATGAAAAAAGAAGGTTAGAATTTTGCTATTGGCTGTAAGGAGAATATCTAAAATTGTCGTCACTGGTCAGCTCAAAATCTAGAATTTATCATAAATGCTAGGAGACAATATTCTCAAAGAATTAACGTTTGGTGTAGAATACTATGCACCAGAATAATTGGTTCATTTTGCTTTGACGGTAACTTGAATGCGGTTGGGGTTTTTTATTTTCCTGAAAATGAGTTTAAGAACGCATTCATATTGCTCGTTTGGTAAGAATTTGACTAAATGAAAATTTTGAAAACTGTGGGATAGGACGAAACAGTCCTTTCTGTAAGTGTCCACCAAGATCCTCGGGCTTAACACAGTTAGATTTTTATTTTTGGGGTTTATTAAAGAAAAGGTATATAAGTCAAGACCCCAAAATTTACAAGAACTACAATAATCCGTACTTGTGTGCACATTAATCCACAGCAAATACGAAATGTTATTTTGAACATACGCAAAATGAATCACAAGTGCATTGGAGAAAATTGTGGCTTGGTAGAAGTTTCAAAAATTTAATTGTTTCTTGTGATGTAGTTTTCATTTTTTTTGTTTTATTTGTTCGGTATAAGCCTAAGATCAATACTAAGTTTTTTGAAAATAAATTAGTATTTAGTGTGCATTTTTAATTCTTTTACAAAATCGTTATTACTTAAAAATTTTCGATAAAATTTTGTAAAGGCCCATTTTGAGGGATGCTCAATCTCTCAATCGCTAATATGATTTATTAAAATTATGCTTCTGGCTACTGTCATAGTAGCCCTTGGTTTTTATATCAACCAGGTCATTTTTTCTAAAAATGTGCAGTTTATCAAGCTCTATAATTAAAAAAACGGTCGAAATCGGATAACAACTGACCCCAAACTAATGAGTCACACTGTAGGTCTGTTTTCGTACTTGTTAGCGTGCCATCAACTTTTTTGTAAATGATTTTAAAAAATTCAATATCTTATTTTTTTATTAGTAATCATTAGTAAATGCGTACGATTGAAAAGAGACGTGATTTTTATAAATTAATAACAACCTGAAAATAAAATAAGAATAGTTCAAAATTGTGGTCACAATAATTTCCATAGTCTTTACTAATCAATCAAATGAATGATCCCTTCATATAGAAGGAAACCAGGAATTACTAGTGCAGTTAATCTGCAACGTTTCGTGCTTATAAATTAGCACTTTATCAGACCGGTCCACTGAATCAAAACGAATAACTATGATAATTAAATGATATTAAGAAATTAATTTATTTTATTAATGTCATTTAATTATCATAGCTATTCTTTTTGACTCTGTGAAGCGGCCTGATGAACTGCTAATTTATAAGCATGAAACGTCAGAGATTAAGTAGACTAGTAATGTTTTGTTTCCTCCTGTATGAGGGGATCATTAATTTAATCGGTTACTAAAGTATTAACTCCAGGAGGCAAACCTTTCAATCTTTTTATGATCTCTTGGATAACAATAGACTTCAAAATACACCTTATTCTTATACAAGTGTACCGTAATACAGAAATGCACATTCCATTTACATTCTGCTAACGTACATTACCACAACTATATCGTAATAGCGAAGGCTTCCACGACCGGAGTCTATACTAAGATAAGAACGTCTTCCGGGTTTGGACCGTGTCATTATTTCACTCTTTCCTCGGATGATTGGAAACTCTTTAAAGACGGTTGTTAATTTATCTAGTTTGGTCCTCACTTCAGAACAAGAATCGGTGCTATCTAAGGGTTTGAATTTTGCTGTTGCTCCCAAACGTATCCCTAAAGATGATATTTTATGTGCTGTCGAGTCTTCTATAAGACATCTTCCTCGCCACATCTCAGATCCCATTCGTATTGACACTGGCAAAATCCTTGAATCATCTAAAATTCCTAAATCCAACATTTCTAAGTCGGAAGAGTTAGCCCTAAAAAGTTTTCGTAGGAACCCTGATATTATTGTTCTTCCAGCCAGCAAAGGCAATGCTACTGTTGTTTTGAAACATATTGATTATGTTGCGGAAATCCATTCTATTGTGCTCTTCAAACTCGTAATTCCACTTCGATGATTGAACTATGGTCAGCCAAATCATCAAATCTTCCTCCCAAAACTAAACGTCAACTTACCCCTGCAGATTCTAAATCACCTCGTCTATACGGACTTCCCAAAATTCGGAAACAAGGTATTCCCTTTCGACTTATCGTTAGTACTATCCAATCTCCCACCTACAAACTAGCCAAGTTCTTGTCCAACGTTTTTTTGCGAGTTCTTCTCACATCCTCAACTCAGCATTTTATTCAACGTCTACAAACTATAAAACTTGAACCCCAAAATCTTCTTGTGAGTTTTGATGTCACTTCACTTTTTACTAAAGTTCCTATTAAGAATTCGCTTATTATCATCGAACAGATTCTGTCTCAACATGACAAGGACTTGAGTTTGGTTCCTCTTATTGATAAGTGTCTATCCTCTACTTACTTCCTATTTGATAACAAGTTTTACGAACAGGTTTGTGGTGCTGCTATGGGTTCTCCTCTATCACCTGTTGTAGCTAACATTTTTATGAAATCTTTTGAAACGGTTGCTTTGGAATCATCAATATTAAAACCTAAAATTTGGTTTTGGTATGTTGACGACACGGTTATTGTTTAGCCTCATGGTCATCTCGAATTGCCTAAGTATCTTAATCATCTTAACAAACAACATCAAATTTACTATAGAAATCGAAAGTAATGATTCTTTTCCATTTCTTGACGTTCTTGTGACTCGTGAGCCCGACGGACTTCTGGGCCATTCTGTTCATCGCAAACCCACCCATACAGATAGATACCTTCATGCTTCGTCTCATTATCATCCTGCACAGAAACATTCTGTTATTGAATCTTTGGTTCATCGTGCATTTCTATTTACCAAACTGAGAATCTAGACTCAAAAGTCTGTCATCTTACTAGATCTTTAGTGAACAATAGTTATATGAAGCGACATATTCATAGAGTTATTAATCGTCGTCTACATCCACGTACTCGATTACTTAAAGACACTTCTACTCCCGAATCCAATCCGAAATGGGCTTTTTTACCCTATATTCACAAGGTAACAGACCAAATAAAAAACTTCTTCGTAAGAATGGTATTAAACCCATTTTCAACTCGACAGGCAAAACCTCTCAGATTCTTCCTTCTTCCAAAGAAAACTTTCTTACACTTTTATCTCAAGGTGTATACCAAATTCCTTGTTCATGTGGTTTAGTCTAGATTGGTGAGACCGCTCGTTCCGTAATTACTTGCATTTCAGAGCATGATCGTTGTATAAGGAAAATGCATATTTCTAAGTCTGCGGTTGCTGAATATCATTTCACTACAAATCACAAGATATATTTTGATAACGTTTCAGTGATTGCCAAACCTCCATTTTTTTTAACAGGAAATTTCGAGTGAGCGTAAAAATCATCCAACACCCCAATAACTTTAATCGTGATCATGGTTTCGAGCTATGCCTTCTTTGGTTTTCGGTCATTAGTCTTTTATCGAAAACACGCCCCCTTTCAACCGTAACCCAATCAGTGTCGAGCTTAACCTGCCGTGACGATACTTCTTCTTTATATACGGAGACTATTTCTTTTTAAATCACTTCTATAGAGTTTAGAATCTGGCTTGGTTCACAAGTTGATTACCTAACTCTGTAGTGGTTATTTGTTAGGTTTTCGTTTGCTTTTTCAAGTTTATCGTTTTCTTTCTTACCTTTTCAGAGTTTAGAATCTGGCTTGGTTCACAAGTTGATTACCTAACTTTTGAGAAGTTTTTAATTAGATTTTGGTTGCTTGTTTGATTTCTTCGATTTTTCTTACGCCCTGATGAAATCCCTTACAAAAGGATAAAAAGATGCTTAAGAAAAAAACTTTATAAACGATTTTAAACCAAAATTTTCTCATACGTTGAAAATCAAAGATGAAAAAAGAAGGTTAGAATTTTGCTATTGGCTGTAAGGAGAATATCTAAAATTGTCGTCACTGGTCAGCTCAAAATCTAGAATTTATCATAAACGCTTGGCTTGGTTCACAAGTTGATTACCTAACTTTTGAGAAGTTTTTAATTAGATTTTGGTTGCTTGTTTGATTTCTTCGATTTTTCTTACGCCCTGATGAAATCCCTTACAAAAGTGGCTGAAAAACTTTGGCAACAATGACACGGTCCAAACCCGGAAGACGTTCTTATCTTAGCACTATATCGCATTACATAAAAACTAGATTTGCTGGCAGATTGTAATTGTACTATAAATAGCATGTTACGTGAGTTTTTATCAGTAACTTAAAGGCATACAACTAGTTCAATATAATTTGGCAAGAAGGTCGCCGGTCTTGGTGTACTAATTATAAAGTAATTTAAAAAGGCGCTAAAACGGTAGGAAAGTAATAATGGCATCTACCGTTTAAAGAGAACAAATCACAAAAACACAGGTTATAACAACAACAAAGAAAGCGAGAGGTTAAAAAAAGAAGCAACGTAAAATTACATATATAGTAACAATTAAAAGTTCGTCGATAAATATCACAGTCAATAACGTTGAAGCAAGCCCTAGAGGGTAATCAAAGAATTAAACTTTAATTTGATGCGAACCTAGTGAATTCGAAACCAGAAGCAAATCGCACTAAATTCAATTCATAATCGTACAAACAAATTTGCGTTTGTTAGTCGTGACAACATCTATACTTACATGAATACAGTGAATTCTATTGGGTATTCTAACTTTAAATATGAAGCAATCTTTCAAGGTATACCAATTGTATTAATACGTTAACACATTTCTCACTGTAGCATTTAAAGAATAAACGTTTTTTTTTATCAATTTATTTTTATTTCTATATATCTTTTGACGAGCTCTACTTTTGTACTTTTAGAAATTACAAATGTATGGCTGGTACTTATTTTTGTAACGGGGATTAAATTAAAATTATATTATCTTTGTACCTAATATCTTGTAAAGTCATTTTATAAAGATCCTTTCGACGACAAGCTTCAGAAACTCCTGTTACTAGTATTACCTAAGAAAAAAACGAATATAGATTTCTTTTGTAAGAATTAGTGAGTTTATAAGAATATAATAGATTTTGTAGATTCATTAGCTTTTATATCGTATTAACTAATTATCTTCATTAGTAAAAATTCTCTATCTAGAGCTTGTTTAATAAAAGTTGCAACTTTTTTGAATTTATATTTTAAATTTTTGATATGCGCCAGCTATGTCAATTATGATTACAGTTTACTATCGATGGCTGTCAAGTTACCTATTATTTAAGTTTGTATCTTTAAAAGTGCAACATTTGAGCATTTGATTTGTTATTATTACTTTTTTATGTAAACAAAGTGGTTATTCACGAAAATTTTAATCGGTAAATGGACAAAAAATAAAATTTTAAATTTATAAAATTGCAGTGATCGTAATTATGTAAGTAAGTACCTCTAATGCCAAGATAAAAAATATACCTAATTGTTTATAATTTTTTACATTAAATTGTTGTCGACCAAAAATATTTAAAAAAAAGTTTTGTGCGTTTAGGTATTACAGCGCTCCAGCTAAATGAAAACCTCGCCCGCTGGGTTCGATTTTCAAACAAAGTTGTCCCGCTGTAAAATATCACTAACAATTAATTGTAAATAACTATTATTTTCTTAAATTCCAATACTGCATTGTATTTGTTCTTCATGATCATAATTTATTGTTTGTAGAAAGTAATTGGTAAAAAAATTGATATAAATATAAATAACTACATTTAATTCAAATTAAGCTAAATTTTAATTTAAGCGTAAATAATTTTTTTTTGTATAAAATGCAAATTACCCAAACGATTAAAAAAACCTTTATTGATTTATAACAGTTTCTAGCATCAAAAACATCGAGAAAACCAAGCAATTAAAAACTACGCAAACAGCAAACACAGTTTTAAGGAATTATGCAATAAACATACTGCTATTAAATATTATTTTGTGAATAAACACGCACCTTCTCTAAATAAACAACATTTTTCTAAATAAGTATATTTTAAAAAAACATTTATACAATACAGATAGAGAGACAGTGCTGTTGAATTAAGATGTTTGTGTTTCTGATACTTTCATTGTTAAAACTCGTCTCGCGTAAAATTGGAAACGTCAATTATTTTTCACGCAGCTAATGTAGTACCAACATTTTTGTTAGCGATGTAACATACTTATCGAAATAATATGTACCGAAAACTACACGTTTAATAATCATAGTGAACCGCATTGTAAAAGGAGTGTTAAATAAAATGAAACTAAATTTTTTTTGTTAGACCAAATGCATTATGCACGTGCTTATCTACTAAATGTTGTGGCAATTTAGGTAAAAAAATGTTTTGTACAAATTATCTAAGAATGTACTTTCACCGTAAATGTACCTACTTATTTTTTTAAATAAACAATTGCACATTAAAAAAGTGGCGTAAAGAAACTGAAACGTATAATCGTACGCTATTGTAGTCTAATCGCTGCCCAAAAAACAAGATTTCACATAAATGCAATCTTGCGTCGATCCTCTTTTTATTTTGGTTATTATTAATAGTTACAATTTGGTGTAGAAAAGTTTAAAAGGAACAAAGATTATCTAAGATACTAATGGCTATAAAGTTAACAACATACGCTTACCGTTTTCAATATGTAATAATCTTTTTTTGTACTTGAAATTTATATAATTTCTTATAAAATATTAATTGTATTGCGATGTGTACTTATAGTGTGCAATGCCTGTAAATCATTATTAAACACTAATATGTAGTTAAAGAACAACTAATTACATCAATTAAAAAAATTAATGAAATAAATAAATTATTGTAGATTAAACTAACAGCTTCCAAGATGAGAAGAATTATTTTCTTCTTTTCTTTCAAAAATGTTCCTCTAAGCAGCAGTAGTAGAAAAACAAATTAGGTAATAATAAGAGCACACTGTTGGATATGACATAAATGTTGGCGAGAAAAGAAAACATATAGATTAGTGTAACCAGAACCAGTTTATTAAAATATTCCATAATTGAACTCAGATTCGCCTGTCATAACAGTCAAAAAAATAGATACTGATTATAACGATAATAAACAGTATATTTTGAATAGTCTTTCTACTGTTGCGTAAACACAGTTTTATTTTAAAATAGTTTTAAACGTTTCAAAACCAATTACAATTTAGAATATTTTAATTTAATAATTAACGCAGAACAAGGTAGTACAGTATAAACGAATTAATTACAGCACCTTAAATTATAATTTTTATATCTAAGCTTATTATTATACTATAAATAAACAATGCTATACTAATTATTATATCTATTTATAGATTTCACAGAAGAATGACATGCAACTATTTTCAGAACGTTGCACAACTAACGATATAGACATATAAAGCAATTTGATTTCAAAACATAATTTTAACATTTATAATCAAATATTTTAAATGTATTATTTTATTATAGTCATTGTTTTTATCGACTCATTAAAAAGTACTTATTTACATAAAAACGCTCTTTATTTTTTAAATAAGTGTATAAACATTTTGAAATCTCAAAAACAATAAAATTTAATGGCATTTTCTACATATTTTTTTAAATTAAAACATAACGCTTGGCGTAGTATAATTTCTACCGAATGCATACAAAAGTGTAATAATTAAATAAAACTAACTGAATAACGCTATATAATTGAATTATAAATAACTTTCAAAATCATTCTGATTTAATATAAATTAAAGATAGTGCTTTGCTCCACCTTGACAGCGATAGTAAAAACACGCTTGGTTAAATTAGTTTTTAAATCGATATGCATTAATATACACGACTTTTATAGCGTAAAACGCAACCATAGCTTAAATAATACGTGAATGCAGTTACTAAATTAAATTATACGTAAATCATAAAAAAGTCAAAAACTTTATTAGTTAATTTAAAAACAGACAAATTATAAGAGCTACTAATAAACATTGCATTTTTGCTAAATTAAATAAAGTAAAAGAATTGATTTTTAAATAGTGAATCTTTTATAGACAAAATTTTAAATTACACAACAAATATTATTGTTAGTTTTTGAATAATAAAAATCTATTCTGTATTTGATGACATTAGACGTACCGCATAATTTATTTACAAATAAATACGACGGGAGCTTAGAACGTAAAAGTAAAATAATAGTATGTAAATGGCTGTATATTATCTGTAATCAACTTGTACATATGTCAAAAGTCGCAAATTCTATTTGATATTACTGATACCGTGCACTATACAAAACCGACGTTCGCCTCATAAATTGAACTTTTCAATCTCTTATTCAAACCGTCCGCTTCATAACAATTAATTTTGAACTTCCTATTCAAAACGTCCGCTTCTAAGCCAAAGAACTTTTCCGGCTCTAATCGTAAGATTGATAAAGCCGACTACTTCGTTACTTTTTCTGCCATTTTTAGTTTCCGAATTCAATTGTGAGAATACCGTTTGTTTCCGCTAGAATTCTTATTATTTAGTTTTAACCATTTGTAATATATATTAGATCTTCGATGCGCTTTCAATTAGTTTCCCCTTTGTTGCCCACAACAAGCGTAAAGGAACACTTAGGCGCATGAGGTCAGTACTAGATCCTTCCCACAATTTCAGACAGCGAGAACGGTACTAAAAAGACTTTTGCCGATGAACTGTAGTACTTTCTTGCAGTTCCGTTTTGATTAGTAACATCACACTCCGATTCAATGTAAATGCCTCCAGTAAAGCATCATTTGATAGCCGGCATTAACATAAAATTTTCGCTTTCTGCAGTTAATCCACCCGTAATCAGTAAAAATTATTTAAAGAGCTTCTGCATGCGTTTTAAAAATCTTTGAAACGTTATTCAAATGCAGACTAGAATGGATTTAAAAAAAATAAGTTGTTTAGCTTATAATCAGTTTGGTTTTAGCCAAGATTTTGGTGCTATCGATGCATGTGCCATGATAATAACAGACATCCAAAAGTGTTTTTTTACTAACGAACACATGGAAGCAGTTTTGTTACATATAAAAGGTGCATACGAATCTGTAAACCTCCATCTATTAAAAGATAAACTTGTTATTTTAGGCATTCTTGAGCACACTGCATTTACAATTAGGAACTATGAGCTCAACTTCTACAGAACCTGTAAGAGTAGAACCTTTATAGACTCCATTACAACTACTACGAAATTTTTTATCCAAATAATTTATTTTAAAGTCTGTAACAAAAAAATTTAAATTAGTAAAAAAAAATTGCAAATTAAACGTCTTCGATCTCTGCTACAAATATTGCTCATCCTTGTGCAGCATTTAATGTAACAATCTCTTAACTTGTCTTGAAAAATTATATCCGAAAATATCATCTTAAGAATTCTATCATCTTTCATTCATTTGAGAAGTTACCATCCTTATCTACAGCAATACTTCCAATATTTGCAAAAGCGTATTTATGGAAGAAGTAACAAAATTACACTTTGATATTTGTATATTTGTTGGTGCGTCCAAGTCTCAAGAAGGAACTGGAGCGGCCTTTCTATTCAAAAATTCGTACATCACAAGAAAGTATAAACTACCACCAAAGACATCAGTTTATTCTGCTGAAGCATTTGCTATTCTTCAAGCCATAGAATACATAAGTAAAATGAACTTTGAAAATGGTTTAATAATAATAGATTCTCTGTTAGCACTCTTCTGCATCAAAACCAGTTACAAATCCAAGTAAAAAAATAGACACTCTAATTTTGCAAATAAAAAAAAACACTTTATCAATCGTATTTAACTAAAATTAATATAAAATTTATGTGGGTCAAAGCATTTAATGGGATGTTTTTAAACAAACACGCGGATAGATTAGCAAAAAAAGCGCTATCAATGGCATGACTCTGTGGTTAAATTTAAACCTAGAAGAGTGCATAAATTTAAAAAAATCCGTAATCCGGAAAATGCTACACACTATACTTTAATACAACAAAAACAAAAAACAACAACAAAAAATACTTATTAATAATTGGCATAATTTTACTAATATCTCTAGAAAATACACAACTATAATCAACAGATTGAAATTTGGACACGCCTGTTTTTCATCTCATTTAGCACGATTAAAAATTATTCCATCTAGTCTATGTAAACACTGCAAAATAGAAGGAGATTTAAATCATTTATTGTTTAACTGCAAAAAAAAACAATCGCATGTGATCGACTGTACCACAATCTAACAAAAATTGGGGGTGTTTATGCACCAAATCTTAAAATAGGTCTTAAGCGTAAACAACAAGAAGATTTACAATGTATAATTTATTTTATATCAGAATCTATTGTAAGTCTAAACTATAAATATAAGTGAACAAGTATAGTGGCTGCATGGTGTAATACCAAAAGTAAAAAAAAAAAAACAAGCTGTTTAACATTTTGTAGGCACTTGACGATAGTACCGATAGAGAGCACCACAGCCAACCCATAAGAAATATGAGCATTACCGCGAACCGTATTATTCATTTATAATTTAGTTTTTTATTTTGTTTTTGTACATACGACTGTTTTTAATATTAAATTTATTTTATTTTGTACATTGACAATAAACGCATATTTGAACCTGGCATATTCCAATTCTCCGACTTGACGGCCGCAGTAAGCTGCAAAATAAAAGGGCAACAACCGTAGTAGTCCACATTATTCTAGTTACAAGATAATTGTAATCGAGTACATTTTGTTAGGTTAGCTCAGCGTCAATACGAAGTAATAGGACTGGTATCTACTGTAATTATTTTATTAACAAATTATTTTGTAGAAAATAAAAAATTAAAAAAAAACAATAATGAACACACTACAACATGTTTTCAAATACAGATCTAATAACATTTGCCGCGTAGTTGAAATCAGTCTATCTGATTTAAGTAGTCAGGATCAGCCTAAAAACTTTAATTGCAAATATCTCAAAAATTGGGCCTCTTAGACCAAATTTTAGAAAAAAAATTTTATATAACGCCACAAGAAAACATCAGAAAGAACCGTAGGAGATATATTTCTCGTCACATAGTCAAAACATAATGGACATAAATAACGTAAGGTCATCATATGATGATGATGATGAATTTGTAGAATAATTGTCTGTAATTTACTTATCACTTAATATTTAGTGAAAAATGGCTATTACACTCACCTTTTCCTAGCTTCTGTACGCTTTTGTTGAATTGCATAAATAAATGTATTTAAATAAATTTATTTAAATAAATAGTTAAATACCAAAAAAAAAACACAAGCCGAACCGTTTCTGTCTATAAGAACTGGAATCAAAACTAGAACCTTTAAAAAAATTTTGTTAAACGAGAACCGTACCGTTATTACCTTAACTGCTACGCGGCAATGCATTTTCCAAAACGTATAATCTACCTTTGATACTATTATTATTACTACGGGTCTCATTGGCAAAATCGTAGAAAGATAAATAATAATTTTGTAAGAAAATTCGTCATCTTAAATGTGAAGTAACCAAAGTTTTTAATGCACTTTTTATACAAGAGACAAACATCATACTAAACCACTCTTTACATAACAATTTATAACTTTCATATTATTGATAAACAAAAATCTACTATATATCTATATAACGTTATTAAATATGATTTAATTGGATTCTTGGGAAAAAAATCGTCACTTAGAACGTTGTTAATAAAAATGAGTTTCATGTAGGATTATTGTTACTTTTTACATCACTTTTTCAATATTTTATTCATATGGAGAAAAAACATGGATCATCGTAAAATACTGATGGAATTACAAATTATCGAAGAGCTGGACCACTAATTATATATACCGGTTAGTTAATTGAACTACAAACCTTATATTACATTCTATAATTTTGTATAAATTCTAGATGAAACATGTATAAATAAATCTCACACAACGCCATATTCTTGGACCGATAAATCAGATGCAGAGTTTAAATCTCTAATAGGAAAGAGAGAACGTCTTATTATAGTACGTGCTAATGTTGCTTTATTGATATTTAAATCAGGACAAAAAACCAAACATTATCAAGATGACATGAACTGCATAAATTATAAAAAGTGAACTGAAGACCAATTACTACCCAACTTTCCACAGAATTCTGTAATTCTAATGGATAATGCAAGTTACCATAATGTGTTAGCTGTGAAGTACCCAATTTCGACAAATCGAAAGGCAAAAATGACTACCTGGTTAATGGAACGTGGCATCTCATACGACGGAACATTAACAAAACCAGAATTATATAACTTAATAAAATTAAACAAACCAAACTACACACAATACAGTATTGATTTAGTATCTGCAATAAATGAACACCGTATGTCGTTTGCCACTATACCATTCAAAGTTGAACTCAATAGAAAATTTTGAAAAATTGGGTTGCATCGAGAAACGTTAAATTAAACGATATAGGAAAACTACCACGGAAAGAGTTTGCAAATTTTTGTGCAAATGAATGGCAAAAAGCGAGGGGCGAACACATGAGGATTTATGGTGTACACTTACGAGGATTTATTAGGATTTCCTGGGAATTCATAAAGACGTACGGTGATTTCTTTAGTATTTTGAGGATATACTGGGATGTACTAAAGATGTACTGGGATGTACTAAGATGTACTAAGGATGTACTGGGATGTACTAAGGATTTCAGAGGATTTACTGAGGATTTACTGACGAAGAACTAGAGAAGTAGTTGAAAGAACGCATGCGCATTACGTTTACTTCATGTAATGTTTTGTGTTTGCTTCGATTTGTGGTTGTAGCAAGTGCAATAAGAAACATCAAAGAAATAATAAATTAGCAAGGTAAGTAATCAACTCGTTAAATAATTAGTTAACTTAATGTATATATTTACATAAAATTCATTTGTCTTAACAGCATGTTATTTCATAATATAACACACCATCTCTGACTGCTGTCGACTTGACTGCCGAAAATTCCCACGTTTCTCATACAGTTAGGCAATGGTTGAAAAGTTAGTGTGCAGATGAAGTACAATGAAATTATTTTAAGCAGAAGTTTCTGTGCATCTCGTTTGAATCTAAGTATAATATAAAAAATAAAATGTGTTGCGTTATGAGATGTTTTTGCAAATCGACAACTAGAATTCAAAAATCTGCCAAAAAACCAAGTTGTGCAAAAAGATGGCTTTTCGGCAACATTCATAAACATTTAAAATTACATCTTCATTCTTACTTTGATTTGTTGAATGCCGACACAAGCACCAAAAAGAAGTCACAGCAAAGATTGCTGAATTATTATAGTCTTACACAGCCATCAAAAACTACATCTGGTAACAAATTAAACTATAAACATAAAGAAGGTGGTTGTGTAAGCTTAGAAAAAAACAAGAAAGAAAACATTGTTTTGCAAACTGCAAAACCCGAAGTAAAACCTAATGATAACATAAGAAAAGATACTGTTACATCTCTGCTTACACCAAAAGTCAAAATTTTGAGCAACATAATTATAGTTCATTCGAAAGCCAATGATGTTACACAAGAACTCAAAAATGCAGAAGAAAATCAAAACTACGACTCACACGATTTACATAATAAAATACAATCGCATTTGTTCAAAGATTCAAATTTGTCTTCTAAGTGGACAACTAGTAAGTATCAGCGAAAAGAAAGAAGAAAAAGAATGAGAGAAAGTAGTATCACTAATCAGACATTTATAACTTCTTTCTTTCCCTTACTTAATGAAGTAGAACGTCTGACTCGAGACATTACAACCCAAAACGAAGAAATAGGAGCCGATTTAAAAAAAGTGTTAAACATTTTTGAAAAAGTTGAAACAAATACAAAAAATCATCTTTTAAATATGTTACTTGAAATTTCCATTAATAATTTAAAATCTTTCCACAAACGCAATAGTTACACTGAAACCATAAAACCGTTTGCATTGTACTTGTTTTATGTTGGTGGGAAACTAATGTATCAAACGCTATACGAAAACATAAAATCAGTGTTGCCATCAATAAGTTGCTTTAATAAATATGTAAAAAAAAACAAGTCAAAAAATTCAAGAAGGTGTTTTTGATTACTTAGTACCTCTCATTACTCATGATACACATGTCGAAAACATTTTCAGTGTCCTGCCAATAAATTCAAAAAATTAAAAAATGTTCTAGAAAACGCAGAAAGTAGCTTAGTTTTAGATGTTTGTAACATTTCTTCAACAGGATTTGGAAACGAATTAATTTTGAAAGATTTTTCGTGGAAACTTATTCAAAGCGAATCGGATATTGAAACCCTCCCTAGGCCTTTTGTGAAAGTAACTTATGAAAATAAATCAAGTATTATAAAAAAATCATCTTTATGTTGGTTATTAGAAGAGACAAGAAATATAGTCAGTGCAGACCGTTTGCGACGTTTTATCATAAGCAATTCGCAAGGCAATGCAAATCAAATAAAAAGTCGACACGATCAATTTTTTTTTAAAACAAAATCAAAAAAGAAGTGCTAGCGCCATAATAGACTCTCAAAATAAAAAAAATAAATATGTAAGAACATCCGCAACATCTTCTGAAAATGATGCCGTTCTTAAAGATGATCACACGAACACAGAAAGTTTTCCAGGTAGCATAAGTAATGAAGAATTGGAAAATAATACAGCACCAATTAAAAAAACTTCAGAACTTCGCTTAGAAGTCAACAATTTTTATGCCGTATACTATGATAAAACTTGGTATATAGGAAGTGTTGAGGGAAACATCGAAACATTTGGCAAAACTTGCAAAATGAAATTCCCGAAGCAGAAAAAGAAAAGTGAAAGAATCTTTTTTTGGCCCAAAAAAGATGATATTGCCGTAGTCGAAAAACAATACATCTTTTACCTCTAAGTTTCACTTTGTATCCTCCTTCGTTTGTTACACTTGATTTTGAAAAATTTCAACTAACAACAGATGATTACGAAGCTATATCTCTTGCTTATAATAGAACAAGATTAGACATTTAATTTTACAGAGATATTTTGCGTTCATTTATGCTTTTATTACATACCATATGAATAAGAATCTTTTGTTAAATTTTTATTTTTGAATATGTAATTGATTTTATTTTTATTGGCTAACATATGTTTTATACTTCTATGTTTCTTGTTTTTGTAAAAAATTGAATAAAAGTTTTTAAACTATTACAAATTTATCATTTACTTAAAATGTAAACATTAAAAAAGAAGAATAGGTACATAGTAAACATATATAAGATACTAGCTGTACCCTGCCACGCTTTGCAGTGGCACATTGTGATTGAATGGTTGACGTTTAATGTAATTATATTTATATACATTAAAAGTGAGGTTAATCCAAAATAAATAATATAATTACGTCCACGTGTTAGATGTTATAAAAAAGATATAACCACTCACTTCTGTTAGAAATCTACTTGAATTATAATAAGTCCTTTTATTTTACCTGTCAGTTAATAATATTTTTACTGTCCATCTTTGATATAAAATATAACCTCTACTTACGATTTGGTGAAAGGCGCAGTTCGATCACAACACTATTACACATTTAAGTGAATATTTAATTCAGATTGTATAATAATCAGAATCAGATGCAAATTTTTTTGTAAATAAACAATGTAATTGGGAACGAAATTGTTTCTCATGTGACTGCGTCATTATTATTTCGGTTGTCAGCGAGTGTTTTCCTAGCTTATGGCAGATGGCGCGGTCACTGGTAAACAGCTGATCGTTAAAAAAAATTGTTTTCTCGCGGTCGCAGATATGTGACTGATGCAAAAAATATATAAAAACAATCCTTGATGCGGATTTTATATCATGTTAAAATTTCAACTCAATCGGTGCAGAACTTTTTGAGTTTTTGAAGCGTACACAAACCAACATAACATTTATATATATATATATATATATATATATATATATATATATATATATATATATATAGATAGATAGATAGATGTACATATGTACAAGGATTTAAGAGGAATCTTTAAAACGTACAAGGATTTACTAAAGAATTACTAAGATGTACCCGAATTGACTAGGATGTACCGGGATTTCTTAAGATGTACCGGAATTTATTAGAATGTAGTAGGATTTACTGAGGATTTCTATTAATTGGAGGCAGAAGTATAGGATTTACTTAGAAAAGAGGATGTAGGTGTACACTTTTTAGCAGATGTGTTCGCCCCTCGGCAAAAAGTATGTTTTCACGTAAAAAAATTGAAAATGACTACATGAAGAAAGAACATATTATGGATTCCGATTAAGACTTCCACCACTGCGTGTCTGATTTTGAGTGTTAATTGTGTTATACTGACAAATCTTAAACTGCGAAGTAGTAACATTCTGCTGAACTTTCATTGTTTATTATTTTGAAATGAATATACACAACGTTTCGATTGCTGTGGTATCTGCATCGTCATCAGGTGAATACTAACAAACTTAGAAACTACTGAAGCTTATATACTAAAGACATGTTCGATGAAGCGTTCAAGCGTACAAAATCAATTTAGCGTATCAGATTAATTAACAAAATTACTTAGTGAAGTTTAAGTTGTTTTAAAGGTTCGATTAGTGGTTTCCATATGTTGCTCATCTCGACACTTGGCTGGTTGAAAATTTCTTTGTTGTTGTTGATGAATGCCGCTTCTTTAAATTTCCGTTTGTACCAATGTTCCTCTCTGTGTATGATTTTTGCTTCCAACCATTTCATTCGATGTTGGTTATCCCACGAATGTTGCGCGATGCCGGACTTAGAAGTCTCTCCTCTCTGTGTGTGCGTCTGATGTTCTTTCAGTCTTGCGACGCTTACATATAATTTTTATTTTCAACAACAAACAACCTACCGTTTATTCGTGCCTTTAATATCTTGAATCAGCTCCAACTTGGTAAAGCAGTGGATA
Organism: Aquatica leii; assembly: GCA_035610365.1. Lineage (NCBI taxonomy): Eukaryota > Metazoa > Arthropoda > Insecta > Coleoptera > Lampyridae > Aquatica > Aquatica leii. The sequence continues at coordinate 205,256,742 of CM069432.1, read as the reverse complement.
GAGGTCCGACTAAGCCCAGTGAAGACGGTCTGGGTTAAATTTAACAAGAAATAACCAATAAAGCGCCACCTGTTTTCAATTAAAAACTCTAACCACCACACCAAGGGTGTGTTATAAAAAACAGGAAAATCGTTGGTAAGAAGAATAAAGAAAAAAAGACACTTGAAGTTTAAATATATATATATCAGTATACCCAGTAGATAAATAACAAAAAAAACTCAGTCCAACAACTATTAAACAAAATAGAGTATTGTGCTTAACATCAATAAAGAATTCAACAAAACTTGAGACAAACATAAATAACGAAAATTGTAATAACCAAACTATAACGCCTAAATAAAAATTCGTAGTTATAACAAAACATTAGATAATTCAAATCAAATCCAGGCAGCCAAATATATCGCTATAATAATGACAACTCGCAACACCTCGAGTTCAGAAAAAAATATAAAATAAAACGCGGTTAAATCTATAGGGTACGACGAGTTATATAAGCTTATATTACCCCGAATATACCTGCAAAAGAATCACTTAACTAAATGCTACAACAAGATAAACGTTTTATCATAAAAATAATTCGCAAACAAAAATTACTCAATCAAGCTGCAAAAATTTGATCTAAATGAGATCGCATAGTATCAAATTGATTACTTATAATTACACTTAAATTTAATCTTATTCAAATTTAACTTTCAACGTTATAAAAAAAGTTATAGTTTGTTTAAATTCAATAACTGTGATATTTAAAACAATATAATTAATTTAAAAAAAAAATGGAATTGATTCAAATTGTTGGTCAGATTGCTTATGCAATAATATGTAACAAATAATGACATCAAAGAAAAATTTGAGCTTAGCTTTTTAATCGCCGTAGATATCCACGAAGTGCCGGGAAAACCAATCGCATTAAGATGGCGTCTGCATCTGGTGTCGGAATTTTCCGTAAATTTTTCTTTAGTAGCAGGACTACTAGAACCGCATACAACGACACGAGGACGTACAAACGATTTCCAGCAAAGAAACTTCTGTATTAATAACGTTACGACGAAGCAAACAGCCTAAAAAAAAGTGACAGACTTAGCACCAGGTGAACGCAACGTTCCGATAAAACAGCAGATTAATAAGAAACATACCTTTAGATCTTGGGCGGCTGTAATTTGCGAATTTAAATCTTTAGAAGACGTCGGAGTTCACAAATCCGTCTCAACGACGTGTGCGTCAAACAAACAAAAAATTCCACCAAATTTCCTTTCGAATATAGCAAATTTTTCAAAAGACGCGCAGTGTTAATAGGGAATAAATCCATTTACATGTAGAGCCAAAGTTTACTAAAATAAATTTGCACTCGAGATTTCCACTATAACACAATGAAACAACCGAATTCTTCAAAGAAAGTAATGATCACCAAGCTTATTGATATCTGACCGTTCTAAAACGGAAAACACACATATATGTACGCATCGCGAGATAAGAAACCTCCTATCCTTGAAGTTGAAATTTTCGAAAACAGGTAATTGAATAAATTGTAGTTCCGCCAAATAAAACAGCGTTGTAAAATTTCTATTCTTAAACTAATAATTTGCAAATCAACAAAACGAACAAGTCTTAATTGAAAGAAAAAAAATCTAATGACTTCTAAAATCGCTATACAAAAACTGATAAGTACAAACTAAAGAATTTTTAATAAAGAATTTTAACTAAAATAAAAACGTTACAGTCTGATGTAAAGTGGTCTTTTGGTTTCCCCCACGTATGATTTGCCACATTCACATGGAGCTTGGTAAATACAGTTTTGGGAATCTCGACTTGTTTGTGGCTTTGTGTTGGAAATTATACTCCTAATGGTGGTCGATGATTTGAACACTGTATTTAAGTTGTAGCTTTTCCCTATACGTTTTATTGATTCTGATAAACCTTTGACATATGGGATGCTCAGCAGTGAATTGGGCAGTTCTTTTGTTTTAGGTTGTCCCACGGTGTTCAGTTGCTTTTTCTGTAAAAGCTCTCCTACAGTCTTTTCTGGATAACCATTCTGCCTTAGATCGTTTCTAATGTTTTTGATTTCTTCTCGTAGCCCTTTCTCTGTGTTGCACAACCTGTATGCTCTGTCGATTAGAGATTTTACTACTCCCCTCTTCGTAGATGTGGAATGGTTGGATTCAAAGTTGAGGTATCGACCGGTGTGTGTCGGTTTCCTGTAGACAGTCGTTTCCATAATTTTCTTGTTCTTTGTTACTTGAACGTCTAAAAAAGGAAGTGAGTTCTCCTTTTCCTTTTCCATAGTGAATTTGATGGATGGTTTGATGTTGTTCAGATGTTGTAGAAAACGGTCTAGTTGCCAATCACTGCTGAGCATCCCATATGTCAAAGGTTTATCAGAATCAATAAAACGTATAGGGAAAAGCTACAACTTAAATACAGTGTTCAAATCATCGACCACCATTAGGAGTATAATTTCCAACACAAAGCCACAAACAAGTCGAGATTCCCAAAACTGTATTTACCAAGTTCCATGTCAATGTGGCAAATCATACGTGGGGGAAACCAAAAGACCACTTGACATCAAACTGAAAGAACATCAGACGCACACACAGAGAGGAGAGACTTCTAAGTCCGGCATCGCGCAACATTCGTGGGATAACCAACATCGAATGAAATGGTCGGAAGCAAAAATCATACACAGAGAGGAACATTGGTACAAACGGAAATTTAAAGAAGCGGCATTCATCAACAACAACAAAGAAATTTTCAGCCAGCCAAGTGTCGAGATAAGCAACATATGGAAACCACTAATCGAACCTCAAAAACAACTTAAACTTCACTAAGTAATTTTGTTAATTAATCTGTTACGCTAAATTGATTTTGTACGCTTGAACGTTTCCTCGAACATGTCTTTAGTATATAAGCTCCAGTAGTTTCTAAGTTTGTTAGTATTCACCTGATGACGATTGCAGATACCACAGCAATCAAAACGTTGTGTATATTCATTTCAAAATAATAAACAATGAAAGTTCAGCAGAATGTTATTACTTCGCATCAAGCAACATTGTTTAATACATTCAAACAAATCTTAAACTGTTTATTATTGATGGTTAGACTGAAATTGTTTATTATTTAAATCTAATATTTATTTAAAATCAGTGGATTACTCAATAACATATTTTAAAGATAAGTAAGTTGTAAATAACACAAAATAAGCAAAATCACAATCTTTTTCATTGATCAAAAAAAAAAAACCAGCACTAAGTATATACTACCTAGTACTGTACCAGGAAAAATAACAAATTTAAGAAAAGTTAAAAAAAATTTATTTAATTTAATTAAACATTTTATATAAAAACTGATATACGATACATTAAAAAATATTTGTTTAATGTATTTTAAAAACCTTAATCAGTTGATAACCGGAACAAAAAACTAAAAAACCAGATGACAAAAATATAACACATTAAAAATAAATTGACATTAGTAATTTCTTAAACAACACCTAACAATCTAAACATTTTGCGTGACTCAAGATTTCTATTCTATGTATTTTATAGAAAAATAAATTAATCTAATTTCTGTTGACCAGGTATTTTACAAACTATGCAATAATATATAAGATGACTAAAAAGTTCGTTATTTGAAAACAATAATCGTATGAAAAATTTTATCTGCTGACAACATGCCTAACCCTTTTTTAACTTTTACGTTAATTTAAATAGAACAATGCACGCTACCCTTAATTTGTAATACAACTGAGTTATTAGGTAGTACACGTTGTGTTTTATTCTGCAAGTTCCATAATGGTCAATTGTTCTTGGTTATGGCTACGGTTTATTAAAAATAGTTTTACACTAAAGTTTTCTAAAAGAGAGCATATGTATTACAATAGTACCCCCTACAGACAATAACCCTCGATCAAAGTAATACAGCAACACATCACTCAGTCTGTATATGACATGAGGGGTTTTGATTAGGTTACGTATTCCCTGGCAAACATGCCATTTGCAGTATTTTCAGAATTTGCTAAAGTCAACACTTGGGATAATAATCAAATCACTCAAACTTCAGATAATAAAGTTATTGCAGAAAGTTTGTACTTTCTACTTAAACAATGTTGTGAAGAGATGCGCGTAAAATTTATTAACTAATTACATCTGTCAATGCAGCATGACGGCACAAAAATGTCCAACCAAATTAATCATGACAAAAGTATAGTAAATGACTTACAATATTAAGAAGTTAAGTTTACTAAAGCAGAAAGTATGAGATAGACGCATTACACGATGTAAATATAAACAGGAGGGTGAATTGCGTTTGTAAGGGCGCCATTAGTCAGAATTTTCAGTTAATTTAATAAGAATAAGAAGTTATAGCAGTCTGGCTGCAAAGGGAGTGATAAACATTGTTTGCATTTGCGTGAGTGATTACTTTTGTCAAAGCACAAGAATGCTTCAGAAGTAGATAAACATTTAATTAAAGACGTTTATGCAGCCCCGCACTTAAACATATTTATCTTTTAGAGTAAAACAAATAATCGAAATTTTGTACAAAATCACTAAATTATTGCGATGTTTAATTGTCTTACATTCATTGTTTGTAATTTTAATCATTCTGTTAGTTTTATTACTGTTAGGCAGATTTTGATTGTTATATTTGTGGAGCAAAACAATTTCCCCAAGAAACGTATTATTTTCTTTCTTTCAGCTTATTATTATAAAATAAGATTGGTTTAGTTTAAATAATATAATAATTAGTTTTACACTCAGTTCTACTGCAATATTACAAAGAAACGTAAATACGAAGATGGGTTATTGCGAAATCTTTTTGATAAATTTTGCATACGATATTACTCCTACCGCTTTAAAATTATTGTTCCGTGAAACGAATCGATGTAGTGTAACAATTCCTCTACTATCATAAAAAAGTGATGATTTATTTTCCCTAACTTCTTTCATTGAATGTTTCTGTTCGGAACAAACCACGATTTTCTGCTGCAAGATTGTAAAGTATAAATCTTAATAATTTTCTCTTAACATTTTTTTAAATTATTGTTGGATAAATTGCAATACGTTTAAAAACTATTAAGAACCAATTCTACAGATATCGTCCAGAATTTTTTTATTGACATTTGGTAAATTGTAAAATCACTGCAGAAATATATTATTACAAATAATACAGTGTAATTATAAATTATCTTAGAAATCGGAGATAAATTTATTAGTTTATTTATAAATTCATAAGAAATTAACCAAGTAAAACAATCTTAGACTTATTTGCTGATAATAGATTTATGATGCTTGCAATTTTTTATAATTCTTGTATACGTGCACGCATAATCATTTATATAGTGATGATAAGATGTGTTTCATCTTTAAATATTAATTAAGTAAACTACCAATTTTAATTTTAAAAATAGCAATCGCTTTCTTTCAAAGACTAGTACTCAAAGTTTTATAAACCATCAAAAACGTAAATGTTTATTATCCCATCTTGCACATGTAATAAAATAACATTATTAAAATACGTGCGTTGCATTAACACAGAAAAAAACGCAATATGCTGACTGTTTTAAACAACAATAAATATAAAACAGTCGATGCACACATGCATGTTATCAATATTTGTAAACCGTTTAATAATACGTCCTTTATTTAGAAAAAAATATATCGTTATTACACAAAAATCCAATTTTTATATTATAAGTAGCTTCTTTAAATACAGAAGTTTTTTACAGTAATCATTAATAACACTATACATATACAATAACTCTACAATATGAAACAATCAAGATTAGAAACTGGTATTTCCAGTAAGAATGAATACAAATTTATCAGTCAGTTGTTTGTAAAGTGTAAACCTGTCAACGTTACTATTACTATGAAGATAGATTTGATATTTTGTCATCGTGCAACTTTCAATATTAGAGAAATATGTAACAACACATTTTTTAAATATAATGCCTAAAACAGCATAAACGTTAAAAAGAATACGGAAATATAAAATGCAAAATTGGTATGACACCATCGACATTTTCTTTGATATATTAATGTTAGTATCTTTTAAATGTCAGTTGACATTGCGATGTTTGTCAGAAAAGATGATGAATGCATGCATGTGATTGACAACTATTTCTATCATATTTTATTTTTAAATCTACTTTTTGTAACGTTATTTATACAAATACAAATTATATCACCGTCTAATATTTGGTATTACATATTTAAATAACATGTATACTAGTTTATTTTAAATAAACACAAAAATTTTTATGCCTCGTACATCATACTGCTAAAATGATTGTAGTGCGATACTGAAAAAAATTTTTCGTTTGATTCCGCGTACGGAATTTTATTTACGGTACAGTAAACGGTATATCATATATTACGACATAGTATTTTTCTACAAACAAAAACTACACTGTTAAAATTAATGCATTTGCATTTGTACAGTTAATGTTTTAAAACGGTAGTTTATACATTGTTACAACTACAATAAACAATAAAACTTAGGTCAAAGCAAAAGACAAGACACCGGTTTTAAAACACTTAATTTTCTTAAATATTTAATAATTACATTTAATAGTTTTTGAATGTTTCCGTATTTGCTGTAACCTTTAGAAAACACTGTAGTTCTAGACTTTGCAGCTCACACTGGATTTACTATGTGTAAAAAATTTTAAGTGTAGTAAATTAACAAAGAAAACAGTATTTCATTATTATTGGTCTTTTGCGTTTTTAGAAAGGGGTTTTCGCAAGATCTATCCATCTCGAAGATATAACGATGATAATCTGTACGTCTTCGTTTACCAGTGGGTTTCCTCTGCATCATTAGTTTTAGGATTGCGGGCTTGGCGTAATACGTTCAAAAAAAACATAAGAAACTTCTTGTAGATTCTCGTAGTGTCTTTGATGTAATCGCCAACACCATTAACACTTCAGAGTCCGGGTATCAGTGTATTTTCCTGCCAGAATGTTGCATTCACACATATTTTTTAGAAAATCGGAAAATTATTAAATACAATTTTAGTGCATTCTAAAGCGTTAATTTTTTTTTTAAATTTCAATTATAAAATCTTAAGCTTTCGCGGTTATTTTGTTTATGATTATAAGCGATTTTTGACTTAGACCGCGTCGTAGTAAAACATCCAGACTTTTTAGGCGTGGTCCTAGTCTCTCGTTGAGAGCCAAAACAAGAAGTAGAATCTTCAGAGTGGTAAATGTCACTGGACCACGGACTCTGAAGATGCAAGCTGCAATGTCTTGCAAAACGTCAGTTTGTTTGGGTTCATTGGGTTTCTTTTTGTTTTGGCTCTCAAAGAAAAACTAAACCACGCCGAAAAAAGTCAGGGTGTTTAACTATGACGCAGTCTAAGCCGAAAGTCGCTTATAATCATAAAATTTCAATTATTCAAATGTATTCAGACCATTGTTGTTTATCAAACAATAATATTACATAAGCATATTTATAGTTCACTGAATTTTAAATTGTAAAAAATATTAAAATACAACAAACAATATCAACGTTTATTAAATTGTTAAATAATTGAACTTTTGCCTATATTATCTCGAAAAGAAGAAAGAATTCCGATTTTTTAACATTGAGTTTGAAAATGCGTCATCCATTTTTTATATATTTCATACGAATCGAGCGATCCATAAACATCGCAATCAGTCTACCTTGTGAATTGGCATCAGTAAATGATTAATTAGATATAAAAAACACAATATCATATAAATACAAAGTTTGTTCAATTAAAATCTTTGATCGGATTAGCCTTGGAAACTGATCAACTAATGGTTTGCAACAATAATAGTGTTTGTAAAGATAACTTTGATCAATTACTTACGTTTATATTTAATAGCAACTTTAAGTATTGTCACTTTGCAATAGCATAGCAAGATTTGCAACCATTGAAAATTCTTACACGAATGTAAATGGAATGTATTGCGTATCTGTCAAAAAATGATGCCAAAAATTTAAGAATGGAAAAGGCAGACTAATGATAAACCGCGATCGGGTGCAGTAAGGATTGCATCAACGGACAATACGGTTATAACTGTAAGTTTTGGTTTCTCAAAGGTTAAAGCTCCTTTAGACGGAAAAACTGCATGCCAGATAGTGTATGCGAAACACAATCGCTTGACAGAATTTGTTGTTGATACTCGTCGCAAACTTTTACAGATATTTTTGCGTTTGCGCAATTAAAGTATCCGGTGGCGGACGCAGCTAAGCACATTAGATAAATTTTGGTGTATTGTTATTTGTAAAAATATAACCAACTAGAAACTTAAACAATAATATAATTGCAATGGAAGTTAAAAAAGCTGTTTTACTATATTATGCTGCAGTATGTAAGAAAAAACAGAATCTGGGCACATCCAATTATTAGTGAACGTGAAACAAAAGGATATTTTATTCTGTGTGATGGCTTAAGAAGAAATACCGTCAATTTTTTAAATTGTTTTACACTGTCTTTACGGTTACATGCATAGAAGCATTTCGTATCTACATAATACCATTATTAATTTTAAATCTTTATTTAAGAATAACAATGATGTTAACAGTAAACAGTATTGAGTTTTACAATATGATTACAAAACTGGAATTCCTGTCAATTTAAGCGTTGTCAAAATCTGTAATTAAATAATTTAATTGTACCTATGGTTGTTACCAATATGGCGGCGGACGTATTTTGTGTGAGATTGAATCCGGCATGCTGGTATGCTCGGTATTGGTTACCTCAAATGCTAGTAGCCGTCAAGTCACTTTCTTACAAAGAGTTTACTTGACTTTTGACTACCGGTTAGTAAGGATAAACGCCACGATCGTTTTGCTAAAACTAAAGAATATAATCGATTACCACATCAGTATAATTAACTGATAAGCAAACTTAAGGAATGGATGAATTTATGAATAATTGTTTGACAATGAACTTAGCTTTGCTAAGTCCATATCCGAAGAAAGAGCAATCGAAATCTATAATTTTTAAACGGTAAAGGTTAATGGAAAATGTCCAGGTGAATTGCTCAGTTCGTTATTAGAGTCAAAAATGTAAGAAGAATAAAGAAGTAGTCTGCAAATGTTGAAGTCGCTTAAATACTTCTTTTGGTTCTAAATAACTAGACATGAAATAAGGAGCATTGCGCACCGGCTGTGAAACCAATGAGGTAACATCCAGGGGTCTAAAATCCCCTAGTAATTTATTAAATTGTCTTACCAATTTATTATAAATTTCGAGGTTCGAGCTGTCTCCTTACACTTATTTACCAAAATTACAAATTTTATTCTACTTAAACATTCCACAGTACAGTAAACATGTCACTATCTGAAGTAAAAAGATCTCTAGCTAAAAATTTTTTGTGGATTGGTGAAACTGAGAAAATGTACTAGTACTTGGGTAACGATACAACAGTTGGGATAATAAAGATACATTAGGGGACATGATAATGGCTGTATGTGATTAGAGCTGGTACAAGAGATTGTAGGAGAACGTTTTTAGATCTAATTTTTGATCTTGGTAGACTTTTTTGAAGACGGCAAGCAACGAAAGAAAAAATGATCTTAATTTTCTATAAATTTTGTTTCAGTAAGTTATCTTTGATGCAAACTCCCTTTTATTCCAATATTTCTCTGCCGGGGTTATTTTGTATTGCCTCCATCTTGATTGCCACGTACCTAGCCATATTTATGCTATAAAATTTATTCCTTATTTGTTGCATATTTTAATAGAAATGGCAGCTGATCAAAGAAAGTATATGTTTTCCAAGTAACTGGATTTCCAGACCGCTTATTTTCTCGTTTGGCAAGCTCCTTTGTTAAAACATAAAACTATTATTTGCTTTTGTTTCATATATCTTGCTACAGGAGGTTTCTTGACAAAGTTACACTATAATTTTCGAATTGAAGTGACCACATTGAGTCAAATTAATAAAAACTTATGCAAAACTATCTAAGATACTATAAGGCAACAGTGTATTCTTAAACCCACACAGGACAAATGACTTGAGATTGTACAGAGTTTTTTCAAAAACGCAAATTACCCAAACTGTATTGGAGCAATAGATGAGAAACCCGTACAAGTTATAAAGCCTGTACACAGTGAATCATTTCAGAAATTACGGAAAAACTAGTGATTCAGCTATTTTTTTAAAATCAATATTTTATGAACCATTAATAAAAAAAACTGAGTATTCTAGCTCCTTCTGTTTTAACTGATGAAAATGACTATAAAGTACTGAAGAGAATCAGTATTACGTACATTTGACCTTAGCGTATGGGCAACTACTTATACAGATATGTTTGTAGTGTTCAAGATGTCTACTCGTGTTTTTAAGTAATCTATGGTTAAATGAAAGAAAGAAAAATTTCGTTCAAATTTGGAGTGTTGTGGATCTGTGGTTTTTTGCTTGTGGTGAAAAAAAAGAAGAAAGAAAAAATAAGGAGGAGGGAGAGCATTGTGTTTTTAGGTAACGATACGGTCAACTGTGTTCCTTAATCCTTATTTTTTTTGTAAAAACTTAGTGCAAAACAAGAATATGTAAGTATAACGTTTTTATTTGATCCGAACTATTTTTAAGTAGTGGTTGAATATGTATCCAGACTAATAAAATAAAAGTGAATCAATTTATTCTTATGTAATTTCAGATAAGTAAAGATGACGTATCCTTTTGTTCGGTTTTCAATAATGGAGATCTATGTATTTTTCTTTCTTGTATTACGTTTTTAAATAAAAGTAAGAGCATTGATTATTGTAATATTGTTGTTTGTTTATCTAAAAGAAAATATCTGTTTCCGGTTTAATTTGGTATAAACAATGATATAGGATCCTAGTAAGTATACAATCTTGTTTCACTGGTGGTTGTTAATTTTGTTGGATTTTTAGTTATATTTGTAAACGTGTTGTGCTGTTATGCTGCTTTTGTTTTGGACAACGTACAACCAAAAGTACTTATTTAGTGAAGCCATATTGTATGTTTGAATCTAAAGAATTATGTTTCTTTCTGGTATAACATACTGTAATGGTAAAGCAAATCCCATTATTGAAAGTATTAAATCCAACTGTCTGAAAGTTTTGAATGTGTTTTGTAAATTTTTTGTACATTTTGGTGTTACTATGTTTTTTTTTGTTTATTGTTGTTGATTAAGATTGATGTTGGTGTGTACGATTTATCTATTCTTCTGGTCAAGTCACGTATCACAAATTTAAGGTGATGACATACTTTTGTGATTGAAGCACTTTATACTGTACTATTTATAATGACACCATTTACTGCTTAGTGAAGGGTACAAGTTCATGTTCTTTCCCCTGTAGACTTTTATTTCACCGAACATGTGTTTTTGATGGCGTTAAGTAATAAACTCGATTAGAGCGCGGTTTTACCATCAGAAATGTGTTTTATTTCTATATAATGTTAAAACCGATCCCCATCCAATATCGAGAGTAAAGCAGTACATCGATCCGTTGTTTTTGTATGACGTAGGTACATACACGGTAGTTCAGAAATTTTGTACCTTTTGCAATAATTGAAGGTGAAGCATTTGGCCTTTCAATAAATTTAATGTGCTTATTTGGAGAAAAACGTTTACCATTAAAAAAAACCGGTGTGGTCACCACACGACTTTCCTATAAGGAATGATGAAGGAATGTCTACATATGTTGTCATAAAACAACTTTGAAGTAATATTTACACGTTTATGTCGACTTCCTGGCATGCTATGATTTTTTTGAATTTTTTCTCCTCGATTTCATTAAGATATAACCGAAATATGGCAAATTGAGCTTATATTGTGTGTCGTATCGAAAAACCTCTATATTTGTGCGCCTCAATTTTTTTTCCTTCAGTAAAAATTATTATTTTAACGTATATTGCTTCTCTTTCAAGTTATAATTTTTTTTTCTTAAAAAAATCATCGCAGGCAGTATTCGAATCTAGATTATATTTGTGAATTGATTTTAAATTATAAATACAATATCTAACACTGTTGTTAGAAAATTTTTATTTAAGGAAATTGTTGGAAAGAATTATCTCTATAAGAAACTGTAAAAATAATTCGAATAATTTACATACGTATAAATTTGTATAAGAAAAATTGTTAAAAATTTCGGATACACCGGTTTTTTTATCATCCCATCTTTTGACAAAGCAGAGAGAATATAAAAATATTAAATTTCAAGTTACTAGGACTTTTGGTTCGAGAGTTATCGTAGGTACATCCAAAGATAATTTAAATAAGATGCAACACTCCGTATATAAACAAGTCAAAAGAATATAGAGAAAAACGTATCGTGCTTTCCTTTCAAGATATGGAATTTTTTTCTAAAAAAAAATTGTAGGCAGGATTGGAACCTAGGATTATATATGGAATTCACTTTAAATTGTAAATCAAATATCTATTAAACTGTTAATGTTAGAAAAAAAATTTATTTGAATAAATTGTTAGGAAGAATTATCTCTATAAGAAACTAAAAAAATAATTCGAATAATTTACATACGTACAAAATTATTTTAAAGAAATGGCGGATATACCCACTTCCGGTTTTTTATCTGACCAATTTTTTGATAAAACTGAGAGAATATAAAAAGTTAGTAGGACTTTTGGTTCGAGAGTTATCGTGGGTACATCGTTACACACAGACACACACACACAGGCACACCCACAGGCACACACACACTCAATTTTTTTTTGTTAAAAATACATTTATCTGATTCAGAAAACCTTGAAACGTAAAATTATGCAATAAAAATTTTTTGAAAAAAAATTGCGATCGCTATACTTTCCTGCACAATTTCGTACGCGTTCGATATGGATATAGATATGAAGATACTCTAAATTACCAGGGACTGTTTAATAATGACGCAAAGATCACAAACAAACAAAAAAGTATGACAGCGAAAGTCCGACCACTATTCGCGATTATTTTACAAAGTACTTCATGACTACAACTATTGCACGGCACGGACAAGTAGCTGCCAAAAAAGTCGGTTCGTCTAAGCGATTCCATATGTACCAATAGCCAGTAGTCATAAAATTTTTTGGGCGACTGGGATTTGTGAGCAACTGAAATTTAGTATTCCGCTGGTGTATGCGAGATTTGAACGATTCTGTAAGAAACAATGTAAAATATGTCGCTGAGATACCAGGTTCACCAAGCTGCAATGGATTGTTTTGAATTCCGGTAGTTACGCTCCTATTCTAAATTGCGTTAGCATAGGACAGCTTAACGATATTATTTTTGGTTTTATGCGTCGTATCTGTTATTTCATCATCTATGGTTCATTGTCTTGAGCTAATGAACACCCTTTGTTTTATCTATGATTACCTTGTAGACGCCATTCGAGTTTTGTTTGGTTTGTTTCTTTATTCTGTTTTTTTTTTTAATTGTAATAAAAATTAATATCCGTTATATTTAATTCCTTGTTTGGTATTAGCGATTTATTTTGGAAGTGTAAAATTTATATTACGTAGGAAACAAAACCGATTTTAGTTCTGCTTCAAAACTAGATGGCAGTAATAAGGTTTCAAGCGAAAACATTGAATCTAAATTATTCTGGTTTATTTTTATAACTGTTAGTGATAAAAACTGTTGTACTTCACACGATAAAGAACTAAGGTTGTGTTAGAATTTGCACTTTCCACAACACAATACTTAAATTTAAAGGAATTTTATGACAAAATTAATTAAAGGTGTCAAAATTAATTCATTTCTTTAAGACTCAAACGATAAATGTGGAAAAGTATAGAAACGTAACAACAAATTTTAGTAAAATAAATAAAAAATCTTTAGTATACGATGCTAATGTACTAAATTGATTCTTTTTGTAACTAACACAAAAATGAAAATACAAAAACTGATACCTGTTTACAAAAGTAGGTACAGAATCATTAAAGTAATAGCAGCATGTACATATGTATTTCTTCAAAGATTGAATATGGCTTAACAGAATTATTATGATATGCTATCTAATTTCGGTTCCTTTTATTTTTGGTATTTATTGCATTTATTTACAATTTATTAAATGCCAGTAATTATTTAAAAATAATTATTTATGTACTTCCAACATTTTAATTAATGCTAACAATAATGTCAAAATCCTATAAAACCAGTATAAATTTTACGACAGAGCGTAAAAGCTAAACGTTTCACACTAAAACTAATTTAATTTATAGATTACTGATTGTTATTATACAAAACGAAAACCTGAAATACATCAATTTCAATATTCGATAAAAGTACACCTACTGCAAATAAAATTATGTAATAACCGTAAACTAAAATACAAAAACACACATTACATTTAATAGTGATTACTAAAGACCAAGACGATCGAAAATCAACGTCGCTCAGCAAAATTTCTAATAGTAATAAAAGGGGTTTAAACGATTTAATATACTCTTTGAAACATCTACAATAAAATCGTCCCAACATGTTTCTCATATTATTTTAACCATTCTAGTTTTAATAAAACGTTTAATATTTGATAACAAAGTGTATATATAATAAAAAGTATAACAGATTCTATAAATGTTTCTACTCATTTAAAAGAGAGTTGAAAAACGTATTGTTAATATATAAAAACAAAATCTCGAAGACGTATAGTGAAAAAATATTTCTTGAATATCACATCCAAGATGAAGCAAATCTAATATGCAGTAACATTTTTAGTGTCCTGCTGCTCAAGATTTGACCTACTTCTGTTTTATGTATACATAATTCAAAAATTTCATTACTGAAGGGCTATATTGCATTCCTATCTACGATAATTTCATAAAATATAAACGACGCCTTACGTTTATTTTTATTCAACTTGAAATTATTTAAAGTGCAAGCAAATCATATTCTTGTTGATAAATTATTAATGCCGCCGGTATTAGAGTAAAAAAAAGAAAGAATTTTTTACGGTAACCGTATATCACCTTGAGTACGACATTTGATTTCCATAATATTTTAATATATATTTCAGTTTATATATTTTTCTTCTTAATAAATGTTGGTTTTAAATATATTGCCGCAATTTATTAAAGCAGCGTGTACTAATGGCGCATTTTAATTGAAAGCGGTAAAGTAATGAATAATAAGATATGTACATAAAATTAAATTATATATTTTGTTTTACAACGTAGGAAGTTTATTTACACACTTTCGCCAATTAGTAATTGCTGTAGGAAAGTAATGATTAAAAATATATAACTTAGATGTTTGAACGCATCATAACAAAATCATATAATTAAAATCTATAAAAATAAGTTATAGAAGTAAAGATTGTTATAAATACTTGTAATATATTTATCATTCGCATTTGGTATATGTATGATTTTTAACATTAGTAAACGCACATTTACCAAGGGTTAAGTACTCTGTCGTAACATGTGGTATGTACTTATCATTTACAGCTGTATTTACAATGTTTCATTAGGTGATAATTAATAGAATAATAATTCAACGTCAACACGTTAGAAGATTCGTTACCCTAATTGCATCAGTTGGTCCAAGTGTTTGCATAATTGAGATTATTGCAGTTATGTTTGATATACAACTCCCTGGTAATAGTAAGTTTACTTTAGTGGATGTAGAACAAACCTTCAACGGCACTACTGTTTACTCGCAAAATATAGCTAAATAATATAAAATAAATTTAGTAAAAATATCCTATGGAAGGTTAAATAATGTAAAACATCTAATTTATGTATAAAAAAACTTTTCTATAACAACGTTTTAAATCAAAGAAGATGTAGTTAGACACCATTATAAAACATTAACTTGAATGGCACATTGCATAATATTATATTATGATACTCGAATACTCCACATGGATTTTTAAGCAATATCTGCTCTTTATTACAGCTACAAATTCGTCTGTTATAGTTCCCATACGCATATATAGTTTTTTTGAAAAATCTGACTTTCATTGGACCAGTTTTTATGTACCGGGTGAGCCAAAATGATTGGGGTTAAGTTAAATTTAATAAATTTTGTTATCTTAAGTTCATAGAGTGAAAAAAAAATATGTAACCATGCACAACAAATTTTAATTTGTTAAAAAAATGTTTGTCAGTACTCAACATTTGTTCTGACGTCATAACGTTGAAATTACGTTTTATGATGATTCCGATACAGTGTTCATTAGTAATTAGTATCCAAATTGCTGAACGGATATCACAGTAGAGCGAATTTTTTTCGTTAGTGTGTTAAACTGTTTTTATTTGTGTACAGCCATACAACTAAGCGAACTGTTTCAAAATTGGGGATTACCGGAACTAATTCTTGTATTTAAAGGTAAGTTATAACTTTAAACAATTAATTATTACAATAAAATTGTTTTTTAATAAAGATCACGTACGGTTTCCATATACGAAATTGATACAACGCTGTTAAAGACTAATATAAATAATTACTACACTACTTAGGTACGGTGCATTTGCTAAATTTTTTGCAAATATACTATGTTGTGCACGGTAGTTTACTACTGATTTTGTCAATATTAAATGATTTTAGTACAATCTTGTTTAAGCCTCTTATTTATATTTTTTTCTTATAACTAAGCCACTGCGTGGTAATACGCGCGTACTAACTCGCGCAGGACAGATATGTGAAAATTAATATAACCCTCATTTTTTATCGCCATTATTAAAAAAAGTTATCGTTGTAGCTAAGATGTTGGGTGCTCTTTCTAATTAAAAAAGGTAACAATCATTTACGTTCAAACAATTTTCTTCCAGGTTTCGCCGCGAAGAAGATTATACAAAAGCGGCACCGACCGTGAAAGCCTACGGAATTGTAATATTAAATGATATCTAGATATACAAATTTTGTAGTAGAACGGACAGTTAAATTATGAGATTTTGCAAATTGAGTGTGTATCTACATACCTATGCATAAATGATCTTCCTTTTAAAAACAAAATATACCCCTTTTTTTTATTTTGCAGCTAACCGGTGGTATTAAATGAATCATAACAGAAAAAGTTAATTAAATAGAGAACTTTGGATTAACTCTTCAACCAACACGTTTAATAAAGGGCCAGAATTTAACAAATATAACGACGTCTTATGTAATGCTGGATAATCTTCTTTATCAATTGCCAACCTTATTATAAAGCGGTAGACCTGTGCTTAAAAATTATTCATACGTTAAATGCGTGCTATCCTGTAGAAGTGGAATAAATGTGGTTGCTGTTACAACGAGGTATTCAGCATATAAAGACTGATTTTGATAAGTGACTTACAGCAACTAAACATATGCTTAATCAGTAATAAAATTTAGGAATGTTTCACTTAGTTTTTTATTTTAAAATTGTATGTTACTTTAAATTTTTTTTACATTAAAATTTAAGATGCCCATTTGTTGTCACAGGAAATACTTATGGTTGTAGAGAACTTACGTTTTGATTTCCCATTTGAAGATTTCCAGAAACCACCAAAACGTAAGCTAGGTTTTTACTTAAAAAATAAATTTTCTATGTCTACTACTTAAATGCGATGCTTTCTTCAATATTTAGGATTGCTTATTGGTGATTTAATTAAATTGAATGATAAAGTTTGAAAATTTTACCTTTTGCTGAGGCAACTCTTAGATAACGAATAATCAGCTAGAAAAAATATCACTAAGACGCTAGTCATAAAACATCAATTGCGATGTCATAGATTACTTACTAATTCGGTATTTTAAAATACCGTAACGTATATTTAAGTAATTCCAAATCTTTTTTTTAGTGTAGCAGTGTATTTAAAAGGAAAATAAATAAATCATTAAAAGTTATGTTGTACTTTTTGAGCAACAATTAGTTTGACACAAATTAATTGTAAATTATAATTAAAAGATTTTGCCAATTAAACAAAAATCACTGGAAATTCAAATTGACCCCTTTTTTTAGCTAGTAGTAGTAAAGAAATTTAAAATCTTCGCATTTCTAATAATGTTTTTGCAAAACAAAACTATAACTAAAACTATAATGTTATTATCCAATACATAACAAATTACATGTTTGTACTGTCAGTAGCGTCATCAAGTTGCAAACCAAATCTGGTACTTTTAGTTTTCTCTATTAATTGATCACTGAGATCCTAAGCTGTATGAATTAATGATGGAGAATAAATAACTCTCGAAATAAGTATTTATTACATGTACTCGTTACCCGCGAGGATCCAAAGTAACTCAGTAAACGAAGAATTCGTTACTTTCGTACTGTTTGTTTGCAGTATTCTCACTCACACTACTCGATCACTCGCTTTATGAATTGTATTTAGGTACGGAAGAAAGGTCATTTGAGACATTATTTATACTATGAATACAGAGCGCATAAATAACGCAAAACAATAATTTTTTTAACGCATTATGATACTAGTAATAATGATCACTGTTCTTCCCTTATCGGTGTCTGAGACCGACAAATCACATATCACATATTTCGTATTATAACTCGTTCAATGCTAAGTTCGGCGTTTCCACTGTAGGTACCTTCCTACATTTCTTTGATAAACGTTAGTTCGAATCTTGAGTTCTGTTAGTGGAGTCGGTCGGATTTCCTGACTCATTTCGGAATTTGAGACCGAAGCGACTAAACTTGATTTGTTTTGAATAATCTGCGTATTTTGCTTCAAATAATTTATTTGTGTTTTATACCATTCAAATAAAGCAAGACAAATATGATTCACTAATATTCAAGTACATTGTTTATTTTTATAATTTCATTTGCCATAGATATGTATGAAGCCGAGCAACGCTGTCTACAAGAGTTGTGGGATATGTCATCAAACGAAGAAATTGCTTTTGATGAAAGTAGTGGTGAAGATGACAATATTGAGAAAAGAGAAAATAAAAGTGAATCTAAGCAGGACATAAGCTAGATGAGAGAGTTGATAGAGAAGTCACGCTGTTAGAACTAGACAAGAAAATTATGTTATTTGTTTGCCAATTTCACGACTACCTACAAAAGGTCTCAAAGCTCCTTTAGAAATATGGAAGTATTTCATAACGGATTAAATGTTACAATCTATTGTAGATAACACCAATAAATTCACTGTTTCCGTGAAAGAAAGTTTTGCACGTGAAAGAGATTCACGACCTACTGATTTTCTTGAGATGCAAGCTCGCATTAGGTTACTCTATTAAGCGGGTATTCCAATCTTTTGAATGCAGATGATCTTTAGAGAAGTGACGGCTTTTTTGACAAGTTTCTAGATCATTGCAAGAGTGGATATATTCTATCAGAATATGTTACTGTTGACGATAAGCTTGAGGCGTTTCCAGGGCGCTGCAGCTTTCGACAATACATACCATCTAAGCCTAACAAATACGGCATCAAGATCTTTGCGGATGCAAAAATGATGTATGTTTCCAACATACCTTTTCATGCCCTTTTCGAGTTAGCAACAGTCCAGATAGCGTCGTAAAAAGATTATGTCAACATATTTATGGTTCAGGTCAAAATTTGACTATAGATAACTGGTTTACGAGTATTAGTCTACTTGATACTCTGCATAAAGAAAAGATCACCGTCGTTGGCACAATCAGAAAAAATACGTGAGTTACCAGCTGAACTTACAAAACCCACTCATCCAGTAAATTCAAGTATGTTTGGATATAGGACAAATTGTACCGTAGTATCCTATATTCCTAAAAAAAGGAAAAATGTTCTATTGGTATCCTCAATGCATTTCGACGCCAATATTGACGAGTGTACAGGTGAAAAGTGTAAACCCGAAATTATAACCACATACAATAAAACTAATTGCGGAATCGACGTAGTTGACCAACTTTGTTCAAATTACAACTGCCTGAGAAGTACCAGACAATGGCCAATGTTAATATTCTATGCTATATTTAATATAAGTGGAATTAATTCGATGGTTCTTTAGAATTGTAATAACCCTGGCATAAGTACTAAAAAAAGAGATAAATTATAATTGTAATTATTATAATTGACTTATTAAAGCCCTATTTACAAGTCCTAGTACTAGTACAAAATCTTCCAGTTACAATAAAAACCCCAATTTATAAAATTTGTTGTAAAAATCAAGAACAAATCCAGGAAAACAAGAGAAGAAATGGTCGTTGTAATTTTTGTAGTACCAAAAAAAATAAGCGTATTCGATATTTTTGTGTAAACTGTAATAAATTTATGTTCTTGGAGCATTTGCAGGGTATTGCCAAAATTGCAAAGAAAATGCTTTACATTAATAAAATTAAGTGTTTTTTGATTGTAAGAAATAACGGTTGTTAGTTTAGTTTTTGGAAATGTTTTACGATTGAAACGTAAAAGTTTTTGTTACTTTTTTGCCAATAAACATATGCATTTGTTCAGTCATGGGTTATTTTATTGCTAAATATTATTAAAATAAGACCCCTAAACAGAAAAATGTAATTATGTAACTGTATGCATTACATGTAAGTGTATTAAAATATATTTTCGGTGTCACAGACCGTAGCGACTAAACTTTTCTAATAATTTCTAGCGACAAATGAAGGGTTAAGTTAATTTTCCTAAATTGTGTAACCTATAAAATTAAAATTATCAACAATTCATGTATACTATAGATAGTCGTATTCGTATATAATACGAATTAGAATTCTGTTATTTTCTAGATAACATCTTTTTCAAAATTCTGCAAATAACAAAATTGATGATTATGAAACATCTATAACTTCATACCTTGAAATGTTTTTACATTAAATCTATTAATAAACAGTTACAGTATATGGGTTCTATTTTGTATATAAGTGGTAAGTTTTTGCGGTATCAGCTACTATCAAAATTGTTTAGATAAATTAGAAGTTTACAACACGTTCTAAGTCTAAGACAGTAGTTCCTAAAGTGGTTCCTACGGACTCATAAAAAATTTAAATTGGTTTGGGGGTTCCTGAACAACGTCAGTGGGGCGCAAAGTTTAATATAAAATTAAAAAAACCTAGTCTATAATATGAACTATAAAAAGTCGTGCATCTAATCAACAGTTTTGTTCTGTGTTATGCGTGATGTAAAGTGCATACAACAAATTTTGCTAGTCTCGGACAAAAAAATATAATTATTTGTATTGTTACGTAGATAGCTAACTTTCGTTACATAAGTACATTTGTATAAAAATTATATCTTTTTTTAATTTAAATTTATTTAAGCAAATAATACTCTTCTTTAAGTTAAAAAAAATTATCACAGTTATCAGTACAGTAATCCCGTAACATTCATTAAAATATTCTTTTCATTAAAAACTTAAAAATAGATTGTAAGTTTTTCTAACACAGCTGTGTTTCTAAAGGTTGTATTATTAATGATTCTGTAAAAGAAGTTAGACACATTGAGTTTTATGATTTAATACATAGCTCACTGAAAGTTATAGGTTACTATTTGATATTTTTGTTTATTTTGTTTACTTACGCAAATAACCAAATCGGCAAATGTTTGAAATTATTGTATATTACTGTATTATTATACTCCGTTGTTAACTAATTTTTGAATAAATTATTTTTCTTAAAAAATCAATTGGTACACAATGAGTACCTACACAATATGTGACATTTACATGAAATTTTATCCTAACACCTCAAATAATTAATTCAAGAAAACGTTACATTGCAGCATTTTCTTTTAAAAATTGTTATAATTAAAAGTGGTTTGTTGCAAATAAAAATTTTGATATATATATTTTCCTACATCTCCTTAAGCCCCTTTTTTTCAAATAACAGTATAAGTAAGCCGGAAAAAAATGCAGACAATACAATGTTGAATATATGAAATATGGCGTTATTCCGTCTCTAAAAAATAGTACTTTACCTATGTGTCTTCTATGCAATAAAATGATGTCAAACGATTTAATGAAACCTTCTAAGCTTAAGGAAGATTTAATAAAAAATCCACAGTCACAAAAAAAAAGATTTAACGTTTTTTAACCAATCAAAGAAAAGTATTTGAAAACACTCATAGGGACAACATCTAAGAGAGATTACGATGAACTGCGTGCTTCTTATAATATTTCTTTAATGATTGCGAAATCCGAAAAGCCGCACAGTATTGGTGAAGAAATTATTTTACCAGCTACAAGTGAGGTAATATGCGTGTTGAACAAACCAGCTTTCGATATATTAAAAAGAATTCCACTGAATAATGATACTGTACGAAGAAAGATCGACGAAATGGCTTAGTGTATAGAAAACTCTTTACTACTTCTAACGTCTGAATTCTCTATATAGCTTGACGAGTCAACATCACCAGGAAACTAAGCTTTACTTTTAGTTTGTGTGAGATTTGTAAAAAAAGAAAAATGTTCCCAAGAAATCTAATTTGCTAAATGTTTGAAAAGCTGAAACGTTATTTACTAAATTAAAAAGATTTTTTGATGTAAAAGCTATACGCTTGACTAATATTATCTCCGTTGCTACTGACGGTGCTTCAGCCATGGTAGAACGACACCGAAGCTTTCAGACAAACTTAAAACAAGTCGCTTTGTTCGGACCTTAACCAAAAATTTAAAGACGTTCTTCACTTAGATATTCTCGAGTGGGTGTTAAACTCTTTTGCAAGTAATCAAACTCGGAGCACAAATAAATATAAATACATACTAATACAAGAGCAACTTATTAAATAATGCACAAATGCGGAGCTAAAACCAATGTTTAAACAAGGATACGACAACTTCTCTTTATAACAGATCCCAATTTTATATCCAGTATTATGGCTGATTGTACAGAAGCTGTTGATTGCTTTTCCGTCTTTCTATTTGGTAGAACGTGGATTCAGTGCCGTTATGAGCCTCAGCACAAAAAAAACCGATTAGAAATTAGTATTCGTAGGGATTTGCGATTGCTATTCACAAACATTGAGCCAGACATAAATACATTTATAACATCTTATCAGGTTCATTCAACTCATTAAAAAGAGTTTTTTTTTAACAAAAGTTATAATTTCAATAAATACTTCTTCAACACAATGTTTTATTTATATTTTACTTTTATGTCACCATTTACCATTCAAGACATCAAAGTTAAACTTGTTATTTTTCTATTATGCATTTATGTAGTTTTTTCACTCAGGCGTCGGTGGATAGGTTTTGACTATGCAAACCGGTCTGTGAGCCAAAAGAGTTTGAAAACCACTGGTCTAAGTATCCGTATTTACTGAAGTTCCTACAGTCGTCGAAGTATTCTAAGTAATCAAAGTAATCAAAGTAACGAATTAAAATAACGATTACAAAAAGTATAAGTAACTATTACTCAAAAGTATCAAAATTCACTATTAATAGTATGAACGATTCTTCACCTAGTACTGTTGTTAAACGAGATACCTTTAAAATTTTTCCGTAGATTCTCTCAATATAACATTAACCAAGTTAAGAACTGGCCACTCTGCATGCGATCTTGAAGGATACCTCATAATAAAACTTGTTTAATAAACAAACTATTTTAGTTTTATAAACATTGCAACTTTCAACTAAACAATTTGAAAAGTTTTTTTGACGTTTAGGATACGCTCAGGCACTAGAACTTTTAAACGGAATAACTACTGCAATCTCTTTTAACAGTTTTTTTACTGAAGTAAAACTAAAATTCAAATAAATACCAATGTATTTACGACATTCTGTTTCTTTACTATCCCACCATTGTCGATGATTTATCACTTGAACTGTCGATTTCTTTATTTACTAGCTGCTCTACTTGTCTAAAACTTTTGAAGTGGACACTTCGAAACCACAATACTAGAAGTTTTTGATATATGTAAATGCTATTATGTTACTACAAATAGTACCGTACATATAACAATATTATGTTATACAATATGATAGATAACATAATTTGAATATTTTGATAAGCTTCATGAAAAAATATGTTTTTGTTTTGATTTATTCCCAGTAATGTAATATTATTACTATTAGTATAAAATTGGTAACTGGTTTAAATCCTTATGAAATCAAACAATTTATTATTGTGTGTTTTTCAATGGTTGTCAAGTTATGAGTTTTCTAAAAAAAATGTTATCAGTAAACCTTATTAAAGTGAGTATTTCCCAGTGCTAATAAGTTCCAAAAAACAGTTGTCAAGTGGTTTTTGATATTAATTTTTGCAATTATACCAACACTATTCTAGTGTCTAATACTATAGTTGAAATTTTAACGGCGCTACATGTCAATAGATCGTTGACTTTTATTGTCGTTATACGCAATATTAACTTCTACTTTCTGTAATTACAAATAATTAGATTTGCTTAGAAGGTAATTAATGATATATTTATTAGAAACGTTGCTTGTAGTTAAGAAAAATGTCAGTAACAGATAGCAGAGCTGAAACAAACTAATAAAATCCATTAAAAAGTATAAAACCTATCCTGTACAAACAGAAAAATCATTTAATGCGTTTTGTTTAAAACGAACTGCTTGAATTGCAGTTTTCATAAAACATGTTATTGTTTTTAAAAATATTATACTCTTTAAGCTCTTTATATGCAATAAATATATACTACTTCCGCATCGTAATAATTGAAAATTTACTTTGATATGTCTATCTTTACTCTTTTGTTTTTATTAATACGTTTGTTTTCTTTCTTATAAGTTATTCTATTTGTTTACACTTTTTTACTTACTAACAATAAATTTAGTTTAATTTTAATTTTACAACGCAATTGCAATTACTAATTGTAAAACAATGGACCATGTGTATCTGTTCATTGACATTTGACAGCAACTACTAATATTCTCTAATACTATAACGTTTTGTTTTATGAACATTTAGATACAATGCAATTTTTAAGTTATGCTTAATGAGGAGTGTAATTATCAGGACGAATTTAAACCAAACAACGTTAAAGTAAATACCTAAAGTTATAAATTACTTTCCGAAATTATAAACTATGATAATAATTTTTGCAATTCTAACTAGTGACTAAAATATGTATTCGAAATTCTTGACATTTGCTTACATTCCTAAGCATTGTTTATACGTTGTTATAATCCATGAAACAGTAAAATATATAGTCGTTTATTTAACATCTTGACAAAAACAAAATTAAAGAAATACTGCTCCAAAAGGAAAAGTTCAAAGGTTGTATAAACTTCATTATACTTCTTTGGTAATATACGCTAGTAATACTTTGTTATGTTAATTTACTTAATAATAATATATCATAAATATTTGTGTTCAAAATGTATCCTTAGTCACACAGAATTTCTATATTTATTATTAGAAAAAAATGCTACTGTTTACCGATGTAAACGGCAAGAAAGTCGCAACTTATACACTCATAGAACATAACATAATTTTCATATGTAAGGACAAATATTTACTATATTGAAGTACGCTAAATCGCATTAATTTACATATATAATAAAACAGCATTCTAAAGCTAACCTGTAGTGTTATTTATGTTATCCTATAGGTAAACATATAATAAATCCATATAACTGTTTAGTACTAAAACTATTAAGCTCACAGCTTGGTTGAATTTTTTTTTCAATGTGATTTTTTTTTACTGTGTAACATAAATTGTACTTATAACTATACGTAATTCCAATGTTTAAAAGCTTATTTAAAATTCTTTATATTTAATTATTTTAGTGTTTATTGTAAAATTTTACTAATTTTTAAGTTATCGAAAATAAATATGACAAATTCAAAAAAAAAACACGATAAAGCAATACCAACTACAAGTTTAAAACGTACCACTTGATATACAAAACCTTATAAAAAGTTACTAAAATAATAACCAACGATAACAGAACTTTGTCACAATATCTCGCCAACAATAGAATTTTATCTACAAAGACTATAAAATGTTTATCTTTTTATAAAACTTTTTAGAAACAAAATAAAAGTAGTGTTCTAAGCTTTGTAATTTGTGACATCGCATTTAAACTTAAACCGAAACAACTAAACTATATTTTCTTTTCTAACACGTAAATCAAAAACTTTCTGTATTAGTTTATTTACATTAAAATCAATGTAATCGTTTGTTAATGTCTACTACTTGGAATTATACTTGGTGGTTATTTACGTATATGTATGATAATAATTAAAGAATAGTCTTACAGTTATTAATTTGTCGCAAATACTGAAAAAATGAACTGTTAGTTACTAAAAAACACATTAAAATAGAGAAAAGAACGGTAAAAATGTTGTTACACATGTGTAATCATTTAGCTGTATAGTAAACTTACATATAATTAACATATTTAGATAATAGAACTTATAATAAATTTAGTAGATGTGTTGAGATCAACATTAGAATAACATTTCACAGGAAATCAGTTAACCACAAAAATTAAAAGTATCATAATAGTTTAGTTATGCAGTCGGAATGGGTGACATCAACGCGTTGATGGCAGTGAGTGGTCAGCATTGCACAACTACTGTACACGACGTTGTATGTATGGCAAATCACCTGTTCAGTTCCCGAATGGTATCGAAGTACGGCGTAATAAGCATTATTGGCTGTGAGCGCGTTTTGCTTAAACGTAACGGCAGGCTCGTAGCAACGGCACCGTGGAACAACAGCGCATGAACATGTGCGTTGTTGTACCAACTCATTTGGCAAATGTGTGTTTAGCAAAAATCGAGCGAAACGCTACAACTCTAGCACGAACGTTTTGGTCATCAATACAAACGCCAGTGAGGAATGTTCTCTCACGTATGGGCATTGAAGTCGATTACGCAGCGACGAGTTTTGCGATGGGTGTTTGCTAGGCAAAGCGCATCACAAACCTTTTCGTACCCGACAGGACCGTGCAGCTAATGTCGGTGTGTGTATCAATGCGAATGTGAATGAACTTATGTCAGTAGAAGGTTTTGGCCGTAAGCAGCGCTACTATGTGTGTTTTAAAGACGATTTCAGTAAACATCGACGTGTGTTTGTTATCGCAAAGAAAAGTGAAGTGGCAAAGTGCTTGAAAATGTTTCTTAGTGAGACAAAAACGAAGGGTCACACTACAAAAATGTTTTGTTACGATAATGATGGCGAATTTGATTGTGCCGAAGTGCAAACATTGCTAAATGAAAATGAAATTTGCTTGAAATTATCAGTGCCACATACACCAGAGCAAAACGGCGTTGCTGAAGTAAAAATTGGACAATTGTCGAACTAACTCTTTCGATGCTTTTGGTAAGTGGACTACTTAAATCGTTTTCGTTGTGTATATGCAACCAGCGCAAATGTTCTAAATGCAACAGGCAAATCGATGGTTCCGGGTAAAACTTTTCGTGAACTGTGGCGCGGGAAGAAAATTGAAAATCTTGACCATTTGCGTATTTTCGGTACAAGGTGCTATGTACATGTTTGCAAGCAGTTACGTAAGAAATTCTATGACAAGGGTGTGTTTAGTTATTGTGTTGGTTCCGGAAATGACAAAGATGAATACAAAGTTCGTTCACACGATCTATTCTTTGAAAGTGAGAAAATATATACAAAGCTTGGTGATTCAGTGTCGTCTAAACATCGACTAGTGTCGTATAACAAATAAAAATCAACAACTGAATACACCGAAAATGTTGGAGATTTAGATTTGGAGAAAGAACGTCAAAGTCAGTCATTTAGTGCTGAAAAAGACGGTGTTGACGATGCTTTGGGAAAAAATCTAAATGGAAACGATGTCAATGTGTATGAACAAAACAGTATTGCAAATATGCTTGATGCGCGTGACGTGCGTCGTAAGTCGGAAAGGCAGCGTCAACGTCCGGCAATATACAAGACAGATGAATTCAAAATTGACAAATCAAATGATGCAATGTATCACGCCCACTCTTCGTGGTTGACTGTTAAATTTTAAAAGCACGATTTCATTTCTTTACACAGACCTCCGGTTAGCGGTGTCTACGCCTAATAAGGCTTCCATCATTAAGTTATTTAACCTAATTCCACGTGAATATGCGGTCGAATTTTGTGTCTAGCTTATTTGTTATATTTTTTGTATTTGGGGCTTTAATTGATTCTTTTATCACTGTCTATAGCGGATTTCCATACCCTCCACACGTTTCCTTTATTGGTGGAGATAACAAGCAAATAGCATATTTTGGAAAATTTCCATGACGTCACGTTGGTGTAATTAAACTATTCACATCGTCAAGGGTTGGAGGCATTTACGATTTTGATTTCTTTTGGAAGGAACTTTTACCACCGTTTGCATTTGCTATCTTCAATGATTGTATGATTTAAAAACGGAATTTACTTGTGATAACACCGTATGTACGTTTTTGTGTTAGAGCTTATATTACGTTTTAAGTAATACAGATGCGGAATTAGCGAATCCCCTACTGCTTAAAACATAACTGTAAGTATTACAATTTCTATTTTTATGAGTACTACTTCGTTAGTCATGTCGACATTAATTAATAGATCATTTTGTGTGTCACAAAGTCTTGTGCAATGGGTGTTGAGTCTCTAAGTCTTCATTTTTTATATACTTTGGTGATTTTGAATTTACGAATATAATTTCATTCCTTTTTTGAATGTAAAAGTTAGACCAACTGTGATCAAATAAATATATATTCTGTGTTATCACTTCTGTCATGTTATTTATTCTTTTTCAGCTGCGGGTATATTTAATGTCTCCCTAATTTGGTCTTTCATAGTTTTGGCGCTTTTTTAGATTTAGTTTATAGTCAATCATGACGAAGCCTGCGACCCCATCTCCGGAAACAACTGTGTTAGTCGTTGTTTTCTTTTTGTTAGAAATACAAACTGTTAACTAGTTTGTACGGGCTCAAGCAAGCTCCACGATGCTAGAACAAGCTGTTGGTCGAAGAAAGTTCGATCTCAAGGTAACGAACGAGAATCGGTGTCTTTTTATACGACGTAAAAAATTTCTGATAGTGGTTCTTTGCGTAAATGATGGTATGAACGTAGGAAACGATGCTGAAGAAATCCAAACCTTCATTTCAGAACTGAAACAGCACTTCAAGATATCAGTTGGATCGTTGCACAGTTTCCTGGGAATGCAAATCGACAGACGCAGCAATGGAATTTTACTCTTTGTACGTACAAAAAGTGTATGCTTGAACGTGTTGGCATGAGTGTTGTAAACTTTACATCGACACCGTGTGAACGCATATGAGCCTCAAATAGAAGTATTTGAAAACTATAGGACGTACAGATCAGCGTTTGGGAGCTTGATGCACTTGATGACTAAGTCCGATATCGCTTATGCGGTTTTATATGCGGCTCGCAAAATGCAAGAACCAACTCAAACTGATTCGAACGGAGTTAAGCGTATATTTCGTTATTTGTGTAGAACTAAAACTACGGGATGTACTATAAAAAAACGGCAGCAACATGCTTACTACGTTCACGGATGCTGATTACGGAGGTTGTAGGTAGACTACAGGCGTTCTAGCTGTTTACGGCGACGCTTCGGTAGCATGGACAAGTCAACGGCAGCATTCGTTGATAACGTCAACGATAAGGTCGGGGATCATAGCTGCAAGTAAAAATACGAAAGAATTGATGCAGCTGAAACAACTTGTGTGAGTTTTTAGTGGCAAAAGTCATAAAACCTATGATTTTCTGTGACATGTGTGCAAGTGCGGTGAAGTCAACCAAAAATCCGGAGTTCCATAAACGAACAAAACATGTAAAATTGCGTTTCTTCTATGTTCGGGAGTGCGTGCAAAACAATCACATCATTATGCAAAATATTGATGGCAAACGTCAAATGTCGGATATGTTCACTAAACCACTCGACCAGGTTCGATTTACGACAATGCGAGATCGTCTGGAACTGAAGAGTGATTAAATTCTGTTAATTCTCGTGTGTCAATTTTTGGAGGAAGTGTTGAAGTGCAAAATAATTAAAACTCTAAAACACTCTGTACAGCTTACCTAACTTCAAACATACATGTTTTGTCTTTTAAGCGGCAAAATTTGATGTATGCATTGTTGTTCATATTATAATCAACAAATAAAATCCACTAATACTGCAATTCACTTTCTTTAAAATAGTAATGCACCCATCAAGATTTCAAGGTTTTTTCTGATACTCTCGTAATTTTAAATGCTCCCCAAAAAAATTAATTGAGGTGAAATTAGGAGATTCCATAAATATTCTCTAACGCAAAGTAAATAATATGGCGGTGCATCATCTTGTTGAAACGTAAGTCTTGGTTATTTAGAAATAATATTGCTAGAGCCGGTTTATTTCAAATCTACAAAACTCTAATTAAATCTTACTATTTAATGAACTATCAAAAAAATAAGAACCCAAAACATGACTCCCGTAAAGCTTAACCAAACACTCAATTCGATTGGATGCTATGTATGGCTTTCTTGCATCCAGTGGGGATTTTCAGTGGCTCAGTATATACAGTTTTGAATGTGTACTTTCTGATTTAAACAAAAATTAACTTTATCACTAAATATCAGATAGTTAAAAAATCTAGTTGATTACTATTTTTGACATTCATCCCTTCACAAAACTCAAGTCTACGATCATAATTGTCTTTGTTTAGTTTCTGATTCCGTATTGCTTTGTATGGACTGTATTTTTAACACATTTAAAACTGTGACGACGTTTTGGTTTGCCGCTAGCCTTCTTGTTAATTGAATTATTTTCAATTTGTAATAACAAATCAAGCTTTTTATCAAAAGTCCTAAAAGGTCTTCCTTTACGTTGAACATCACAAACGTTACGATGTTCTTTAAACTTTGTAACAATTTTGCTAATACAAGATTGAGTTCAGAGTTGTGAATCATCATTAATACTTCAATCAGTTGCCTTTCTGATAGCATGTAGATATTCTAAGCGTTACTTACAAAACGTTCACTAAGTGCAAGTGTGTCGACAATGTTAATTTTTACAAAGCATTTAAATCAAGTTCGATTAAGTGAGTTCTATTTGAAGAAAGTCGATGACGTCGTTGGTTCCAATGTAATAAACATTAAAAGTAACTTACTATGAGGTAAGCATATAAACTCCTTCAAAAAACTTGTAAAACTTGTATAAAAAATAAATATATTCGCTTCTGCACTATTCAATAAGAAATTATTAGATTTCACTGTTTTGTATAAAAAATATAATAGCAATAGATACAAAGATATTTTTCACGACACATTGGTACAAATATGTCAGTCCCAATTTCTTAACATCGACAACTAGTGTACTTTTTAAAGTACTGCGCGTTTTTTTTTTGTTTCAGTTTTGAAAGTTTGTTTTAACTCATTTCTTTTTTGTATGGTAATGTTCCTAAAGTTTGCGCCTCTGCTAAGTATCACTGATTTTTACAAAAAATAATATTTATACAATTGACACATTAGACTTGAGCGATGATAATTTTTTGTAGCAGATCATGTTCAAAAAAGCATCAGAATCGCAATTTAATTTATCTACAGAATAGTCACTGTTTATGTTCTTGTTGGCAACTTGAGTATCTATAGAATATAAGTTTTTCTTTACAATGCAGCACATCAAAAGCTGAAAAACTAAGATTTTAAAAAAACCATGTTCACAAGCTATTTTTGAAATTTATTTATGAAGTTTGGTGTATTTGATGCCATTCCATAAGCTTTTCCAAGAAGTTTCGCAACCTAAAACTGAGTTATTGGCAATACTGGATATAGTCTCATCCACCTTTCTACAGTTTGATTGAAATTGCTAGAAGCTTGTAGTAATTTACGAACCTGCACGGTCAACTCACTGTAGGATTGAAACCATACCTGTCGGAGAGAGGGGAGGTTCATGTGACTTTATTTTAAAGGGCGCCAGATCTTTTTTGCTTTGCAGAAATAGCTCCTGCTAGATCAGCACAGAAGGCTCAAAGCTTGTACAAAATTGTTAAGGTTCGTAAAGCTGGAGGAAACGAAGAAAGAAACTAAATCGTTAACAACAATTGCACTTTAATTACTTTAGAATGATAAATAGATTAAAATTTAAATCAATAACAATTACGAGATAAGTTGATAGCATCACAGTAAATAAATTTAGTCCAAGTACAAATATAAGCAGGTACTAAAATCGTGTCTTCCTGGCTCACAAACTACAACAGGTAAAAGAAACATTTAAAAGAAAATAATAGAACCGAAACGTATCGTATGCTGTTACAATATGTCTTTTCGTCCACGATGGTATTAGATATTAATTGCCTCCGAAGATAAATTCAATTGTGTCTGGTACTTAGGCCCTTCCGTACAAGATGATATTATTTAACGGTATTAATTGCCTCCGCATAGAAATTTTGCCCTTGCATCGCAGCATTCTTAGGTCTACAGCTTCCGATTATAATTTTTCCCTTGTAGATTTTAAACTAAGACACCCATATTTAGGAAGTAGCACATGGCGCCTGCGTGGATTAAATTAGTTAATTAAAGATACTTTCATTACCCATCGTGTCACAACACGTGGATGTTTTAAGAAAACGATTTTTAATTCACGCAGACATAGGTTATACCGTGAACGATGTTAAAGTCAAAAATGCCCGTATATCACCGTATATCGTCTACTCAATACGAAGGGACCAACGATAGATGGCGTTGTGAAATGGAAAAGTAATTTTAATTAAACCAATATACAGGGTAGTGCATTTTTAAATTTATGCACGTAACAAAATAAGTATGAAAACAGCAACATCAAATGGTTGAGTGGAGTGGAGTAAGACTACTAGTAGTTGCAACGCCGTTATTACAAGCCAATTCTACAGCAGTCAAGGTGCTGTAGCCATTTAGAATTAATAAAACTGAATTATTTTATTACATTAACTACATTAATAAGTTGCTATAAACATTTAACATAAAAATCCGAATTGTCAAAGTTTTTATTATTGCTTTGAGCATTAGCATCACGATTCGGTAAGCTACCGTTGTTATCGGCAATCATGAAAAATGTTCCACCTTGTTTGTAATATACCATTAAACGTTGATTTCAGTAATTTACATGTTTACATATAGAGTGAACCAAAATAATTAGGGTCAAATTAAATATCCCGGTACAAAATGTATTAA
The DNA here is from genome assembly GCA_035610365.1 of Aquatica leii. NCBI lineage: Eukaryota > Metazoa > Arthropoda > Insecta > Coleoptera > Lampyridae > Aquatica > Aquatica leii. The sequence goes on along the minus strand of CM069432.1, from coordinate 205,223,851 downwards.
ATTGCATAAACTGCTCTCGCAAGATTTCGTGACGAGAGCTGTAATGTTGTCAAGTTTGTAAATTTTGTCAAATGTGTTCAAAACGCAACAATCCCTATATTTTGGAACATTGTAGCAGCAAAGACCTTAAAAATAAACTTACTTTATTTATTATTTACAAAACTACTTTTGGACTTCCAAGCTATTTTGCACAAGCAGTAGTATTGATAAAACTCTAAGTAACACATTTATTTCAAAATACGTATTATAGATTTATTTTCTATTTATGAATATTTTTTAAAAATTGTTTTTGTTTTTTTTACATTCATCGGTAGTTTAGAAATCAGCATCTCAAAAAGTTCATAAATATATAATCCGCCAAATCAGTTGCTCTTTGTTTGATAAAGTTGTAAATGTATTCCTGTAAATCATTTTTAATTTTACATTCAAATACGCCAAAAATATTTTATTGATTTTGGATATATTACAAACTTTATCAACACTTTTCCATATATTACATATTAAAATTAATTCATAAAGTTTCGAGTTCTGTTAACTTCAAAGAAACTGCTAGAATGAAAACAAAATTTTGCACATTTACCAAATATAGTACTAATTAACATTACGAAACGTCTTTAAATATTTAATGTTTAATTTAATTTTATCGTTAATAAATAAGAGTAACTTTCTGACTTTTCTAAAATCTTGAAAATTAAACTAGGTTAAAGGAAAAATGATTTCAGTAATAATTCAGCAATTACTTGTAACAAAATTCTAATATAATAAAACTTAATAGAAAAATTAATTTGAACGTAGTAACAAAAATGCCAATATTGTCTAAATTCCTCAGTGTCTGCAGTTAAATACTTATCTTGACAGTTTATTCTTTAAAAATTAACAAAAAAGATTTATAGCTAGAGCTACGATTTCTATTTATTAATACATTAGATCTACGATTTAAGTGTTAAAACGCAAGGTAATAGAAAAAATACCTCTATAATAAAGAAATGTAAACTGTGTTAAAACCGTTCACGTTCAACGGATTCAGGTGTAAACGGAGATACAAAAATCGTATCAAAACAAAACAAATCCAAGTTTACATATAAGAAAGTTTAACATATTACATACATTAGTTGATACTCATTGTAACAAATTTATGTTCATTAACTTAAATTATATAAAGTTTACAAAACATATAAACGGCTTGGTTTACAGAATTTGAAACTCTTTGAACTTAGAAGGTACATAAACTTTAGTAAACTTGAGAATTACCTCCATCTCAGATCGATAGAATCGCGGAATAACGAAAAATCGTCATAAAGCCTCTTATATACGTATATTATAAAGCTTTTTGAAATATCTTATGATGTGTTATTATGTACTCAAGTTTTTTTCAATATATCAGTAAGATAAAATAAATAACGTTCGAGGTTGATATCTATTACCTAAAGCAGCAAGTTTACATACATATGTTTCCGAAACGACGTCTTCATGAAATAGGATTTGATAAGATGAGCCAGAGAACGTAATACAGGAGCATAAAGTGACAAAAGTAAGGTTGATATCGCTTGATTTTGCTATAAACATTTTAAGCTTTATCCAACTGTTACAAATGTTACGTTCTAATGTTAAAGCTTGGCCTAGTATGCATTTTATAACTCGCTTTCTTATTCTTCGTCATTATTTAGAGCTCAATTACTAGAAGTATCTCGTTACAGATGTCTCTTCATAATTTAATTAAAACCAACTTAAAACGATAATTACTTTTATAATCTGCATCTCTTGCAATGCAAATGTGTTCGGTAACGATTTTAATATTCGACGAACAAATACTAATGGTAGTTGAGAATTTAAATAGACTAACTAGTTAGAAGCAATAAACCTGAACTATTGCGCTGAAAGGAATGTAGTGTGTTGTTGTAATCATAAAACAACCTCATTTCAAGATCGAAAAGAGATTAAAGTGCATGTCATCGTCAACAAAAACACGATGTTCTACTTTGGTGGTAATAGTTGACCACTTGACCGACCGATAAAAAACAATAATCGTACGTCTTTTATAGAATTCTACGTATATTTTCCACAAGTTAGCACTTGTTTGAACTGTCATTCGATACGGTTTACATTTCGATGATGTTTTAACACATTCCTTACTTAAAGAATAAACGTGTAGTCCTCATATATTCCCAGCAAATGGCTTGTTTGCTTTTTAAACGTGTGGAAATATAAACAGCAAGTAAGGGAGGGTTCGTTTATTAGATTAGTGGTTAAAAAAAAATATTTTATGATTGTATACAATGTTGAACATTAATTAAAAATAAATGTTAAAAAATCACACAACTTTGTAAAGGATGTGAATTAACGTAAGGGTTGCGTTTAGAACGTGGGTCAATGTATACATAATGAACATAAGAAAATAAAATTAAAAGCATTTCTAATTTAAATGTATTCATGCACATTCCTAGTTCTATAAGTTATGAGAACGAATCAGTTGTAAATAGAAATGACCTGTAAACATTAAAGGTAAAAATATGAAGCCAACGCTAAAGGGTTATATAATAGAATAACATTTATCTTCCCACAACTATAATATTACATTGCGCATCTAATGGACAGTGATGCATAATTACATGAATATTTAACCTTTAGCAAAAACTTATTTTTTTTTAATATAAAGGATTATTTTTATTACGTGCAAAGCGATGTATTTTAGGTAATTGGAACTCACCAAAAGTAACTGTGCCGAAGCGAAGTTCACCTGCAACAGAATAGAATAATAAGCAATTAATTTTAGAACTGTAGAACTGTATAAAACGCTTTGAATGAGAATTTAGAATAACGTAACAAAATAAAACACAGACAAATATTTATCGTATATAACACTGATAGTTTTAATTACATGCTAGTAGTTTTCTGTTTCATATAAAAAAATACTCGATAATTTTCTCATAGAGTAATTAAAGTTTTGACGTAAAACTTTTAACATGCCTTTAGGTTGTGTAAAGTACAGCACACTACTTTTAAGTATTCGTTAGTTTTTTGTTTTCGTGCCTGATCCTCTAAGACGATCAGTAATCGCATTGGCTCTTTCAACGTTGTTCACAGATAAAAAGATAACTTTGTTAGTTCCAGTCTTAGTTATTTTTCTATTTTTCTCAAAATCTAAATTTCTCGATCTTGTTTAGTATTAAATAGTACATTTTTGAGAAACATGTAGTTTGTTTATTTACTAAGATATCGTATTTCATATTTTTATTATTTTCAACTTCTGCTTTATTCAATAGCAACCAAATTTGTTTTAAATTCATCTTATACGTAAGATGTCCAGGAGTTCTGAAATTCTTTGATAGGGTCTAAAATAAATGTAACGTAAAAAACGTTTGTGTTCAAGAACTGCATTACGTAAAAGTAATTTTCCCATGGTTCTTAATCCGTTGTTCGTATACCTCCAGTGTTCCGCAAGAAAAATCAAATGCACAATTGATAACTGTTGCAACAGAAAAATACAATGTAAAACAATTTTTGTATGAGATTGTAATAAGCTAACCCAAATGACAAAATTTTTTGATTTATAGTTGTATTTGTGATATCGTAAATTTAATAAAATTGACGTCATATTTTAGAACGAGTAGTAAAGTGTCTATTCGCAGTTTGAAATGTGAGAAAGGTAATTTATTTTGCTGATGTTCAGTTAATAACAATTCAATTTTTTTATTTAAATAAATGTTTTGCGTTACAGTATCAATTAATTTGAATCAATTCGTTTTATATTTTTAATAAATACTTTTTATTAAAGATAATGGATCATTTTATTGTAAATATAACACTAGTAAAATTATAGACGATGCAGAGAGATGTAGGACAAAGAATATTTAAAATTCGGATTTATTTTCACCGAAAATACACAGTCTAACCAATAACGTCATAGTGTCTATTTAATTAAATCCCTGTTTTTCAACTATACAGAGTTGGTCTCGCTATACGCCACTGATTATATGGAGGTTTATTATGGTTATTTTTTTAATTATTTTCATATTATACAAGGTGTTACAAAGACTTTAGAACTATCATAGTTCGGTTTTTTTTAATGAAGCTTCCTATATATTAATACCTTTTCCGACTCTCCAATCAAAATAAATGTGTGTTTATGAGGCCTAAAACTTGAGGTTTTAAATAATTTAAGTTTTGTTTGAATATATAGCCTTATTTTCATGTATACTTACAAAGTATTTAAATTATGGGAGCAAAATTTACAGTGAAGCGTAACAGCAAATTATATTTTATTTTCCAATTATAATAAACTTTATATCTTATACAGAGTGTTCAAATAGTATTAGAATGTTCTTTAGCTAAGTCTCCCTGTTTTTACACAATACGCCAAATAATAAATTTTTAAACCATTTGATGTCTTTTCAGTAAAAGTTTTGATGAATCTAGTTGCTTATTTTGTTTAAAAATATCAGATAGTTAACAATTATACAAATATTAATTTTAAATCTAACAAACTGTAACAATGATAATGAAGAATGAGGTCGTGACAGCGCGCGCCTGTGATTAAGTCTCACTATATGTCGTTGACTTACAAGTTTAAAATAAACTTTCAGTGGTCTGATGAAGCGCTAGCTTGTAGCACAAAACGTTGACACAAAAATAAACTAACCTAGTTTGTTTTGCGCCTCTAAAGTGAAGAATTTTAAGTCAGTTAATATAGTTATTACAGAAAGATAAGGAATTTTATCAAATTAAAAAACCAAATGATAAAAGCTCAATTTATGTCGCTAAACTGCTGAGTTAGTAGCATTAAAACTAAAATCACTCAAAATTAACAGAATTATTAAAATGCCATGCAATAAAAAAAAAATAATTGTACGCACTGAAATAGTTATTTATTTATACAGAACACTTCTTTCATTTTTTGAATGTTTCCTTTCATCCAAAAACTTTCTTATTAAAGGTTTAATACATTATAAAACTTATGGTTTTTTAAAATTACTAATTTATCCAAACAAACACATTTTCAAGTACAGAAACTTCATTTAACAATGTTTAATCCTGGACAAAACACTGTTATTTTAATGACACATTTTTAAAATGGTGCCCACAATCCCAATTGAACCTGATCGTATTCTCTTTAAAGTTGCATCGATCAATTTATCGAACATTTCCCAGAAACAAATTTTAATTACGATACTTCCCGACGACATAAACAAGTTTTAATTTATCGTTTATTAAATAAGAATTGCATTTGCAAGGCAAAATTCACAGGAATGCTTACTATACTCACTGCACCAGTTGTCAAAGACATTCGTAGTTGCAGCAAAATTATCTACGGTAACAGGTATAAACTCACCCTAAATTTAATTTTTAATTTCTAAGCATTCAATTTTTAGGAGTATCAGTAAAAACTTTATTAAAAAAGTAGAAGGTTGCGGTTTATTAAAAACTACGTGCTTTCAATTTCTTGCAGCGTGTACAATTTTGTGCATGGTTTAATTTATATTTAAGTAATGATAACCAATTTGATTTAATTTTCTTTACAAACGAAGTATTAATTTAAGTAGATAGGTAATTAGTCAACATTATTGTACAATTCAAAATCTACATACTTTTGTAAAAACTACGATTACAACCATTGAAAGCTTGTGTATGTATTGCAACGTTAATAAAAAAGATAATAGGTTAAATACTTTATTTTACAATTTTGTAGGCGCAGAACGTTATCTTGATATTTTGAGCAAATTCTTTAAACAGATAAATGACAACAAACCTCAATTTGGTTACTTTCAGCAAGTCAATGCAAGTGCTCAAGCCACTCGATCTACAATTGAATGTATTTAACAATTCTACAATGAAAGTGTGATAAATCAAAGGTTGTATTCCTGACGATCCTCAGATCTTATGCCATTCGGTTTCTACCTTTAAAAATGTTTAAAAAATGTAATTAAAATATTGAAGTTGATTACCTTTGTAATGTTTTCCAAAGTAAACATCGGTTAGATATTTTAAATAATTGTTATTTACGTACAAGTTTATTTTTTATCATTTAGAGATGACAAGCGTTCAAAAGAAGAAGATAAAGCAACAAACAACATTGTAAAAACAAAATTTATGATGATAAAAAACCAGCAAGGATTTTCTTTTCTTTTTACTCTTTGAGACGAGGGAACCGAATTACTTCTCAAAAATAATATATTTTTCAGATGAAGGTACGTAATAATAGCATTTATTCAATCGAATACGTAATACGTAACATGATATCATGAATTGTGTAAACTCACACAAATCTGATTTTATTGATGTTTAAGCTTGAAATTTGGCTTGCAACGATCCAACGAGCGAACAAGCGTTTTTTTCTTGTCTAAGCTTACAATGTACAAAACTTTATATGTTTAAGCGCTGCATTGGTCGCGATTTCATTTATTGCCTGATGCCCGATCGATAATTAACTTAGCGAAGTGAAAAGGTGCATGGGGTAAAAGATATCTGTTTTGAAACTTTAGTTTATTGCAGTCTTACAGACTTTATATTGATGTGTTTTGTGTTATGAATTAAACTGAGTTTATCTAAAATTTATTTTTTATTTTAGATTTATTAAAACATTAAACGCCGAAAACTTGCATCTCAAAAATCCTTTTATTTTTGATTATATAAACATCATTGTTAATTGAAGTAAATTTAAACAAAATAATTGATAAGCACTAATATTACTATTTCTAAAAATTTATAAATTTTGAAATAACTTGGAATGAGTAATGTTGAAAAAATACTTTCTAGTTTGAGTTTGAGACGTCGAAACATTTCTATTTTTCATGAATACTTTGTCAATTTGTTTATTTGCGTATTAATTTCTTTACAGTATATAGGATGTCAGAAAAAAAGAAGAAATTGTCTGGATACCAAAATTTGCTGAATAAAAGAAAAAGAGAGGCAAAACTGGAAAACCATGTCAAAATTACGTATTTTTTTCAAAACCCGAGTCTACTTTGCCAAATATTAATAACAACAATAATCCCAATATTCTGAACCTATACTTGAAACAAGTATCAACAGCACACAAGAAACTGATCTTCTAGAAAGCAATCCATTAACATCTTCAAGTTCCGCTGATAATGAGAAATCAACACCTTCAAGAATTACTAGAACGGAAAATATGAGTCAACTTTTCGATAGATGCCGCACTATGGCCAAAAAAATACGTCCTAATAATATTCAAGAATTAGTAGAACGTGGCCCTGCTCATTATCAAAACAAAAAGGATATTTATCCAAAAGATAGTTCGGAATCGGGGCGTAAGATTTCCAATAGTTACTTCTTTAGAATTTTACCTAACAAAGATAAAATTGAGCGTTTTTGGTTGTTTTATTTCGAAACAAAAATTCACTTTACTGCTTCTGTTGCAAAATTTTTATTGGCAGCGATTTGAAATCTTTTTGCTTTAGTAATGAATCTGGTTAAAATAACTGGCAGCATTTAAGTAAACATTTAAACATTCATGAACAGAGCAAGTTACATATCGAAATTATTCTAAAATTGCTAGATTTTTATAACCGTTTTAATAAAAATGAATCAATTGATTCTGAAATTCAAAATGTAATAAACAGAGAAACTAAATACTGGCAAACTGTTATAGAAAGAATTTTCTACGTGATTCAAGATTTAAGTCAGAAATTTTAGCTTTTCGTGGAAATAGTAATAAGTTGTTTGAGAAAAACAAACAACAAACTTTTTAAAATGTATAGAAATGATTTCCAAATTCGACCCGATTATGTCAGAACACACAAAACGCTCTCAAATAAAAGATCACAAAAACTATCTCGGGGATAAAATACAAAATGAAGTAATCAACTTGATCGGTGAAAATATCAAATCCAAAATTTTAGAACAAACTAAAAAGGCAAAATATTATTCCATATTATTAGACTGCACTCCTGACTCTAGTCACCGAGAACGAATATCAGTTTGTATGTATAAGACTTGTAATTAAAAAAGCACGAGAATTAGTATAGAAGAACATTTTTTATTATCTTGTCCTATAGATTGTGTCGGGTGAAGGCTTGACAAAATTTCTTTTGTCGGCGTTAAAGAAAGAAGGCTTAAATATCAACGATTTGCGGAGTCAGGGTTGCGACAATAGGGTAAATATGCGTGGAAGGTATAATGGTCTACAAAAAAAATTTTGGATTTTCAATGCGCGAGCTTTCTTTGTTCCTTGTTGCAATCATACCCTAAATTTAGTCGTCAATGATGCCGCAAAATCGAAAACTTTGTGTATCAATTTTTTTTTCTTTAGTGCAAGAACTGTTTGCATTTTTTTCAGCTGTTACTAAACGCTGGTTCATTCTGAAATCTAATTTATCTAATATAACAAATCTAGTAGAATAGATGCAACAACTCCTTTAAGGTATCTACTTGGGAAGGTTTATGATACTCTGTTTGAAATAAGCGAAGGAAACTTTGAAAATAACGTCAAAAATTTGCAAAATTTTGAGTTTTTATATTGTGGTATAATATTTTAGTAAAGTTAATTAATGTTGCTCAGTGTTGTAATCATTGAAATAATTTGAATAATTTTTTGATTTATCGCTCCGATAAAGGTTTTATTAATCTATTGATTGATGCTAAAGAAATAGCATAGACATAGAACCTAAATTCAAAAAACAAAGAAGTCAAAGACCGCGAAAAATAACAAAAAACATTTTGATTATGAATGTGATAATAAACCGATCCACGACGAAACTTTAAAGTTAATTGTTTTTTTAATGCTCTAGATGTAATCATAACATCAGTGGATGAGAAACTCCAATTACTTTCTTCTTACTCTAATAATTTTGCGTTTTCATGGAATATTGATAAATTTAAAAATTATTCTGAAAACAAACAATTAGAAGTATGTACATATGTCAAAAAGTTGAAAATTTATTAAACGACAAAACTCGCAATGAACGAAACATAACTGCCGTGGAACTTGTTAAAGAATTGCAATATTTATAAACTTTTGATGAAAAAGTTATTGTCTCCAGAAGAAACTTAATTATATAACAATTAACAACTTAGTGAATTCTTTTCCTAATACGAGCATAATATTTCGTATTTAACAATGCCGGTTTCTGTTGCTACCGCAGAACGATCTTTTTCAAAACTCAAAATAATAAAACAATATTTAAGATCAACCACGGGGCAAAACCGAGTAAGTAATCTTGCTATCATTTCAATAGAAACGGACCAGCTAAAAGAATTAGACACCAAAGATTTAATTAAACAATTTGCAAAAATTAAAGCACGGAAAGCTCAATTCATTTAGCTAAAATATTAATAACTAATTAACTAATACCTAGACATTATCCTTTAAAAGGTGACGTTGCATTATTAAAATAATATATTGTTTTGTTTTATTTGTCGATCAGTTTCGTCCTATGATATATAATCGAGTACTATGTATTATTTCTACGTACTAATTATTTACTGTTTATAACGTTGATTAAATCGTTAAATTAATAGTATTTATTGTAGCCACTTTATTGTATTTGTATAAAACTATCTAGACAGATAGGCATGATGAAGTTATGCGCACCGCCAACGAAACGTCACCAGAAAACTAAATTGTTAGTTTTTATTGCGCCGTACCTCTCCATTGAGGATTAGCAACACCAAAACCTTAATTCAAAATAGTTGTTTAGTTAACTAGCTAAGAATAAAGTCTTTAAATGCACAAAAAATTGTTATTAAAAACATCATAGTTTATTTATTTTTTTTTCAAATATAGAAAAACGATCATTTTCATGTAGTTAAATTTGACGAAGTGCGTTTGCTAAATGCTAAAATTGCCTGATGTTAAACGCTAAACAATTGTTATAAATTCTATTTTTAGTAACTGTTAAATTTAGCTTAGACTTATACATAAAAACTGTTCCTTTTATAAAATGTTTGTTAACAATTTGTTTATATTTTGTTTGCAAATATGTATACAGCACTAATGAGTTAGCACGACCCCTGTCCTAAAGACGTCCTTGTACTGTTAATTTAGACCATGAATCCATAAAAACCAGTTTAATCTTAGTACTTATTCAAGTAAAGAACCCTGACAATTGTTAGTGAGACTATAAAGTTATAATCAACTTTACGACCACAAATAAAGAGTATAACAAAAGACCGTCATTTGAACTTTGAAGTAAATTAAAATTTGTTTTTTTTGCAAATATTACGGTATTAGTTGTTTCTTTATAGAAATTTGTGCAAATATATGTATAGGTATACGTAGCAACAGTAGAAATATGAGTAACTAACTGCTATACAGTATTCATAGAGTACGTATGTTTATAAATAAAAATAGATATAATTATTTGGTATAGTTATATGAGTCAGTCTATAGATAGCATGTACCTAAAAAACAACATTTACGAACATAAAATTAAAACTGTAACAGTGTAAAAACGTTGATTTATTTGGTAATTAGCTAGAAAATACCGGAAAACGTTTTTAAAGTTGATTTCAATCAAACAAATCATTACAAGAATACGTACTAGCAAAAACTCGTACAGATTTATAAAAGCACTAAAAGTAAACTTTAAAAAGCAAATGTTATTTTAATAACAGATGGGTTATTAGATTCAATAGTTGAGTTATCCTACATCCATTGAAAAATAAATTATCCTCAGTCACAATAGCTGCGCTTCAGGGTATGAAAAATGCGTGGTACCCCTACTATGTAATTTACACACGTTACAATGAAGCTTTTGGATTTACAAAAGACGGATTAAACGAATGGTCCAATGGATAAAATGTAATTTCACATCGTTCGATGATTATAAACTCGTCTTTCAATTCTGAATACATAGTCAAGTAGGATAAACAGAACATTTCAACGAGGTTTACCTATTTTTTTCAAATTTAAAAGTCGGCATTTTAAAAATGGAGATAATGGTTATGTCGATAAAAACTTTTGTCAAAAACTCGTATGCAGGTAGATTTTTCTTACAACTAGTCGAACCTTTTATCTCGACGAGTATCGGCCAGCCTAATTCCATTCCAGATTTGGCAATGCAGAAGACAGCTATAAATTTAAGATGTCACTGGGTTGAATCAAGTTACCGTATATGGTAGGAATCTATACGAATGAAAATTAAATGCACTGGAAATAATGTTAAATAATCTAATGCATTTTTTAACCACTGTTTTATGCACTTAAATATAATTGAACGTATTTCTGCTTGAATAATACGAAAACTATTGTACTTCATATACTACTTTTTCTTATAACGCCTGTATTTATAAATCACATTTATTGTTACATCTTATAGCATGCAGAAGCAAAATCTATCAAACAGTTAATACAGTTTCATTTTATGTAGCGCGTTAATTCAACATCCATTCTTAAAAATAGCAACGCATATTTGCAAATATCCTACAAACAGTAAAACTTCTAAATGAAGTTTATATTTTAAGTGGATACACAAAAAGGAATAGTTTGTTTTTGGTTTTAATTACCCGACAGACTTCCTACTTAATACTAAAGTCCTTAACTAATGAATGCAGTAAAGAATCATATCCCGACTTAATTTTTACGTTCTCCCAATAAAATTTAATTTTAGAATATACGATGGGGAAACTGTACTGCATTTTTCTTTAATGTGCAACGTAAACGTATTCATAAGTAAATTAAAATTTATATGTCGAATTCAGCACCGTTTTCTTTGTAAATATTGAATAGAGAAGGTTTTACATACTGAGTATAGGTATATAGTGAGAAATAAAGTAGGAATGGCAATTAATGAAACTCTGATAGCAACCATTAGTTAAATGTGGTTCATATTAGTGTGTAAGTGACGCTAACTAAGAAATTTTATCAATATTTTAAGTGAATTACCGGCTGGTGCATCATACAGGTAATTCATTATTAAAAGTTATGTTTACCTCCGTTATTTATAAAGGGTTTTCAAAGTTCGTATGTGACCTATAGTGGGAAATCATACTGGGACGTTTACTACTGTATACCACGTTAATTGTGGGTAGAAGTAAGTGAGTACTTATAAGAAAAGGTGACTAAAATTTCGAGGAAAACGTTATGAGATGCGGTAAAGGTTAAAAAAGAAGCTCAGACACAAAAGGGAGAGAATATGAGGACAGCAATAGGAAAACTTGTTACTAAGAAAATAAGTTTATTAAACGCAGCAAGCGTTTACAATGTGTGTAAATAAAATAGTTTCTTAAAAGACATTGATTTAGCAAATTTTCTCTGATAAAGAAGAACAACTCTTAAATAATTACTTGTTAGATGCTTCACGTATATGTTACAGTTTAACGATAAAGAACACTTGTGATTTAGCGTATAAATTTGCTTTCGCAAATAAGAACTATGTTTCAAAATCATGAGAAGATTCAAAAAGTGCAGGACTAGAGTGGTACAAAGCAGTTCGTAAAAAACATGCAGTGTTGAGCTTTCGTTCCCCTGAAGCGACCAGCCTTAGTCGAGCCACAAGTTTTAATAAACATAATGTGATAGTATTTTTTAACAACTTGCAAGCAGTTCTTGCAAAATACAAATTCACAGTTAACCAAATTTACAACTGGCAACATCTGGTCAGAAACATGTATGAAACATTACAAGTTCAAAGAAAGTAATCTTAATAACCATGTGCACGACTATACGTGCAAATGATACCTAGATACCACCGTTTTTTATTCTCCCAAGAAGTCGCACACTCTAGTGGTTGGATGATCAGTAAAAACCTCCTAATATATTTACTCCACTTCGTTAATGTTGTGCACTGTTCTAAAAAAATTTTTCTTTTACTAGTATTAGATAATCATGAATCTCATTGCAGGTTTAGAGTCATAACCTTCTGAAAAAAACGGAATAGTTTTATTAACTTTGCCGCCCCATACTAGCCACAGGTTGCAGCCTCTTGATGTTTGCTGTTATGGACAATTCAAGAGTCATTATAATTTAGCCAAGGACCAGACCCAAGTAGCAAAAATCAGTTACAAAACGGTTGTAAAACTCTCTTGCAACTATGGTTTCAGTAAGGTATCTAGTTACAGAATAGTTGCTGAGTCTTTCCTGATACGTTGTCAATACCGGATTTGGTCAGTTGCAAGGCAACTGCAGTAATATTATAACCGTTTTACAACGTGTCTGAAACCGTTGCAATTACTACTTTGTAACTGTTTTGCAGCGTTGCTATAACGGTTTTTTACAAATCATGTTTACCCATTCTGAATCGTTTCTGTAATGGTTTATCATCACGGTTTTGTAATTAATTTGTAACATTGTAGTTACCGTTTACAGCAACTGCTATGTAACTGTTTTGAAAACATGCTTATTACCATTATTTGCAACTTATCCAAGATTTTAGTTACTAACTGCATCATAAACATTAAAACAAAAGTATAGATAAAAATATATTAATAAAAAGATACAGATATATAAAAAGTTCTAATAAATGTACATTATTTAAATATTTATAGTTTCTTATAGAACTAAATTCAAACAAAAAAGATATAATAAAGAATTTTTACATCTGTTGCAAGTAGGTACCAGTAAACAGGTTTTTACGGCAAATTTTCAAGAAAAGCGGATTATGTCTATTATTTATAAATTTTGTAAATAGTAAACGCATATACATTTTGTTAAGAAAAAAATGTCTTTGTGTAAAAAGACCATGGCGAATTAAGATATTCCTCACATGTTATAGTTTAATGCGTCTACGTAATTCTTAGTTAAATATTTGTATAAGGCACATGTGCAATTATAATCGGTTCAATGATCATAATCTCGACTGGTTTTTTAAAGATTATAGGTGTTCGCAATCGCGATCTAATTTATACGTTCTGATCACTGTGTGTAACATTGTAATGTCCTAGCAATCAAATTTTATCCTAGAAGTAAATAAAATCAATTTAAAATTTGCTTACTTATAATTGGCAACTAATTCTTCAACGTTGATTAAATTAGAAACAGTAGTTTAAATGCAGGATTTAAATTATAGTAATATAATATACCAATAATTGTACTTACGTAGTTTTGAATTAGAAACACTTTCGGTACTGCTTATTGGATAATGATAATGGATTATGTGTCTTATAAAAATCTCGTAATATGCACTTCTTCTGTTGCTGTTTGAACGTATAGATTAACACTGTAGCGTAGTTTTAGAAATTCACACTTGTAACCATAGTTTCAAGACTGTTACACTCGAAACCGAAATGAAGGTTTTAATGTCACCAATTTAACACTGTAGTTACATAAGGGTTTAAAAAAAAACTTACTTATAACCATAGTTGTAAAATGGTTATTTCTGTAATAGATTTGAAACCTCAGTAAATTACGAAAGTTGCTGCTACGTTGCTGCAACGGTTTATTTACCATGGTGCTAATGTTACTAATTTGCAACTGGTTACAACGTAACCACGGTTACAAAATGTTGCTTGGGGAGGTTTCTGAATAACCCTAGTACTCCCATGAATATATATGATATTTGTGGGATCGTAAGTGTAGCACTTCCACAAGCCATCACACCTAGTAACATCATTAAGAGATTTGCAAGATCATATATACCCATCCAATCCTTTGGTTACTTCGGAATCAGATTACTTATTATCTTATGTCACAGATAGAAATGTGGATGATGCTACTAAAATTATTACTTCAACTGAAAGTAACAAAGATAAAACTGCTGAGCTGGAAAGTCGGTTTACCATTGATCACTAAACCAGCAGCATAGCCTAATGATTTTATAATTAGCAACAAAAAAAGCATCTTTAGCAGAACCTTCCGTTGTTATTAGACCGCATTTGAAAGCAACAATAAAAACAAATCAAAGAGGGAATTTTAAAAGTTTTAACTGATACCCCAAATTTGGAGAAAAAGAAAAAGCAGAAAATGGGAAAACTAGTAAAGCAAAATAAAACGAGAGTCAGAACTAGAAAAAGCACATTAAAATCAAATCTCTTTGAAAGAGAATTAATAAGAAATTGGAAGAATCTCACAACTTCAATCAATACGAAGAAAGCCCGAAAAGGTGGAAAGTGGACAATATTTTTTGGGTTCCAGTGATAACAGTTCAGACAGCAAATCTGTTTTGATTTTTTTCAGATCACAATTCAAGAGACATTGAAAATGATAGTGATAATTATTGTGCGGTATGTTCAGGTTACTATCTTGACAATAAAGGTCCAAAAGTTGATTGGATATGTTTCGTGGTTAGTAACTAATGGTTGAATGAAACTTGTACACTACATAAGAATGTTTGCCAAATATGTTTTAAACAGAGGCATTGATTCTTGTTTTGATAGGCTGTAAGGCGCTGTTTAAAATTACTTTGTACATTAACAAAAAACTTTATTTTGGTGCAATCAGAGATGTCAGTATTCTTACATTTATAATCATTTATTTCTTCATTAAAGTATTTTATTACAATTGTTTTTATTTTTTTTTTAAATTAATTTGGATTCCCACTAGGTACCTATTGGGTGGTACACTTTGAGAACGTGGTACGTAGTAAAAGTTGTTTTTTTTAACAATATGCGTTATTTTTATTGTGATTTAAAGGTCACACTTAAGAATAATCTTTTTTACTATCAAATTATTTTCAAACTACTTTTTCAATTATACTGAATCTTCAATAATATATTATGCATTTTTAATAGTTATAACCAGAATTTAAAGTTTACATGTGAGATTGAAAAAGATAGTAGGATTCTATTTTTAGATATACTTTTAATTAAAAATACACTTAATGACATGAATAAAACTGATAAAACAGATCTCTACAATCAAAAAAGAAATGTAATAAAAACCATAAAAAATAAAATCTTAAGACTTAGTAGTACCCAGTATCATAAAAAGATTCTACTTTTACTCTCTAATAACAAAAATACTAATGCTAAAACAACTATTACTTGTAAACTTAAACTTGAACCTTACCATAACTAACCAACCATACAATATATAAAGCTCATTAAGTTTAAGTAAACATATTATTACCTTATTAAAAAAAAACTACTGATATCAAAATTGTTTTCCATAACCAAAATACTATTTACAACACTATTTACACTAAATTAAAAATTAAAACTAATAATCAAAAAAAATCTTACGTAGTATACAAGATGAATTGTAATTCCTGCAATAAATATTATATAGACCATACAAAACAAAAACCGATAAAAAAACCATACGTACGATTGTGAAAAAAAAAACAAATGACAATGGTTTTCTTTGCCATTATAGAACGTCACAATTTTGATTTTGATAATTCTATTATCTTAGATATAGAATACAATTTTAGAAAAAACACTAGATTCAAAGATGGTGTTTACTAATTTATATAATAACAACGTCAACTTTAAAACTGATACTCAAAAGCTAAGCTCAATTTATAACAACATGATTCATAAGATCAACATAAATCATTAACTAGTTGTATAATTCATGTAATTGTATAATCATTGCATCACATTCTTACATAAACTTTCAACATATATAACTTTATTTTTTAGAGTTAAAATTTATCAAATTATCATGGTCATATAATTTCTATAAATTAACTTTGACATTGATTCCTAACGTGTTATTTATTTTATTGGTTATATGTGCTAATTGTTGTTTGTAATTTTATTAAAAACGTGTTTAATGGTATTTATTTTAGTCACTTATTATATATTGAACTAAACTATCTAGTCAGAATGGAAAGACCATTTTTCTATTATATTGACAATTGTAACTGTAGTCTTAATTAATTAGTAGTTTCTTACTTTAACATTTAATTAAGTAATTTTGTAAATTGCATAATTAATTAATAGATCGCCTGATGAAGTTGTGTGCATAGCTATCAAAAGGTCGCCAAAAAACTGAACCGTTAGTTTTTACTGTGCCACATTGAGGATTAGTGTAACTAAAAACTTAATTCAAATAATTTATTTTAACTTGCTTATGTGATCGCACAATGTGATTTGCCATTTTGTGAAACTATACAAGTAACATTTTATTTTTGTCACTTAACACCTAAGATTTGTTTATAACTTAATTTTTGTTGCGTGTTTGTAAATGTTACGTTTTTCTTATGCTAAAAGGATTCTAAAAATCAAAGATAAAAATGGTTTGCCAGAAATTAAACAACCATCTTTAAGGATTACTAGAATTACAGTCTTAAATATAGATTAGATAGACTAGAAAAAAAATTAAGAAAACAAAAAGGTTGTTTTATATCTCCTAAAAACAATTTTTTGGCATTTAAAAGAAATACTGTCTGATAATTTTGCATAACATAGCAAATACAAATTGAAAAAAACAGATCTCTTCAATTAATTTTCTCATAGGATTGAGGTGCTAGTGTCGAAAAAGCGAGCTTTTCGTTGGCGACTTCAGCGTTAGGACCCACTTCAGTTGTTGGTGGTCTGTCATCACGTGACGGGTAACGGGTTTCCTTCCAGGTAACCTATAATGTTAGCGAGAGCTACTCACTCTGTTGTTGAATAGCTTTTTCAGCTGGCAGCAGGAGTCTGCTTGCATATTCCACTGGCTTTTCGGATAGATCTTTTCCGGACAGAATTCGGCGTCGAGGGCTTAACTACTAGCATCCGTTCTTAGTGTAAACAGTAGCGTCTTTAGTTGGTAAAATACCGCTGCCTGGTCTGGACCCCAAACCTATGTTACGTTTTTCTTTAGCAGGCTTGACAGTAGTCTTGCGATTTTGGCAAACTTTGGGAAGAAAGGACGATACCACGAGGAGGTTTGCAGGTATGACTTTCCTGGGTCTACTTGGATACTTTACGAGTTTATATAATGCCCCAAGTACTTGAGTTGTTTGCAACCAAAGGTGTACTTACTTCTTACGTGCAGTTTATAATTTTGTAGCTGTCGTATAACAACAAGCGGCTGTAGCAGCCACAAAGATTGCTTGCAGTTTCTTCTTTTTTTTTGACCGTGTGGTCGAGGTTCTTGCAATATTTGCACTTATTCCGGGTGGTATTTGAATTTGGCTTTGTTTGGCTCGGTTTGGATGTCGACGTCATCAGCTTTTCTTCAAACCTGCGTTGCTCTGTAATCATGGTTACCGCTAGTGCAGTAAGCAGTATTACGAATTTAACTGTAGCGGTTCAGCCATACGTCGATCTTGAGAAAGTTCTGTTGGTGTGGAGTCGTTTTGCTCTGTGGTGAAGATCTCCCTCAGTACTTTATGAGCTGCCTTTGTGAACCCAATAATTTTACGGAGTGTTTCCATTACTTTATCCCATGTTGTGATGGTATTCTTGACTCCTTGCCACTATGTCCCGGCTTCTTTTTCCAAAAGCATTGGTAGTCCCATAAACGCGTTTCGTTCGTTTATGTGCTCGCAGTCTTAATAGATATTGACTGCATTCGTGAACGCAAGCACGTCATCTCCTCCTTAGTATCTGGTGATGCACTTGGAAAATGAGCTGGTTGTTGGAGGTCTGATGGTGGCCACTAACTGCTTTAGCTGTTCTATGATAGTGGTGTTTTTTAATCGGTTGTATTGGCTTTATGCGGTTTGATTTGTGGCAAAACGGTTCTTACAGAGTAACTTTGCACACAATAAAACGTACGTAGCTTAAGTAACTAATAACTAAGCTATTTATATACAACGTTAATACGAGCTAGTGATTTCCAATAGATGCTGCTAAACTTACATACGCGCCCTTTCTTGAGGGTGGTGGTTTTTTATACTGCGCTGAGTTATGTGTGTGTTTTGTTGCCTAGTTCCGTGTTAAAAGCTTCTAATGGCAACTCATATTAAAAATATGCTATCTTAGTTGTCATGAAAAAGGGTTATTACCCATAATACTAAAACTATAAAATTATAATATATAATTATGTATATATGACTATATATTTATAGGTACTGTTTTAAGGCTTCCGCGGTCATAATGTCATAATTAAAACAATCCAACAAATCATTAACGTATTTTATTTATACTGGCATTCATAAATACTTTTTTGCTTAATAAATAGGCAACTAAACAATACACTATTATAATAAGTATTATTTTTAGTTTTGGTACTCAGGTCTAAAAATATTAATTTTTGTTAGACGTATAGTAGCATTTTATTTGCTCTTCCAATTAATCGATCTGTTGACAATTAGATTAAATGTATTTTTGGCGTTTAGTGTTTATGCGTTGTACGCTCCTGAAAATTACATACTTTTTTAATCACCTAATGCGTTTACAAATGCAATAAAACAATTCAGTAGAAACGAAGTATACCTACAGGGTGATTAAAAAGTATAGAGACGGCGATTTATTGTCGTTAATATTTATTTTAGCAAAAATTGTTCAATACAAAAGTTGTTTATGTAAATTTTATCTGCAATTAGGAATACTTGAATTTTTGTTATATGCAATTGTTTCTGAGTTACACCGTTCCGAATAATTTTTCGAAATCATTCGATACTGCATTTATTTTTCTCTTTAAAAGAGCACTAAAAAAACGGGCTGGTCACTCAATCTTTCCTCGTCTCCCAATCCATCTGTTTGGGAAAACATAGTAGAATAATAAATAAATAGTAAATAATAAAAAAAAATTGACGTAAACAATAACCACCGATAAAGTTACCTCGCTCGAGTTTGATTATCATTTTTGTCTTCGATATACCTACTTGATGTAAATACTTAAATCGATGTTTTCCTGAAAAAAATTTCACTAAAATAAATTTAAAAAAATTGTGCTGTTTTAAAGAGAAATAAATGCTCTAGCAAATGGTGAGATAAAAGTAATATGTTCCCATTTAAAAAAATTACGCGGAACGGCGGGGCGTAACTCATAAACAATCGCAGATAACTAAAATTCAAGTATTTCCAATTGCAGATAAAAATTACATAAACAACTTTTGTATTGAACAATTTTTTCTAAAATGAATATTAACGACAATAAATCGCTGTCTCCATACTTTTTAATAACCCTGTAGAATAAACAATACTTACGTCTGCTCCAATTCAAAATTAAAATAAAATTAATATTTTACATGTTTATTACTTTATTATATACATCATTTATTTACTGCTATCTTTAATTTAATAAATGATCGCAGGTGCTTTCATATGTGCATGCTGTATGTATTGAACTGTCGTATATATAATTATAATTATAGCACCAAGTTTGAAAAATAGTACAAAAGTAAAGCAGTACAAATAATACGTCAACACTAATAAAGCAATGCATTTTTGAAATTGAAAGTACATTACGTTTTTCGGCGTGTGCTGACAATTACTCTAAAATCTCTATTCATTCTACGAAAAAGACCGGTAAAAGTCACGTGCCGAACACGTGCTGTGAGACGTGTTGGTTTACGATGAGAATTCATGTCCTTTTATAATACAAATACATACTAGGCGTTGTTTAAAGCAATATTAAACCAAAATTATCATTTAATTTAAACAAAATACGAGAATATGTCAAAACAATTGTTGCTACGTACGAAGAAATATTGTAATATACAGTACATTCATATTGACTTGAATTTGTAATGTGTTATACGTGGCATAAACATGTACGGAAGGCTTTAGTTAAGATATCACCCATAGTAGACTTGCAGATTCGAGCAGTATATATGAAAAGGGCTGAAGTCAACGACATGTGCCTTTTTAGCATCACATATGTGTCATCTATCAATTACATTAAGTGGTATTGTCGAGTGTAGGTTTAATCTAATGTAACTGTCAGACAAGTGGTTGAGATATTTTGCTAGCTATTATTGTAAACAAATTTTCTGATAAATTATAGCTACTGTATGTAATGAATTACATAGTTACATAGATTTTGTAAAATAAACAAATATACTATTT
Source organism: Aquatica leii (assembly GCA_035610365.1). Taxonomy (NCBI): domain Eukaryota; kingdom Metazoa; phylum Arthropoda; class Insecta; order Coleoptera; family Lampyridae; genus Aquatica; species Aquatica leii. The sequence goes on along the minus strand of CM069432.1, from coordinate 205,203,070 downwards.
CACTTAAGAAAAAATCATAAATACATAAATTTTTTACATAATCATATTTTACTTAGTATCAAAAGTTGTTTAACTGAACAAAAGTTGCAAAAACTTTTACAAAAAAAGGATTTGAAGTAATAGTGAAAAGCCCAGAAAAACTAATACATTTTAAATTGGCGTCAAAAGCAACAATATTTTGTACGATGTACAGTGAGTAACAATTATGTTTAGCAACGGATTATACTAAAATTTAGATAATAGCGCAAAATATGCAAAAAAAACATTTAAAAAAATTTCATTTAACAACTTACTGTTCATTTCGACGATTGAGATTATTCTACTTTTTATAGATTTAATTTGATTGCAGCATTAATTACATGTGTATTTTACGTATTATAGTAGAAAATTATATTCAAAAATATTGTAACAGTATAATCTATTTAAAGAACTTGAACCAAAACGTAATGGACTCCTATAAATAAACACGATCCGGTTCTTGTATTGTTGATTCTAATAATTTAAATGTGAAATTAAAAAACTATAGGTATTTATACAACTCAACAAAAGTTTCTTTAAAAATTACATATAGACAAAACTATATAATATAACGTATTTACAAATCCGTATAAATGTAGATATTACATTGCACTTTATTTTATTATACATATTTCATTTGCATGCACAAATTTTGACCACTCTTTCTTGTTTTTTGCCAACGTTTTTGCTTCGGTCCATGTTTTATCTTTTTCTTGCAGTAGTTTACCTATTTCCGCGTTCCACGTCTTTCTTGGTCTTCCTTTTGCTTTACTTCTCTGTATTCCAGATTCCAATATTTGTTTAACTTGTCGATTGTTTTCCATTCCATTTCTGTTTTTCTAGATATTGAATATGTTCTGCTTCTAGTTCGTCTCGTACTACATCATTCTTTATTCTCTCTTCTAGTTATTCCTTTTACTTTCCCTAAATATTTCACGTCGATTGCTTGAATTTTGCTTTTCATTACTTTTGTTAGAATCCAACTCTCACTTCCGTACCTTAATATTGGCCTAAAAATTGTTTTATATACTGTCATTTTTGTTGCTATGGTTACTTTTTTTCCTATATATGCCTTGCTAAAGCTGTGATATATATTTGCTGCTTTTCCGATCCTTTTATTTATTTTGTTTTCTATCTATCATCACTCCTAAATATTTCAGTACATCAACTTGCTTTTTTGTTGTTTGGTTTATTTCTAACTGGATATTTTTCTTTTCTTTGCTTATCACCATTATTTTTGTTTTTTCGGTATTTATTTTCATATTTCTATTAAATAGTACTTCTTTCCATATTTGTAAATTTTTCTGTAGGTCTTCCTATGTGGAACTCTCTTTTCTGACACCACTTTGTGCTTCTGCTAAGTTTTCTTCGATTTGATATCTCAATCTTCTGTCTAATACACGTTCATACACCTTTGATACCACACTTTGTAATGTTATGCCTCTGTAGTTTGCTGTCGCCCTTTTTGAATATTGGTAATATGATTCTTATCTTCCAATCGTCGGGTGTTTGTCCCGTATTCCACGCATCATTTAGAATTTTTGTTAGTGCTTCTATCGCTTTTTTCCTTAAAATTTTCAGCATATCTGCATTTATTTTGTCATGACCTGCCGATTTTCCTTTTTTTTATACTTCTAATTGCTTGTGTTACTTCTTCTCTTTTTATATTATTTTCGTCTTCGTCTTGTGAGTAGTTTGGTTCTTGATAATTTGTAAGATTGTTTTGTTTGTGGAGTTCCCAGAAGTATTCTTTCCATTTTTTCATGATTTCTTTTTCTTCCGTTACTACTCTGTTGTTTTTTGTTTTTAATTGTTTTAGTGTATAACTATTTTCTTTTCTTAGATTTTTTAAAGCTTTCTAAAATAGCTTTTGGTTTCTTTGGCTGTCTATGTCTAATTTTTTTCCGAAATCTTCCCATGCTTGTTGTTTAGCTTGTAGTGCCATTTCCTGCACTTTAATTTTTCCACCATCTAATTTGTTTCTTGTATTTGTTTATTGTTATAGTTCCGCGATTTTTTTTGGCTGGTGTTAAAATCGTTTGTCTGAATTGATACCATCTTTGTTCTAGATTTTTTACTTCTTTCTACTTTTCCATGTCTTTTTCCATCTTTTTCTCTGTGTTGTCTCTAAACTTATTAACTGTTTCTGATTCCTGTAGTTTATATATCTTAATTATTTCATTATCTTCTGTTTTTTTTCGCCTCGCTGTTTTCTTGTTTTTGGGTGTGTAGTCTTACTTTTGCTACTACCAGTTAATAGTCACTATAAATTTCTGGTCCTCGTCTTAATTTAACATCTAAAATGTCTTTCCTAAATGGTCTGTTGATAAGAATATAATCTACTATGGACTTTTCGTTTCTACTTTTTACTTCTCTTGTGTATTTATGTATATTCTTATGAGGGTAAAATGTATTTATTACTATTAAGTTTTTTTCTACACAGTAGTTTATTAGCCTTTCTCCATTTTTGTTTCTGTGTTCTTCTCCCTATTGTCCAATTTCATCGGATGTCTCGTTTTCTTCTCCTGATTTTTGCTAATATTATTGCTCTGTCATTTAAATTTTCTATTACTTCTTTCATTTTTTTCCCAAAATTTGTTTTTCTTATTTGTTATTTCCTCTTGACTAGGGCCATATGTTATTATCATGAATGTTTTGCTTTGTTGGTTTAGTTGTAGTTCTACTTGTAGTATATTTTTTGATACATATTTCCATTTCTTTATATTTTTTACATGTTTTTTGTTTATTAAACATCCTACTCCTTCTGCTGCTTTTTGTTCTGCTGCTACTCCGCTATAAAATAATGCGTCCCCTTTTTTTAGTTTTATCATTCCTTGTCCTTTCTCTTTAGTTTCGGTAATAGCTAGAAAATCTAGATTTGCTTTTTCAAACTCTTCTACGAGTTCATGTTCTTTTCTTTTTATGCTTCTTATATTCCAGTTGCCTATTTTTAGCGTTACTTGTGTTTTTTGTCTATCATTTTTATGTTTATTAGTTTCTATTTGCATGTCCTTTTTTTTGCCATTTTTGTCTTCTTCTGTTCCACTCAAATTTTAAGTTATTTTTTTCTCTAGTGCATTTTCTATATTCCATCTTCATTCTTTTTCTTCTATTATTAGTTTTTGATATCAAATTCTAACAGTTCTAATGTTTTTCCTTTCTTCTTGCGCTACGTTTCTGATTTGTTTAGCTATCTCTTTCTTTATTTGATAGATCATTGTTAACGAATACCCTGGATTCCTTTATGTATTTCAATTTTATCTTGTTTTGCAACATTTTAAATTTATCTCCTAAGTTAACTACTTGTACTAAACACTGTTATGGTTCCAGTTTATAAACTGTTTTGATGGCAATTTCAATACCTAGTTTTTGTTGCATGAAATCATTCATTCTTTCTTTTAAATTATCTGGTTTGTTATTATCTATTTTTAGCCCTGTTGTTACCACATTGTTCCGTTTTTTCTCTCTTTCTAGTTGTTTTAGTCTTGTGCTTGTGCTTCGTAGTTCTTTTTTTATTTCTTCGTATTCTTTTTTTTAATTTGCATTTTCTTTTATTATAATTTTGTTTTCCGCTTTTAATTCGAATAGTTCTGTTTGAAATTCACGTTGCTCTAAACGTATCTGGTTCACTTCTAGTGTTAGGTTTTGTAGTAAATTTAATATTTGATCTAATTTTTCTTCGTTTTGTTGTAATTTTTGTGGTCATCTATGCATCTTTTTACTTTTGGTGGTAATTTCTTTCTCATCGTGACTTTCGCGTTTTCTTTTTCTATCGTCCGTTGAATATCCATCAGATTAACTCCATAGTTGGAGATGTCTTATTATTTATTACAATTTTATGTGCTATGAAATTAATCTTTTTTTATATTATTCAACACGTAACTATTTTTTATTTATATGACGGCACTTTTTGTTTTATTTTAATTTATTACTTACTTTGTTGTAGAAATATGTAAAAGATTATCATGTTCATGTCACTAACTTCGTTATACGGTATCGCGCTTTATCCGGCGTCCTTGTTTCAGGTGTGTTGTGATTTTACTTATTTACCTTGATTTTGTTGGCACTCTGTGATATTCATTCACTATTAACAATTATTATTATTCTAATTATAAACAAATATTGTTTGATTTCACTTTATTTTTGAACTAAGTTCTGCAAATTTATACTATTAAAGTTTGTAAATTTAAGTTGGGATAAAGCCAGTATACAAGTATTTTATCGCCAGCCCTTTAATACACGTCTTGCTCGTTGAACGATTTGCAAAACCTCAGAGTAATGAAACAAACAAAGTATTATATAAAGTTTGCATTGTATCAATTAAATATAAAGTTTGATTTAGCAGTTGTAACAAGTTTTATGCACTACACTTTTCCATACAGTTCCAGAAAAGTCTTAAGTGGTAAATATTTGCATGAACTGAAATCTGGAGCCGTTTTTTGCAATTGAACGGTCGCTAAAAACAAATATACTTACATTTCTGGTAACTCTATCGTGTATAATTTACGTTGTGTTTCAAAATGCAAGTGGTAAATTGTCTCGTGTAAAGTATTTTCTAAAGTACTCGCTAAAAACTAAAATAAAAAACGCCACTAAAACTTCGATTTCATAAAGGTTCTCGTCAATCTAAAGATGGATATTGTCAGCCCCCCATTGTGTGCATACAGCGCTCATCCAAAAACAATATTGTGATATTACACTCTGTGTTTAAGTCTTCTTGTTACTAAACAACTTACTAAATTTACGTGAGGGTTTAACATCACCTTTGGTTAAATGTTGCACAAATTATCTTACGAGAAATGGTAAAAATGCTGAATATAAAATAGAATCAAATATATTAAACGTTGTACACCTTGCACAAATTGCTGTAATTTGCATTTTGAAACGTTCAACATTAGAATCGTAACAACAAAACATTTTCGATTGTAATAATAAAATAAATTGTTTTTAAAAAACCGATTAGTGCTAATCAATAGTTAATTCCTACGTTAAAAATGTTAAAAATAATTTCCCAAAATAGAGAGTTATTTTATTAAAAACAACTTTTTAACCGATCTTCTACAATTTTCAATATTAGAGTAAATTGAAAAAACTCTAAAAAAACAAATTCGTTTATTGATTCTTTTGCTACACAAATTGCTAATTTTTGATTTTTCTAAGTAGTATGATCAGTTCCACTGCCTCTAAGCGACACTGACACGTCTTTATCAGACGCCAAAATAAAGTATAAGTTTCCACAATCTACGTGTAAGAGTAAATGTTGTTATTCCATTCAAAGAGTTAAAAAATATGTAATAAAATATTATGACGTATTCACACACGGTTCAATTAACATTAAGTACAAAATAAAACAGATTTTCAAACCGGGTTCTCAGAAAGCTGAATTTGCAAAACACTATTACATTTTACAGCGTACATTTCTCTTAGTCATTTGATTTTTGTAAGTTTACTTTCAAGAATGACCAGATTTTTGTTTATTTTATTTATTCAAAATTAGCTGATTTTTTAAAATTTACTAGTTCCGTCAGTCATAGTATATTTCAGTCGTAAAAATTTCAATTGAAACTTAATATTGCTTTAATTCCAAGTAAGTTCTGTTTATGTTCGCGCTATTAAGATAATCATTTGTTCTCGCTGACACCAATAAGAAATTTTCTTTTTCGTGAGATGTATTGACCGTAATGTCTTCTCTTGTATCCTTCTTGGAAGATTTTATGTCATAGTTTTTAATTGCAGTACAGGAGACCAAGGTAATATATGTCAAAAAGTTTGTTTGGCCTCTTTGGCGCTAAGTTAGAGGGTGTAAGCAATATGAATTCGTAGTATATCGTTATATTTTTTTATCAAATTGTAGTTTAAGTATTCCCGTTTAATTATGTGTGGAAATTCAATTTCGTTTAATATGTAATTATACATCGCTTTCAATACGGGGGTTTTAGCTGTCGCATCAGCATGTCGTTTACCCACATCGCTTGCCCTCAGAAAAACCATTTATATAGATCCCTGAACTAAAAACGGTGCTGTTCAAGTTTGCTTTCTAATAACACCAGATATTTATAAACTTCCGAACATCAAATTGTACCGTTTGAATATTTTAAGGTATAGTATATTATCCTTCTATCCATGGTACTTTTAATTGATGATTTGTTTTTTTTCACGTAGGAGAAGCAATATAAAAACCACTCTAATATTTTTTATGACTACGTTTCGTGCCTTAAGCGTACATTTCATCAGGCCACTGAACATTCATTAAACAGTAAGTGAACAGCATAACTAAATGTTTTTTTAATAGAGGCATTTATAAATAAAATGTTTACAAGGAAAGGTTATTAAACAATTGTAGTACACTGCTCCAACAAATATTCGGCAACTATTTAAATTAAATATTATAGTAGTAGAAATATGAATAATCAATGAATAAAATTTAAATATATATATACAAAGAAAACAAAAAACATAAAGGTTTGACAAACAATAGACAAGTAATTACAAATTTAAAAATCATTGCATAACATAAAGAATAATTAGGCTAATAAATAAAAGTTGACCATGGAAGTTAATATTATTTTTATGTATGTTGTGTGTATGTCTAGTGCTTAAGTAATGGACTGCTGTTGCTGGGTCTGATTTTTTAGTATTGTAGTCGCATTTATGGTTGTTAATATGATTTTTTACCAAAAGGTTTGCCTCCTGGCAATAGATGCACGTAATTTATTGTTCCTTGTGATATCATGTCGTGTCCTTAAGTGTTTAAAATGAATTTTTTATTATACCATTTAATTATCATAGTTTATTTTTTTTGACTCACTGGAGCGGTCTGATAAAGTGCTAGTTATAAGCTCGAAACGTCGCAGATTAACTGGACTCATTTTCCTTGTTTTCTCCTATACGAAGGGATCATTAGCTTGACAGTTAACTCAAATATTATTTCTTACTTTTTGTTTTGTATCGCGAATATAACTACACTTAGTGCAGTCTAGCTTGTATACTACATGGTGTTTTTCTATTATGTTTGCTTTATCTTTAGTTTTACTGTAAATACTGTTTTTGTTTTATATTGATATTTTAATGTTGTTTTTTTTTTTTAAATTAAAATGATTTTGTTTATTAGATTTGGGACCATTTTTATTTTAGTGTAAGTGATGTTAGTATTAGATTTAGTGATAATGTTAATATTTGATAGATTATTTAATACATTCTGCGGATAGTCGTTATTTTTTAGTACGTTTTTTAAATTGTGAAATTGAAGCCTGTTACAATTTATAATTATATTTTTTATAGTTTTTTGGTATATTAAATTATAACAAAGCATTTGATTCATTTACCTATTAGCGAGTCAATTTTGTTTTGATTACAAAAATTAGTAATTTAATTACACACTGAAAGATAAACTCTAAAAGTATGTATGAACAGCGGGCTTTTAATTGGTTATATCTAGAGGGTCGACCTTTTTGCTGCCTTTTTCGATTTTGACTTTTGATTTTACGTTTTGAGCACCAAGCAAAAGCATGGGTCCATGCTGGTTTAATTCAGGCATTTCTTTTGCTTAAAATTCCAGATAAATATTATGGCGTATTTAAAACAAGTGTTGTTAAGTTAAGTCAATACAATATCTTAATAAAATTTCACTGTTTTAAAAAACTAATAATTACGTTTGCGTGTAAAATAGCATACCGTTTAAGAAAATTTCTTCACCATAAGAATATCACAGCTTAAAAATGTAGTAGTTTATAAGATACAGGCTGTGTAAACGTATTCTACAAATTCGTTATATGATACATTACAACACAAATTTATTCATAAGGTCAAGTACATAAATATGTATATGCAGAATCTACTTTACGCGGAGTAATTTCGTTTAGTATGTTTGCTCTTTATGATAGGACATATAATACTTCCCACGCTTCTATATACTAATTAACAATCACAGTTGCTAACTAATACTAATGACAAAAATTAAGTAAAAAACACTTTTTTTTATGACAGAAAGATAAAAACAAAATTGTCAAATTACAACTTTGTTTATTTTTCAAAAACAAAAAAAATTAATTTTAAAAAAATTGAAAATTTGTAATAAAAATTATAATTATTTATTTCATAAAGGTTTCAAAATAGTTTGGAACTATGGTTACAGAACGTGCGTAGAATATTGAGAATCAAATGAAGGGTTTGGTGCAAAAAGGGTACAAGTGATTTTTTTACATTTTTGATTAAAACGCATATATGTCAAGTTAAACCTACCCTCTGTTAGTACAAAAAAGATACAAGTGCATTTTCATCTTAGCAGTGACATTTTTAGAGAAGTAGCATAACACACTAAACTAAAACCTCACAATGGTTTTTGCAAAAACGATAATAAAGGCACTAACTCAAATTGTCAACTTATACACTTATACCCTTTTTGCACCAAACCCTTCAAATAATACTTTGACCCATTTCAAAAACCGTAATTTTGTTTTAAATTTTTTATTTAAAAAAAATGTGTTGCATCGAAAGAATAGTTCCGGTTGAATAAATCTATTTTAGTTTTCGGTTTCGGTTTACATAAAAAACGGTTTTGGCCAAAACTCTTATGCCATGTAGAAATTTTACTTATTTTAGATTTAATGCATGTCTGTAATGAGCGGTGTTATATAATTACACTATCCCTTTATTTCTATCTATCTATGATAAATACTTAACTATCCTTTTTTTTATTTCTTGACATTTTGCAAGACAATTTCTGTTTTAAAGTTAAATAAAACGGTATTAGTTTTGTAAGAGATCTTTAACCTCGTAAAATTAGCTAAATCTTAGTAAAAACTGTATCACGATATATCAGTCCGTTCTCGATTTATAAGAAAAAATGTTAAAAATTCGAATATTTCAATAAATAAAAACAAATCACTACAATAGTTTAAAACTAGTTTTAAAGTGTATTTAAAGGCCAATTGATCAACGTGACATCAGTGATAACAATAAAATAAAAAAGCAATAGAACATTTAGAATTACTCAAAGCTTAGCCACAGTTCACAAATGTTCAAAATGTCTTCTCGATGCATTTATTTAGTCTAATTTCGGTAGAAAAAAACGCTGCTTTAATTTCAGCTTTAGACAAGCTTTTAATGGCATTTCGTATTCTTTCCATCATACTCTTCCTGGTGGTTGGTTTTTCTTGAAAAACCAGATTTTCAATCTACCGATAAGTAAAAATCTAAACAAGTTAGATCGGACAAACGCGTCAGCCAGCAAAATAGATTTTTCTTCCAATAACACAATGTGAATACTGCTCGTCTAAAGACTGACGCACGTTTCGGCTAGAATGCGTCAGACAACCATCCGCAATCAAGCTGACGCCACATGTTTTTTAGGCGTTTTCTAAAAGTGGTGGAAAAAAACCTTCAAAAATTCCAAAAACCTTTCTCTGTTAAGGGCTTGTTAAAAAAATATGGCCCTATAATTTTGTCTTTCCATGACTCGTTAACTAAACGACCTGTCCCTCATGGCGAATATTTACCAATTTCGGCTCCACCATTGCCTCAAGATTTAAGAGACACAACTTAAGCATTGTGCTGCTGAAGAGAGTGTAGAAGAGGAGATTATACCCAGTAAAAGAAGCAGAGAGTCCCCTATATATGAGGTTTCCAAAGACGAAGAAGAAATACAGGAAATACATTTGATTGACCAACCTGAGTTTAATGATTTAGTGCGTAATCTTAACTTATTTAAACAATATTCAGGCTTTAAGGTGACAGCAATGGGATTTACTGGCCAAAGGTACAAAGGTCACTACGTTTAGAAACCGTAATGTAGAGCTGGCCTTTTTCTTTGCACTACGAGACGAAATTTGTTTTTGTACTGATCCTGCAGGTGTTATGGAGAAGTTAGGCTTTCAACATAATCCAGAAGAATATTTATTCATAGATCCATCAAACATAAGTTTAAAAGCCGTTTTGCTACATAAAGGCAACACAAAATCTTCACTAGCTCACGCTGTTGATATCAAGGAAACATATGAAAGTATGTCATTGATTTTAAATTGTATTAACTACAACACGTACAAGTGGCAGATATGTGGCGATCTTAAAGTCATAGGGCTGCTTATTAGGTTTTAAGGGGGTTTTACTAAATAAGCCTTTAGCTAAACTTTATAAGGCTTCGATACCCTTTTTGCATATAAAAGGTTTGTTAAAAAAACTTAAAGCTTTAAAAAAGAATAGCGATGCTTTTTTGAAGCCAAGTGACGCCAAACCTATAGAAGAAATTTTTATTGGGCCCCAAATCCAAAAACTTTTGAAGAACTAACAGTTTGAAGAGGAACTAAACCTTGTTCAATGTCAAGCCTGAAGATCATTTAGAAGCATTGTCACAAAACTTTTGGCAAACAAAAAGTCTGACACGTATGAGGAACTAATTGAAATACAGAATACAAGAAGAATTCGTCATTTGCAAAAAAGAAATCTACCAAATAGTAACAATAGTTACATGTACATATCATTAGCTCAAAAATAAGCATTTTATATAATCTTTTTCTATTTTTAAACTATATCGTTACATTAGCCCATACATCATGCATTTCCTTCAAAAAAATGTAATTTGATGTAACTCGAAATCTACACGTGATTGATTTGTTTAATTTTCGAATTCAAACTTAGAAACCTTCAAAGACAACGATGCACCTTTAGCCAAGTCAGTTGCTTCTTTTCACTTTTTATTTGTAGATTAGTGAATTTAATGCGTAACATGACATGTTTTTTTTTCAAAAAATTGATTAAAGTAGAAATCTAAGCTACAGAAACTAAGTTTTGAGACAAAACCGTAATTTTTTGAATTTAGCAATTAACTATTCCAATTTTTGTTTTTCTCGATAAATAGCTTGATTCTATTGAGATTCTAAAAATTTTACCCATTTTCTCTTGTAAAATTCTGTATTATTTTTTTCCAAAAAAAATGAGTAATCGCTGTTGTCTAGTTTACTTATTTTAAACTAAACGGTTCAAAAAAGCATAAAATGTGCTTTTAAACGAGATCAAAAATATTAAATAGGTTAATAGGTTCAGAAGATTTACGAACTTCAAAATAATTTCCAGTCATTTTTCTTGCCAACTTTATTTATAAAGATTTTTTCCCAAACCTCTAGATTTTACAATTGTCGAGATACAGCCGCTCCGTACCCTTATCCGGACACCCGGTATTTACCTAAATACAATCGATGTTATCTTGTCAGGTTCAATTATAAAAAAAAATCTAATTTTCTAATTCATGTTATGTAAATCACCTACTTACATATGTATATGTTTGTCTTGTTTACATAAGAGTAATATTACTTATATTTTTTATTATTATTGTATTACTTCGTTCTGTAACTTTTATTTATTAATTAATAAATATGTTGTTCCCAAGAACTTAATCTTTTTATCTTACAAGAAATAAAAAAACTATATAAATAGCATTAAGACAGAAATGTATCATTTTGCTTCGGATGAAAATACCTTTAGAGTCGGGTCTGGTGTGCATTGCTTCGGGCTAATAGAAACAGAATCGTAATTCTAAAGAAGAGAACGTATACTGTATATTACATTAAATTAATAATAATATGAAATATGTAATAACAAACAACTATACAATATGTTTAATTAGAGAAATATAAAAAGAGTTTTTTTGTTATTGACTCAAACGCCATTTTTATTAAATTAAAATTGCACACAGCAACATAAACGTCAACCTTCAAACAAAACAGCAACTGAGAACGCATGATCTGAGCACTAACTCGCCATTTTAACAAAAAAAAACTAATGCAGCATAAAGTTAAAACCTAATGTAAAATAGTTTTTAAAAGCTGCTTAAATGTATATTTTAAATATAAATGCTTAATTCTAAAATAACTAATACCTTTATTTAAAACCATCAATAAACAATATTTTAAAAAGTATTAATTGAAATGTTGTAATGCAAAAAAACATACTCTTACTGATCTCTTTGTATTCACGTTGCAATGTATACTCTCATTTCCAATAAAACACATTGAATCTAAAATTGCCATTCAATAAAATATTTTTATGAAGGTTCCTTTGAGCGCAAAGGGTTGAAAGCATTAACAGCTATTGGATATTAAATAAATCCACACTCTTACAAACAACTGACACACAAGGGTAATATGTTACAGCCCTTAACAGCGCTTGAAACTGGCACCTTTGTGGTTGCAAAATAAGCTACGCCGTCCCCTTCTTTTTTTAACTATTAATTTACTAATGGAAACATTTTCATTTACAAATTCGCAATTTAAATTAAACTAAAAACAGTTAATTTTACTTCGAAGTTTAAAAATTATTGTCAGAAATTTTTATATGTGCCAATGATCTTAATTGAAGATTCTTTACAGACGATAAGCAAACAGTATTCAGCCGGCAGTATATCATCTGTGGCTACAAATTTGAACAGGAAATATTGAAATCCTTAGAAAAGCCGCTTAATAAAATAAACATAGTAAAATGTATTTACCGACATTAGTCAGAAAGTAGTACATTAAGGCAGAATCATAAAAATAGCAATAAATCATGCCCATACATACATATTACAATGTATATATACACATAGTAACCCTATTTTTAAACCAAATGGTTCTATAGATCAGTCGCCCCGTTTTATTGAAGAATTAGTTACATGTGGGAGTTTATAATATACGTACGTTTGAATAAGCCAGTTAATAAGTATAGAGAAAATAATTTGGTTTGGGGTGTAGATAAACGCATACACAAATCTTTGCAATTTGCATTGGTGTACAGTAACATAATTTACTTGATGAAACTTTCACAAAAGCAACCTCAGTGTTTTATGGTTTTTATTTACATACTTGACAACTTACCTGAAAACGACAAAAAACAATAAAAAAACATATACCATTTTCTAACACTTGTAGATTAATCCGTGTTTGATCTTACAAAATCCCATATACGTAAAGTGTATGTTAGTCGGACTAATTCGTGTTTACGTTATGCAATTGAATATACAAATTAAATTCATACTAAATAACTGCGTGTGTCATACATACCAACCGTAATTGTGCATTAAGATAAACACAGATTTAATCGTGGATTATTGAAGTAACCTAATTGCTACGCAATAAATCTTAATTACGTACGCAAATACACATATTGTTTTATTTTAGTTTCTTTATTTAAAAAAAATACGCTTATGTTACTTTTAAGTTACCTATCAATCGCCTCCTTAATCGCGACTTAAAAACAAAATTTTGTTTAAATATACATACTTGTTACCAGCGGTAACAATAACAATACTGAGTACAATAAGACAAGGATCCGTTAACGTTGACTACAAGTTCATTCATATAAATATTTTAACTATTTTTTTTTTAAGTTTGAAATGGAGTCACATTGAGACCACGAAACCACGCCGTAACCAAAACAAGACGGTTGTTTAATTAAAATAGTAAAGTACACCTAATTTGAAGGCTCTACTAAGAGAAGGAAAAAGTAAATATTACGTTTTGTGACGTTATAAATGAGAAACAAAAATAACGTTATACTAACACATTATTCTAACGTTATGAGTTTATGACCAAGAACCTTATTGCAAAGAAACTTCGATGTTATACAGATACGTTCAATCACTGCTTCCTATACTTTACAAGCCGTGCTATTAGAAATTTGGCAACAATGTAGGTGAATTGAGTATAGTCAAGTTTAATGCTGTCGTGTGTAAAATTTATGCAAAGGTTTTGATTCTTTTTACATATTTTATTCTATTTCGAAAATATTAAACATATTAGAGTTAGAGTACTAGCTCTAATATTTTAGGACAGCAATATTCACCATTACTGTATGTACAGCTTTTAAGTAAGATTATTTATGTTTAGGCAAATCAACACTTTACCTCTTTTTAAAAGTCTTGCATGAAAATACAGTGTAAATCATTAGGTTAGTAAGTGTTTAACCGAAGATACTTAGTAAGCTTTCTGTTTAAAAATTATTGTTTATTACACACGCATATACATATGTGAAACCCACAAAATGTATACAAATTTCTTGATATGTTTTTTCAGAAAGGAATTTTAAATGTCGTTACATCAAAAATTATTTATTAACCGAACTCAGCTTACATACTAAATGATTTATGTTTACAAGTGCCCTATGACCGGATTGTAGGAATTTTTATTTACAATTTCTACTGTACATGAAAACAATTAGATACCTACTCACTAAACTGTTGACCAGGAATTGTTTAGTACCTGGATGTAAGTCCAATTATGACAGCAAATTAAAAAAAATAACATTATTGTATCGACCTTTTTTTTACCAAAAGATGAAGACAAAAAGAAAAAACGGCTTCGTGCAATTCCTCGTGGCAACTGGCAATCTACTTCATCTTCTGTTGTGTGTGCTTTTCATTTTCACGATAAGGACATTATTAAATAGAAATATTATGTAGATTCTAATGGTGTGTCTCAGCAATTAATATTATGTCATCCAAAACTTGTAGATGGTGCAGTACCGCAGATATTTAAAAATCTACCTGCATATTTATCATCTAAACCATCAATTAATAGAAAAGACTCAAGTTTAAACATCAATCTGTAATAGAAAGACACGAGAAAGCAGTGAAAATGTTTTTAGATAGCGACACAATAACAAACTATGAAAATTTTGTTAATAATTTTGTTGCAAAATCGAAACATTTATTACACTGGAACTTTAGAGTAGAAGAAAATGTAGTGTGGTGTTACATTTTAAATATCATTATTAATAAGATCATGAATAAGGAGTTGACTGTGTTATGTAGCATAAAAATTACATCTGAATTAATAATTGAAGTCACGTTAAATGGAGTTGTAATTCCAGCACATGATTTAAAATGGTTATTGCCTACAACTTTGCAGTTGAGTAAGTGGTCACAATAAGAAAATTTATTGATTAGATAAGCAAACAAATGTGAAACTCTTCATGCAATCTAACAGATTTGAACATTATATATGTACAGCAAAAGAGTATATAAATAAGGCAGCGAAATATCAGATTCAAAACATACTGTGTTTCAAAATAATTTCAGATTTCTTACAAATCAACTTGATCTAATGTTATCTGACAAAAGACCTTACAGTTCTTTCACTATTTTATTTGCATTTATGACGTTTTCATTATCCCCCGCAACATATAATTTTATTAGGGAACATAAACGGCATTTGCATTTTTTTATCTTCATTCCAAATCTCTTCAGAAAACGATAGTAACACTAGTTACTATCTTTATTACATATCTAAAAACTTAAATTCTAGAGAGTGTTATGTGATGTTATTAATTGACGAAATATATGTACAGAGTAACTTAAGTTTTATGTCCAATAATTTAGTAGGAATTGCTGAAAACAATACATCTCAATTAGCTAAAACTGTGTAAAACTCTTTCCAGAATGGTTTAACTGGAGAAGAGTTGAAATTGAAAACAATAGAAGTACTTACGTTTCTTCAAAAGTCTAATTTTAAGTGATTGCTATTATTACTGACAATAATAGAATTAATCAGAAGATGTATATATATGTATATATGTATGTATACAAATAGTAACTACATTCGAAATCCAGACTTCCCAGAAGAACGAATCTTTTTAACATATGATTTCGTACATACATTTAAGAACATTAGGAATAACTGGGGTAATAAGAATGATGAACTAAGAACTCTTCGTTATCCCGATTTTAAAAATCCTAATGATACTCGAGAAGCTTGCTTTGAACATATTCGAATATTTTATAAAAATGAAAAAAAATGCACTAGTTAGAAAAGCGTATAAATTAAAATTAATTAAAATTCAATTAAAGGAAAAATTAAACGATTGAGTGGTCAGCTCCTATCACATGTCCCAATGATCACAAAGTTATATTTTATAAAGATTTGTTTTATGGTTGAACAAATGGAACAAACTTGATGATTGTTCTGGTCTCAGCAAGGACACCTTCTTTATCTGAAGATTATTTGACTAACATTGAAATAGATGAGGGTGTTCATATGTACATTTGTGGATATGCATCACATAATTTATGTAAAACCTTTTCATGGTCTCTGTGTTTAGATTTGATTATAGAAGCTAAAGGAGACAAAATAAACAATGCATATTTAGATAGACTTCAAAGAGAAGGACTTTGTATTCCTAGTGATAATGTTAAGTGGAAGAGCAGTCGGTAGTTTACTACCATACTGAACTTCGCCCTGTTGTACCCATTATATAAATATAATTTATGAATGTAGAAGATCATTGAATAAAGGCATTATTATTATTATTATAATGTAAAATCTGTGTTTTTACATATTAGTGGAATATTTCAATTTATTTTGTACTCCAGTGAATTAGAAAAATTATTTTTAAATAACAAGGCAGAAAAGCAATTGTTAATTAAGTTAACCATAATAAGTTTAAGATTGAATAATGATTTATTTAGTATGGATGAATGGTGTCCATGTGGAAAGAATTTAACTGTCATTTATTATGAAATGGTGTCTATATTTGCTAATATTTTGTTAAACAATTTTACAAAATGCATTAACAATGGCATCTTATATTCTAAAAAACGAAAACTGCGAACTGTTACTGATTAAAAGCTATAATAACACATTACCATTTAATTTAAGTTGATATAATTAATTTGAATTTTGTTGAACTTATAACTTTTAGAGGAAGTCTTTTAAACCAAGAGACTATTATCCTTAATTAACGGCATTTAACTGATAAAGTTTAAAGTATTGTTCGCAAATAACAATATGTTATTTTTCACATATTGGGTTTTTAGATATTTGTTGTAAATTTAGGTACCTATATTATATTAATTTGAATAAAAAAATGGTTTTTGATATAAAATTTAGTATTAATAAATGCAACTTATTTTATATTAAAAAATACACAGAATGTTTTATTGATTTTATATTATTTTACATAAAGAAAGAAAGAAACTGATTATTGTCTACTGAAATCATCCAGCCTACTTAAACATGAGACGCGACGTTGCCACAACGAACAGCACGGCTTGATAAGTATAGGAGGCAGTGGTTCAATTTGTTTACGTTTATAAAAAAAATTTGCGACGTAATCAACATAAATATTTTTTGTGAACTCGGCTAAACACGATAAGTCACGTAGTGTTGTCTCTTCCAAGAACAAGTGTTTTGTTTTGTACTGGAATTTATTTTTAGTTTAGATACGTTTCGTTTCGGGAACTGGGGACGTGAATTTGTGTGCGCGGGTTAGATCTTTGGGTTATACCACCTTTCGTCACAGCTGGTCCTTTAGTTGCAGTTTTGTATTGTGATCAATTGTTTCTCTAGCATTGTGTACTGACCGCCTTAATCATAGTTTTTTTAATTTATCTAATAAATAAATACCTACGCGAGTACTTACCTTGTTGTGTGTACCAAATTTTAAGGATACCGAATAGAAGGTGAGCATATTTTCGTTGATTATTCCATATTATGCTCATAAACATTTAATATTTTCAACCACGTGACCAATGCTACAGGCAACCCACCATATTTACGCTATATAAGCGTTGACTATATAAGTCAATTGGCAATTCGTAAGCTAAACAAAGACGCAAAATAATTTAAAGCCTAGCAACTAATCACGTTGTTTGAATTATTATCTGCTAACCCGTTACATAGTGTAATTGACTTATTGACACATTGTACATATGCATATCTAAATAGTAGATATTTGTATAGAGTTCTGAAAAAAAAAACATCTCAATTTTATTATAGGTAATAACATATAAAAGAGGTTATTTAAAAACGTCATGGAGACTTTTTGTAGGACATCACAGAGAAGTTCTAGAATAAACGTCACAGGCATGTTGCCATAAAACGTCACAAATAGGTTCTAGAATAAACGTAACAGCGATCTTGTTATAAAATGAATCAAAGATGCTATTGAACAACATCACAGAGATTTTGTGATAAAACGTCATAAAAAGGTTCTCATAAAAACATCGCGGCGATTTTGTTACGCAACGTATCAAAGAGGTTATTGGACAACATCGCGAAAACTTTGTCACAAAGAGGTTCTAGTAAAAACATCGCAGAGAGATTGTTAAGTTGCAGGACATATAACGTTTGTGTGAATATGAATGTGATGTCATAAGTACATAGAACTAAACGTAACAGGTTATGAGACAAACAAAGATGTTACGTTAATGCGATGTTTTTTTGCTTAGTAGGAAGTAAATATGTACGTTAGCAATATGGCGCATATTCAACTGTTCATCTTTTTGGAATAAGAAACGATGCCAATCTTTCTGTTTGACTGCTGGAGATACTGCTAATAAAACAATGATTTAATTACAACAGCAGCAGCCTCTTTGTTTATTTTATGTTTTAATCACATTTGAAAGTAATTCGAAAACTTGGTCTGCTGGATTATGTAGGATTTGTTTTAATTTTAAAATTGTAAACGACATATCAAGATGATGCGTAAAAAGTTGATGGATATAGTACTAAACGTTTAAAGTTTGAAAATTTAGACTGTGCTATTAACGCATTAACGAATACAGTTGTGTTAAAGTAACATATGTCGATCTCGCAAAATGTGACATAGAATGCCTTGGTAAATAGTTTCTGTAAGATTGAAAATTATTAATAGGTAAAACCACAGTAAAACTAATATCTAAACAAAATCTATCCATCTAATTTAAACATATAGTTTATTTTTTACAACAATGTTACTGTTATTACGTAATAATGTGGTAACTCGATAATGCCTCAAACTAGTTCACGGATGTTAAAATTATTGTTTATCTTCATATGCGTTCCAAATTAAAGATAAAATATCATTGCACTGTATCCAAGTATTTAAACCATTTCTTGGGATATGGTTCTGACAATTTCGAATAGTTTTTGCTTCAATGGCAAAAGTCCTAAATGATCAATATGATACATTGCTAAAAGCACGTCTTCTTTATCAATTCAACACAAACAACTTTCTTGTTACGATAAGAAACACACTTGAGCAGTACTTTATCGATTCTTTTTCGCACATTGAGAATATTTGCTTTATATTAAAGTTTCGGTTTTATTTTCCCAAAAATGTTCTTTTTCATGTATCAACTTTGTAATTTGTAATTGGATTGATCATGGTACAATTAAAGAAACTTTAAATCAATTTCTTTTAATCAAAGTTCATAACGATAATGTAACCACTATTGGATTCGTTAGCTAACTCAAAAATGTTTGTTAATTGTTTATCGTTTATCGTGTTGTGCGTTTTTAATTTATGCCATTAAACTTTAATCACATTCACTGATTAAAAAACAAAAACGCGCGAGACTGCGACAAAGTGAATCTACATAAAACATACGTTCTCTCGATCGATGATGAATTGTATAACGAAATTGAAATCTTGAAATAAGCTGTCGATCCAAGGAAACTTTGCTTTTGTTTTACGCATCCGTTTAACTGATCGACACATCACTGTCTATGAATCTTAAGTTAGTCGCCTCCTCATGGTGCACTCTGGATAGCATCTGTACTGGTTCTCCTGTGCAGATGTGAACTAAATGACTGACAGAGGCCTACATTTCACCATGTGGTGTTGTGGCCCTTAAAACGGATAGTTTCTACCCAATTCCAGGGTTCATGCGTTAGTTTGGATCTTACGTCAACGACCAAAACGTACCGTATCCTAACGTGGTAGTAGTTGTGTTGATGCCATTCTTTTGAATGGCTCCCTTCTACGGCGGCATAACGGTCGCGGGTTGTGGACTTAATTGTGTACGATCTATACGGGAGGGAGCGGTTTGTCATGTGGCCGCTACCCTTAGTATAATAGTCACGCTACCCAATTCCAAGGAACGGCTTTGGACAGGAACTGGAAGCACGGCCTGGGTCACACTGCTACCCCCCCTAAACAGGTGTACGAGAGCTGCTATGGAAGTGCTGAACTGGCCAGCGAAGATCGACCAGAGACAAAGAGTTAGAAAGGAGCAGGCACTCCGAGTTGTACGATAAACTGTCG
This sequence comes from Aquatica leii, assembly GCA_035610365.1. Lineage (NCBI taxonomy): Eukaryota > Metazoa > Arthropoda > Insecta > Coleoptera > Lampyridae > Aquatica > Aquatica leii. Next base: position 205,183,063 of record CM069432.1, on the reverse strand, counting down.
ATTTCCTACTTAGAGACTGGCCTGACTTGCGGCTGGGGGCGGGGCTCTAGTTTTATACTAGTTTAACCGCCTACTGTGTAACGGGAATTTTGTTGCCGTTTTAATAAGTATTTATTGCGTTAACGTTCGTTATGCTATTTCTTACTTTCGACTCTTTTCGACTACTATTTTGTGCTGCCAACATCGCAAACGCCAATATTCGTTCGTTAGTGTAGTTACGTAATGAACGAAAACAGCTCTAGTGTAGCAAAATGAAAACTGGAAATCCACATAAAACTAAGTGTTCAAAATCAATTATTATATTAGAACGAGTATGTGACCGGAAGAAATGTCTTTAAAATTCCTGAAATTCAGTTAGAATCGAAAAAAGCGATATTAAAGTTACTGTCAAATTTGACAGATTTAGTAATAAATGTAGTACCAACATTATATTTCTGGTGGGTTTTTTTTTTCAAAACGAATCTAATTTTACAAAGGGAACACAAAAAATAATCTACGTTACTCTCGTTGAAAATTTCATAGCATAGCTCACTCACATGCAACGCTCAACCGTGTGGTCTCGCGTCGCATTAACGTTCGTTAGGCTATGATGTACTTTTCGACGCTTGTTACGTAAATTACTATTTTTAAATTTCAACAAACCGCACAGAAAACACTAGTATTACGTAACAACATGCAAAAGTATTGTATTTTTCATTACTAATTAAAGTTAAGTTTTTGGTTTTTTACTCTTACTCATTACTGTAAAATTTTTTTACAAATTTTAGTTTGCATTATGTAAAATTTTATGAAACAATACATTCAATTTGAGAAAACATAGTTCGATTATAGTTCGAAGTTCGTAAAAATATTCTTAAACAATGTTCATTTCTCGCTCAAGAAGTTACTTTTTTCTTCGTACTTTGTAAAACATAATATTCTAGGGTAAGACACTCGTCACTAGATGGTCGGCATAGGTTTTATCCCATGATCTTGAACCATCGTTCGTATTCATACAATTGAACAGTTCTGCCTTTGGTTCTGTCGTACATATTTAATGTGGCTTCTCTTTTAGCTCTTCAAGCTTGAAAATACTTATCGTTTTCTTCGCCGTAATTTACGTTTTTTTTAAATCCTAGTCGAGGCTCCAATTTATAGAATTGAAAAGGTATTAACAATAAGTAAAGCTAATATACTAGACAGAATCTGTCGATACGATACTAAATTTAATCACGTCGTTCATCTAAATTCTAAATATTCATCTACTCTTCTTGTTTGTCATTATTAAGTCTATACACTTTTTGAATATGCGTAAATGTAATTCAATATCTGTTTACTTTACATCTAAGTAGGTAGTGTTAATAATAAATTTAAATATTAAACATGCCAATATTCAATTATTACATGTTTTATTAACTAATTAACAATACTATATATTCAAATGTATTCTAAATTAATAGAATGATACATTACCTGTATATTACCTTAATGATGTTATCCTAATCTCACTATTTGTATTAAGTAATTAAAACTTTTTACACTTTTTGTTAATGCAAAAAGTGAAATTTTTTTAAGCCAATAATGAATTTTATGTGTAATTTCCAAAAATTAAAAAAAGAACTTTCTAGCAAAAGGCAAAAAAATTAAACTTAGAAAAAGTGGCGCGCAAACACGTCATGACTTTCTTGTTCGCTAAGCTGCCCTTTGCCTATTCAGTTATTATTACATACAGAGCGTCGAAGTAAACAAAGTCCCCGGAAAATATGTAAACTAACTTTAAAAATTTGAAGTGGTAAACGTTTCAACCAATCACAATTAGCAAGTACCGTCCGATTGAAAAATTAAATTACAATCAAAATTCATTGATTGCGATGGGTTTGTTTACATCTTTAACTCCTGTTTTCTGAAAAATTCGTAGTTATTCAGTTAGTTTTTGTCAAGACTTTTTGAATAGCTGTTATTTGAACAAGGTAAGTGTATTTATAAAATTTTTTAAGTATAATTTTTGTAGCATAACCTCATTCATTACTTTAAAATCTGTAATTCCAGTGTTAATTCTACGAACAACAGCTAATTTCTGATGAAAATTTTGCATTACTTACTTTCTGTATTGTTTCAGCTGTTATTTATCAACATGAAATTCATTCCGAAGCAAGAAAATATTAAAAAGTGTTGTCAAGTTTTTCGATAAACTCTCCCTTTAGAGAAGGCAACCAAACTAGTTGCTGTAGCTATGGGCAATTCAACCACATTTATAAAAAATCTGGAGTGAATCGATGACAAGCGGTAATGGAATTTTAAGATATCCCTCGAAGAAAAAAATAAGTATTCCACAATACTTCGAAAATAACGGAGTAATGACAACAAATGAAATGCGTAAAGTGTTAGTAAAACAATTTAATTGTACGAAAACATATGTAAAAGAACTCCTTAAAAAACACGGGCATACAGTGTTACATTTGCCATCTTTAACTACGACTTAAATCCAATTGAGTTGGCATGGAGTTTAGCAAAACATAAGATCACTATGAATAATCTTGCACAGAGTGGTCTGGAGATAAAAGCCTTAGTGAGAAATGCATTTTCTGAGATAACTGCATCGGACTGGGATAAACATCGTCAACATGTGAATCACTTGGTACAAGAAATGTGACTGGATGTAATTGTCGAAAACCTGACGTTTATGATAAACACTGAATCATCTTATGATAAAAGTTGTAATAGAGACAACGAAAGTGACGGTGATTGATTTTTTTATAATTGTGTTTTTCAATGTAAATAAGTAATTTTTAGAGTTAATTTTAGAAATATGTAATTATTATATTTTGTAATACCCTACCTAATCTTTTAGAACAGTAAATGTGTAGTAACAATGTATTTTAATAATAGTAAAGTTATAAAGTGTTTTTCTGAAATAACCTCAAACTTCAACAAGGTCTAATGATTATCTACATGGGTAGCATATGAACGATTTGAATTTCTCACCAAAATACTTTTTAATTTGAGTGTACCTTTAGAATTAAAGTGACATCAGCCACACCTCTCCAGGGACTTTGTTTGTTCAGCTCAACTGTAGTTTGCCCGCGGGAATTACAATTACCAAATGCGAATCGATGGTATCTTTGTATAAATTAAAAATATATAAAGAGATAACCAAGTTAGTAAAAAAATAGTGTCTGCAACTAGTGTGGTGTTATCGAAAAATTTACAAGATTTTTGCAATTGAAGACCAGCAGTAATACTAGTTCATTTGCAACGAGCACAGCAGATAGTTATTTTAAAGTTAATGGTTTTTGAACGCAAATGATTAGAGGCAGTTTTAATAAATTCTCCGAAAGTCATTTTTCATGTAATTTTTAATTCAGGTTTAATAAAATTTATTTTTACGATTCGATTGTGTTTAATATCTTAAACGCTTGTAAACATTCAATTTAACGGTTGTTTATATGAAACGTGACCAAAGGCGTGCCGTTTTAATTTTCGTCTAAAACGTTTACTTTTACGGCTACATTTTTAATACGAATTTTATTACCAACAATGCAAAAATGAGGTATTTGGGCAATTATATTATTATTTAGATAGTTTATTAATTAACAAGGGCAACTAAAATAAAATTTAAAGTTAATAAAAACACCTTATTACTTGTATTTAAACCAATCAAAGTTAATAACTGAAACTAACGACAAAGATACATATACTATTATTTCAATTTTGACAACAAAAGTAATAAAAAGATAGCAACGCATAACGAATTGTGTACAAAAAGTTATGCATAAAATATAAAATCACAAAAACAAAAAAAAACGCCACAGTTCTTCCTAATATCATTTTGGTAAAATATTTGTAACCACATGGACAGTTGTCTTAATTACAGTTTACGTCGGCACTATTTGCAACTTTAATGAATCTATTTATCCACTTTTATCATTTATTCCATAGTAGATACTACAACTTTTGTTATAAAATAGATTCAATGCGCTATTGTTATTCTGAACAAGTGTTTTTAAATTTAATTTATTATTCAGAACACGGTTAAAGTCTAAAAAGAAATTTAGATTTAATTCTTTTTTCTTTACACTAAACTAATAAAACAACAGAATTTCACATAACGCTATATATAATTCCACGATATAAAAAAGAAATCTGACATTGATCCACTTAAAATCTGAATCTGTTTAACTAATCTAAATCAATTAACCTTAAATGTTTATGTCAGACCATTAAAAAATAAATTAAGACTCTTAGATAACTATATACAAATGATATACGCTTAGATACCATTAAGAAACTCGTTTAAAATTTGTATATCAACTCACTATTATCGTACTATAAATAAAGTTTATGTAATAAATAACTTTAAGTTCATTTTTATTCAAAAGTGCGCTGGAAGAATCACATAAACCTAAAGTTTACAATTTTTTACGTTTAAAAAATAAACTGGCATTATAATTAAGAAGTTTCTATTTAGATGTTTACTTTGTATACGCATTATAGTTTAACTTACGGCTATGTTAATTTTACTTTCAATACAGTTTCAATTTACTAAGATGGCAGATGCTTTAGGGTAGCTTCTTGTTCTTGTTTCTAAGTCGTCACAGATCTAAATTCTTCAAAATAATTTATGTGCCTTTAAATTATAATTTATGAAATGGCTTTTGGTGTTAATCCTCGCTTTATAAATACAAATTATTCGGCACAGATTTATATGCAAATTTTAGTAGTACAATTACTATTTTATTGTTTTATTGTACAAACGTTAAAATTGTAAGTAACTTTTTTTTTATACTTAGTATAAGACTTCTAAAGTATTTTGTACTAGCTCTTGGTCAAATTTATTGTACCACAACAAAACAGACATATATAAAATACACAAATACTGTATACGTTTAACCTTTATAATAAAATTAACGTAAAAATGTCTAAAGGTAAAATGAAATTTTTGATACTTATTCACTGTACTACTATTTATTTACACACAGGAAAATATTTTACTCGGTCAATCATATTTATGTTTAATGTTTAGGGACAAGAGATTTTATTAATTGCCTATTTTAAGACTTGTTAATAAAGCAAATTAATTTAATTTTAAAAAGTTATTTGAAATTCGCTCTTAGCTAAAAATGAATATAATCAATGCTTAAAGCAATAATGTTTTTAAACAGTCTTAGTAATTTTGGAAAAAAAAACTTAGGTTATCTATTTATTTTTGTGTTGCAAATCACAATTACGTCAAAATTATTTCTATTAAACTAGTGACAGCCGTTACAATTACAAAACAAAACACTTGATTTTTAATTTGAATTAATTAATACCTTAAATTTAAATAATTCTAGTAATAGTTATTTAACCAACAAGGTTGGTAATGAAGGCAATTAATAATCGAGACATTTTCACGCGCGAGCGAGCGCAGCGAGCGAGAGCGTTAATGTTGTCGAGATTATTAATTGTATATTATCAAACAAGTTGGTTTTTAAGTTTTTCCGTCGATCGTATCTTATTAATTTTTTGCATTTACTTATAATTTTATAATTTTATCTACTGAACAATTGTTTTATTTTTGTATCAACGGTAGTGGGATTTTTAAGTAATGGGAATGCTGTATAACCTCAACGTGTCAATTAAATTTTAATCGGATTGATTATAATTAGTTTTGAAAATATCAATGATTGCAAAATTTTTTTAGTTTTATGTGATTAACAGTATGCTAGAAAATCGAAGAAAATTACATCTCGAAACATTAAAAAGTTTTCTTTATCAGCCGAAAGGTAATGGTGGCATTGTTTTCTTTGTACACAGAAGCTGCACTTGATGTAAAAAGCAAATCAAAATTATTTATAAAGCAAATAAAGTGTTTATACTTTTAAAAATGGTTCATAAATGACGAATATTGTTATTAGGAATAAAACTAGGAAACATTAAAAATCTACGGTAAAAACAATGGTAATTTTAATACATATTTACTTCTGTAGATAAGAAAGTTTTAACAATAAACATTTTAGTTTGGAAAATGTAAGTGAATATTAATTACAACGATGAACCAGATATCATAAACAAATTCTTACGACAGATTGGGTTTGAGTACAAAAAATGCCATGAATTATAGTTTAGTGTTGTCGCTAATGAATGATGGGGGTTTCGAATGATGGCTTTAGAGAGAAGAAACTAGTTCACCTACTTATAAATTAAATATATATTTTCTATATTGATTGTTGTGTTACTTTTGTTTATAACAATATTTACGTAATGGCAATTTAAAGAAAAAAATCTGGTATGTACACACGAGAAATTCATAATCGTTTGTTCGTATTATAGATTTGTCATATTAACCATAACATAATGTGCCACATTGTACTTTTTAAATGAACAGCATGCAAAAAGCTGAATTTTAGTAACACAATTGTTTAGTAAATCTTTTTAGTTTATGATTTACTATAAAAATGCTGTTCACTAACTTATCGATACAATTTGAATCTGATAAAAGTTTATATGTAGTTTAGCAAAGCATGTTTTACAAATTAGTGCAAATAGCAGAGAAGTAGTTGCTTAGATGAAGAAGGTAATGTCGAAGAAAATAACGATAACTCAATGCTCTTTCTTATTTTTATAAATACGTAATGTTTTCGGTATGTATGCAAAAGAAGTACACGAGTATCACTACAACACAGTTATATAATAAGTATTGGTTTATACAAAATATACGTTGTTAGTTATGTAATAAACTAAAATCTATTTATGATTATTTTTATATACCATTTCATATAACATACAAACATCACAACTTTGATATCAAAAAGGCTCCGCAAAAGCAACTGAAAATCATCGATAAAAACCAATTGACAATTTGTGTGCTCATAAAATAGTCAGATGATGTAGACCACAATTATTGTTAATAAGGACTTTATTTATCAGCTTCTTTTAGCATCTTGGTAACTCCAAAGTATATCATTTTGTTTTCATTTTAGTGATCAGGTTACTTAACCTACAATTATTGGAAATGTTTACTTATAATAATGCACGGGTGAATTTTTGTATTTATTTTTTATTTAAAAACGTTAACTAATACAATATACGTAACCTCATAAAAATCTTAATTCTTTTCTACGATTTTATTGGTTAGAAAAAATAGAGCGTTAATAGAAATTCGTTGATTTCATTGGTTTAAAAGTAGTGCGGTAATAGGGGCTATTACCGCACTACTTTTGATACATTATTATACGTTAATACAAGTATTAATAAACGATCGACGGAAAAAACATTTTAATAATTTTAGTAGTGGGACTAAATTGTAGATATACATACATATAGACCACGGTTGGGAAAATTATTATAACCTGCGCGTTATAATCTGGCGTTTAGGTGATGATAATACACTGTTCCAGATTGGTGTATAATATACTATTTTGATCTTCACATTTTAGGCATTTGTATCAACAGTGATACGTAACCATATTATTTTTTATTGGTATAAACATCAATTTGTAACGTCATCGAGATTCTTGATCAGTCAAAAATAATATACAACGCAGTTAACACGCAGTTTAGAATTAATAAAAGCTTTTTTAAAGTAAATTTATTTCTTAGTTTAAACATTAATTAGTCTAATTCTACAAATAATCAACAATCCCAAAAAATCGTAATCAAAACTTTTAACCCTAACAACCTTCTCTCTATATTTCCTTGCAATATATTTTTATTGTCTCTGTTTAGATTTAAAGCTTGGATACCAAAAGGTGTTCGGGTAAGATATAGTGTATAGTATTTAGCATTACGCTTTTATTGGTGCTACAAAAGGTGTTATGTTTTTAAATATTCAAAAATACATATACAAAATAAGGTACAGACGCTTGCGCGAATATAAGAGAGAATGATTTATACAAATGGCGAAATATACGTTTTTGGGTAAAAGTTAATGGCAATAAATATTAAGTTATAAACTACAAAATACGTTTTATTAAACTTAATTACATTTACAACTACATACACAACAAAAGGTAAACGCAGATAATAAATATATATTTATTTGTTTACGTTAGTTGGGTTTTTTTGTTGTTAATATTTTTAATTATCAAAACGCGTTTAAGTAACATCATAGATAATACTATCTTTTGTACTAAATTGTATTAAGAAGATTGGTGATTTAAGAAATAAGCAAATATCAACGTCATCAAAAAATAGTATTGTAATTCAGTGCTATAAAACAAGATTTTGCAACAGTTGAAATTCAAATTAATTTTTTTTTGTATGTCAAAAATATTTTGATGAAACTTTCTGCTTTGTCTAATTTTTACTACGTTAAGATTATATCAAATATCCATTTTAATTGTTTTAGTAGCAAATTGTATTATAGTTTCTCGGAAACAAAAAAACATATCTGCAAATGTGCAACTTTAGAAATTACCAGTTGCAACGGAAAAAAATGTTACCACTTTTGGGTGGACTATTATGGTTACTTTTTAAAATTATTTTCATATTATACAGGATGTCGCAAAGTTGTTTTTTTTAAATCAAATCTTCTGTATATTATTACACTTTAGGATTCTCTGATCAAAATAAGTGTGTGTTTTAGTTACGTTTTTTTTTAATCAAAAATAACCAAATTTTCATGTTTGAGGTACTTAAGAACTATCTAAGTTATGGGGCCAAAAATGTATAGATAAATGTAACAATAGATCATGTGTTATATCCCAATCATAATAAACTTGAAATCTTATACAGGGGTTTCAATTAAGAAATTTAAGTGCCTATAATCTAATTAATTTAATAAAACGACATATTTTTGAACTTACTAAGAAATGTATTTTGGTATGTTACGGGTCGTTAATTATTAGTTTTCTAAAAAGTCGTATGTAAATTAAATTTTAGCCACGCCGACACCACTGTTTGGCTATTTGGACGTAAAACGATCACTCAAGATTTTAATCGATCCTATCTGACTTTTGACTTTAGTGATCACTATACGTAATCTATAATTGTTCGAATTCTTTGAAATGTAAGTATTTTTATTTTCACTTAATTACAGATCGTTTACTATTACGTTTTTAGCGAAGTGAACTACAAATGGAAAATTCTGCTCATTGAAAGTCCTTAAAACAAGTTTTAGACATTTCGTGCAGTTGACAAAATGGCAATACGATGCCATCGTTCTGGTTGCAAAAATTTATCGGTTTACAGAAAAAAAATCGAAGTCACTATCCGTTTTACAATAATTTGAATCATATCCCGCGAAAGGTATTTTAGGCGAATGATATTGGTGATATAGGTCTTGACCGTAATCAAACATCGTTAATTTAGAAAATTTTATTGTAACATAGCTGCGTACGTTCTACGACTTCAGTGTAATTTCGTTTCTAATTTGGAAATATTCTTATCAACATAACTGCATTTCTACTACTTAAGTGTCATATTTGCTATTTGTATTATTTAAGTTAACCCATAAGCTATATTTTTACTTTCTATTCAGTCCTCAGCAATTTGATTATGTTCAGCTCTCAGCTGTCTTTCTTTTGTATGATTAAGATTATTAATTAATCTTAAACTATTCTTAGTCTTAGTTTTATTCGTAATTGAACAATTGTTGTGTATGTCAGAGCTTAGAAAACACACTTAACTTTTGTCACAATAGTCCAGGCTGTATAGCGTAAATAACCCTATATAATATTTTAAAATATGAAACTCAAAGTTGGTTATAATCTCCTTAATTTTTATTTTACCTACAAGTACATTGAAAATACTGAATTTCACAGTACTAATCTTGGCAATTGTTTGTTAAACGTTTTGTATCATGTGTTATTTAAGAGTTTTAACTATTGACCGCTTTTATGTTTAATGTTTTATTCACAGTTACTTAAGCTGTAATTCGTAAACTTGTTCATCTATTTGGTCGGTAGATTGTTTCACTTGATACTATTCTTGAGTTGATGAAGTGCTCGCTGAATGCACGAAACGTTGCCAAAAAATAGATTAAAGTGGTTTTGCATACTTTTCCTAAGCAAAGAAGTCAAAATTACTTATTTTAATCATTTATATCAAAATCAAATCAAAATTTATGTCAAAAAAATTAACTCAGGTCAATTTTGACCCCACTTAATCGATGTCTAAAAACGTATTTTTAATTTTAACGCAAAATACATAAGTACATTATTTGTTTCAACGTGCTTGCAACACTTTATTATTCTGTTAAAGTTTGCACTCCCCCCCCCCCACCTCTATCCTCACGAGCATTTGAGTTGATATGTGTTGACGTAAAGCAATTGAGTGTATTTTTGTGTCCGATCAGAATTTCTAATTGGATTATAACTCAAAAATACTTGTCTCAGTCTGAATTAGAGTAGATAGCTATTAATCTAGACGTACATAACAATATTCAAGACGAAATTTGTTTTGAAGTTAGTGATGTAGAATTTTGAAGATGTGGTTAAATCTGACGTAACTACAAACGAATTTTGTGTTGGAAATATCAGCAAAACTTTACTGTTGAGTAAAGACAGTATTCCATGGAACAACTGCAAACCTTACATTAAAAGACAAACTCAACGAAACATTTTAGAAACGAAGCCTAGGTTCATGATCTACAGCAGAAATTTTGAAACTTTCTTAGATGCTTTTAAACTGTTTGTAATATAAGTAATATAATACTTTGTGGAAACAATGTACGAGGTAGAAAGATTCTAAGCGATAAATAGAAAGTAAACGTAGATAAACTACATGCATTTTTTGCCTTACTACTTGTGGCTGGTGCTTTCAAAACGCGACAGGAACAGATACATTAGGAATCCCAAATAATGTATGGATGCGCAGCTTGTTTCAAAAGCGGATAAATACGGTATTAAAATATGGTTACCGTGTGATTTTAGTAGAGGCGTTTCATTATGTCGTGAACTGTGACCTTGAGTCGAAAATCGGAATTAATAAACTAAAAGTCAAAAATTTGACAAGTCTATCTGAATTCCAAAAACGTTAGTCTATTTAAAAGACACTCACGTCAATAAAAATTAAAAATAATTGGATATTTATTTATTAAATAAAAAATAATTTACTTATAATAATACCTAAAGACCTATTAACAACAAATACAACGATAAAAGCAAAGATAAGTTAAAAAGAATGTACCGGCGTATGTTTGTAAAACGGATAATAACAATATTTTGACATATACAGGCTACAGCGCCACAGTTCACGAGATCCTAAAAGACGTCTAACAGGTATTGTTGGAACTTTGAAATGTACACTGAAATGATAGATAACGCTCTAGAACGGGAACAGGGTAAAGATGTCTTTGTTCAAATTTATTTGTAAATTAAACTTTTAGAAAAACGTGTCGTTTTAGACTTAATTGATAGTGTACAAGTGAGATGTGGAATTACAACGAATAATTTTTTCACTTCTTTCTTTATGTCTTTAGCAAAGGAACTGATTTAATAATTCGACAAACTTTGACACGAACAATATGGAAAACACGTAAAGAAGTTCTAAAATAATTTTTACTACAAAAAGATTGGGTCGAACATTCAGGTGAATTTCTTTAAAAAAAAGATGCAATTTTTGGTTTCATATGTTCCAAAATAATATAGAATTGTTTTGCTACGATTTTCACAGCATTGAGATTTAGATGTGTCTGGTGAAAAACCAACTACAAATCTCAAGTTATACCGGACTATAACAGCTACAAAAAAGCGGTAAACATTGTAGACAAAATGCTCAAAGATATATCGCAGAAGAAACACAAATCGTTGGCCTATTGTCCTATTTTTTTAGACATTGCATTTATCTTACACATCTTATCTAAAAAAAACACAAAAATTATGAAATTAGAAAAATTTTTCGGAGAAGATTTTGCAACAACTAGGTCCGTAATTAGTAGGTACTACCACATGTCGTTTTACGTGTGTCAAGACTACAAAATGCCGTCCCTTTATTTTAGCAGAACAAAGACATAAGAAATGCAACCACAAGATGACGAACTCGTCGGTCCAAAAAAAGGTCGTTGCAAAATTTGTCCGTAGTGAGTTCACAAGTGATAATATTACTTCGATGCTACAATAAACCAAACATAATAATAGTTTTATATAAATAAGTTAACTGTACATAACTATAACGGCGAAAAACGTAAGTTGATTTTACGCTCACATAATTTAAAATAATTGTAAATAAAACGACAAGATAAAATCACAACGTAAAAGACATTGAAGTAAAGCAATGTCAATGCAATTGTGCAAATGCTACCATTCTGATTACTTGGCAATCGGTGCCACACAATATCTTGGTAATCGGTAAATATGTATTATAAGTAGTACTGAAACAAAAAATTTACTGACACTAAAAATAGAGACAAACATAAAAAATTAAAATATAGAGTAAAATATATACAAAGAATGATATCAATAGTAATGATTCTTCTTAATAACCAGGCAGCACGCATAGTAATTATTAAGATAAAAATGGAAATAAAAAACCGTTTAAATAAATTAAAAAATTTGATAGTAAAATAGGAATTTAAATAATACATTATTAAATCAGCGTTGTGTTTAATTAACTTCATTTACTCAATCTAATTTAAAAACTAGAAACAAAAGAAAAATAATTAATTACGTTAATGATAATTCAGTTAAGAAACGATTGAAAAAATTCAACTTATCGTTAAACAGGAACGTCTAGATCAATACTCTTATGCGGTAAATTTCTAATAAATATCTAGAAGAAACCTAATACCTAATGCAACTCTACTTTGTAAAGTAGTGGTTTAAACGCCTCATCAACAACAAGACGTCATCTCCGGCAAAAATTAGCTCATAGAGCTGAGTTATTTACGATTAGACACGTACCTATTTATTAATTACACGCTCCAAGAATGTAATGATAATGAAACTATAATAAAACAACGTAAGGTTATTAAAAATTTTAAAAAGCGTTAGAAATGTAAAATTCTATTAAAATAGTGTTAGCAAACGATTGCAGTAATTCTTGAATATAAATACATTTATGCAATTAAAGTAGTATTAATGAGTAACTCAAAATTTAATACTGATGTAATAAACGTTATATGAAAGCATGCAAGTTTACAAAAAATAAAAGGTATAAGAAATGAAAACCCAAAAACTGTATTAGTTTTTTAAATAAATGAAACAGCAGTTTGCACTATAGCAGTTATGCAGCAATTAAATTAAAAATTAGTATAAGATAATGTTATAAAACTATAAAGATTTTTTTCATCGACACTTTTTTTACCCTTCGATTAGCAATCAAATCAGTTATAAAAAACAAAGCTAACGGCTAACCATAAGTACTCTATAAAAATATAAGATACAATCTAAGCAACTTGAGATAACGTTTAAGAACATTCTCACGCATAGAAAATTATATAATTTAGGAAATAAGTTGCTAGAACCCGAAAATTAAAAAGTAATTTAAAAAACAACAGTTGGAATGAAAATATGTAGTTTGATGTAATTTCGTTAAATTATAACTACATGTGATAGTTCTTTTGATAACAATCAGTTTTTCAGAATGTTTACTTTTAAAATATAGCAAAGCAGGTGGTATCAGACGTTTGTTATTAATAGGATGATTTATTTTATTAACAAATTATTTGCTAAATTATATTAACTTTTAAATTTAATGTATATTCTTAACATAGAACGCAGAAATTTTACAAAAGATTATCTATATAAAGACAAATTATTCAGTTACTAAAATTACGGATGGTCAAGTGTTTAAAATCATGGATATAAAATAGTAACACTTCTATAAATTCTTTTATTATTTACGGTTTTTAAAGTCATAGTATGTAAAATATGTTATTCTTTATGACATGTTATACATCTAATAGAAAATCTGTTTTTAATTTGTCATATTAGAAAAAGTACATTTTTTTAGATCAGAATATTGCTTTAAATAAACTTGTATGGTTCTCCTAAATATGTAGTTTTTATGACATTTTTTGCACATTTATTTATTTTAGTTTCAGTAAAGTACTGACACTTAATTAAATAACATTGTGGACTTTTGAATGGAAACATAATATAAGTCTTGCAATAATATTTTTTATTTTTTCTTTGGTTTTTTATTATGTATATAAGAAAACGCCAAAATTAAAAAAAAGTAATAAGAAAAAGCTCTATGTTCAAAAAATTCACAGTTTAAAAAATTTGCATATTAGTTCTGTAATTTTTTGTAACATAAAAAATGTCAATGTAACAAATAAATTTTGCGTAAACATAATTCTCTGCAATTGTCCTATAAGTTACTTTTCACTGTATTCGTCGGTGGATTGCAATCGTGTATTATTCCATACAATTTTTGAATTTTTGCGATTAGTTAATCCAACTATCAACATACTACAATCTCTGTAGCACTAATTTGTTAAATTTTATAAATAAGCTCATCTTTGCAGACCATTCTGAAGATGCAAGCTGCAATGTCTTGGGAAACGTTTGTTTGTTTGGGTTCACGAACGACAATACGGCAAAGGCTAAGTTCTACTTCTTGTTTTGGCTCTCAAGGAGAAACTAGGACCAGGTCTAAAAAATCTGGGTGTTTAACTACGACGCGGTCTAAGCCAAAAATCGCTTATAATCATATACAAAATAACCGCGAAAGCTTAAGATTTTATGCATAAATATCAGTTATAGATATATATCAGTATAATTGTGGAAATACCTAAGAGAGTATTTCCCAGTGCTGATGATCCCTAAAAGGGTAAAACGGCCATACACTGGTTTTCTCTGAGGGTAAATTTTGCAATTGTACTCATATAGTTACTTTTTACTATATTGGTTGCTGAATTGCAATCGTATATTATTCGATACAATTTTCGAATTTTCGCGGTTAGTAAATCAATCAACATACTACGATCCCTACAGCACCAATTTGTTAAATTTTATAAGTGGGCTCATTAACCACGAGATGGCCTCAACCGCAACACTTTTACATATAACTAGCACGAAACATAAATATAAGCTATAGAAGTATATCTGTTCGTCGTAGAAAAAAACACAAACGTCGAATTGCAGTTGACGAATATTTTATTCTACATCTATGTAATTACATCACTTAACAATAACAAAAAAAAATTAAAATGCGTTTTTTCAATTCGGAGTCATTTGACCTTCTGCTGTTGAAAAGAAATAGAGAGACTGCAATCGCTGGGCGCGCAGTCGTACGATGCATCAGTTTTAATTTAAGTGGTTGTGACGCCAACAATATCAGTATAATAGAGAAGATTCACTGTTACGGAAATAAAAAAGTAAGTATATTTTCTGGTAACCTATAAGACGCGTATGTATGCTATACATAAAAAACACCCACCAAATATTTATAATTGGAAATATAAGTAAATAAATTATTGCTATTTTTGAATTTTTCCGAGCACATAACGAAGCCTGCCGAAGCGAGTGTGACGTCACCACATCCTTCGAACAATATTATAGTATTATGATAGCCTGGTTTTATATTAATTTTCTTGTTTTTCTTGTTATTTTATGTGGTTTGATTGAGTTTTTAGTATAGATTTTCTGCTTGTAGTTGTTGTGAGTACGTAGTGTTGTTGATAAATTAAGCTTTTTTCTGTAAAACGTAGTAGTAGCAAAATAGTTTGTATTGAACAACCTTAGTTTTTGCTTTAGTTGTACTAATAGTATAGTTAGAATTTTAATAGCTTTTACAATAAATACCTATAGTTCTAGTTTTAATAAGTAATTGAATTTAATCATTAGTTAAATAGTTTGCGTAGGATATAATACTTTTTCGTTTAGCAGTAGTGGTAGTTATTGAATTTCTAACATTTTTAGTAATAATACTAACTGTATTAATTAGTGTGTTTATAAGTAGATGTTACTAACAATATCACATTTTGTGTAAAAATTGATTTTTTTGTTCAATAAAGGTGTTGTTGTTTCTTCTTCATATTTATGCAAATAGAGCGTTATACTTAAAACATAAAATTTATTTATTAGCAACTTTTAGAAAGAGAGACAAACGTCTTATTTAGATTTTTTGTGGTGCTGATATACAAGACAGCAGTTGTAGCTTTTCGAAGAAGAAGGTTTCATAAGTTTCATGCTAATAAATTTATTAGTAATAAATTTAAAGTGCCTAACATTGAAGAAAATTTCAATTGCTTGTATATTGGACAGAGAAAAATCAATTTTTGCACAAAATGTGATATTGTTAGTAGCAACTACTTATAAACACACTAATTAATACAGTTAGTATTATTACTAAAAATGTTAGAAATTCAATAACTACCACTACTGCTAAACGAAAAAGTATTATATCCTACGTAAACTATTAGCTAATGATTAAATTCAATTACTTATTAAAACTAGAACTATAGGTATTTATTGTAAAAGCTATTAAAATTCTAACTATACTATTAGTACAACTAAAGCAAAAACTAAGGTTGTTCAATACAAACTATTTTGCTACTACTACGTTTTACAGAAAAAAAACTTAATTTATCAACAACACTACGTACTCACAACAACTACAAGCTGAAAATCTATACTAAAAACTCAATAAAACTACATAAAATAACAAGAAAAACAAGAAAATTAATATAAAACCAGGCTATCATAATACTATAATATTGTTCGAAGGATGTGGTGACGTCACACTCACTTCGGCAGGCTTCGTTGTGTGCTCGGAAAAATTCAAAAATCGTCAACTTTAATAATGTTTTTCTTCGTTAATTAATTACGGATCTACTTTTAATTACTATTATTGTAAACGTCAGTTATGATATAATGGATATACACTATTTTCTAAAAATCGAATTTTAGTCCATTGTCCAAATACATTATAGAGTATTTCCCAGTGCTGACGATCCACAAAAGGGTGAAACTACAGTATAATTACCTACGGACCAGTAGCGAAACTTAACGATTCTAAAATAGTAAGCGCATGCTTTGAAAAAGTACGTCCAAGAAAATCGCCGACATTTGTTATGTTGTGGTTATGTATGACAGTTGACAGGTTTATTGTTTGTTAATTTGTCTTTGGTGTTAATTGTTTTCTTTTTTTTTTTTTTCTAATAGAATTGAAAATATTTTGAAATTGAGGTAAGTATGGTAATATGTAAAACTTAATCTTGTCTGAGAAGTAATGTTGTGTTTAAACTTTAATTTGTTGTATAAATGATTGATAATGTGATAATGAAAATCGTTCTTAAAAGCAATATAAAAAATTTTACTATGAGAACGATACAACTCCTCCAAAAACTTAATAGTTTGGTGTGTTTCTATGCGACCATAGACCCTTCGATGTGGAGGATAGGCACGACTCAGAAATAAAACTCTGTCGTAATTGTGGCTACGTTTCGTTGGCTATTGATCATCATTGAGATTCAGCTTATGTGTGGGTTGTGTTTGTGTCGTATAAGGTTATATGTATTCGTGCTTTCCTACTTTGTCCATGTTTTAATTTTATGTATATTTGGGCAGAAATTAAACATTCCACTGTTAGATTGGCCTGATGAAGTTGGCACAATAGTCAACGAAACGTAGCCACAATTACGACAGAGTTTTATTTCTGAGTTGTGCCTATCCTCCACATCGAAAGATCTATGGTCGCATAGAAACACAGCAAACTAAATAAAAAATGTTGTGAAATTCATTATTAAAATCTGAGTTGTTTCAAGGAGTATTAAAAAGTCTATTGAAAAAGAAATTAAATGAAACTAATTTATGTGAAAGAGAGTGGCAAAGGTAAAAATTGATAGTATAGACTGTAGTTGTTAATTTTCGATAAATTTGAAAAGTTAAATTGTTGTTGAATAAACCAATTTTAAAATCTAAGAAAAGATTTGAGTTGTCAGAAGGTTTTTCAAGTAAGTGAAATTCTGTTATGAATGTTATTGAGAAAATAGAAGAACATACTAAGTAACAGGTCAGGCCGGTTGAAAATGCAAAAAATAACATTGACATAACGTCTCCAGAATATAATGTAGTTTATTAATATTGTATTTAGTTTGATGTGGTGTTTTTCTAAGTTGTCCATGAATAACTCAGCTGAAAAGGGACTTAAAAGAGAGTCCATGGCTTATCTTTCTTTTTGTAAGTAAATTTTACTGTTAAATTTGAAAAAAGTGATGTTTATGCTGAACTTCAATAAAGAAATAAGGTATATTTTAGCCAAATTTCAAATAGTTTTATTTGGATTTAGTAAATATTTCATTTAAGATGATTATAGTCGTTACTTATTAGTTATAACTTTATTGTTCAAACAAATATCATTTTACTAAAGTTGAAACAACCTTTTTTTAAAAAAAATTATTTTCACGTATACATACAATAATTTTTTTGGGAAAACAAATGTTTTTTTGTATGTGGAATAAATAAAAAACGATCAATAATCGTTCATAATAAGAAAAAAACTGCAAGAGTCCTGCATCCAGTCTTGGTCTTGGAACCTTGAGTCTTGGTCTATCTTGCAAATCTTGCGAGACCAAGACAATACTGCAAGACCAAGATCTATTTTAGCCATCACTAGTTGTAAGTAGATTTGCAACTAAATTGATGGTTTTAGAAGGTGGAACTGATGGAAAAACGTGTTTGACATCGGATGATATTAATTGATATTGATGATGCTGATGTAATTTTAGTTTTTGCAGGTCATGAATTATGTTTAGAGTTTTTTTTATTGAAAATTAAGGTTTGAAGTTTATTAGGTGTAAAAAAAATTTTGACAAAAATTTATAAATAAAGTATATAGGTGAGCTGATAAAAGAAACAATTTGTTTTTGCTTTTATATTCTTACAAAACTGACCTACGTACCGTTACTGACGTTATCTTAAATGAATTTTCATATTTTCGTAATCAACTAAAAAAGTAAACCATGATTTATAAACAACAAATTTTTGAATTCATCTAATAGGTGTTTTCAAAACAGACAGAACAAAATTTTTAACATAATTTTTAAACAGTAGTAGTAGCAGTGAAATTCACTAATACATTAAAATGTCCTGTACAGTTGATATTAACACATAAAACGGTTGATGTGTTAAGGCAAGTACAACATATTTTAGTTTTTTTAGTTAATGCTTTAAGAAAACATTATTTTTATAAAAACTTTTAACGCATCTTTCTGGCAATCGTAATATAGAAATCTTGGAGTTTTATAAAAATTCTGTAGTCGCCGAAGTCTAAAACTGAAAAGTTCAAATAGTAAAAAAACTTTCTACATATTTATAAAACTGTTAATCCAGGTAACAAGTCATTATATATTATAACAACTACATGTACTAGGTATATTAACATGCCAGTTTGAGCAAATACATATTATAAAAAAAAAATTAAATTGTTTCAATAAAAGAACGTCCCATATACGTATGTATATAATAAATATAAGAATGTTACAAACTCAAGTTTTCTGATTTCGTATCATAAGTACTCTGCAATAATATATTAAATTGTTTTTAATAAGGTAATAAGCATGTGACATAGGATATTAAAAAAGTAAGTGCATTTTTAGTGTCAATAAACAAGCAATGCAAAAGCAAATCATTGGCCAACTCAGCATTAGTAGATAAGAAGCACTCCTGCATTTTGTATTTACGCAATTAGTGCAAGCTAATATCTCGATTAAACTGCTTGGTTATAGGCTATAAAATTTACTTAATAGTTAGTTAATATTATCAACAAATTATTGCCACTTAATTATTTTACAGATAAAGATCTGTTTGCAACAGCCTTAGAAACGGATTTGTAAAGTAATGCACTTCCTGTTTTTATATTTGTAACTGAAACTTATTTTGATTCGGGATGTAAAAGTATATTTTGGTGTAAATAAAATAAAAAAAATTACTAAAATATTAACAATTAATAAAACTTAAAATAAAAACAAATATTAATCACTTTTTAAATTCCTGTTTCTAGTTACAATAGAGTAAACGTTTTTCTTATGTGCAAACTTGATTTATTTTACCCAAAATCCTGACTTGAAATTAGACAATTAAAGTCGTTTAACTCATTAATGTTTTATTTATTTAGTACAAAAATGACTTTTCAAGATAATTTGTAAAGATAACTTTTAAAAAGTATTTTTTTGGATGATAATAAATTTAAACGTAAAACTGATAAATTTAATGACACGAAGAAAAATGTTATACAAATGTACTTACTATCTATTTTGTTGGCAGTGTTTGTAAAGAGAAGTCAAAATTACTATAAACTATCGTTTTATTTGTTTTTAGCGAAACGTATTTAACAATTTTATGGTCAGCAGCTACTAAGTCTAAAATTACTGTCTCTGTCGTAACACATTTTAAAAAAGTATTATTTTTAATTCTAAACAAATACTTAGTGACAGTAAAAATTATGCTAAAATGTTAGTTTGTTGAATCAAATTGAAAACAAATATATCTGAGAATAACTATTAGTTTATTGTTAAAAAAAGTAGAACACAGTATTTAGCAACGAAATGTCGATTTCAATTTGTTCAAAAAATCCAAATTCAAGTGACAATTTGAAAAAATATTACTTTAGAACTTTTGAAATGTTTAAACAAATATATGTAGACTTAGATTCGGTTTTTCAATTGTTAAAGTCCGGATTCACTAAGCTACGGTAATTTTAGAATTCTGTCATGTTATCGGTTATCACAAAATCAATAACCAATGATATGACAGTATTTTCAAATTAACCTGAGTTTAAGTTAAACAAAGTTTAAGCTATGATTGAAAAACCGAAGCAAAAAAGACCGGCAATACCCAACTGGCATTCATTCGAGCGAGAAACTGCATAACAAGTGCCTCCGCGAAAAAAATAAAAACAAGTTCGGTGGATGTGCCCATAAGTGTAGGTCACGGATACCGCTTGATAAATTTTGCGTCATTTTTTTCAACGCTAAGTGGCATAGCTAAATGCAAAGAGTACGATAGAAATCTAACGTTTAGTAAATCAAGTATCCGTGGACTTGGTTTTAAGTTAATTGTGAATTGTAATAACTGCAAACCACGTTATAGCAATTCTTGCCCGTTGATCAAACACGCCTACAAAATCAACAGACGTATCGTTTTCGCTACGAGTCGGTTATGACAGTCTAACAAAATTTTGCGGTGCAATGGACCTTTCTAAAGTTTTCAACAGAAAAGACAATATAATTGAGAATATACTATGTACATCCAAATCAGTCCCTTATTCTCTTTTTTGGGAAGCTGCTGCTGAAGAAAAACGGTTGACCGCGAACGTAGAAAATGTATCCGAACCAACCGATCTCATAGTTTCGGGAGATGGAACGTGAAAGAAACGAAGGTTTTCGTCGTTGCAAGGGGTCACAATTTAGTCGGCCATTACACAGAAAAAGTTGTTGATGTCATTATAAAAAGTTCCTTCTGTAAACAGTGTGAGTACTGGAAACATAAAATGGATACCAAGAAATACGAAGAATGGAAAGTATTCCATGCAAAAAAATTCAGTGCTAATCACGATGGAAGCTCAGGAAAAATGGAGGTGGACGGAGCTGTAGATATGTTCAAGAGATCAGAACAATTGCACGGTGTTAAATATTCTTCATATATAGGCGATGGTGACAGTGCAACATTCAAAGGCATTATCGAATCACAACCTTATGGCGAAAGTTGTACAATAACAAAAAAAGAATGCGGCGGACACATACAGAAAAGAATGGGAGCGCGACTACGTAAATTGAAGAAAGAGACGAAAGGAATCGGTGGAAGAGGCAAACTTACAGCGAAGTTGATTGATGAGCTAAGTGTTTTTTACGGATTAGCAATTCAAAGAAACAAAAATTCGGTTGAGAACATAAAGCGAGCAATCTGGGTAACACTGCTTGTAACAATTCAAGTGTAATGTTATTAATTTAATGCAATTTTTCAAGATTTGTACCGTCGCGTCGTGGTATATCGTTCTGGACAGGCATATTCGCGGACACTTGCTATCTTTGCCTCGCTAAGAACCAACGTATTATAAATTATTATATATTTGTGCCAATTTTTATGGTAAAACGTTGAAAATGAATTAGTGAACTTATTAAAATTTGATTTAATAAAAACGCCGCACTGAAAACGGTAAGGTTAATTCATGTTTTAAAACAAAAAAAAAGATAATATTGATAATTTTATTGGCTTATTTAAAAAACGGTCTTGATAATTATGGTGACCTGCCGAAGCGGTAACCAATAAGTAGAACAAAATTAGTATTGAAATCCTTATCAGCGTTACCACCTGTATGATAACATCCGTAAGAAAAACCAGTAAATTTACTGCTTATTTAGTTGTAAGTTATTTAATTATTTATTTTATTGTACCATGGCGTAACCAAATACTTATTGTAAAGAAAGCTTTCTAATCTTTGAGAACGCCACGCGTCCAGATTTTGCTAGCAAAAATTGTGGAGGTTTCCCATTGTATAAATAATTTTACATATTTTAAGTGCTGTCATTGAAGGCAGCTGGCGCCCAAATTTCCTTGTTTTTTTCTTAATAGTAAAGTAGAGCACAAGCAATAGTCGCTTGTTTTTTTATACTTAGCCCTTACCTACGAATTCAAAAAAATACTAGCCGGAGTTGTGTTACCCGTTTAATTATTTTTAGTAGCCAGTATTGTTTTGGCTAAGGACGGTACATGCTACATAAATCGTCAATTAATGAGAATCCACAGCACGATAACTGTCCGCCTGGTAAAGACAGCTGGTGCACCTGGCAGCAAGCAAAAGTGTTAAACGAACTGCATGATTATACTCATAAACCAGCTCTATCCGATGTTGTGGTAACGGCAGTTACTCCAATATACGAAAATCTAACTAAGGACAATTTTTCAGCGCGTTGCTTAAAAGGATTTACCCAAAATAACAACGAAAACCTCAACTCTCTCATATGGTCGTTTGCTCCAAAGCGGGTATTTAGTGGAGCAAAGACAGTTGAAATCGCATCCTACATTGCAGCAAGAATTTTTAATAAAGGCTACTTGAGCGTACTTCAAATCTTGCACATCATGATTTTGATAATTGGACCAAGTGCCGTTGCAATGTGCGAAACCGTGGACAACAGGCAAATTTCAATCGAAGGAGGATCGAATATTTGAGGCCTCAAAAGAAGGCCGGATTCAGCAAAAAACAATGCGATTAGCACTTGAAGAAGCTTTGCATGAAGAAGAAAGTCCATTGTACAAGACAGGAATAGCGGATTAACGGTAAGACATGAAAATTGATTAATTAATTTCGGTTTTCTTGAAACAATGTTTTTCAAAACGGTGTACACGATTACTGAATCGACTCTAAATTTGGTACACATTTTAAGAGGAACACAAGTATAGGCGTAACGGACGATTTTGTTAATATAGTTAATAAGGATATATTTTTGTCTTGTTTTAGGTAAACCATATTTGCAGATTCATGTTCACCGATCGGTCGCGCACGAAAAACATTAGCCGACGTAAAGAAGAATGATGTGTAAATGTTTTAATATTTTTTAATGAAAATTTTTTATAGTCTTCCCTTAAGATGTACATAAAATTTAAAAAAAAAGTAATAATATTGCATTTGTAGTTTTTCCAAAATAAACTTCTAAAAATTAGGCTCTTTAGACTGCTTAACAACAAAAAAGTGCTTGTCTCCTATGCGCCAAAAAACTACGTTCTACTCTTATCAACAATGCCCAAAGGATGTAGTGTCAGAGAAACCAGAAGTTATCGAGACTTACAACTAAAAAAAGGGTCAGTGGATACATTTAATTAAATGTGTTTAACCATGAGTACTTCTAGAAAAACCAAAAGATGGTCCTTCTCCTTTTTTTTAAAATACGTAGTATTATCTGCATAAATAAGTATTTTTGGTACAATGCCCATAGAAAAAAACGTCGACAACGATTGATCTCGAGAAAAGCATACATGTTGGAGTTATTATAAGGTTTTAGTAAAGGCATGTTTAGAAGAAATAGTCAAAATACACACTTTGCAACGCTCAATAACAGAAGACAGACAAACAGTTTCGGCAAAAGTAACAGTGACTAATAAGTCTCTGCGTTTGTTGCAAAATTGCAATTTTATATCCAGCATTCTGGGTTATTGTATAGAAGCTGTTGTTTTTCCGTATGCATATTGGGTAGAACGTGAATTCAGTGCCGTTGTGAGTCTCATCACAAAAAAAAAGAAACCGGCTAGAAGTTAGTACTCGTGGGGATTTGCGGTTGCTAATCACAAACATTGAGCCGGACATAAATACACTCATAACATCCGATCAGTTTCATACAGGTCATTAAAGAGCTTGGGGACCACTGCTCTAACAGAGACAACTAATCTTACAAGTATGTATAAGTAAACCAATAAATAAAAACAAGATCAACAATGGAAATGATATGTTTCCATTAATGTACCAAAGAATTACTGGAATTAATCTTCGTTCTAAAGTTATTTTAATGAGAGAATAATGTAACGGATGCCATGACGTAGTTTCTAAGCTACTAACTCACTAATAGTACCTGTTACTTTTTGTATCTTTTTTGAGTGAAGACATTCGTTAGGTTGAAATCGTTTATTTTAAGTTACCGAATTTCTACTGTATTTTATTTATTTATTTAAGAGCAACACAGAAAAAAAGAAACAGTATTGTGTTTAAGTAATCCCGTGTGTCGACTATAGTATATTGTGTAAATTTCGATGGTAAAATTTCAATCAGTAAATAATTAGTTATGTGTTGTTTCTGTATTAATTAATTATAATTATTTTACAATATAAAATAGCGTATATAATGAAGCAATAAAATGCAGTGTAATTCCTCGAATGAATGTTCGGTCAAAACATTTCACAGCCGAGATTACAATGTGCGCTTTAATGCTTTGGTGTATAATACACTATTATCCGAACACTATTTTATCACGTTTTATTAATTTACTTATAATTCAAATATTTTTCTAGTTTAGCACGCCAACAGGTGTAAAACAAAAAGATCAAGTATTATTTTCTTAAAACATAAACAGAAAAAATAGATTGTACAAAATAGAGAACCTTGAGCAAAAAATATATAACAACTAACTATAAAACACAACATATTTCAATATAAATTGGAGTTGGTATTAAAAGCATTGTATTTTACGCGCACTCTAAAAACACTACGCGAAATGCAGTACTTATAACAGCAACAGCTTTTTCGTTTACTTACAAAGTACGTGAAATATTGATTACTATGTTTGAACACATTGTCCATTGCAGTGTTCTATCTCACAAAAAAGAAGTTGTATTACAATAATAGTCAGAAATAAAAAACCGACAAGATTTAATTAAGAAATGTTATTTTGTCTTAATATTATAAATCAAGCACTTCGCCAAAGAACTGTTCAGTAAAAAGAAATATGTAAAACTTGAGAAATTTGAGCCCTCTAAATTATTCGTTAATCGTAGCATTAAATCGTTAGCCAAAAGATTAATAGCTTTATAACACTATAATGTACCAAAACAAACAGATTAATGTTTTCGCGCTAAAAATAAAACCTACGAATGACAGATTTATATCACGATCGGCTTTTACAAATACAAAAATGATACGGTTACGACTATTGAGCATTCGAAAAGATTTATTTTTGTTAGGTCACAGAACGATTGCGTTGAATCCGCAAACGTATCCCTAATTATTACCTTAATTGCCAGACGATTTCTATCAGTTTGTAAAGTAAAAGTCGATTACAGAATATATATGTATATTAATGTTGACGGCAGTGATTTTACGGTCTTAACTTAAAATACCTATATAGACTTGGCACTATATTGAATGAAATAACTTTTATGTACTTGTAGTTAAATTCGAAAATTAGTGTCCTGCTCCTGCATTAATTAAGATCAACATTAATATATGAAGCGTAAATTAATAATGAGACTAATCATAGTAGTCCTAAATTACATAGGAATTTAGAGGATTTAATGCTGTCCTATATGCGCTTAATACACTATAATTTACTGTTTGCTATAAATATCATCATCCAATTCTATACTAAAATAACGCGTTGCGAGTATTTACGCTAATCTACGTGTTTAATAATGAAAACAATTTTGTTCTGGTGACCCCTAATTTTATATCATGTCATCGTTGTTTTACAATAAAAATACCCATAAAAGCAAAACCATTAGGCCTATGTCAAAGAGAGGCATATGAATGGTGCGCAGTCATAGAAGTCTCAGATTGCACTTATTCATCGTTGAATAAACTCCAATGCTGATCTTATCAGCGGATATGTTTCAGTTAGACAGTATGCTTTTAAAATGTTTCTCAATATGTCATCGTTTCTAAAGAGTTCTGTCTACACATATTTTTATTTATTACTGCAAATATTTGTTCGTGTTTTTCTTATTTTTCTTGAAAAAGTACTTTAATTTTCTGCCTTAGGTAATGAGGTTTTTTTAAAGTTATCTTAGTCATTTTGGTAATTACCCGGTTAATTACTTTCTATAGCAGGTACCCATTATATTCTTACAGCATATTTAAGGCATCTTCGTTCTAGTTAGAAACTTTGAATAGTTTCTTATTAGCGTATGCATTTTCTTTTATAACAGTGAATACAAATGCTTTTAAGTAAGAAAAAAAATCTATTAGAATATTCTATAGTTTCTATAATCACGAACATTTTTTACTTACGTAAAGTATTAAAATTAGAAAAATAACTCAACGTTGATTAATGTAAATTACAAAACTAAACGTATTCTTAACTGCTTATTTTATTGTATTCAAACTACGTCTAAGCGTTAGTCTAAGCCATAATCGAAAATAATATATGAAGCTATTGATGTATTACAAAGTCTATGCACAGTTATCGAATTGACACTAATCGCTCAAAGTTTATGTCATGCTATTATTACGAAAACGGTGGTTTACTGAATTTCGAATAGTAAACAAATGAAAAAATAAAGTTTTGTTATACATAACTATTATTCTTCTTTGTGCTCAATATGCAATTCTTAGTATAGTTATGTAATGCAAAAAAAATGCTTTAGAGTCTTGTTACATTTACGTAATAATTCGAAGTAAAATTGACACCGTCACTGGTTAGGCACATAACGTCGTACGTACGCTTACCCACTACGTATATTTTTGTCTATAAACACATAAGGGGTAAGCGCTATCAAGGAACTCAGTGGAGCAAGTTTTTAAATACTTTCATTCTTTAAGCGGTGTTCTTAATTATATTTGTCGATTAAGTTTGAAGTTTGCGGTGATTGCTAATAATTTTGTTCATTAATCATTTTTTTTTAATCTTTATTATTCTATTCTAACTAATCCCACAAAGTGGTCGTTTGTTACTTATCCTATCTGTTATTAAACTCTTTAAACTCATATAATTTCTGTTTAAGATCAACTTAGCAATAGTACATATTACTGTTGGATAGAAATATATATGTATACACATATTAGATTGTTCTTGTTCACTTTTTTCTCTATCTTGTTCGTTTCGGAGTGGGTTCAGGCGTACCTTTGGTTTCTCCAAGCCGAGGATCGTTATTAGTACGAGGAATGGCGCCCAAATTTTTTATTTTTATTATAGTTTTCCAACCACGCCCACTCATCAACATTGTGACGTGGTTGTTACCAACGGGACCCACTACATAATAGGTTGGTAACAGTCTACCAAGTAAAAAGTAGTATCAGATACATAACTGAGAAAACTTTTCATAAACTAAAAGCTTAATTAAAATATTAATGAAAACGTTTTCATTCATATTCAGTCTTCTAAATAAGACTAAGAAGACCCAAAACGAAATAAATTATTTTATTATTTATAAAAACGTATCACACATAGTCTATGTTACTGTGAGGTTTGTAATAACCTTAACTTTAATACTTTTTTTAAACCAAAAAATAAATGTTATTTTAAAAATCTGCAACTGTGACTTTAAAAAAAGGACATTTTTCGAATGTTATTCTAATAAAACCAGGAACTTGTACATTAATCGATGCAATTTGATTATTGTTTATTTTAAGTACAGTTACAACTGTATCTATTCTTTCTTCTTTCTTTCTTTCTTTCTTTTTCTTAAGTTTGTTTAACGTCTGCATATGTATTGCAGACTACAGAATCACACACTCATTAAAATTCGGTTTGAAAGTAAACCAAGTTAATTAATACATAAATTTGATCAAACACTCAATTAGCATGTCAAGTAACATTCTGTCGGTCTAAGATCTACATTTATAATATTGATTAATAGAATCATGTGTTATATATCTTCGGTGTTGACTTTAGTTAGTTTGCCATTTGTCACTATTGTAACAGTGATGTACACTAAATGTGTGATAAAAAACACAAAGACTGTACCACTCACGAAATACTTGCGACATGGCAGCTCAAAAGTCGTCTGCTGTTTGACGGTGTAGTCACGATGCATTGGTTAGTTTATTGATAATCATTTTTTTGGTGTCTCGCTCATTTAATGAGCACATAATGTATAGACACAATTCGGCAGCCGTTATGATGCTTCGGTCAAAACTAGTGTCACATTATTAATGATAATAGCTTAAACCAGTGTGAGAAATGTTAGACGGCTTTATTTTGATTCACCCGCAACTTAATTAAGTATACGCCACTCTCCTGAATTAAAATTCGTCTTTGTGCTGCTCTTATTGAAAACACCAATACTCATTCGTTAGTGTAGTTACGCAATGGCAAAAAAAAACTTTTGAGTTGCAAAGTAAAAAATCGAAATCTACGTAAAAGTATACTTTCAATTATTATTTTACTAGAAGTGTGCCTAGTAAAAAATCTGTTGAAAAGTTCAGAAATTTAACTAAAATTAAAAGAAAAACGCTTTAAAAATTTTATAAATTCAAATATTAAAGTATAATATACTTAGGAGTTAGTACTACGTAAAACACTCGAGCTTAACAGATTCAATTAGTATGTACGTAATTTCAATGCAGTTCTTTTTTAAATTTTCTCAAAAATTGTACAAAGGGTAAGACAAAAAATAACTAAACGCCGTTGTCTACAATTATATATTTAGGAACGCCATATGTAAAAACACATCTTCAACGTATTTACATACTACATTAGTCGCAGTGCTACGCAAAGGACGCATAACTAGAAATTTAAAAAATGTATTAGCAATACTAAAATAAACTTGTATCCTTGTAATAAACGTCCTATCCTTGTTACGTGCAAAAGTTGAAACAATAGAACTTGCCTGAAATAAAGTAACATAAACCAAATTATTGCCGGTGCTCAGTGAAGACGGGGTGGGTTATATTTAAAAATTTCGTGATTGCTTGAAGAATTCGAACAAAAACAAAATTAAAAGTCACAAATCAAAGGGCGCCAGAAAGGAGAACAGCTTAATGGACTAGAGGCCCTTACTAACCGCTTCAAATAGATACACTCAAATGGGATATACCTTAAGAGTGTATCACACGAAAAATCTGTAATAATTTAAAATTAACATACGCAAAGGTCGATTGA
Source organism: Aquatica leii (assembly GCA_035610365.1). Lineage (NCBI taxonomy): Eukaryota > Metazoa > Arthropoda > Insecta > Coleoptera > Lampyridae > Aquatica > Aquatica leii. Next base: position 205,153,695 of record CM069432.1, on the reverse strand, counting down.
ATAAAAGCTTTGTTATATTTAATAATTTAACATTTCTTATATAATAACTATCAATAAAACAGGAAGTTACATTTAAATTTGACACAAATAAAATCTTAAAAAAACAAAACTAATTTACCTTTTTAAAGAAAGAAAAAAAAATAATGCACGGCCGTGTACGCATAAAAAAATAAGATACTTAATAAAATCAAATGAATTCCGTAATTGTATAAAACAAACTTGACAGTCTTAAAACGGTACGCAAATATAAGATTATCTTTCTTTCTTGCGTTTACTTAATGTCGATAAAATACTGTAGACGTTGGTTACATTACGTCTTTTACTTTAGTTGTTTAATAATAATTTTTAAAAAATTTAAATTAGCGGACATGACCACCATGTAAAGGGTATGAATCATCGAAATATTCAATAACTATCCATGAACTCTCATCATTAATTTCAAAGCTTTTCAGTCACTAAACTCGCGAATAAATAACTTAATCGGTAATCAATAAATACCTTGATTGTTTGTTCGTAGGCGAGCTCCTGGTTAGCTTAGGCCAGTTGACGTTGTCGATAGGGCACCACAACCATATGAATAATGTACCGTCGGAAAATTTCTCAATGATGCGCCACAAAGGCAAAAAATGGGATTGCGAAACACAAACTTACGCACAAACCCAGGATACGTTAATACGAAATCAAACCAATAACCAGTGAAATTCAATAAACCATAATAGAGATGTCCAAGATGCTGTCAAACTGCCCTTACTTTGCGATTTTATTTTTTTCTATACTACAGTTTTGTAATGAGGTAATTCAGACAATTGTATGACAGAGAACGACAGTACGTTGGTTTGTCTTATTACTAAACTGTATAGAAAAAAAATAAAATTGCAAATTAAGGACAGTTTGACAGCATCTTGGACATCTCTATTGTTTTACGAAATAGGAAACGTTTTCCACTTGATCGAACTATTCACTGTTCCATTTTTAATGACTTCCGCGGTAATTCTTCATCTAAAGCAAAGAGTGAATATAACACTCGCGATATTTAAAACATTTCGAACGACTGTCAACCAACTAACTCCCCATTTCCACAATGGCTGTGTTCGAAACTCCATGAAAGAAAACCATACCATCAAGAAATGCAAAGAAGATGCAAACAGATTAAAAACAACGTCACAAACGTAGTTTTGGGCCACGGTGTTTGTTTCTGCGTAAAAATGTCAAATTGACAAAATATCACATTACATACTGTCATTAAGATTAATTGTTGAGACTTGGATCATAAAACTGTATAATAAATTATAAAAATGACTTTATTCCCACGTAATTTAATCTAACTCACACAAAGAAAATAAGTACGACTGTACTGAGAATGTACTTAAAACAAAGAACTTTTAAAGAAACATAAATTACCACTGGAATTTTGATCGAACAAAGAAAATATCAAGTCAAGTACTAATTTTTAAATAAATGAATACAAAATTTTATCCACAACTTTGAATTATAAAGTTGAATTTTAAAAACGTAAAATTATTTCTTAAAACTAATCTGAAATCCAAAAACGAATCCAAAATACATGAAATGAACAGCATCAATTCAAATACCGGGTCTTTCACGAAAATAATCAAACAACTTTAAACGAAGGTTACATCCTATCACAAAAAATTATTTCTATGGTTTATCAACTATCTATAAATCTTTGAAGTGCTTTTTGTAAAGGCTTCTATTTTAAGCATAATGTACTGTTTCTTACATAACGTTGTACATCATATCTCATTTTAGGTCAAAAATTTTTTTGAATCATCATCCACGCATTTTAATAAATCAAGACGCTTATCTTTGGGAACTAGTAACTTCTATTCATCTTCCTCCGATACTTGAAGTTCTAAGTTCAACGTGCTAATCTTTATTTAAAGATTTTGTAACCACATCAATGAATGATGATGCGTAATGACAAGAAATTTCACACCTTCTATGTACGGTCTAATTTTTTTAACCGCATAAATGACTGCAAGACATTCTCGCTCAGTAGATGTAGTTTCGTTCCAATCTAGTTAGTGAACGACTTAAATATGCTGTTACATGTTCATTGCCATCAAATTTTTGAGAGAGAACTGCATACCAAATTTGGATGCGTGAGTTTGGGCATAAAAATGTAGTTCAAAATTCTAACATAAGAGCACTTTTTTTTGTTTTTATTCACGCTTTCTTGCTATCATCGCTCCAACAAAATTTAATTTTAACTAAGTAAAACTGTAATAGGCACTGTTGGATTACATAAACTTCTTCTTGAATTTTTCAAGTTTTATTTAAGTTTTACAGTACTTTTACATATGCGACCCTTATGGCTGCTGTTGTTGCTATCTATTTTGGGTAATTCCCCTCTTAATAATAAAAAAGTCCGCGTTATTTAAACGTACATAAAAGTAAGTTTCAATAGGCACTATTGATGTAGAGTAGTCGGCAAAGACACGTCTATAGTTTATACCGTTTAGCTTAACCAATTACAGAGCAAACCTTCTTGGTATTAGTACTTTGCTACTGTCATTCATTTACAATACTCGCATTTCCGTTTATTTAATGTTAAACCCGCCGTTGTCAATTGTTCAAAAACATTATCTAACTACCAAGTGTTTCTCAAACGTGTTAGTTAATATAATAATGTCATCCTGGTAACATAACACATATGGTTGTAGATCTGCCGACAACACACGGTCAATTAAACGTTGCCAAGTAGCGCTAGTATAGTGTAGCCCTATAGGGAGCACTTTCTTATTAAAAAATTCACATTCGTCTCCTCAAAATGTCTATTGCTGTCCGACTCTTATCGCCAAAAACCGCGCGAAATACGTAAAATGCCTCAGGGTCATAAAGCAAATAAATAATAATTTTAGAATAGACACTAACAAAAATTTAACGCAAAATTTGCATGTAACAGTATATTACTCACTATTACGTTCATTATGCTACACTTTAATTTCGATGCTTGTTACATAAATTACTATTGTACTAGAATTTGTGACGAGGCGAGACGACTATCTTTTATAATCATCATTGTGCAAAACGCCACCTTTAGTTTGTACATTAAAAACAAAGCTGTTGGTGACCATATCGTGATAAAAACATAAATCTAATGCTTTCATGAAGTACACTAATATTTTTTAATGTCTGCCATTATCGAATGTACTTATCGTAGATTGCGACCTTTAATCGTGTTAGTTTTGTGCTAAATTAATTGCTGTCAAATTAGACATTATATTTATGGCGTATTCGCCTAATTTTATTAACTGTAATTGTTTGTTAAGTAAACAACGATAATCGACGAACACGTTACTTTACCAGCAAATGCTTAACGCCGTACGACAATCTAGGTCAAATGTTTTTTCTCAGAAATAATTAACGCCGCGCGTAGCCCTCGACGAGTCCCCTTCTTTTAACGTTATTCTGTCGCAATTTAGTGCATTATTGCCATTTGGTTGCTATTTTTTTGTGATTCTCGCGTATCTGGTACCAGTTAAAAAAACCTTATTAAATTATTCCATTAACCATTTTAAATAACTTAAAAATATTGGTTTTTAATACTTCTCTTGCTATGAAAAAAATTTTATTGATCTAATTATAAACCTTAGCTGTTTTGGATTCTAGTTGTTTTAGGGAAACTACTTTAGCGGCTTTATAGTAAGATTTTACGATCAAACCAAAAAGTCAAGTTTATTTAAGCAAACCTTTTAATATTAACCGAGATTCTAGTTTTTCTTAACCGGAGATTTGGCAACCAGTTTTATCGATCGGAGACAGGTCTATAAAAACTAGACTTCACAGTGCAATTAATCAGTTTGTTGCGTGCTCTGAAGATGTCCACTGCGACGTGTGACGAAAGCTCAGCTTAAGTGATACAGACAACACCGAAATTATCCTGAATAGAAAATTGTGTTACAGAAGAAACATTGCTTACATAAAAAATAACGTATATTCGTTTGTAAAAACTTATCTCAAGAAATTCATACCTTAGCAAACGAAAGAGTCACAAATAGCAGGTCGCCAATGTTAAAGCTTAGATTAAAAATTTAAAAAAATTTGTTTTAAACCAAATTGTATACAATTTTTATAATTAAAATAGAATGCATAAAATACCAATTTATCATGTTTATGCAATGTATGCTTACTAAAATAAAAAAATTTAAAAAAAAACTATAGTTAAAATGTTAGACATATTTATAATTCAACGTCAGTATTAAATAATATATATTATAAAAAAAAATATGATAATAATAAGTAAGTTTTCATAATCAAAGCAGTTGACAATATTTTTATAACATTATCAAAAATAGTTTCGCAGTTTTACTCAAAATTTTAATAATGTAAATCGTGTATCAATTTCTTTTTATTATAGATTATTATGATTACATATTTAAATTTTGTAGATTATTTCTACTTTTCTTTAAAATAAATTATGTATCAATATTTTACCAGTTTAAGAATTAAAACTGTATAGTTTAATTGTCGTTGACAGTAATAAATTTTATAGTAAATAAAACAGCAAATACTTTTTTCCAATATGTATCATATATAAAATGTCGTTTCTTTAAACACTTTTTACAAACTCTGATTATAATTGATTACACTATTCATCCTGATTCATACCCCAACTAATTTTCTCAAAATGTAAAAACTTCATCTTATGTTAATCATTATTTACGTTTTTTTTAAAACTATTTATGTAACATAAACAAATAATGCTTTTAATGGTAATGCTTTTCATAACTTAAAAAACGTTTTATTTTTATTTGAAGATAAAAAATGTCGTCAATGTGTCAATTACAAAGTTTTCACTAAAAGAAATTTTATTCAATAGTCTTCTGTGGGTTTTCTTGACAACTGACGCAATACTGACGTAGAAACATTGATTTTTATGTTCTAAAAACACTTCTAAAAATTTAAATACGTGTACAAAAAACCAAATTTAACGTTTTTATAATGGAAATAAATGTTTAAATCGTTGTAAACCTAAATAGCATATACCAATTGAGGTCCTTCAATTTATGTCAAATTATACAAACACAAATTTGGGTTTTATACCAAAAAAAACTACAAGACAAGTGATTTATAACCGACTTTAACGGTATAGTTAATGCAAAGCGTCCATACAAACTAAGAAAGACATATTTTCATTTTTTTTCATCTGTTAAAAGATACAATCTTACGAGTAGGACGGTAACGTTACTTATAAGGTATATAATCTGTAACGTAAATAAATTAAACAAATTAATCTGTAAACGGAAAATTTAAAAATAGCGTTAAAGTAAACACATGCACGCATACATTCTTCAAGAAGCTACATCATGATTCATTTATTTGCATTATGGTTAGTAATAAAACTTGCTACAATAAATAAATCTGTGGATTTTAAAATGTTTTAAGTTTTATGTAGGAATAAATTTATTTCTTTAGATTGAGCTACTGTGTATCCTTTTTAAATTATTGCCGTGCCGGTTGAATACTTGAAATAGATATAAAAAGACAAGTTCTTTTGCATATAGAAACACATGAACTAACTGTCAGGTAGTTTTCTTGGCACTTCTCTTAATTAGACAAAGGCAATTTATTCTCATACACTTTAGACTTGAGATTAAAATGTGGGATTTGTTGTTTCCTTTTAAAAATAGTTTTCGTTTATAAATAAAATAAATAAACAAAAAAGTCGGAATTAAGTCAGATCATAGTTCCACGGTAACTACACAGCTATAAACAAAGGCACTTTTTAAATTATGATTTTTATTATACTGCAGACATGTAATTTATTTTTTTTGTTAATGATCTGCACACCGTTATATACGTAAATAAATACCTCAAAAATCTTCGTCTGCTTTTACTTAACACCATTATTTATTAAAACCGCAGATTTTAATTACTTCGGTAATGTTTTGTATGAATACCGTTATGTTACAGAAACACCTTAGATAATAGGCTTATCTTATACATAACATTGCCTAATTCTTGACTCAAATGCATAAGACCAGACTATTGTGGTATTATGTAATTGCCGATTTTCAGCTGCCTTAATATTCTATATTAAAAATTCATGCATTTATTGTTCTCAGTCCTAGAAATAGTCATTTATGTAACAAGCGTCGAAAGTGATTTGTGCTATGAAACTTTCAACGAGAGTAACATCACAAATATAATGTTAGTAGTACATTTATATCTAACTGAATCTGAAGTTCGAATTTGAAAATGTTTTACGTAGTCTCAACACTGAAATATATAATTATCTAATATTTAAATTCATGAAATTTTTTTTCTCTTCTAATCCTAATTAAATTTCAGTACTTTCAAACAGATTTTCTACCAGAAACAGACTTCTACTTAAATAATAATTGCCTTTAAAGCATAGTTTTAGCTAGCAGAATATGTATAATGTTTTACGTTAATTTGTGACAACGTATCGAAGTCGTTGAGAAGTGAGAATACTGATAGTCTAAATTTATCCACCAAAATTCAGTAAAGAAAGGTTTTCTATAAATATTTAAACAAAATCAATATTAATTTAATACTAAAATGTTTTTTTTATTTCTCAAATATATTTATCTTTTATTGATATATTTTTATTTAGATTTAAAAAAAAAAGAATACAAAACATTAATATTGAGCAAATCCTGCTGTTCATCTTTTACCAAATACTACTATATTTTTGGTTATGTTTATATACTCTTCTATGTAATTAAAAGTGTTATTTACGCTGAAAAAATTATTAAGAATACGTTTAAATAAAAATTTCATTTCTACTTCAGATTAATAGTATTTTAAATATTCACTAAACGTAATGTAAAAATTAACATGCAAAACAGGAAAATTGTGGCGTTATTTGATAGCCCGCAAATTCAATTAAAAATTTTACATCAGAATAAAGTAGTGCTTATTTCCATTGAAATTTGAGTAGTACTTATTGGTAAATTTATCCTTGAAAAGTTAGTTATACCATTATTAAATTACAAGCGTATCACACTTACTTATTCACATTTCTAAGTTACAATAATTTGAATTATCTATATTTACAATTACATTTTTTTTTATCCTTTTAAATTTAAAAGTTTATTTTGATAGACAAATCGACAATGTAAATTTAACCGAAAAATCCAGTACATAAGTTGAATGCGTGACAAATTAACTAATTAAGCAGATACTTACGTATAAAACATATCATGTTCTCTACTGTCTTGTTTTTTATTAACATATTCTTACAAAATAGCGGAAACTCTTTTTTTAAACGGATGATAATAAGCCAATAAATATTTGTTGCACATTATTATTAATATGAATTAATATCTATGTCAACATTAAAGATATTTGTTGTCAATTATTTTTGATTTGTATGTTAGAATGCGTACTTTGTTCGTATTTTGTACATTACGTATTTAACTTTATGATATATTATAATTTCTCATTGATTGTATCCTCAAGAAAAGAGTTTGCTTTTTAAATTTACTTTCACTTTATAAAGGAACTAAACGGATGTATGCTACTACATAAAAAAACTTTGTTTATAATCATCATAATTTCGGTTTATGTTATCAATTTTCTTCTCAGATTTGTTTCTGTACATGAACAATATTTTGCGTGAATTTGTTAATCAGTTGAGTGTTGTTTTACGGAAAATGGGTTGCTGAACTTTTACAATATGCATGTTTAGATGAGAAATTTAATCATTATACCATAAAAAATTAGTTTTATTTTTGCAGTGAGATTTATTTATTCAAGTATTTTGACTGACCTACTTATGCAACATTATCTCATTTAAACATTAGTATTTTATTTTACGTTATTACGTTATTTTTGAGTTATTTTGTATTTTCAGTGTACCGAACAGTTTAACTACGTCTTATTTAAAAACATTAAAAAAAACATTTTGTATTTATTGCTTCTATCGATGCTACAATTTTACTATTTTTTTTAACATAGTATTTTTTTATTATTCGGTTATTATGAAAAACACCAAGTGCCAATGTGATTCTATTAAGCGGCGTACACTGTATTAATTAATAATAAATATTAATGATTTTTAAACAATGACATATGACGTATAAATAAAACTAACAAAAACAGCTAAATATCCTTCTTGGAAGCTATAGGTCATTGATCGAAATAAATTGTAATAAAAATAAGCAATGCCTGCTGTTTCATTGACTAGTTTTGCAACATGTAGCTTAGCGTTATCATGCTAAAAATTACAAAATACATAGCATGAGCTTGGCGCCATGATATTGATAATTAGTCGAATTGCTGGTATATTACCCTTGGAGCTATTGCAGTGTACCCACTTTTTAAATAGTCGTCACAATTACAATAAACGAGATGCTTAAAGAAGAAAACATATATTAACTTAATACAGCAATCGGTTTTAACAGTTTGTTGTCATTGAAACGTGACGCAGAAAAAGATAAATAAACGCGAAGTAGTGACATAAGCACAATCCAAGTTTTAATCGACATTAAGTAACATGACAAAAACTTAAAATTTGACTAAAACAAGATCACAAATAATTTTAGTTATAATTTTTACAGCCGTCAATAACGCCACTGTGGCGTGGTTGGCGTATAAGTCACGGGGCCGATCACGCCGATGTGTGCATCGTTGCCGTTTAAGACGCACACAAGTCTCGGCACGCCAGCCTCTGTCCTGCTATGGCAGCGGCGTGTGTTAAACAATTAGAACTAGCGCATTTCCACCACGGTTTTAAAATTTTTTTTAGATCGGTGTGGTGCCACATTTAAAAAAAAACCATGACTATCTGATGTAAAAAGGCCCCGTAAATTTACACGAAAGAACCCAAACAAATTGAATGAAACAGAGTTGCGGAAATATTGAGAACTTTTGTCGAAAGACAGTTTTAAACAAGTTTCAACTGAAGAGGAGTGAAATGCGAGTAAAAGTGACGAACTTTGGTATGCAGATAATGTGACGGAACAAGTTGAAAATTTTTCTTCAGATGATTTAACAGCAAGAATTGCACCTTCTGGCATTGTTTGGACAAATTCACCATTGCCGAACAGAAAGCATCTGGTATTTACAGAAATTCAACTGCAGACTATTAAAACTTGTTGTCAGATGACTAGTTCTATAATTTAGTGGTTAGCCTGACTAATACTTATGCTAAAAAAGTTTTTTTATCGAGTTGTTAAGAGCGGAATCGAATAGCGAACTAGAAACTGCTAACCAAAAAAGAATTTCGTTTTTGTCGGGATCTAATCTTCCACATGGGAACAATAAAAATCAACAGAATAACAAGCTACTGAAAAAACATAAATTGTTTAATTTCTGTTCTAATAGGAGGACGTTGTTGATGGGTAGCAACAATAATATGAAGCAGGTAAATTACTGATACAATCAATTTTAGGATATTATATCTTGCATCAAAATCTACTGGCCCTGTCGAGAACTGTCAATTGATGAATTGATAATGTCTTGGAGAGGACAGTTGAAGTTTCGACAATATTTACTAGGAAAAGTATAGCGTAAAAAGTTGTGTTTTGGTAGAACCATTAGAAATTAAATTGAAATGAATGATCTATTCCGGTGCTGCGGATGATACAGGTTGGTTTAGGCCATGCGTCTACGGTTGTTTTACCTAATAGAGAAAAAAATTGTTATAATAGCCATACCTTAGCAACAACTCTATTAACTCTATGATTAACGCGTAACTAATCAAAAAACTAACAGTACAGATGTTATAAAGACAAAAGTAAAGAAAGGTGAGGTTGCGGAAATGTGTAATGAACTGAATTGTGTGATCATGAAAAAATGGCATAATAAACGTAATGTTACTCTTGTTAGTATCGAACATAGCGCATCTCTCTTAAAAATTTAAAATAAACATTGCGAATCTCAACAAAAACCAGAAGTAATTATTCAATATAACAAATACATGTCTAGTGTTGACCATAAAAACCAAATGCTGGGCTACAATACGTGCGATCGTAAAACTTTTGCGATGGTACAAAAAAGTGACCATAAACGTACTACAGTCAATTTTGCTAAATTCCTGGTACATTTATGTAAAGTATTCAGGGAATAAAATAAGTTTGTATAATGTTAGGCTGTTTATTATTGAAGACTTTTGGGATCAGGTACCGCCAATACTGCGAAAAAAACAAAAAATGATGATACCATTCATTTGCCATCGGAATTACCGAAGACGCCTGGTAAAAGGAACCGAAAAGATTGTAGTGTGTGTGAAAGTCCAAGAAAAATTTGAAAAATGGCAAAGTATTGTTGCAATATGTGTTCGGGGAACCAGGACTATGTCTTGAATCAAGTTTCTGCATATGGCCTGAATAAGTTACCGCGTTTTATTTTTATTTTAAAGAAACATTTGTGTTACATATGTTTTGTGTAATACTTTTCCAAATAAAAACTTGCATTTGCGTTACTTTTTATCTATTTGAATGTTTATTGTGTCACTTCTTTTCAAAATTATCTAAACTGTATACAAAAAACCTGCCTGGTTTCTTGCGCATGAAAATGATTGGCAATAAACGTGTTAAAGATTTGGAAATGTTTAAAATAAACATTAATGTATAGAAATTAGAGATACGCTTAACTATGCATAGTAAACTTAGAGAAACGTGTAAACAATTCTGTGCTCAATTTCATCTATTATGCTCAACAAGAACTTAATTCATTTTGACTACTTTCTTTGATTATGAAAGTAACTGATTTTGCTAAAATTAAAACACTTAAAACTAACTAAAAATTACACCTAACTATGCAAAAACAAGCATTTAATAAAGTTATTATTCTTAACTGTCATAAATTCAAATTTTTCCCTTTTGTAAACCGTTTTTGACAGTTTTTACGCACTTGTCAACATAAACGTCATACTATTTTTAAGACCTCGTAGTCTCTGTTCTAGAAATAAAATGTAGTATTCAACTAGTTTCTATCTAAATTGAGTGTTTTTTCCTTCGTAGACTTTTAAAATCCTCGTATGAATTATGTTTAAAAATGTTCACTCGTAAAAAAACGCTTAACTTACACAGTAATTCGTTAAATAAATAACTATTATATAACACTGTAACTGTACACAATTACTTTTATGTATACACTCGCGTGAAACTGACTCCAAAGTTTTTTTTACTTTTTTGTCTGAACTTTGACTAGAATACTCGGTTTTTTATATAGTCCTGAATATTCTCGAATTTCGAGAATTTTTCAAAACGAACTCTATAAATTAAAATTTTAAATGAGAAAACTGTGTGCCAGGCCCTAACAACTGTAAAAGAACTAAAATCTAAATTCTAAAAATTAAACTTTTGAGAAGTATGTAATATAGTGTTTGTTCTAAAATTAAATACCATTGTAGTTTTAGCTACCATTTAATAGTAGTTCAGTACATATATACTTAGTATATAAATAGTTGAAACTATTTAAATTTGTATATAGTGGTGCAAAAATATCGATAGGCGACACTGTTCGCAATAGTATCAAAATTTAACTTTTTAAGAAATTGTGCATTTTTTTTATTTATCGGAAATTAGTGATATACAAAAAAAACATTTTTTATTTAAAATAAATTAACAAAAAATGGAATCAAAAATGTAGTCACACATTTAAACCTTTTAGTACAAAAGACCAAAGGCAGCAAAAAACAACCTACCTCGTGCTAGGTTTTTGTAATGATTAAATCGCGCTAGCTTTAAACGCACAGTTTACTCTAATACGTCTTTTATTATAAGATTTCGGGAAAATTGTTGGTGTTTTATTATTTTTACTACTATCGCTTACTCTTGACAGTAAACTTCAAATTATATAGTTTTAGCTATCAATAGTGCTATCAATTTTTCTCCATCACTATTTGCAAATGATAACAAATTAAAACGCTGAATTTGAAACTATATACACAAAATCTAAATGTTTTTGCTATAATATCGTAGGGATTGCAAACGCTAACCTAACATATTTTGCAGCAAACCAACTTTTAAAGATTAAAAAGCTATTTCTACAAACGTAAAAATAACAAGGTAATTTGCGAATAAAACCAATAATTTTTCATAAGTATGCAATTTTTACGCAATAAACTGTACAAATTGCTAATTCTAGAAGTCGCCAGCAACTCAACTTATCTCTTTCGTCAATTCAAGCAGAGCAAATCGTTTAAAACGTGACCAGGTTTATAAGTGAAATATGAAATCCGATAAACCGTCACACTCACTTTTTGTAGTACTAAAATACTGAAGTTTTTGCTAGTTTTTTAAATTCTAAAGTAAACAATGTTTGGATGTCTAAAGTTTAATGTACTATATAAAACAATAAGTTTTTTTTATTATCAATTGTTCAAAGTTTATGAAAATATTTAAATTGACCTATTTCTTCAGGAATAGTGATGCTAAACAGCGGTTGATGCACAGTGCGGTTACGTTAATATCCACAATAAACGGTTACATAAGTGATTTAAAAAAAACCTTCGTTTGCTACAAAAACTTAAAACCAAGATGATTTCCTGGTGTTCTGCATTTTTAGGCGTAACCGAGTTAATTATACGCTTAATTTTAAAAACATATTTTGTTTTATTTTTAATCATCAAACGTGCATACTGTAAGTACGAAAATATTTTAAGTAATAAACGTTATACCGTTATAAAATAGAAGCTGTCAAGTTTTTGATAAACTGATAATGACATTCATTTCTAAATATATTTTCTAATTTTGTTTAGGTTACTATTAAATTACTGAGTTTATTACACTTAAACAAAAAACATAAAACAATTTAATAACAACTACTACAGTGTATGTTACATCCGTTTAATTAAGATTTAAACCTTTTTACAATAAATGTAATCTATTAAAATGTTCATTTATTTTAAATATAATTCTACAAGTCAATTTGCCCAATGTTGTAATTTTTACTTAAGAATGTTTTTAATTAATTTACTTTAAGTAACATTTAATAACAGTTTTGAAAAAAATATTTTACATAATTTTTATATATGTATTAAAATCAAGCATCTAAATTGTAAAAACATAATTTTAAAATCAACTGAGCTCACTACATTTAATGAAGTTTTAGTAATCAACTGTTGAACTAAAATATTGAACTTCTCAATTATAAATTTCTTAGTAAGTATTTATATTGTTTATATTATTTTTTTAAATAAATCTACGTAAGTCCTAAATCAATTAGTAATTTATAAAATATAAAACCATTTTTAGACACGTATTTAAGATGCCATTACAAAGTTAGAAAATTATGAAAAAATTAAGTCAAAAAAGCTTAATTTTATACAATAACACACAGTTACATTTAAAATTCTAGTTATAAATAACAGCAAATTAGAAATAAAATTAACCATAAACAGAATCTAAACTTTTAATTGAACTTTACATTAATTTAATTAGTTGGCTAAAACTTGAAACATCAACGATTTTATAAGTTGATGTATACGTATAATTGACCTAAATATGTATATCACTAAATACTCTTATACTCTTAACATTAAGTTGAAGTTTCAAGCAAAAATAATTAAAATGCAAATAATGCAACATTACATTAAATTTTATTTGCCAACTTAGTTGCATTCTCTTTAAACTAATTAAACAGTCAACAGTTTAGTTTTTGGTATGCAAATACGGTATATGAAGCGAATAGTGTAGAGATTCTAAAACTCTGTTTGAAGATGACTGCGGATAATCCATGCTATGCGGGTTTATTATCTGCAACAGTCGTAACAATGGAGTAATTAAAACAATAGACCAGTTGGACGTGTTAAATAGGTTAAGCTTTTGAACAGATTGAAATAATTTTGTTTGTGTCAAGCACCGATAAAGAAAATTAAGCTGGAATGGTAAGTATGTTAAGTAATAGACATCGATAGTTTAAAATCTGTGGTTATATGGTATTCAGTGGTCACCCAGTAATAAAATACATACAATGCTCGTTTAAGCAATATTGCAGCTTAATTGATAAAAACGTCTTTATTTACTATTACAGCATAAGATTGTAGTAAAGTATCTTGAATAATGTTTATAAAGCTGTTTTAAACATGATTTTAGCCTTGTTAGAAATTTGCCACAATATGCTAATTTATGTTGAATTTCACAAAGAAGGCGATTAAAGATATATTAATGTTTAGTTATTTTACATACTAATAAAATTAAGTAACTTAAAGCTACATTTGCTATGCTGTCTTATAAAAAGTTAGATGTCTTTATGAGGTTGCGTTTCTAATAAAAGTTTAAAAGTTTCGAAGGCTATTATGTCGTTTACTGCTAATGTATCTAAATAACATTAAACCAAACGAATTTTACAGATTACATAATCCAAACTATTTTATGGTTTAGTTAATAATGCTAAATCACGTTTTTTGTATATTTACAATTTATAGTAACTCCCAATATGTTATAGCTCACTTTAAGTATCAGATAAAAGCATTTTCATATTGTATTACTTTTAGTCAGAAAATTGAAATGCAAATCAAAAGTTACCTAAAGTACAAGTAAAAGTAAAAAGAATTTCAAAACTTATAGTTATAACTCTATCTTATACATACTCTCTTGAATTATCTTTTTTAAATGTTGCAAAATCCCACTAATAAAAAAAAACATTTACTAACTTATAATTATATTTCTAATACAACTTCTCTGCTAATAAGAAAAAAAGCTTTTGTGGGCACAGTACTTAGTAATTGATAAACCGTTCTTATACAGTGGTGTATATTACATTCAAAATTGAAAAATAAATGCTTTTAATAAATAGTTTCTCTCTTATTATTGCGAAAATTGTAACATATTAAAGAATTCTTTCTTTAGATATTAAAAATTAATAAATATATACAACAAAAAACAAAAACACCTCACAAATTCTATTTTTAAAGCTAATAAAGTAGATATAATTTAGAAATACAATAAGCTTAAAATAAATCAATAAGCAAACTTAAGAACTTGTGCTAAATATAATTATATAGTTAGCATCATACAACATTATTAATACACTAATCTTAATTACGTGTAAAACCTCGAAATATATAAAATTACTCAAAAATTACCATGCAATACTATATAAGTTTGCCAGAAATAAACAGATCTTAAAATTACAAACCAATAAAGGTAACATGAAAATTAATAGACAAATCATTTTATTTTATGCAAATTATCGTTAAAAACTAAAAAATGAAGGGCTGTAATGCTTTTTTTATTTCCATCATAATAAATTAGGTTTTAAATTAGTTCTTTAGTTCTGCTTCTTTCTATATTCAATTGTCTTATTTCTTCACTAAGAAATGACACATCATTGTCTTACCGATCAACTTCATCAATTTCTTTTAATTGAAGCATTGTCAGCTTCGCATTCTATTCTAATTGTATCGATGTTAGATTCTAATAACTGAATTTTATTTTCCATCGGTTGAATTCAATTTTCAAATTTTAATTTTATTTTAAATTCGGTTTTTATTTTTTTTTGTTCTATTTTGCTATTTTCAATTTTCTTTGAAAGGTTATAACATTTACCAAAACAAAAAATTGTATGCGCTATAATGCAAAGCTAGTAAAGGAATAAATAACTTTTCTTAACTAAAAGGACGTTGCGTGATTCCTAACATTCAACGCTTTTTAAAACGAAATCAACCCTGTTAAAATAATTTTTAACACAGCGTCGGAACATTAGTACTTTTCACGAACACAAGCATTCTAAAATTTTGAAACCGATGTTTTTAACCCTGAAGTGCCAGCAAATAACCATATAAAGGTTTTGCGCAAATACTAAATGACTACCTTTGTGTAAAAAAATAATCAATGCGTTCCGTGTCGAATATTAGTCGACATGTTGTAACACCTTCTCGCGCTTCGCGTAGCCACGTTTTATTTTTTTAGAATATAATCTAATCCATGGGCGTTACATCAGATTACTCCTCTTATTAATAATAATAGAAATTGCAATGCACAATGTATATATTGTACTCAAACCAATTCTAGAACATTAATTAACAAACTTAAATAAAAATTAAATCCATCATGCACTGATTTTAACTAAATCAATCTATACAACTACAATTATCAAAATGGTTGTAATAACATATAATACAGTCCAACTTTTGCTTGTGTCGATTACTTTTTGTATAATTGTTTCTAGCTCTCCAGAGTTAATTCGCCGAAGTACGCACAATAAGTTTAGCGTCACGCTCACCATAAATCCAATTACGCTGAGTGGATAGTTTAATTGATTTCAAGGTATAATTGCCGGTGCTAATTATTTATTTACTAGTACGTACAACACGTTGTTAAGTTTAATTAATATTTTGACACCGAAGGTATTGCCGCAATATTTCTCGGTTTGGCCCGCACCGCTAATTCCTTTTTTGTTGTCCATCCTCTGACATTCTCGGATCACTGTTGTACAACACTTATACCTACTACCTTAAATTATAGACTTATAAAACTAACTAAACTATTTGAACATATTACAAGCTACCATAGATATACGAAAAAAGACATTACAAAGCTAATTACTCAGTTTTTTATTTTTTAATCATTTGGTCAACAAGGTAGTATCAATAACCGCAATTATTTGTAGTTTTGCTTTGTTTTTTGACGTTTTTGTAAACGTGAACAAGTGCAGTACGCACTACATGACTCATAAAAAATTTCAATTTAAATAATTATGAGTAAAAAGTTAACATAACCAAAGTAACAAATGGCAATTCTCAAACAATTTAGTTATTGAATTACTCATCTCTAAAGATGCATTTATGCCTGCATATATGCACATGAGTACATAATTATTTATAAATAACGGCATGTAAATATGTACCATTGTCCATAACTGTGCAGTTTTTGTAATTCGTTAAACTTTTTTGATCAATCAAACGTTTTTTAAAAAAAGTGTAGATAAGACTATAAGTGTAGTAGTATGGTACAATTTTGTTGGTTATACACAATTGTCATAATTGGTTTTTTTGGCGCCAACTTCCTAACTTTCTTAATGAAAGTTACTAATGAACTGTTGTTGCTTATAATATAACTACAAAATTTATTTTTGAAATGAATTTTGATTTACAATAGGTATGTCCAGAACGAGTATTTAAATCTAACTACTTTTAACATTTTTACAAGATATATTTTAGTTTTATCATGTTTATCTTTATATATTTAATTATCTGTTATTGTTTTATAAGATAATAAAAAAATATGTTTTTAAAGCTTTCGGTAAGAATTGCTAATGCGAAACAAAAATTTATTGCATAAAGAAGTTGCGATGGGTAGAAAATCTGTCTAACATCGATCAGGTAACCGTCAATAAGTTAAGAAAAATCGTTTATGGACAAATTTCTTAGGACGTAAGTTAAAATATCAGCTTAATATTATCTTTAGTTTTAGGCAGTTGCGGCTGCTCTATTAGGGCATTTCTCTACTAATTGGCAAATCATTGTCCTAGGCAAGTTTTACCTAATTAGGGCTATTATTTATGAGGTCTGTGTATAAATAACAATTATCTGCTACCTATTCTAAGCCCGGCATAACTATATAACAACATAATAATTCAATAAACAATTAAAAAAGTTTTGAATGTCTCAAAAGACAGTCTCCTCTTGTGTCTCATTCCCAGAATGATAAGTACTACAACAAATATTTCTTTTCAGTAGTGAAAGTACGTACTTTTACAGGTTGTAATCAATACAGTAAGCATAGTACAAAAGAATAATTATCAAACAGACCCCTGTTACTATTCATACAAGCAGTCTCATGATTGCTTATTACCGCGCAACGATACGGCCAGAATCTAAAGTTAATTCACATGTAGAGCTGAGCGCGCTAACGTTATTTTGTTGCCTGTAGATAAACCACGTGTCGTGGCCGTTTGTTGCAACAGTCCACTGGTAAGTAGTTTTTTTTTAATGTTTTAAGTGTTTTAATTATAATAATTGTATACAACATTTTTACAGGGAGTATGTTACTGTTTGTGACTAATATTATTTAAAAAAGTTAATATGATCTTGTGCCAAGAATTCTATATATAAAAATAACAGTCTCCTGTTATCTGATGACAAAAAGTACTGTTTTTTCCTACAGGGGACTGTTTTATTTTCTGGTTGTGACTGCTTACAATTATTTATTTTGCTATAACTTTTGAGTATCATGTATAGTCTTTCTTATAAGTAATGCTCCGCGATGTCGCCCAAAAAAACAAAATCAAAAGAAGAAATATTGGAACAAAAGCAAATTGTTGAACGATTAAAGTACCAACGTTTTAAAAATGACCCTCAAAGAATAGAAGAAATTAAAAAGAAGGAATGTCAAAAATACCAAGTGAAAGAAGAAAAAGGCACAAAAAAATTAGTTAAGAACATGAACCGTCGTGAGCACAAAACTCCAAAAGAAACCTGGAAAGAACATTGCACTACCTATCGCGCAAAGAAAAAAGCTATGAAAGAAATTACGAATACTTACGTTCGAAAAAATACGCCTGATTCCGTGTGTCCTTTTTTGGTTTCTTAAGTACATAAATTAAGTATTGTGAAGAGACGTAAGTTGGAACGTATTATTAGAGAGAAAAAAACCGTAAGATTATTCATTTCAAGAAAATGGAAAAGTATAAAAAAAGGTTACAACGATTGGAAAAAGCTAATATGAAGAATTGCTGAAGTATTGAATGCACAATTAAAAGAAAACTATACAAATTTGAAAACCGTAAGAACGCAGAAGTCTACACTTTGGTCAACTTTAATACCCACTGCACAGATTCGGCGAAATAGCGTTGCACTTAAATATATAAACACAATTGAAAAGTTTTACTAAAATGATGACAACAGCAGAATTGGTGCATGGAAACGTGAATGTATAACCAAAAAGAGTGTGAGAAAACAAAAGAGGTATCTGTTGGATTCAATCGCTAACTTATACAAGAAGTTTAAATTTGAAAATTTTGAAATTAGCTACCAGACGTTCTGTCGTTTACGGCCTTTCTGGGTTTTTACTCCAAAGGTAAATGATCGCGATACATGTCTCTGTATAAAAACTCTACAGCCGAAAAATTTTGCCTTACAATAGTCACATTAAACTTCTTGAAAACACATATTGCAATCGCTACAATGAGCAGTGTTTGTCACGAACCTGTCAACTTTGTGTTAACAAGAATCCTCGGTACAGACAGTTCGATGATAGCAGGTCTCTACAATTTAAAAAGTGGGTAGCCGTGAAGCAAGTTTACAACGATTCTAAGTCTAAACAAGCACCGACAGTCTCAAAATACCTGAAAAAAACTTTCACGGTTCATCCGCGTTAACTGATACAAGATCTGCAACATGATTTAGAGGCATATTTTCTTCACGAGAAAAATATAATTTATTAGTACAAAGCTGTCAAAGACTTAAAAACAAAATCTAGCTGGTAAGGAAATTTTAATACACATGGACTTTTCTGAAAATTACTATACCAAATACAGCCAAGAGATACAAACCAAATCATTTTGGAGAACTTGGACTTCAATTAAGTCTTCATACTGTGGTAATTTAGACCAAAAGCTCTACTAAGTCTTTTTGTACTGTCTCGCAAATTACTACGTTCTCACCTGCTGCCATATGGGTTGACTTGCAGCCAATTTTTAAATCTTTACCACCTGACACAACCCACATTCATTTCGTGAGCGATAGACTTGTAACTCAGTACCGAAATAAAACAATGTATCATATCCTGGCATCAAGGTTCCATCTAGAACTGCCAAGTGTGGAACAGTTCGTGGAAATGTTTAGAGAGTGGTCACGGTAAGGGCGCTCTTAATGGGGTTGGGGCAACTTGCAAAAAGACGGCTGATGCTGTCGTTACTGCAGAAGGTGACCTTGATAGTTTGGAAGCATTTGCAGACACAATACAACAGAGAAGTACTGGAATCACTATCTTTAGAATTGAGAAGGAAGCCATAAATAAACTAACCAACAATATTCAAAGAGACACACTCAATTTAAAAATCTTTAGTGGAACTTTCAAAGGAAAATGTCTTTTAGGATTATTACAAGGCGCTGTCCAACTCATAATGAAAAGTTTGAGCTGCTCTTGTAAAAATAAATGCTATCATTTTAATTTAGGTGTAATGCGGTACAAAGGAACGAGAAAACTTAATTTTGAGGATATTTACATAGAATCGCAATGTGAAGCCAAATCTAGACTAAATCTGAGCCTACCTATTAGTGAATCTATTATAGAGGAAGACATTTCACAGGCTGTACGACAGTATCGTTATGTTGCAATAGTAAATCAGATAGACTACGAGGAAGGCGAACTAACTGTAACGTTTATGAAGAATTGTGATGATATTAGTCCCACGTTTAAAGTTGATGAAGATGATGTTTCAGATGTAAGTTTCGAACAAATATTGGAAAAACTTCCGAACCCAAATTTAGTTTTAAAAGGAAAAAGAATTTTTTATTTTTTTAAATCATTTGTACCTGTCTTTGAAAAATAGGTTACGTTAAATAATTTCTTAAAAGCAATGTTAAGACTGATTTTGCTGTAAGCTATAATGCCAACGATAATTATAAATTAAGTTGTCATTTTGTTTAGCTTAGAAGTTGATTTTGATAAGTTTATATGCACAAACTTGCTCTGACATTAAATTTATTTTTATAACTTTTATTCTGTTACATTTCTGTTTCTTTTTATTTATTGCTAACAATATGTTCTGTTAATGACATATTAAAATAAAAGTTTATTCATGAGATTACATAAAATCTGTTTTTCTATACATAATAACATTCCCCTGGAATGAATTTTCACAAAATCGGCTATAACTCGTAAAAACGTTTCCAATTAGTAGAGAATGACCCATTAAATGATTTAGTTAATAACCTTCCAAAGAAATACTAAAAATTGTTTTATTATTAATTTACGATTAGCAAATACTTCTACTTAAATTCTTAATACAAGTTCAATATATTCAAAAACTAAAAAACTCGCCCGAAGGTTATGGAGAAAAAAATGTGTTTTTAAAGTTTTAATATTAAAATGACCCAATTGCAATATTGACTACCAGCCGCCACTGGTTTGAGGTGTACAAACGATGATTGTATTTGTATTAGAATCGACACAATAATATATCATATATGTAATATGTTGGTCAGTTCATTGTATACGATTATTAAAATCAGGTAAACTAAATATCATAATAATAAATGTGTTAATATCTTCTTTTCTTAGTGTGTAATTTGCAAAAGTTTGTTGTAAGAGAGCTTGCAATTTATAATATTTTGATATGTTTATATACTTGTATACATGTAAACAAAACCTAAGCACAGAATAGAAGATTCACAAAGTCGACACTTTTATCATTTTTGCGTTGCAAATTAAAATATGACAGCGTAACGTTTTCGTATTTTACCTTTATTATGTTATCGTTGCATAATTCTTGAAATTTGTTAAATTGTTTCTCATATTCAGAATGAGGTTTGTTAGGAAGCAAATTGCTGACTGCATTTTCACAAATCTCTCTAATTTTAGGTTGTGTACATGAAAAATTAAAATTTAATAAAATATGAAAACACAAGTTGACAATTTTAAGTTTAATTTTCATTTATCACATGCGTTGTTAGCAGCCACTACAAAATTCACCAAGTTTAAAAACGCAATTTTTTCAAATCAAAAGGGCATAAAATACGTAAAATGGAAAAAATAATATAACCATAATTCGTTTCATAAGGCATGTTTTTTACACCGAAATATACTATTTCAGAATATAAACACGAACAAGAACAACAATTAAAATTAAACATTAAATACGTAATACGTAATACTATTGAAAAAGCTAATTAAATTCAGGAAAATTGAAAAAATAAACGACCACGTATTCAGTTTAAAATGTCAGTAGAAATAATACTGACAATAAAAAGAAATAAATATGCCTCATCCGTTCGTTAACTGCAAAAACTATTTCTAATTGTTTGAGGAAATCTAGAAAGAGACAAGATTTCCATACTGGATTCAACCACGTTAAACTAAAAAAAAAGCTCGATGCTACACCGTATATATAAAAGTTTAAAAACTTTAAGCTAAGTATACTATTATTTTTGTGTATTTTAGTTCAAACAATTAATATTTGATAATGAATTTTATTTCTGTAGTTAAAACTGTGTTTAATAGTAATCTGAATAAAAATCTTATAACTTTCATACTGTTACATGAAAAAACTTAAACCATATTTACCAAAATAAATTTAAAACATTATAAAAAACAAACATTGATTAAAACCATGCACTTTAAAGCGAAAAAAATTGTATAGTAATATTACTAATGTTAAATCTTTAAATAACTCGGAATTCTTGTAATGATGGAATTAAGAATAATGACGTGCTCTAACAAGCGACTAAAGAAATCGCCAATTTGAAACTATCGCGTTGTAGAAAATCTCGATGTAAAAGAACTTATTTTAGAAAATTCTGTTTGCGTATTAAAATGTAACCATATCTTTAACGCAGTTAAAAAGCGTATACAATCTTTGTTAAAAAACTTCAACTAGTTGCAATTTATTAGAAATATGCTATTTTCTTTTAACTGTAACTTAGCAAACCTTTAATTTAAATTATTAATAGTAGTTGCAACCTTTTGCATTTTTAAGTAATTCTTATTTCACAGAAAACATTTTGACTATGCCACTTACAAAAGAAGAATATTTGTAACACTGTTTAATTGACAACAACTAAAACTACTTTAGTAACCGTTAAAAAAGTAATAGTAACAATTAATAACTTTCTGAATGTCCCATTTACTACAATTGTATTTAAAAGTTTTATGCAAAAACTTTTTATTTATTTATTTATTTCGATTTTGAAACTTCGCTTTTTTGTGTTTAACCAATGAGCTCTCGACGAAACTTTGCTATTTAAATTTGCTTAACAAATAAAGCTCAAACAATATTAAATCGAAATTAACATTGCAGGAAAATGCAAGAACTAACAAAGTACGCTAAAGTCAATACATTTATATGCAACAATAAAGTGTTTTTTTTTATATTAAAGTAATTAGTAGTTTAGTTTTTTAAATGCAAAGTTAACTTTTATTAAATTGTAAATAAACATTTTAAAATTCTATTCAAGCAACGACCAATTAGAAAGAATTCATTAAATATACGTAGTTTGGTGCTTTTATAACCAGTTCTATGACAAATTGCGGCACAGTAATTATAGATTTAAATGAGAAACTTTTGTAAATAAAACCTCTTAAATAAATATAAATAATGCATTTTGCATAATAAACAATCGCAATTTAAAGTTTGAAAAGAATATGAAAAATCGCATCTATATACATCATTAATCTGCTTTCTAGTTCATTGAAGTTTTTCACGAAATAAATTGTAGCTTCTTTCAAAATACGAAAAGCGTCTTCAATTTATTCTAGCCACATTTTAAATTGAACTACCTACTTTTGCATTTAAGATCAATTCATACTTAAAGGTACATTAAAACAGGATTGACATCATCTAAGTTAATATAAACAATTAACCGCATTTCTTTAGGTCAATAAAACTCATGGCCGTTCTTCAATCAAACTACTGTACGTGTATAATAACAAATATTACTTGCCAGTTACGTATTGATAAGTGTTGGATAAACACTAATGCAAGTACATAAATCACTTCTCACATGATCATTAACAGAAAGAAATTAATTAACAATCTCGCACATGGTAGTTTTACGTTAAATCAAGACACGCACTTCAAATTAATCGAACAGCGGATATAACACGCACTATTCAACTGCAACAGACCTGCACGTCAGCCGATCTAGTGAGGGTTCCACCACATTGTTTGCCGGCACATGGTAAGGGCACCGCCAACTCTTCGTCAACAACCGAAGCCGAAGGCAGTCGTCGGATTTGCAGCCCTTCATTATTGCTTTCTTTCAGATGACGTACACTATGCTCCAAAAAATGCTTCAGGATTTATATAATTTGAATACAATACTTTCTACACGTTCTACATTGAATTACGAAAGAACAAATACCAAAGTATCATTAACAACTTCAAGAAATAAAAACAGTTTTATTTATACTTCAGAAACTCGTTTTTGCTAAAAAAATCAAGTGGAAATAAAATAACTAAACACAATCTTTTGAGCTAATATCTCGGAGTTTTTATAGCAATAACGGCGATTTAATTTAAAAAATATAAATAGATTAACAAATACGGAATGTTTTATGCAAAACTTAATTTTTTCTACATAAACAATTTTGTATAAACATAAAATTCTACAGAAAATAACTAACAAAATTACAGAAACAAAGGTCGCATGTTCTTAATTTATTCATGAAAAAATGTTTATTTCAAATTATTATAAAGCTTTAAAAATGTTAAAAAGATATTATGGAAAATTCTATCTATAAAAGTACCTTAATCTTTAATACGTATAAGAAACGAGTCCTTTAGATGTTTTTAAAGATATTAAATGTAGCATTTTTCAAACATGCTCTTTACGGCATGAAACGCCATTATAAACAAAATACTTTATTCGAATACGTTTTTTTTTAAATATAATACGAAACCTAATGTATTCTTTCAACCGCCCTTTATTAAACCAATTTAATTATCAAAATTAAATAAACAAATTGATGCATAATTTATTCACTTTGATCAAAGTTAATCTGATTAATTAAAATTTAATATAGCATAAATAAATAAAAGTATTGCATGTGTAAAGTTCGTAATATAATTAGAAACGAGCTTTAAATTGTCCTTTAAAACTATGAACAGATTAAGTTTTTATATGATATTGTCTTTGCAGACGCGATTAACTTATGAATTTTGCAATTGATGTTTTCCAAACTCAAAATATCTATAGGGTATGATTTCATGAAACAAAATAATACTTCAAAAACCCTATTTACTAAAATTAGTTTTCTTTTAATATGTTACAAATTTTTCTTCGCCTTTCGTGCATTCGTAATAATAAGAGAACCCAAACGGCTTGACGTCTAATCTTAATAATAGGTATAATGGGTTTAGACAAGACGCTACGTTTAAACGATGTAACTAGCTGTCTTAGACATCTTTTAATTTTAATCTATTAGTCTATTTCTATTACTATATACAAAATGCTGCAGTAATCACTTCATAAATTCAGTTACGCAGCTAAAAAACCATGTATTTCACAACAAATGTGCATATAGTTTAAGAGACTAAAAACTTATTACTCTAAATTTTATTAATATTATTGTATGGTGTCTTATTCACACCACTTGTAAAAGTTGTTAGAATTGATTTTCATCCACTATACTCGCAGTATTTATAAATTAGTCAAAAACTTTTTTGTTTAAAAGTTGCAACCTATGAAAACAATAAAACAAAAATTACAAGATGGCGGCC
The DNA here is from genome assembly GCA_035610365.1 of Aquatica leii. NCBI lineage: Eukaryota > Metazoa > Arthropoda > Insecta > Coleoptera > Lampyridae > Aquatica > Aquatica leii. The sequence goes on along the minus strand of CM069432.1, from coordinate 205,128,372 downwards.
TAATTATCTTTTGCCAAATGTAACTCTTCTGCAAAAAAGAATCGTAGTTATCTAAGAAAAGCAGAATAAAAAAGTTTTACATGTTAACGTGGTCTCGAGTTTCGGTTCGAAAGCTAAGCTGGAATTTGTTTTGAAAAGAGTATTAACAAAATAAACCAATATTATAAGAATTAACGTAATGTATAATTTTAATAACATAAAAATAATTAATAAATATTCAGATTTACCAGTTATTTTTTATAAGAGCAATCATAATATCGTAAGAAAACTGAAACTTTGCTATACAAGAAAAAAATAAACACGATTTTTTTGAATGTTGTGTTACCACTCTTTTTTCAGCGGATCCTGCTGGTAACGACTGCGACCCACTGCTAGCTGATATGTCGGTGAGTGGGCGTGTTTGAGAATGCTACTACATAAAACAAAAAAAAACCGATGCTACCCTTAGCGTAATTGTAGAATTCTCAGATTGGAGACACCAAAGGTACATATAAACCCATTTGGGTTCAAGAAATTAGGTAGAGGAGAAAATTAAACCACTCGATATCAAGAGAACGCAACAGATTGGTTGTATACTTTTCAATAGATAATAAAAATTCAGCCAATTAGAGACAAAATGAATCAAAAATTAACAAATACACAAAGTCGCAATAGCTTGATTCAATAAAAACTTGAACTTACAAAAATATTATTAAAATAGAATTCCTAAGTGTAGCAAGTAATTCTATTAACTACATCTGTATAGTACTTTAGACATTTACGAGGAATGTACGCTTGCATTCGTCAATTTGAAACCAGCTTTAAATACAAACAATTACTAAGGTTACTCGTTCGGTTCAAGTCGTGAACGTAAAGAGTAATACTCAGATTCAATATAAGCTGAAAGCTAAGTAATTATACTCGATTGAAAATAAAGTATCAGTAATGATCATAAAGAAGGACGTTGTTGCTTAGAAGCAATAAATTATTTGTTTAGGATTATTTTTCGATTTGGCGACGTTTTGCAGATTGACGTTTCTGCTTCATCAAGCCTTCTATTATCCTGGACAATTAATTATTATTCAACCTTACCATACGACTTTACAGTATTGAGAATTAAGTTGTATATTATTGTTCTCTTTAGTTAAACTGAACAAAATATCTTACTATAGTATGTCAAACCTACGTTTGTTACTGTTGTGTTGTAATTGTTCTTATGTTTAATTTATTTATTTTCAATCTTAATTTATTTGTATGGTTGTATGCAGTCCAAGACACGCCACTTTTCTAGTTCTATAACTAAGCCTAAAGAAGTTCGCACTTAGCCCTCCTCATAGAAAAATCTTAAAGAAATTGTGTTATTTGTGATCTGACGCTGAAAAGCGTCAGACACAGCAAATACTTCCAAAAATCCGGAAATCTTTTTTCTTTTGTTTTAGTTAACTAAGTAGTTCATAAAATGTAATATAAAGAAGATTTTACAAAAACCTTTATTGCAATTTATAAACAAAACGACACAAAATTTTTAAAAATAATAATTGACAATACTTACACAATTTTTGTAATTCTGGTCAATGTCATTTAGTAACAAATAAAAGAAAAATAGACAAAACAAAATAAACGAAAGTATAACAAATTGATTTGAGCACATCGAATTCAAATTACGATGCGTTTGATACATTTCGAAGCACGGTACTACGCACAATTGAAAGTTACACTATTTACACATGTACACAGTATCACGACGTTTGCCTATTTGAGTGCATACATAGGAACGACAGCAAACGAAGCCTTAGATGTATCCGAAATGACCTTTGTATGAAAATGTCTTGCCATAAATCGATAAGATAATGCTTGTCGGTTCATTTTACCATAATCAAAACACCTTTTGCTGTACTAAATGTAAATTCTCCCCGTTGTAGTTTTTCTGTAAGATTAGGCATTTTTTCCCATTTTTTTCGTACAGTTCTGCATACATTCGTGCATTTGTCATACAACCAAAGAAACAAATCAGGACTACTATAGCAGTTGTTGATTACGATGTCGCCGGATTTGCCAAGTTCAGTCGCTTGCACTTCTGTTATCCCTCCGGTGTAAATCAAGAAATTGAAAATGTATCCAGTACAAGAATCACATAAGACCAAAATTTCGCTCCAAAGCAATGTCGTTTCAAAGAAATGTACTGTTTGAAGAAAATTCTATCTTTGTAAAACATTAGACTTTTATCTATACACAAGTTTTTGTATGGTATGAATGACGATGCAAACTTACTTCGTAAATAATTGTCCGAGAAATTTAACATTGGTAATATGAGCAAAAGTCGTTCTCTGGGCATCGTTTTCGCTAAAGTTATTGTAGAAAGTAATGAATTGCTACTTCAATATTATTGAATTTGTAATTTTTTTATTCCAGTAATTAGAAAATTTAGAGCAAAGAAACATTGTACTTCATCGGCGTTGGTTTCAGTCCAAGATTGCAGTCTGGAGAAAAGTAGTAAGTCCTCTTTTTTCTGAACAGCATACTAAAAAAATTGTTTGTCTCTAGAACGATAAAGTCTGAAATCTTTTCGTTTTTACAGATTTGGAAACATTCAAGCTCAGAACAATTTTTGAACAAATCAGGTATATTATGTCCCGATCTACTTTGGCATTATATTTTGAATACTCTGTATGTGTGTTGGACCTTTACAAAAGATTGTTTAAAAGATGATAAATTCAATGATTAGTGATACAAATATTGCAGCTTAAACTTCATAATTTGACAAGATATGAATTTTTAAAGTTGATATTACAAATATGAAAATTCTCAAAAACATCTAAATATCTCAAAAAACGTTGACTTTTGGGATAATGGGGTACGAACAAAATTAGTTTAAAAGTACATGTAAAATTGAAAAAATTAGTAAAACGTATAGCATTCTATATAAAATAAAAAAGATTATGTCACTTCCGGTATAACGTTTTTGAATATACATATTTTAATTATAAAGCCAATAACCATTTACTTAATATTTAAAAAAAATCAAAATTAAATTATGATTGGAAGGATAAAAACTTTTAACGAACGGATTACGTGAAAAACGCTGTAAATTAGGCAACCAACATTGCTTGGATTAGTATTTAACGTAAACAAATTATAAGTCATAAATTTGTTTGATTGTAATTTGTAACTTCTAAATTAAGGTTAAGTAATTCATTAAAAACGGTTACAATTTAATGACGATACCTGTTTATTTTAAATATAGATAAGTAATCACAACTATTTAAAATTTAACTTCAATATTTCAAGTAGCATCAGTAATTGCATGTTACAAGTCTTCAACATTGCGCAGCTAATTCTTATAGAAGATCTGGACATCGTGGAGTATATAATCTTAGCTTATTATTCTCATTATAGAGTTGTTAAATAAATTCAATTGTAGCTCGAGTAGTAAGAGCCGTTCCATTGTTCTGCTGAAAGTAACCAAATTAAAGTTTTTAAGTTCGGCGTTTACACTATTGTAAAAAATGTTGAACCAATTATGCTGTTCTTTGACTTTGCAATCTATAGATCAACTTTCAAAGGATGTAATGTTGTTTCCACAGAAGTGTGTGGGTTTTTAGTTTCCCAAGTACGATAATTTTGGTTATTTACAAACTCACTTAAATGAAACCATGCTTCGTCCGTAAAGAAAGTTAAATCCAACAGGTTATCGTCATTTAAAAATTCATAAAACCATTCGCAATATTGTACACGCTGCAAGAAGTCAAGAGTATGTAATTCTTAATAAAACGTACGGAATCATCATAAGGTTTTTTTTAATGCTTTGTGCCAAGTTTCCATTATTAATCCTAAAAATTAAATGCTTATATAATTTAAAGATCGAACTTAAAACCACTACCTGTTGCCAAGATAATTTTGATAATCGATTTATTAGAACTTTGTTATATGCGATTGCGAATGTCTTTTACATGTGCAGTGAGTACAGTAAGCCTTCCTGTAGGTTTCTCCTTGCAAATACAATTCTTATTTAAAAATCGACTAATTAAAACTTGTTTACGTCACATCATAAGTAAAGTTTGCTTTTGGGAAATGTTCATTGAAATAATCGATGCAAAGAATATGACCAAGTTCCATGAGAATTGGAAGTACCACCCCAAAATACGCCATTACAATAACGGTGTTTTGTTCAAGAAATGCTATTATCTTATATAAAATTACAAAAATTAGACCTCAAAATTACAGCTGTTTTTTAGTACCTACTTACTAACAAAAACGCAAAAGTTGCTGAATAGTTATGAGAACTGTTTTAAAATATAAAAATAGAGAATAAGAAAAACGACAAAAAATAATACCCGATGTCAAAAAAACGTCAAACGCCAATGAAACTAAACGATAACACTATAGTACACCTACAGTAACCTAAAACAATGTTGATGCTCAACTCATAGATCACGTGGGAAATGGGTTTTAATGAAATCCTTTTATTTAGTTTACATAATTTACTCCTAAGTTAAATTTAAATTTAAAAACACCTCAGGCACGTTTTCTCTGAGGTCATACACTACTACATCTTGAAAATAAACATTAATCAAGTAAAAACATTTTGGACACGTTTCCTTCGAGGTCCTACGCTAACTACCATACTTAAAATATAATTACAGTGGTGGAGGCAGTTTTTTTCTCTTCTACTTACTGCTTAACAAAAATTAGTTTTTGTGTTGAGCTCAATTCTTTGTGCTTATGCTAAATTTAATTAAATTGTTAGTGAAATATTTCCAATCAGTTTAATTTCTTGTTTTATCTTCAAAATTTATCAAATTTGTATTACTATTTGCAGATAATTTACTGCATTATCTAGATTAAAATTTTGGAATGCAAAACGTAAAAAACGTGTAGAAACACCTCTGTAGATGTCGAGGAAGTCATCACTTCCAAAATTACTGTCCCACGCGTGCAATAGTGCATATATTGCAGACATTTTGCATATATTGTAGACATGTTGCATATATTACAGAGATATTGCATACTATGCAGATATTGCATGAATATTCTACTCACAAAACTTGATTGCATAATTATTACACAAATTGCACAAATATTGCATATATTGAACAGAATTTTTGAAAATTAATTATTTCGGTTTTATTTTAATCTACTACAGGTAAAATAAAGAATTAAAAAAAATATTTGAACCGTTTGGCATATTTTCATCAAGTTAAAAAATTGGCGCTTTCATTTATATCTGAGATGTATTGTATTTTTTCTAAAATTAATGCCTTCATATAAACAGTAACTTATTTCTTACACTTTAAATTTTGTCTTTATCTTTAGATATAGTTTTTGTTGAGAATTAAACTTAACTTTTGCCGTGACAATTTTTTACATGACACATTGACGTGTGTAGAATAAATTATGTAGAAAATGTAGAATATACAAATAGAATGCTTGAGAGAATATATTTACAAGAAAATCAACATTATTATAAATATGTTTTTTTTAGTTTCAAAAATTTTGATTAATAAAAAATGCAAAAAAATTTTAATTCTTAATTATTGTTTCTCCGTAAATTGCTTTTAAGAGAAACATAAAAATGAAGTTGTCAAACACAATTAATTTATGTACAAAATATGTTCTGTGGTTTAAATAAACAACCTGGACATTGTTCGGGCGTAGTTTACCAAACCCCAATGAATAAAACTTGTCTCGAAAAATGGTTTATTTTATACAAAAATATCTTGTCGACAACTTAAGTACATTTTCTGTTGCTACTTCTACTCAACTAAAAATTTAGATGCTCTTTCCCTTATACATGCGCAAAGGCAACAGCCTAAACAGACATTAAGTAAGTATTTGATAAGGTGTGGCATCAAAACCTAAATTACAAGTTAAAGACTAAAGGTAGAGCTAATGAAACTATATTAAATTGTTTTTGAAGTGACCCAGCGAATTGATGTACCAACAACGAAAGCAACAACCATAGCCATCTACGCTGGTGATATAGCAATATTTGCTACAAAGAACAACCCGAATGTCGTCAATGAAAACCTCCTAAATACTCTACGCTTAATAATGAATTGGGAAAAGAAATGAAAAATTCTAGCTAACACCTTAAAGTCATCGCATGTCACGGCACGAGTCCACCGGTAACCGGCAATACACTGATACTTTAATCTGACATTTTGCATTATGGTTACAGAAAATATAAACAATGGGATAACTGGCAAGTAAGACCTGGTTGACAAGTCACCAAGTTTGAACCTGACCTATGTATCTAAAAATCGTAACTTGTTATTCTTTCTTGGTTGTCCCGCATTAAAAACATGAGCTATTTTTTTCACCAAATTATAAATTATCTAATTATTCATAATTTAAATATTTTAATTATGCAGCTCAAATTTTTAACTAGGATTAGCGTATTTTATGCACGATGTTTTATTGCACAACTATTAGATTCATTGCATGCAAATATTGCATTATTGCATTGAATATGTCCCACATATTGCACATGTCATTAGCTGCTCGGTAAATGTCATATATCTTAAAATGAAAATATTTTTGTTGAACTTAGATAATTTATATAAGGTGTTATGATATAATTTTTATATACAATTTCATTGCCAACTTTAAACAATTGCCTTAGGTATATGATCTACTATTTGGATACTTTTGTCACTTTTTACAAAATTAAAGGAAAAATCAGATGCATATTAATATACATCATATCACGTATCAATAGGTACCCTTGAAGAATAGAAATAAATTCTGTAGATTAACAGTGTTGTTTAGAAGCAACACTTGACAAAAGTTTTCGCCATAAGAACAATGCTAACTTCAATTGCGCGCCAATAATTTGTGTCTTACAATAGCAGTAGACAGTTCAACGTATTTGAGATAGATGTCGCTTATTTGTACATTTAAATTACAGGCAAAATTAAACAACGAATAAAGCATTTATTTGCAGAAATGAAATTCTCAATTTAGTAAATTAACTCTGTCTACGTGCAAGATGAAATTATTATGTAGATATCTAAACCTGTAAAACTAACTTAACCTTAAAGCTTTACGGTTATTTTTATACACAGTGTTGTATAAAAAGATTTTAAATGAAGTTTCTCGTTATATTGATAAGTAAAGGGCGGAATATATGCAACAGAGCATTACCAAAATATGCGCATATATATGCATTACTTTTGCTAAAAATATGCAGCTATTTTTTCAAAATTTTCCTAAATATGCAAATGCATATTTATTAAAAATACTCATAAATAAAACAAAATCTTAAATAGACACATTTATGTTTAATACATATGCTATTTTTTTAGCTTCAACTTATGACACTGTTTTTAAATGTTGGTCGACTTGAAACTTCTTCTAACAGAAAATCTGTAGAAAAAAAAATGTTCATGCACCAAAGAGAAATCAATTTTCATAGGAACAAAAGCTACAATTTGACGAATTTACTAAACTAAACAGGAATTTTTAAAGTCCACACAGTCAAATATTAGATTTTTAAAAAACGTGAAAAAATGTGACAGATTGAACTTTATTTCTGAAATTGCTCTGATGCGAAGAAGCATATTATAGGAAATTCTGATACCTACGTAAATTTTAAGATAATGACATGTCAAAATATTTTAGAACAGGCCTTGCAAAATAGTTTCTCTCCACTTAACTTTAACTCGGGAAAACACTTCATCGAATCACTTTTTTGAATGGTAGACATATTTTAATTTAAAATATACAAAACGCTTTAAAATCACTATCACGATATTACGTTTACTTTAAACAAATGTTTTTCGGAAAACGGTAAAAATTATATTAGCCTCTTTAAAGCAGGTACGTACCTACTTTATTTTTAGAAATTGTTTCTACGTAAATATTATTTAACAATACGTATTTTGAATACTAAGCTAATAATCTTTTTCTTGAAAAACCCCTCAATTTCAAAAACAAATTCAATGACATTGTAATGCAATCTTTTGTCGCATTGTTATTCAGGTAGAAACAGAAAAGTCCAGAGTTCATTCATACCGTTTCAACTTATAAAATTCGACCTAATTTATTGTAAAACAGTGAAATTTTAAAATTTCATATTAATTTATTTTTAGAATATGCAAAATAAATCGTGTTTAGCTTAAATATGCAATGTTGTTTGAAATAAGCAAAAATATGCAATATATGCATCTATATGCACTTTGCATATATTCCGCTCTCTAGCATGAGATGGTGTTTGAAGAAAAGATCCTAGCGGTAACAAAACTGCTAGATACTTACAAATGTTTACCTATTACTTTTTCTATCACATTGAAAAGAAACGTATACAACACAATTAGCAATTGTAGTCAAAAATGTTTTGACGGTCAATAACTTTTTGTAATAAAACATTTTTTTTTTATCTTGAGCGATAAATTGGTTAAATGTAGGTTTTGACGACCATCAGTTGACTAAATTGTTATTATCCATAGTCAATTGACCAGTTACCATAATTCATTTTAACGTTTTAACTTACTAACTAAAACCAAAAATAATAATTATCTAGCGTACATAACAGTACTTTGAGTAAATATGAAACAGATAATAACAGTTGTAAATTCATTGTTGGTATAATAAAACATTATTGACAAACAAATTTACGACCACATTTGGACAAAACTATGATTAAAATTTAGTTACAATCATGAATCAATTACGGTCGCTTACACCAAAATTCGTAAATGAGACTTAGTAAGTGACCCCTGTAGTTGTTATAAAAATCAATTAAACCAAACAAAATTGAAGAAAATGGGTTACGATGTGTCGTATGTTACTATTAGAAGTCATCTCCAAGCTCACGACATTAAATATAGACTAGGTACCAGAAAACTTTGTTGAGTAAAAATCACGTCACAAAACAAGTGGAGTGGGTAAAAGAAAACTTTAACCTCGATTCGGATAACGTTATCATTACCGATGAATTTTCTTTTATTTTTTTATTTTCTTTTTCTTTTCCAACAACAGGTTGGAACAACGGACAGTAAAACATCCCGTTAAGTTGGATATTTGGGGTTGTTTCTCAAAATTAGGTTTCAACAAATTGTACGTGTTTACCGGCAATTTAAATGCCCAGTACATGCTAAAAATGTATAAAACATGTTTGATGCCGACTGTTAGACGTTGGTTCATTGACAAAAACAATGATTGTATACTGCAAAAAGATAATGATCCCCAAGCACCGCAGCAGGCTTCGCAGCTACTGGAAAAGAGAGAAAGGTGTGCAAGTACTAGATTGGCCCTCAAAGTCGCCTGACGCAAATCCTATTGAAAATGAAAATCAAACAGAAGTTGTAAGGAAACAAGACCTTCATTTTAAAACAGCTGTCAACACATTTTCGACGCATTTAGAGGTCTCTTCCACGTGAATACCCGGAAACCTGGTTTCAACCATGCCTCGGAGATGTCAAGCATTTATTGACGCTAGCGGTGACTGAACGACTTATTAATTGTAATAGCATTTTTCTTTTTTTCATATATAATGTATGTATAAGTTTCAATTTGTTGTCAAATATATTTTTCTAATGATTAACCCGACTCCGTTATGATATTAATATTTATCAAGTACTAATGACATTCACTATCACTAGTTTATAGCATTTTTGAGGAGAACTTACAACAGGGTTAAGTTACAATTATAAAACATTTATAATTAATTACAATTTTATTTTGATCTGTACTGCTTAAAGCCATTGCTATTTAACAAAAATTTAAAATCTTTTATAAACATAAAAGTCCGATAAATAACGATACCATGTCCAACGGATGATATGTACTCAATAAAACATTAAGTTGTTGAAAAAAGTTGAACAAAAGTTGAAGTATTTGGGAATATTCTTGTGTCTTTACAAAGACCACATTTCATGTGCCGTATGTAAAAGGAAGATTAATTTTTCATTCATATTCTTTACTTTTTATATTTTTAAAGTTTAAATTTCTGTCGATGCCAAATGTTTACACATAAATATATTTTCTGCAATCAAAAAAGTAATTTTAAATTTAAAGTAAACGTTTCGACGCGCTACTAACATACTTCTAGTTATATTAACTAATTATTCTAATTTTCGCCTAACATTCAAAATTTAATTGGTATTAACAAGTTTGCATCAAGCTGACGATACGTGTTCCTTTCACTCTAAAAAGCAACTTCAGACTTTTCGAAATATTAACAATGGTAAAGCATGCTGGTGCGTAAGGTTGAAAGTGCTTATGACTGCTTAAACAAGGAATGAAATCATACGTACATTGTTTCTGTCTTTGTTCATAACAAACTTGGCGGAATATTCGCGTAAAAAAATTATTTGAAACTGAAACAACAATAGCGAGACGAAGAGTGCCACTCTAATGGATTGTTAGCTGCTGATGATATTCAAGAAGCGTGTTATTTTGTTGGGGTAATAATGAATTTTCAACCATAGTCGGTGCATAAAATTTTGTTAAGCTTTTTGATTTATTAAAAGCTCAAACATGTTCTAAATAATCGTGTGTATTCTTGTGAAAAACAAATGTAAAATGACACCGTCGTCTTATTTAGTTTTAATACCGAAAACTTTTAAGTGCTACAAACCTATGACATGTTATACCTTTGTTAGTCCCTAATATAAGATTAGGGTAAAAGTCATGTCGAGTTAATTTTCTTAAATTAATTACGTACCCAGCCTTATGTTATACGATCTATTTTTAGTAGTGATTAGAAGTGTAAATCTAAACAGAATTCATTCCACCCAGTTCCAGTCATGCATAACTTAGGTGGTATTTTATTTTAAACATTTTTAAGGTCGTGACGAAAACAGAAAAGCAGCATAAGATAATTTGTTTTGAGTTCTTCCTGTCGTATTTATAAATACCTTGTTTTCCATCAAAATGTGAAAGCTCTTTAATTATTTTATTAATTAAAGTGTTAGTTAACTTAATTAAATAATTTCGATTTATATCAGGAATCAAGTACACAGATAGAAAGCTAAATCACAAATAAACGTTAATAAATCATTAATTTGAAATTCATGCGAAACAAAATTTGAATTATAATTACCGAGATTGTTATAATTAACACAATAAAACACATAGTAAAAGTAGCTATAATATACAGTGTGACCCATTTCTTTAGGGTCAGTCTATTAATTGTGCGATTTAGGCTGGATGTTTTTAAATTATAGAGCTTGATAAGCTGACAGTTTTCAGACGCAAAATTTTAATAAATTATATTTGCGATTTTTTTAGAGTAAATCTATGCAAGCCACTATATTGAGCACCCCTGAAAACGAACCTGTACAAAATTTTATCAAACATTTTTAAGTAATAACGATTTGGTAGAAGAATCAAAAATGCACACTAACTATTAATTTTGACTAATTTATTTTCAAAAATTTATAGTTTGTTATGGAAAAGAATTGAAGTGATCATAACGTCAAACAAATAAAGTCTACACCGATATTAAAAATTATAAATCAGTATTCGATTTAGTCGTCTATCGTCTATCTGAATGTCTGATGTTGAATTCTGCCGCAGCTTCTGCTGCCGAACGCACGATATCGCAAAGATAAAAAAATTCTGTTTTTTCTCTTACACTTAAATTTTCTATAATTATAATGATTATTCATTTAATTTGTATTAAGTACAAACAAGATCTAATATCGGTTTCGACTTTATTTGTTTGACATTATAAACACTTCAATTATTTTCCATAGCAAACTATAATTTTTTGAAAATAAATTAGTACTGCGCATTTTTAATTTTTCTACAAAATTGTTATTGCTTGAAAATTTTGGATAAAATTTTGTACAGACCCGTTTTGAAAAGTGCTGAATCTAGTGGCGTGCACAGATTTATTTAAAAAAAATCGGTAATATGATCTATTAAAATTTTACTTCTGAAAGTTGTCATAGTAAGCCTTGGATTTTATATCAACTAAGCCATTTTTGCTATAAATGTGCAGTTTATCAAGCTCTATGATTAAACATAAATCCGGCCTAAATCGTACATTTAATAAACTTTTTACAAACTGACCCCAAAATAAATGGGCCACACTGTATATTAATATAATTGAAAATAAAAAGTGTATTATTTCTAAGAGCTGCATGTTTTAAAAATATTTTTGTTTATAGAGAGGGTTTAGTATTAATGTTATAGTAACGGGTGAATGAAATTATTCGCAAGCAACGTGACCTGTTTGTTGTCTTTTTTAAGTCACTTACTTATACTACAGGGTCGCTCCAGAACATACGATAGGTAAGGTCGCACACTGGTAAGGTACAGTGCGATAGTTAAAGATGGTTACTAAAATTATAATAAACAACAAGAAAATTTTTATAGTAACAACAACAGATAAAATGGTAACACAATTTTGAAATAAGACACTGGAAGGAATACCAAGTATATTTATTTAAGAGCCGATTACAGAGCGGTTCTAGAGTTGTCATCATACTAAAAATTCTCATTGTTACCTAGAGCAAACGCTGTCTAAAAAGCATTTTTGCATTATGTACATGAAAACATTAACTCAAAACCATGTATCTAGCGTAAACTTAAAGAACGAATAAATTGTTAGTTATTAGTTGCGACACGTAATAGATATCTCAATGATCTATAAACTCATTTTATGGTACACTACATTCTTAAAAATAAATTTTCTTGCTACAATATCTTTGTCATTAATAAAAATGTTAGAAGAAAACATCATAATTTTCTAAAATCGTCACCTACGCCTAAACAAATGTTAGAATTTTTAGTAAATACGTAATAACATTTAACATAACCATATAATTGATTAGCCATTAAAAAAAATAATACAAAAAATTTAAGAAATCTTAAGCAAACTCTCAAAAGAGAATTGTGACAATAAGTTGGCACAGGTGGTGTTAATTCAATACACTACGCTTTCAACAAGATGTGAGTCTTGCATAACTTATATTCTATAAAAAACTATAAATTTGATAGATTGCCTGCGTTCTAATTTTATTTGAAAGATGCAGCAAAAACAAGAAACTGTATCAAATGATAAATAATTACCTCGCGAAATTAACATAAAATGAGTCAGCTAGTGTTAAAAATTTATCAAATGGCGTAAAAAAGAATGTCACTCATACAAATTTCAACTTAGATAACCAATTATCTGTTTAGACTTAGAATAGTATATTCTGTAACAAAGTTGTTACAATTGAAACAATTCTTATTCAGAAAGAGGGAAAGTCCAAAAAACAAATTTTCTTTAATGGGCGAGATTTGCGTTTTGCAGAAACAGCTCCTGTTGGATCACTACTAAAGTTCAAAACTTGAACTAACATTTTTAAGATCCGTAAAGTTGGAGTAGCGACGAAATAAACTAAATAGAGTTAACATCAAATTCAATTTACTTATTTTAGAATAACAACATATTAATAGAAGTAGAACAACAATTAGGTCTCAAATTTGGTATCCACACAAAAAGTAGTTTAGTGTAATTAAATATATAACGGCGGTTATAAGGACGCCGAAAGCATCGACAACTCACAATACATGTGTATTATAATTGTAAACTACAAGAACATATACTTTTTAATAATTAATTAAAGTAACAATGATAATTAACTGTTTACATATCAGCATGCGATAAAGTTTAAGTGGTACTAGTAATAATAGAAAACAAATCGTTGTGAAAATTACCGAAATTAAAAGCAACCAATATGTGAGAAACACTGTAATGCTATCAAATGATAATTAAATTTGACTTACTCAAATCCAGTGTCACTCACTTGTAATTAAACTAACCTAAACATCGCGTTAATCTAGTGACTCACAAAAATTTGATTTTTTACAATAAAGTACAAGTTAACATTTAATAAAAAAAACTAATTTTATTCTATGTTTACGGATGTAATTTTCTTAAAAACGGTGTTACAGGTCCATGCCTCGTAGTAGAAGAATCAATTGCATTGGTACATCGTATAGGAGGTAATTATTTGTTTGATGCTTCGCTTTTAGAAATATTTCCACAATTGGTCCAAATGTTCCTAATCCAACAAAGGGGTGCTTGAAGGTTTCAACTCTTAGATGTAAATGATCATGATTCGCATTTGAAGTAGCACATAGTGTTTGCGTTAAATAAGTGATATACTTAAGGCTATTTTTAAGATACATAACGTCCCAACAAGTGGATGTTCGAAGAAAATTTTATTTATATTCAACCAAGCTTATTATGTGTACCACAACAGGAAATGAGGATCCTCGTTGGATGGCGTCAAAAAGTGAATGATTAACTTCAAGTGAACATAATAAACAGGGTAACGCAATTTAAATTTAAAGCACGTAACAAGGTTGGAATGATATTAAAAAATAGTATATTAAAACACAAGTTACAGAATGAACGCGCTTCAAGCACGAGACCGGGTTTCATACACGAGCCGCGCAGCGGCGAGTTTATGAAGCGGTCGAGTGATTGAAACGTATTCTATGACGTGTGCTTTATACTATTTTCTCTATTTCGATACAATATTTAAAATTTTTCATATAATTTTAATTTTAAAACAACATTGGGAAACTTATATTTTATTGAATTAACAACACTTACACTTTGACATATTGAAATTTATGTGTTAACCTAAAATCTCATACAAAATTTATCTTTTTATACCTTTATAAGTAAATAATTTTGTATTAATAGGACGTTTTTATTTGATCTTGGCATCAAAATTTGAATTTCAATTGTTAAGTTCCAATAATTTTGATTTCTTTTTCATGTAACGTCAACTTACGATGCCAAGGATACCAACTTTGAAAAAAACTAACATTACTAAAATTCGTGTAAGAATTGGCTTATTCTTACACGGATTTTAGTGTAAGAATCGCTAATTCTTATGTTGAAATAGAGAATAGTATATTCAATTTGTTTGTACATTTTTAAATTATAGGTTAAATCACATAATAAATCACATACGTCAAAATTAAGACTATTAAAATATAGGTATCTATCTATCTTTGTTTGACCAGTGTTAGAATATTGATTCTATCACTTGTTATAGAATGAAAATTTATGTAAATTAGATGTTACGTGTTAGTTGTTCGGGCGATTGAGTCGTAAGCTTCGTGGTGTTGAATTAAAAAATGAATTTAAAAAGGCGCCAAAACGATGAAAGATTAGAGTTTAAATAATAAATGACAAGACATAAGTGGTAACACAGAGTATATTTATTTTATTACAGACAGCAGTTCACGTTAGAAGAAGGTACATAAGTATATTTAAGTAAATTTTATCAAACGCTAGCACCTAAGTGAGTATCACAGACAAAATATTAGTCAAGTCTTCAACTGGGCAATACGTCGTACAGCAAAGTGACTTAGACGGCCTAATTTTTACATTCAGAAAAAGAATACAGAAATACGAAAATCGAAGATTTGGAGACTCAAAGCGCACTGTATGGTATAATAATATGTGACACAACAAAACGATTTTATAATTGCGTTAACAACCTAACATGTGCGTACAATCGTTCTTGCAATCGACTGCCCACCACAATACTAAGAATTACGATAGAAAATATAATACTTACAATTAGTTTTCCTCACAGTGTGCGGATAGCTACCGGTACAGTACCACCATTTCTTAAAACTTAATTGAAATCTAACAAAAACGTACAAATGGCGTTATCACAAGTAAACCCCTTTTATTCATACGATTATTGAAAATAAACGAGTGCGCAGAGTTACCCTCAAATTAATTTTGTAATTTTTGGTAAAAGTTTCTTTCAATACGATAATAGTTGCATCCAACTCCTCAAAAGTGTAGATAGTGCGACGCAACGCCTCATTAAAATTTTCCCAATTACAACATCTGCTTATTATCTACACAGACAAAGAAAACGTGTGGGAGACAATTACTAAAGAATTAAATTAAACCACAACCACAAAAAACAAATTCTTACTCCAAATAAAGATTTTCACTCAGATCGCAACAATATTCTATTTCATGTTCACATGGAGATGCGTGAAATACTTAACAATTATGGCCTTGTTGAGCCTACACAACACTAAATGATGTCTGCGTTCTTCAATCTTTACCGAAATAATAAATCGTATTTAAAATTTGACATTTTGTCCCTACTCAAACAACGAAAACTGGGCGTACTGAAATTAAATTTTATACATACATACATAAGACGCAAGTGTTTTAGAATAAATATTCTAACAAAACAAGTAAAGATTGATTTGAAGAATAACATTTGGTAATGGTCGTGGAGAATAGTATATTATCTAACAAGGTTAAAATGAAAATTTGATGCGAGTGGAACGTCCCGTTCGCGAGCGTAAGGAACCACGAGTATCGAATTTTTTTCCACTATAGTAACAGACCATACCTTATGCACAACCAGAAGGTATGAGCTGAATGTAATAAGATAAAATTTAACCAAATTTGAGTTATTTATATTGACGCTTGAACAAAACCATAAGTATCTAATTTTGTTTGACCAGTGTTAGAATATTTATTCTATCATTTATTATAGACTGAAAACGTATGTAAAGTAACTACATAAGACATAAGTGTTTTAGAATAAATGTTCTAACAGAACGAGTAAGAATGTTTACATTTTGTTATTAAAAACAATTTCAGGAGAATTACATTCGGTAATGGTCGTAGAGAACAGTTTTTGTCCATTTAGAAAATTATGTCTTGACAAACATCTGTAGTTGCTAAAAAATAACGTAAACAGGATTAGTAAAAAAATACAGCATATAGTGGTTAGTAATTTAGTTAGATGTGTGTGTTGAGACTTCTGTGAATATTTTTATTATAGTTTGTTGTTGGTTAATTTTGAAATAAGAGGGTGTATCTACCCTACCAAAATTTAGTCATATAAATAAGTAAAATAGGAAAAGAAGCGGTAGCAAAAAAATTATGTAGTAACTAAGAAGATACATATACTTAAGTAAATAAAATATTGAAATAAAGCTACAATTTAAAACTATAATTTGGCTGTATCACACTTAAAAAAGCTTAAGTGTCAACAGTGTGCAATTAAGCATTAAAAACTAAGTGTATTATTTTGTTGTCTGTATAGTATAGCTTTAAGACTCATACTCATATTTAATTTTTTTTTTATCAAATGTATAACTTTTGGCAAAATATGACTTTGATTTTATATAGTAAAGTTTACAACAAATATACAGGGTGTGCCATTACCCCGGCTTCGGTTTCTAGTGCTTTTGAATAAATGTCAGCATAAAATGTTTAGTACTGTGCTCATCTTTATTGAAAAGCTGTATGTTTTAAAAATATTTTTGTATATAGAGGGTGTTTAGTTTTCGCTGGGCAGCATAAAGTTACATTTTTTTAAATAGCTACCCATGAATTTTTTTTTGTGTTCAATGAAGGCTTAATTTAAATGAAAAATATTTCTAAATTGATTGCGGTGTTGCCGTTTTAGAGCAATTTTTCAAAAAATGCAGTATCAGAAAGAAATAGTCACAAAACTGGTGTTTTTTAAAATTTTGGAATTTGTGTTTGTAAATTTGTAGATGAAAGTCAAAAGTACTTAAATAGTCTACAAGATTTTTTTAATTCGACGTACTTATTTTGTAGAAAGCGCTAATTTTAAAAATGTTTCAAATTGCTGGAACTAATTATTTTTAAAATGGCACCCTTAATTTCTTTTAGGTGTTTCTAATGTAGTTTTTAATTCTCAATCGATTTGCATTTGTACTTTTTTCTCCTAACATCTACAGTTATGGAGATATTTATAAAATTTCAATCAAATCTAAAAAAGCATTATTTTAATAAAGCAAGTTTACTTTAGTTGGCTTTGCTTTTATTAAACAAGAAACAAATAGCCAGTAAAAGTTACTTATTGTGTTTTGTTTGTCAGATTATTACCTATTACTACTTTCTACTTTATTAACTTTCGTTTAATATGAATTTTCTACAGAACGAATTAGTGGACATGGTGTCTATTTTGGGTGAATTTTATTACTTCATGAACAGTATAAAAAAATTGATAGGTTGCTGTGTAACTTGATGCTGCTCAGCGAAAACTAAACACCTTGTATAAACAAAAATATTTTAAAAATATGTAGTTTTTCAATGAAAATGAGTATAGAACTAAACATTTTATGCTGACATTTTTACAAAGGCACTAGAAATCGAGGCCGGAGTAATGGCAAACCCTGTATATTAAATAATTTCCGGGTAAATTCCTGTACCACCACATCTTTCATAGTTTTCTACGTTTTCATCATTTAATAAGTTAAGTTTAAAAACAATGAACAACAAACAGTAACTTTTTTTTTTTAGACATAAAACTTTCACCATAAAACTTTATTAAATTATTTTTTGGGTAAATGGTGTATATTATTTAGAATTACAATTGCTAGCTTTCGAACTTTGTCTAAGTTCTTCGTCAGGCAAAAATTAAATTAATTTGACAATTATAAAAAACTAAGGTAACTAAAAACAATAACTATAAGGGAACTAGATAATAAACGCAAGTTATACACCATTTACCCAAAAAATAATTTAAAAACAGTAACTTGTTTATTTTATAAATCATTTTCTAACGGAAAGTTTCAATTACAAACAACCAATTTAGTTTTATTATTTTTATACATTTGCGTAGCTGGTTTATATTATGCATTTTAACTAACTTTTTTAATGTAATAAAAAAACTATGCTAACGGTAAGAGCGTAAAACAAAATGAATAATAAGCTTAAACACCAGTTGGAATTTTTCGTAAGCACCCTACTGCTTTTGCGTTTAACATATTTTTAGAATATAGTAAAGTAGCTAATATAAATGGAGTTATGACATTAATAACAAAGACTTACCTGCAGTGTTCGTTTTACGCGAACGACATTGTTTTAGTAACAGGATTGTTTAATAAATTAAAACACATAAGAAAAACGCGACAAGACGAGAAAACCAGGACAGAAAATTAATAACAGAAAGAGACATGATATATTGACAACTTAAAGTAAGACCTAGAAAAACTAGACTATTTTGTGTATCAAGAAATAACAGTAGAATACTTAATAATTTTGTATCAACCTGAGTTACAAATGTTAATTAAATGCTTTTTTATTCAAATTCTTCAACTTCTAGTGTTGTTACAATTTTAAAAAATTAATTTTAATTTGTTTAATTTAAGTATTACTATTTGGTAAAAGTGTAATTAGAAAATTACACAAAATTTAGTTATAATTGTAAATACTTAGTATAGACACTATGCTATTACACAACGTCCAAATAAAAACAAAACAATAACGATTTAAAAACTACTATAATAACTGATGACAAACAATTTCATGTGTATAACATCAGTTTACTCTTTATGGTACTAAAACCGATTTTTAAAAGTTCATTATGATTATTATTGGAACTATTGAAAAAAACAATTTTTATTTTTGATTAAATTAATTGGTTATTGCAGTAATACCAGTACTAGATTTTGTTGTGTTAGAAATTCAATCAACTAAAAAAACTGTTGTAAATATTTTAACTTGTAATTGCGTTCGACGAGAAGCCGCAACACGATAATTTATAACGATCTAATTTTATTTTGGGTACATTTCAATTTGATCGGTATGCAATTTTCAACTAACAGTAGTGTTAATGGTCAAATTTTAAATTCTCTAATAAATAACGTTAAAGTAATCCATTCTTAAAGTGGAATATATAGATATAAAATTGAATTATAAGGCTCAAAGTCTTTTCCACAAAATGTTATATTTTAATTTATTTTATCTTAAACATGTTTAATAATATTAATAGAATTACTGATGATGACATTTTTAAAATGTCGAAACATGTTTAAGATAAAATAAATTAAAATATAACATTTTGTGGAAAAGACTTTGAGCCTTATAATTCAATTTTTTATCTCTAATAAATATTTTGCCGCAAGAGAAAGAACCGTTAATACAGATGTATTTGCACTTTATTTTCCGTTTGACTATTGTTAGCTTTGGGAGTCGATTGAAAAATCCTTCGGTAGGTGCATATTTTTCCTCCGCAAATATCCGTCTTACGTGAATCTTTTTGGGATTAAATCCTTTCGATATAAAAGGTATCAATAACTAAAAAGCCCACTTGATGTTGTTAGAGAAGAATCTATCTACTGAAAGTTTGTCAACACTTATGATTTACCCGTGGCTGAGTGTTACTCATTTTACAATTTCAGCGCGCGGCTTATATACTTTTAGGTCTGATCGTTGCTAAAAGCATGTAAAGGTTGCTATTGAATTTCTAGCTGATGATACCGTTTAGTTCTTTTGTCGAGAACGAGGATTGGTAATTAAACTACTGTTGCTTTCTATATGAGTTACCATTAGCAAAAAGTTCAAGGATTCCTGTCTCGAGTACATTATCATCTTCCTCACCTGAGGTCAAAGTATGTATGCCGCATTACTTATCATTCGATTCATATGAACGCGATCGACAAACACGGCTGTCAGTAAAAAGATGAAGTCCGCTAGTAATACAGTGTTTCCCTTGTTACACAGTACATGAACCATTTAAGTCAATTCTTTTACTAATCATTTAGTGCGCTCGTGATAACGAAAAATCAATAAATATGGATAATGTTTTACTGTATTGACGACAACCAATGCTCAAAACAGTTGAATACGTTATCACTAGTTCAATAATCTTACATGTCCGTAGTCTATACATTAGTTCGTTAACTTACAATTTTAAATATCAAAAAATATAATTAATTTTTACAATACAACCATACTCTCTTTTCTTCTTCTTTTTTCCTGTCTTTTTTTATCTTTTGTTGCCTGGACACATTCTTTTTTTATTGTCTATTGCAACTATGCTTTTTTTTTCTTTTTAAGTTTCTTCTTTCTGTTGCTTGTTTAGATTTAGTAACTCATTTGTTTTGCTGTGTGGGTCTGAAACCTGAAACAAACTACAATTCTGCTTTTAGTACTGTAGGTACTTCGGCTTAATCAGTATCTTTGAATGTTGTTGGTTATTGTTAGGGTATTGTTTTAGTACTGTAGGTACTTCGGCTTAATCAGTATCTTTGAATGTTGTTGGTTATTGTTAGGGTACCTCTTTTGCTACTTTTTTCTTAGGCTTTTTTTGCGGTACTCTAATTTGTTAATCGGTGTCTAAATTTACAGTTACTGTCTAGGACAGTGATCAATGATTGACTAGTGTTAAATTAGCAATTGATGGTTCTTAAGTTTTCTTATTTTTTTAAATTTTTTCTCTAATGGTATTATTACTTTTGGGATTTTCTTATTTGGGATTTTATTTGCATTAGTGGGTTAGAAGTTCATTTGAATTTTGGATTTTTTTTGGTTTTAGACGCTTGTCTAACTTAAGGCATTTATTAATGAATCTCAAACCTATTGAGATGAATAGTTATATTTTTATTGTTTCACATATACTTCCACTCCGCATGCATTCAAAGGTTATAGTTCTTTCGAACTTTTATTTGGCCGAAAACTAAATCTTCCCAGTGTTTTTCATAAATCACCTAAACGATCATTTTGTAATTATGATGATTACTAAATAAATTTAAGGCAGCACAGGCAGTTGTCCTATGCAATAGCTAGAGATAAACTTCACAAAACAAAACAAAAATCAAAAACAAGGTTTGATAAACGCGCAGTGAATATTAAGTTTGATAACTTTTTTGAAAATTATAGATGAAACAATCTCAAGTAATCTACGGATTACAACAATATTATAAACAGAATGCGTCAAGTTTTTAAATGAGTTTTACTATCAACATCGCAAATGTGCCACTGAGTCTTCGAGATTAATCGTTCATCTCACAAATATTCCATTAACTTGACCTCAAATTAGCTCTTGAGATAATACGAAAAAATTAAATTGCCTTGTAAAATAGAACTGAATTCTTACCCCAGCAAAACTTTTACAGGTAATACATACAAACCAAAGCTACATTATTCTTTACATCCAAAAAGGGTACACCATATTCAAAAATGGAGATCTCACTGGGCGCAGCTTTAGTTCATATGCTGTCAATACTTTCATATATGTAAAAATGAGTTACGTTCCGGGACAAAATTCATAGCACGCAAATTATACCAAAATACTTTTAAGATAAGAAATGTATTATTTGACCGTGTTCTTTATAAACTTTCTTTATTATTACTTGACCACTTGCGTAATTGTAACTCTGCACTGAATAATATTTGAGAAAATTGTTGATTAAGATCTTTTAGTTTTCAATCGAATTTGAACTACATAAAATGCTTCTTGAATAAACTTGCTAACTAATTGATACAAACATTGAATTGCTAAGTACGGGGTCAAAATTTTGCGGTAGGTGACTATGTTAAATTGGTAACATTTTAATTCTAAGCTGGGATCTAGACGTTAATTTTAATTTTTTTTTTTTAATTTTCTGTATCCCAAATTTGTCTGTACTTTTTTGGAATGTTTTTCTGTCATAACGTATTCGTGTAGTCAAAACGCAGTATTATTAAAAGAATATTATGAATAACAGAGGCTTTATATTAAGTGTCATTTTGATATTCCACTACTTGTTTTTAAAGAGGCATCAAATAGTATTCTTGATTTACTGAATTTATAATGCTTTCATTTAATTCTGAGATGTAACCTAAAGTTTTATATTCTATCATAAATTTTACAAATTCTTTCTTTAAATCTCTATTGTTATCAAGTTTACATTCCAACGCTTTAAACCTATTTATTGCTACTTCTGTGAATTACCTTAATTAATGATTAAATTATTGAATGGAACGTTTAGAATAAAACGGCTTGTCCTATCTTTTTGGGACGTATTTTTAAAGTGTAATTTAAAAACCTTTTTCCTTCAAATAATTTTCTTAGATTATTTATTTTTTTAATAATTTTTAAAATCTATTTAATATGTTATCATTAGGATTATCGTTATTAATCTGAAAACAACTAGTAAATGTGGTTTGATTATAATTAACATATACATCACCTGCTAGTATTCACTTTAATTTAATGTTGTGTAACGTTAACACTATAGAACCTGACCTTTGTTTAGCAATGACCATAGAATCTATTTCCGCTGAATGATTAAATTTGGGATCTACAAGGATTTTAGATATTTCTAATATTTTGTTTTTAAACGATATTAGAACTAAACAGTTAATTGCTATCGTAAAATAAATAAAAAAAGAAACACTTTTTTGTTATAAAATTACTCTGTGATCCAAAATCTAATAATGTTCTACATGTATATGTAATATATTTAATATTTTTACTGGAGCATAAGATAATAAAATTTGTAATGCCGTTGGCGGTTTATTTATAATGTGATTTCGTACTCTTCTTTAAGGTTCCACTAAATTAACCAAAGGTGATTCATTTATATTTGAACTGCTTATTTTGTACACGTGTTTCTAAATGCAAAAGGGTATTATAAGACTTTGAGCACTTTCTACATTTACTTGAATGACAATTCACAGAAAGATAGTTTTTTCGAAAACAATTTAAGCAAATCTTTAATCTTTTTATCTTGGAAATCTTTTGTTCAATAAGTAAGTCTAAGAAGGATAAACAATTGTATATAGCATGCGGTTTCTTACACAAAAAAACAATTATAGTTAATTGCACTAACAAAAGAGAATATTTCTTTTGAAATTGTGGTATATTGTTTTTCGATTTCTCATCTTTACTTAATTCCATTTTTTCAAATGGTCATATTTTGATTTAAAAAAATTATACATTTCATTTATATCCCTTAATCTACTTTGTTATTGCTAAGTTTTATATTTTCTTTTAGTTACAAAATCAAACTTATTAACCAAAACATAAATAATTAATCAATCCCAACTTTTAATTTTTTCTCTTAAAGCTCTAGGATCACCTTTTCTCGACATTCAAATTTGTCAAATTTTGTTCACAATTTTAATAATACGCAGCAATAGGTTATCGAGAAAAATTATTTTAAAAAAACTGACATTTTTAATTAGCAACATACTTAATTAAGCAACTACAAATTTCGTAAACTTACGCCGTTCTGAGCACTTACACGGTAAATCACATATTGTAGCAATTTTGCACATAGAATCTACCTAAATGTATCTATGACATGTAGACCATAACTTTTTGATTTTTTTGTCTAAATTCTCTTTATATTAATTGTTTATTTTAATCAAAATGTATGCATTTTTTTTTAATATCTTGAAACTAAAAACTAAAAATCTATATTTTACATGTCATAGAAACTGGTATTGAGTTTCAAAATCTAAATAAAATTAAATTGATTTATAAATAAAGGCATTAGTACCGGCAAAATAAATTTTTTGAATAAAATCTACGCCTCATATTAGACCACGTCTTTTTACTTTTGTCAGGTAATTCCACCCTTATTTATTAAACTAGCCTTTAAAATAATAATCTTATTATATGGTTGTGCAGGTAGATAAAGTCATTGCTGTTAATTGTCACGTTTTTGGAAAATGGTTGACTACTATATTTTTTCTGCATCTTTACATTTTTATAGGTACGTACTGACAGACAAATATAATTATGGTTATTTAGTATTTATTATAACTTGAAAAGTATCCCACTAATAAACTACGTTCTGAACACTACCATAAAAATGTCTATGTTACTTACGTAGAGTAATGCATAATAGCTAATAAAACATATTTTCTTTATATCTAGAGTTAAAACTATTTTAAATCGGCACATACATCTTTTTCTTTCGCAAATTTTTCATTGGTATATCACAAAAATTTTTGTAGGCGTTCAGGAGTATAATGCCGTAAACAGATTTATTAATCCGACGACAATAAAACGTGCACGCGTGGATATTGAAATATTTCAAAATTGATTGAGGTATAGATACAGAAGAACCTAGTTAGTTACATATGTAGGGTACATTTTATAGACAGATTCAACTGCACCTAGATATATTTTCAATACTTCAATTTTAATAAATTAAAATTTTAGAATCACTAAAGTATATACCCACAAGGACAGTGCCCGGAGGTTCTTTAGCACTTGCTACATATGCTATTATGATAAACCGCTATTGATTACAGCACGCAATAATACAAAATATACAGCGAATAAATCTACTTGCTTTATTTCAATATTTAAGCTATATACAAAAATGAAGCTAAAAATAAATTCTTTAGTTATCAGAAAACATCTACAATTTGTTAAAAAAATAATAAATTCTACGTAGGTTGCAACTCTACAGCTTATCCATAATCCTCTTATTTCTGATACCGGATTTTTCAATAAGTTTAACTAAATACAGGTACAAAATGTTAGTGCTAAAGTTACTGTTTGCATAATAATACGCGCATATTGATTTATTTGTGTATTTTGAGTGTTATATATTTATTTCTTGTGATTTGTGCAATGGTAAAATCTAGATTGAGACTTTCTAAACAAAGAAAAAACTAACCGAGCGACAAAAATTTTGAACTTGCAACAAAGGTAAGAATCAGTTATTATAATTTGATACATTTTCCACTCACACATGTTTATGAACAGATCTTACTTCGTTGATACGATCATTAAAAATTTACTTTTTTGTCTATACAAATTAAAGTTAATACTATTTTTAAAGTATCATTAAGTTTTATTTTATATACAGTTTTTCGTTCTGGATATATCCGGTGTTATCAATTTTGCACAAGCCGAGCTTTCGTCACACCTCACCATAGATAAACTCTAGGTTCTGAAGTCCATTGCAAAGTGTGACAAAAGCTCGGCTTTTGCAAAATTGATAACACTAGATATATCCAGAATGAAAAACTGTGATACAAAATGCAAACAGTGAAAAGCTAATTTCTAGTTTTATTTCATTTTTGCTCAGATTCATTGTTACTTTATCTTTGTATTATTTTTAATCGAAAAAAAGTAAAATATATTTAACGTTCATAAAAACAGTTATACTATTATATATAACTTGTATTTAGACAAAATATTTTTTCAACAATATCAATTTAATCTTTAAGAAAATAGCAAGCTTACTGAAAGTATGCTGTCAACCAGAATTGAAAGATTTACATTTTCCACTTAAAGATGTTTAACGGTAAAATAGACAAATAATTGCTTATAGAAAAAAATCTTGTAAATACTGATGCTAAAAAGATGAGTAATTATGATAAATCGTTTTCTTCTTTAGAAGTTAAAAAAGACACAGAACCTCCTTTAAATTTGTTTGACGTTCTAAATAAACGACGAATTGTCAACTTAGCTCAGGTGCTGACTTCTTATGAAAAAAATTACACATTCATTTCGTTGCACAATGGGAGAAATCACGAATTTATTTCTATTGCGATAACCGCGAAAAATCTATGGTTATAACAACGGAAGCCACAGATGCAAAACAAAAAATTAACGTATCTGCAGTTTGAGGATCTTTAAGCAATATGTGTTGATGCGCCTAGCACTTTTGGCGCCGTTGTGCAAATTTAAAATAACGCTCCAAATTTGTATTAAGTTCATATGTTAGTACAGATACGGGTTAAGTCAGTTATTATCCGCTATTGAAAAATAATTTTAAGAAGTATTTTCATAAATTTATTTTCATTTTTATATTTTACAAGTATAAGCCATAAGCCATACAAGTATTTTTTCATTGAGGTAAATAACATGGTTATAAATTTATAGAACACAGAAATATATTCTAACAGTATTACAACTCAAATTTTTTGTATTTCAGTTTCAAATGTAATATATGATACCAAAGAGTATTGATGCAAAAGCACAAGAAATAAAAAAAATATTTAAAACATTAAAAATACTCGTTTATATATCACAGGACGAAACTAATCGACAAACAAAACATTATATTATTTAATTAATACAACATGTCACCTTTTAAAGGTTAATATCCAGGTATTAGGTATTGTTATTAATATTTTAGCTAAGTGAATTGAGCTTTCCGTGCTTTAATTTTTGCAAATTCTTTAATTAAATCTTCGGTGTCTAATTCTTTTAGCTGGTACGTTTCTATTGAAATGATAGCAAGATTACTTACTCGGTTTTGCCCCGTGGTCGATCTTAAATGGTTTTTTATTTTTTTGAGTTTTGCGGTAGCAGCAGAAACCGGCATTTTTAATAAAATACGAAGTATTATGCTCGGAAAAGAATCTACCAAGTTGTTAATTATTATATAATTTAAAGCTTCTTCTGGAAACGTAATAACTTCTTCATCAAAATTTTGTAAATATTGCAATTCTTTCTATGGCAGTTATATCTCGTTTATTGTGAGTTTTGTCGTTTAATAAATTTTCAATTCTTGACGTAATTCTAATTGTTCGTTTTCAGAATAATTTTTAAATTTATCAATATTCATAAAAACGCGAAACTATTATAATAAGAAGAAAGTAATTAGAATCTCTCATCCACTAATGTTATGATTACATCTAGAGCATTAAAAAAACAATCAGTTTCAAAGTTTAAAGTTCCGTCGTGGATCGGTTTATCGTTATATTCATAATCAACTTTTTTTTTTATTTTTCGCGGTCTTAGACTTCTTTGTTTTTTGAATTTAGGTTCTATGTCTAAGCTGGATGCTATTTCATCACATCAAAGTTCGGTTTTTGAATAATTTTACTAACAATGTTAACTTTACTTGAAGTATTATACCAAAATATAAGAATGCAAATGAAATTTTTTGGCCAACGATGCAGCCAAATGTTTTACGTTATTTTCAAAGTTTTCTTCGCTTATTTCAAATAGAGCATCATAAACCTCTCCAAGTTGATACCTTAAAGGAGTTATTGCATATATTCTACTAGACCATCGAGTATCCTATAAAGGTTTTAAAGTTAAAATTGTTACATTAGATAAATTAAATTTCAGAATTGACCAGCGTTTAGTAGAAGCATACAAACAGTTCTTGAAGTAAAGGAAAAAAATTGATGCTCAAAGTATTCGATTTTGCGGCAAAATTGACGACTAAATTTAGAGTATGATTGCAACAAGGAACAAAGAAAGCTCGCGGATTGAAATCCAAATTTTTGTTTGTAGACCATTATGCCTAACACGCATATTGCCTCATTGTCGTAACCCTGACCCTGCAAATCGTTGATATTTAAGCCTTCTTTCTCTAACGCCGATAAAACAAATTTTGTCAAGTCGTCACCTGAAAAAATAATAAAAAAGGTTCTTCTATACTAATTCCCGTGCTCTTTAAATTAACAAATCCTATATAAACTAAAATTTGTTCTTCCTGACTACAGTCAAGAGTGCAGTCTAATAATATGGAATAATATTTTGCCTTTTTAGTTAGTTCTAAAATTTTGGATTTGATATTTTCACTGATCAAGTTGATTACTTCATTTTGTATTTTATCCTCGAGATAGTTTTTGTGATCTTTTATTTGAGAGCGTTTTGTATGTTCTGACATAATCGGGTCAAATTTGGAAATCATTTCTATGCATTTTAAAAAGTTACCATTGTTTTTCTTAAATATGTTATCGTCTCTTTTTTTATCATTATAAATTTTGTTTGTTGTTTTATCTTTTTTTTACTTTTGAGTTTTGAGGCGCCTCGGCGCCGTCGTGCAGCGCACGACTTTAAACTTATGTACGGCACGGGATTGCAAAGAATTGCTAGCTGTATTTTAATCCCATGCAATGTACAATAAAAGTAAAAAAAGGTACATTTTTAAACCATTATTTTTGTTGCTTATCGAGATGGTCTGAATATACTAATTTCTTGTTTGATAGGTTTGGCATGAATTTCCTTCTGAATCCATAAAAAAAGCTGGAAACAAAGAAAAAAACTGGCAGTGGAAAAAGAAAATATTACAGAAAATGGCATTCTTTATATTAGTCATTGGCGATGGTGATTGAAGTAGAAGAAGATATGGACATGGTTACAATGCCTTGTGTGGAGTGGTAGTTTCTACTTTATCTAGGTTATATTTATAGTTTTGTTATCTCACATCTAAGGCGATAATAATTGGTGCATCTACAAAAATACAATTGTGTTTAGTAATTAGAAATAAAATGTGTAGTTTTTGTTAATACATATAATAAAAAACCAATTGCCATCTAAGTTTACGAATGCGCTTTAAATTACAACGGACCGTTTTCGACTATGGAACAACCCATTATTACTCAAAGATTTTCTGCTAGTATTGAACAACACGGATTAATTTATAAATATTTTATTGGTAATAACACAACTTATTTCAGCAAATAAAAGTATATTGTGTTTGTGTTTTAGGCGATGGTGACTCGAACGTTTATTCAAAAATTGTACCAAAAGTATCGTGCGGACGTCAAGTCAAGAAATTGATAACTATATGACAAGCAACGTCAATGAAGAATTGCATAAGTTGGCAATAAATACAACGTTTCTAATAAGTCAGAGAAGACGTTTAACGGAGAAAATTTCTGGAATTTCACGAATAGAAAGACTTGTCAAAGAAATACGTATTGCAATTAAAAAAACAGAAAATAACAACAGCCCGCAAACACAAACGAGAAGCATTTAAAAACGCTGCTTACCATGTTTTTGGTAAACATACTAACAGCAAGTAAATAATTACAAAGATAAAGTAATTACGCATAAATAAAAAACAATTTTTAGTGATACATTTTGTACAAAAAAAAATTGACGACGAAAACGAAAAAGAGCTAGTGCAAAGTGGAATTTTTGCTGAAATAAACAAAGTTATTGATTCATTTCTGTTGAAAGCAGATCGATTGTCTTATAATAAAACAACAAATCAAGCATAAAAGTATTACTTTTATGCAAGTTATTTGATTATAAATGAATAAAATCTGTTTTTAGATACATGTCCTTAGTGTCTAAATTTACTGGAGGCAAACGCGTTAATTTTTTGAAAGGAGTTTCATATAGCATACAAGCACAAGTTGCCGCTTTGTCTTGAATTTATTGTCCAAGTTGACACTTGAAAACTTGGTCTAAACTACATAAAAACCAGTAAAAATATTTACTCAAAAGGTTTGTCCAAAAAGTAAACAGAAAAAATATACGCAACTAATAAAACCTAAGAAATTGATAAAGAAATGTGGAAGATTTCAAAAATGTTTGTCTTACCATCTTGCAAAAGCGGCAACAAAGTGTTGATAAAAAACGGAAATCTATCAAAGTGGCTACAAAATGATAGCATACCAACAAATTGTGGCGGAGTAGGAGAAAAAAATTACCCACCGCATTAAACTTTGGAGCAGTCATAAAAAGAAGAATTTCTACTCCTTTCAAAATTTGATGAAAAGATGGTTGTATGGGAAGGAATTAAACGACAATTTTTTTTATGACAGAGTAAACAAAGCAACTGCTATTGAGATTTACGAATCAAGAACACACAGCTCCGTCCAAAAATGTGACTTGTTCGTAGATATAATAAATCCATTTTTAGCGGCAAGTCCTGATAGACTAATTGGGGACGACGGTTTTGTAGAAATTAAGTGTTTGTAAAATGAGAGATGTAAAACACAAGCACCTTTGCTTTACAGTAATAAACTAAACGATAAAGTACGTATACAATAATTAAAACTAATTATATTATTAACTATGCCAAACTGTAAGTTAAAAAGAAATCATTCTTATTATTATCAGGTGCAACGACAGCTTAATATTTCACAATAACAAATTTCTGATTTTGTTATGTACTCTAATAATAAATTTTTTTGTAGAAACAATTTTGGAAGATAGAAATTTATGAGCGGAACATATGGTTCCAAAATTAATATTTTTTATAAAGAATGTATACTTCCGGTAATAATCGACGGAAGGATTCTACGTAACCTGAAAACAAAAGAACCAGTTAAGGTGGATTAATTTAGATTACATTTTACTTTTTTGTCACTATATTTGATAAAAATTGACAAGGTACAATTTGTTAGTGTTTTTTTATTTTGTTTGAACTGCTACTACTTATCCATATAGGAAACACTTTTGAGACAAAGTACGATATTGATGTTAACGATACATATGTGAAATATGTATATTTAATTCACAGTAAATTTTGATTAAAAAACAATTACAATAGTTATATAGATTATGCATTTGTACGTAAATATATAAATATTATATAAGTGTATTAGTAAATAAACAGAACAATAGATAATACAAAATTTTACGTTATGCTGCCATCTATTGGAATAAGAGAAATATTTTTTTCTGTCAATGGTCTGTAGCAATATTAACGTATAATAATTTATTAGAAACAGATTGTTTATGTCCCTTATTAATGAACAATTTTGAACCAATGGATAAAATTCTATTAATGAAAAATTTTGTATAGCAATCAATGAAACCGTTAGCAACCACATGTTTAACAATATTGCGCGTCTATTAGATATAACAGTAGGTTAGTTTGTATACTTTAGTTTTCTCATAATTTTATTTGTTTTACTAATATATGATCAACGGAGAAACTTTAAAACCAACTCGTTTATGAATCGGCGATAAATAATCTCGACAACATTAACGCTTGTTACACTCGCTCACGACGTTAATTATTAATTGCCTTCAAGAGCAACTTTAATAGTGAAATAACTATTATACTACAGTTTTAACAAAAAAATGCTTTTTAATAAATACCGTAATAATTTAATTAATTTTTTTAATAAATAGGCGCGTTGTATCCAGCCCTGCCTTCAGCTAATACGTAGCTAACATTTATTTCATTCATTTTTTTAAACATTTAAACATCAAATCTAACAGTCATTTTGTCAGTTTAAAAAAAATTGCAATTATAAAAAATAATTAATTGCCAAAGATTTATAAAACACTAACAAATAAAAATACTTGCAATTTAACCGTTTCAGAATAAAAACTGAATGAAGTTTTGTGTAACTTTTTACTAATTTCTATTGAAAGTAATGTTTCATTACATTGAACAAGTAATATTGTTATTTTCTTTTAAAGAACTACTTTGTAGAGTTTCTTAAGAAAATTACTTGTTTTAAGAAAATTCTTAATAATACCCTTTGATAACAGTTTATATACCATCCCACATTATTCGATTAGAAAAAAACGCATTCTCTAACAAAGTTCAAAGTTCTTAGAAACTTTTCTAATCACATTGCCATTGTATTACATTATTGTTTATAATGTAATGAGTTTATTTTATTTTACAAGTAGAAATAATTATTATCAATTAATCATTAAATTGTTTACATTGAGCAATAGTACATGTTGTTTAAAGTGCAGATTTATTATAGCCAATTTGAACTACGCATAAGTACTAGGCGTTTTTTAGTAATATCCTGATTTTAATTTAGTGGATTTTTTGTTCGAGGCACACCATAGTATGAATACGCTCTGTACAGAAGTATATTTATTGTCATAGTTGTATGTAAATCGCAGCGTCTATAGCAAAGACGTCTATAGTATGTAGTTCTGTTATTAGAAAAAGATTTACCAAAAATTCCGAAACCGAAGGCCCTACCATCTTGACGCAGATTTTCTGACACCTTATGATTTACCTTTAAAAGCTATATTTTTTTTCTTTAGGTGACGTCATGTTTATATTTTGTTAATCATTAGATATTATATAATCATTTTTAGAGTTTTTATACGGAAAACATAAGCTTATACAGTGTTTCCAGTATAAAATTATGTACATAGGGATATTATAAGCCTCTGGAGGTACAAAGTTGGTTAAATGAAAAATGTTGATTTTTAGGTTTTAAATAATTTAAATAATACAGAACTCAACTGGAATTACTCATCGTATATAATATAAGTAAAATCGTCCATGCCGCCCACGTTGAAAATATATAATATTTTAAAATAACCAACTTATAGCAAATCTAAACAAATAATAATATAATTCAATCTCATAATAACCAATAATTAAAAAGAAAACAAATTTTAATCAAACACAAAATAAAAATATTTATTCAACCAGTAACTTATTTAATATTCATTAAATGTCTTCTTTTCGGTTGTCTTCTTTTAGAAAAGGACAATTTTTTGTATGGAACGTTTTATCACACCTCGCGCTGTTTGTAACGCTGTTTGTATTTTTTACTATCACTAAATCGCCTTCATTAATATTACGATAACCTTTCTTCCATTTTTGACGTTTTTGAAGTTCATGATTGTAGTCGCGTGTCTATCGCTGCCAAAATTGTTGTATCAGCTGTTGACACAATTGCCAACGAGACAATTTATTTTGATAAATTGGTATCCAGTTGTGATCTAGAATCGATGTGATTGACCTTCCAATTAAGAAATGACCGGGAGTTAATGGAGATTACAAGGATGATCTGAAATAGGACAAAGCGGTCGTGAATTAATACTAGCTTCGATTTGAGTTAATACTGTATTTAACTCTTCAAAAATCAATTTTACGTCTCGTAAGATTGGCTTTAAATGTGATTTTACTACTTTTACTAATGATTCTCAAATTCCACTAAAGCTTGGAGCTCCCGGAGGAATAAAGTTCTACTTAATCCGTTTATTACTTAATTCGGTGTTAATTTTTTCCTTATTTTTATTTAAATTGAGTATAACTCATTTAATTCATTGTACGCACTAACATAATTGGTATCGTTGTCAGAATTTATTTCTGTAGGCAAACCACGACGTCTAATAAATCGTCGAAGAGTTGAAATAAATGCATCTGTGTTTAACTCACTTACCAGCTCTAAATGACATGCTTTAGTCGCAAAACAAATAAAAACGCTTGTATAAGCTTTTGAACATTTAGAATTTTTTAATTTACTATTTTTATTAGAATTGGCCCCGCAAAGTCTGTTCCACATATTTCAAAAACTCTACTCGGTGTTATTCGCGAAGCTGGCAAATTTCCCATTATTTGAGGTGAAGCTGATTTTGGATCTGCTTTAAAGCATTGTACACCGTTTCTTACAATTCTTTTTGCCAAAGTTTTACCCGCAATTAGCCAAATACTCCCGATGTTTTTTGTGACCTAATATAAACACAAGCCCCAAATGCTCTTTCACTACTATCAAAAAATTCGTGTAATTCTAAATACGAATCATTAATTATTGTACGTCTAGGTATATTAATTCGTTCTAACAGTGGTAATTCTTCTTTAAATTATTTCCAAAGATTTAATATTTCGCCAGAAACATTATCGTCCCATCCTAACTTTAATTGCCATATTTTTTGCACAATTATTTTTCCTTTTATCGAAACCGGTCTTAGGAGTCCTAAAGGATCAAATAATTTTGCCACCTTAGATAAAATACTCCTTTTTGTATTGTTAATTAAATTAAATTTTAGGTTTTTTGTTACAAATTCTATGTTATCTGTTCCCGAATTCCAATAAGTTCCTAACACCTTTTCTTCTTCAGACTTTCCTAATTCCGTTGATTTGTTATTAATTTCTAATGCCTTGTTAATACCGCTTACATTTGATGACCACTAGTTTAATCTAAATCCGCCTGTATTTAAAACATTTATTAAATCGTTTTCTAAATTAGAAAGTTCTTGTTTTGAATTTGCCCTAGTCAGAAAGTCATCAACGTAACAGTGGTATTTGATAATATATGATACGAGAGGATACTTGTTTTCATTGTCGATTGCCAATTGAAATAAACTTCGAATCGCTAAAAATGGAGCACTTTTTAAACCGTATGTAACTGTTGATAATTCATATTCATCAATCGGTTTAGAGGTGTCTGACCGCCAAAATATACGTTAAAATAGTTTCCAAGATGAATGCATTTTTATCATGCGATACATTTTTGTTATATCGCAAGTAAACACAAAAGCATGTATTCTGAAATTAATTAATATTGAAAATAAATCGTTTTGAATAGTGGGGCCTAAATGTTGACAATCGTTGATTGATATTCTTGTACTAGATTTACAACTACCGTCAAAAACAATTCTTATTTTATTTATTCCTTTGTCTATCTTAAAAATTGCATGATGGGGAATATAATAATTTGGTGTTACATTTAATTGATCGTTAGTTACCCTTTTCATATGATTTAAACATTCATACTCTTTCATAAAATTTACGTATCGAAAGACAAAAATCGTTTCAAAGCTGTTTCGTGCGAATTACCAATTATTTTAAGATTATCGTTAAACGAAATTTTGACTATGAAATTGCCCGACACATCTCTTGAATAATTGTTTTTAAAATGGTTCTCAGTCAGTTGCTGTTCGTAATTTAATTTAGGTTCGTCGACTATAATATTCTCTGTTTCCCAAAATCGGGAAGCTGACTTATTTAGTTCATTACAATTCAAGCATGCATTACTGATAAATGTGTGTGAATGAATATTGTTGCAGAATGCACTGCCTTCCAATACGTAACTAAACTTGTTTTGTGTAAAGTGGGCATGTTTTTTCCTAATGAAATATGTTTAGAACAAATAATTTCCCAAAATAAATTTGCCCCTATTAAAATAGATACCGGCCTGCCTAAATAAAATTTCTTACCTGCTAATAGAGTATTCTTCGGTATTTTTAATTGACGAATATTAACCTGAGGCAAATTGGTCGTCACTTTCTCAAGTATCGTGCATGTGATATCTACATTAGTTGTAAATACTATACATGTTAAAACTTGTTTTATATTTCGCCTTTGTTAACGATTCACTGATACCAATAATGTTTGTATTACAAGGTTCTCGTTTTAAATTTAATTGATTTACCATTTGTTATTAAACTACTTTGGCTTCCTGAATCTAATAACGCCCTGCAATAATGTGGTTTGTTTTTGGAATCTAGTACCCGAACTATTGCAGTCGATAACAACACGTACGAGTTTAGATCTAATTTTTTGTGGTATTGTATATAGTATTATCAGAAGAATGCGAAACGATTACATTATCGACCACGTTTTCAATTGCGTCTTTCGCGGACTCAGGCGAGTTCTTTCGATTCGAATTCTTTCGAGGACACAAAACAACATTATGTCCCTTCTGACAAATTTTACAACCCCGTGAACGACAATCCTCGGCAAGGTGCCCATTGTTTAAGCAACAATAACAAAGTGACAATTCTTTTACCTTTTCCCTTTGTTGCTCTAATGTCAATTTTGCAAATTTTTTAAAAATAAATTAAATGGCTACCTTCACAATAGTTACATTTGCGATCGTGCGTGAAACCTGCATTACTTTCTAGATTATCTTGTAATTGAAAATACAATTTTTTACTACTGCATTTCCCTCCACTATTAATTGTTTCTAATAACTCGCAATTTATCTTTATATTTTATTGATTCCCAAGAACGTTTAGATTCATAATCTAACAATATATATTAAAATAATGTCCCATGTGTCTACCGGTACTTTCAATGACTGTAGACATCTTACTTTACGTATTAAATTATCTGTTAAGACCTTTAATTTTCCGACGTCCTCTCTTGTGAAGACGGAAGTTTCAAATATTGCATTTAAATGGCCGTTTATTAATAATTTTGAGTTCTGAAATCGCTCCCTTAGCAGATCTCAAGCAATTGCATAATTAGCATCGCTTGCCTGTAATGATTGTATTATTTTTGCGGCATCGTGTTTTAATGATGATCTCAAATAATAAGATTTTTGAACGTTTGAAATTGATTCGTTGCTGTGTACCAAAGCTTTAAAAGTATCGTAAAATTCAGCAAAATGTTCATAATTTCTAGAGAAAGTAGGTTAATTTAATGTGGGTAATTGAATTTTTGGTTCGACCACCGAATTGTTTAAAGCATGTGAAAATGACGTACTTTTTTCAGTTTCTGTGATAAGTGAGCGCGCACTCGCAATTACGTTAAAATATATATATATTATGGAATTCACTAAGTTCTAATTTTAAACTTTCAATAACATCTTTATTTGTTTTTATAATTCTTAATTCTGAATAGATATCTTTAAATTCCTTTAAAAATGTTTCAGCTTCTGCCAAACGAAGTGCTAATTGACTTTTGAATGAGGGTTGATAATTCTGAATAAATAAAACAAACTCTGATAAATTTTCCTTTACAATTTTTAATTTCCCTTTTAACCGCTTTGCCATAATTAATAGTTATAAGGATACAAATGTGGAATTAAAATAGGTATTATAAAAGGAGCTCACCTGTTTTAAAAATTCTTAAAATTAACCGTTATATTGCTGTGTTCTAATCAATTTTAATGTTGCACATCTGCAGGTCTCCAAAGCTTCTGTTCTTGTTTGCACATAAATCTTCTTAGAATCGTTTATACCGCCGTATCAAAAAATACCACTAATTGAGAAACTATTCATTTGTTTAAATTTTTTATACAAAACTCCTTTACGTGTTTGGCAAATTTGACAAATGTCTTCAGCTCGGGCGCCAAAAAATGTTGATTTTTTAGGTTTTAAATAATTTAAATAATACAATTTTACATATCATGCATGCTTTTATTGCAAATGCTCAAGCAGAACTCAACTGGAATTACCCATCGTACATAATATAAGTAAAATCGTTCAAAAAAATGTGCATTTTTAAGAAATCACAATATGTTCTGTATTACTAAAGCTAAACTAAGTTAATTTTCACAATATAGGTAAAAAGCTACAGCGATTTTAAAAATGGTAACAAAAAAATTCTACGCCTACTATGATGCAAACCGCTGAAGTCAACATTTTTTTTTATGGGTGCTATATTGGATTTGTACTTTTTTTATATTATCATTTGAAATGCTTTTCACCTATGTACAACATGTGTATGTTAAGGAGGAAAAACCTTTATCGAATCAAAAAATAGTCATTTTTGTTTTTCCGCTTAATAAACAGAATTTGATGTCAAAAACATGTTTCCAAAACACCAAGTCAAAAGTAGAACGATGAAAATCTCTACAGATCGTTTATTGCGCGCGGGTATACGACCGCTCTGGTATAAATGCGAGCGTGTCAAACTTACTTCCGACCAAATCTTCTTTGCAGCATTAACGTGTCATGATCTGTTTATTTACCTACACTTCGTCTTTTCGTACACAAGCCTAGACTTATATACAGTAAGCTGAAGGTAAAACTTACAATCACCCACAGTTACTGCATCCTGGTGTTCAATTTTATATATTTTCAATTTATCGAGACAGTTCAAACAAAGATTTTCGCGAAAGGTGCATAGGCGGCTATACTCAGAATGCTAATGAGCTTTTTTTTAACGCTACTATATGGCGTCTAGTTCCAAGGCACTTATTAAAAAAAATAGACAGCCAGGAGCGTCGTAGCTTCAATGTGACAAAGAAAACGAGATTGGCTCATAAGCAACAAACACTTGAACAGAACCAGCGTTACGAAAAAGCAGAAAGTCTTCTTTGTGCTGCTCCAGGGATAGCAGACTAATTCAAAACCTTGTATGTTAAAAGAAAGTACCTTTTTTCCTTGACTTTTTTATATCGAAAACTATAAACGCGTTTTTCTTGTAATTGCTTTTTTTTGAAGATTAACTTTTTCAATTTTGAATTATTTATCAATTTGAGGTTCTTCTAAAGCGTATGGGTTTCTGGTTTAAGAATTTTTTTTGTTTGTTTTAGATAATTACAGCAAATTCTAGAGTCTATGCCAATTTGGGTTTCTGACGGCGAGGCGGCTGAAGAATCTTATTATAACTCGGCTCAATATGTCTATAAACAATAAAGATTTAAAAAACTTCCACTTTTATCATCATTTTGAAAAAAAATGCTTAAACTTTTTTTGTTTTTTAGCCCGATCAACTGGTTTTCCTCCTTAAGATAAATAATAAAAAATATAATTTATTTATTTAGGCGCCTAAAAGACAACCTTGTAGTTTACAGACGTTTTGCAAAAGGCAAAAAAGAAAACGTTTCACACAAAAATTTAAAATATTTAGTTATGAAAAGCATCTCCTACGTTTTAACGTCAAATTGAACAAATAACTGCGCCGCACGGTGAACGATGGGTAGCATTTACATTGTCATAAATATCACTTCTATCATGAACGACGCTGTCAGAGTCTACCAAATGGCGATGCACGTAGAACAGTGACATTTTGTCATTGGTTTATTCTAAAAAATAACAAGATACCAAATTTTTCGTTAAAAACCCTTTGGTCTGATGAGAGCCGATTTGCTATCTATGGACTGTTTAATCGTAAGAATACTGTTTTTTAATCAACGTCAACGTCTGGTTAGGTGTTGTAGGTAACCAGACAATTGGGTCGTATTTTTGAAATGAAAACTGCAAAATATTTGAGCCTCTTACAAACTAACGTGACCGATGAAATTATGAAATTTTTACTAACTAACCTGCGAAACATGTTTTTTTTAACAAGACAGCGCCCCCCCACACAATGACTAATTATGAAAAACAAACTCACTATGACAAAATTGAATAAAAATATCAAAGCCTGCGACCATGAAATCTTTATTTTGTTATTTTTATTGAACATGTTATACATGGTTAAAAAGCATTTCTAATTAGAGTTTTAAAGATACAAAAATTTTATATAGCGCTCATAAGAATAAAAAAGTTGAGTTTTTCCGTTCACAACTCGTAGGCGTATAATTTGTTTAATACCATTTTTAAAATCACTCTATCGTCTTACTTATATCTTAAAATATTAACAACTTTGGCTTCTATAATAAAGAAAATATTGTGTTTTTTTAAATGCATATTTTTGCTTTTTACCTTGTATCTCCGCAACGGTTTCGATTAATAAATAAAGTTAATTTATTTTTGAGCAGACTAATAAGCATTTTTTCTTTTATATAAACAACTTTGTATTTCCAATGGTTTTCAATGTCCCTATTTACATTATTTTATTCAAGACACGCTCTATATCTTATCATAGTTTTTAGCTGTGTTTTTTTTTGTATTTTGTTGAGTTTGGTTATGAATAATTGTTTACACTTGTTTAATTTTCTATTATATTGATTTCATTTTCTGTACAGTAGTTTAGGAGACAAACTGTTATTTTTTTTATTTGCCCATTCGCTGTGGTGTAGTGACCGTCTTTGCTGGGATTGGTCGGTGCCATATTTACTACTATACGAAGTTCAAGCTTTTAACAACATCAAGAACAGTTATGGAAGGTAAGTTTTACATTTTTGTTGATATAAAAGCAATAAAAGGATTTTATGTTTCTTAAAAATAAATTATTTCTTCTTTAAGCGTTTTCTCTGGCTTTTAGAAGTTGGCTTAACACTATTCCAAATTTTACCAACCCGGAAATTTTGTGCATCTTTATCCTATTCAAGAGCCGCCGGGGACTCGTGACCTATGAATATGTTTGTTGATTCATGCTGATTATTTTTGGGAAAATAGTGTAGTAGTTTCTCTTAGATTTCTACACCGCAGTAGTCCAGCATTTCCGTTATGGTAGCTTTGCATAAAGAAATCTGCTAAAGAGTCTCCGCCATTGCTGCCTCATGCATCTCCTCATTTAGATTAGCTTGTGTGTCGACAAAGTTACCGGGGTGTAGCCTTTTATATAGAGGTACTACTACTAAAACAAAACCCCTATATCCCAAACAATTAAAAAGTACTGTAGGAATAAAAAATATTTATTGGTAAATACTTAATCGTTAACAACAATATTTAAGTAATTAATAACATTAGAAAAATAAGCAATAGAAGCTAAAAAAATTACTATTTTTGTTAAAATTAGAATAAATAAACAAAATTTTTATTATACTAAAATTAGAACATTTTCCGGGTTCGAAAAGTGTTGATGTAACCAAAGTTGCCAACGTGTCGCCTATTTTCGTAATGGGCTTCATAAGACAATGTAACAAAAAAACCATTGAAGAGTTAGGTAATCAACTTGCGAACCAAGCCAGATTCCAAACTCCATTACTTACGAAAGTGACCGAACGTTGGCAACTTTGGTTACATCAACAAGTTCCGAACCCGAAACACGTTCTTATCTTAATATAGACTCCGGACGTGAATACCTTTGCAACTACATTAAAAATTATTATTGTTCGTATTGTTGTATATTTTTAAAATATGTGTTTGTATTTTAAAAATTACGATTTAATTCTTATTGCTACAAAAATGTACTGATAATTCCTTCCGCGTTAACAATGATTAAAGATATTTACATAATTTAATGTAAAATTTGTAAACTTTTAACTAATTTAAAGTTATTTTATTTATCCAATGGATATACCAGAACACACTTGTAAAAACAATAGGACTTTCGTTTTTATACGGAATACTCCAAGACATAATTCCTATTTGAGTATCGCCCACAACTAACGGGCTACCAGCATCTCCTCTAATTGTCTCGTAGTCGGTATTTATATAAGTACATATATGTTTATTAAAAATTGGAAATTCAAATAAAACATTTTTACATTGTGAAATAGACAAGGTTTTAACT
The DNA here is from genome assembly GCA_035610365.1 of Aquatica leii. Taxonomy (NCBI): domain Eukaryota; kingdom Metazoa; phylum Arthropoda; class Insecta; order Coleoptera; family Lampyridae; genus Aquatica; species Aquatica leii. Next base: position 205,087,209 of record CM069432.1, on the reverse strand, counting down.
GAAATATGTTGTAAATTATCTAAAGAAAAATCGAACAAACCCCATCCCGATAAAACACAGGTGACATCGCTAAACGTAGCAGTTTCTGCTAATAAAATTGGTTGCACTTTTTTGTTGAAAGTAATAAATCCCATTACACGTAAAAGCGCAATATCGTTCAAAAATGAAGTTGAGTTGTATTGCTTGTGCACTATTACTTCTGAAACAAAAAATCCAATACCTTCTGATCGCAACGATTGTGTACCAACTACTACATACATAGACAATAAATTCATGCTAAAATAAAACAATGTTACTCTGTTAATTACATTACAATAAAATTATTACTTGTAAACACAATGAGCTGCTGTTAAAATCCAATGTGGATTGATCACAGAACCGCTGCAAAAGTGTTTGTTGCTATCAAAGTGCCGTAATGAGGCTTGATACAAATATTTGTCTTGTGGTGCAACAGAACTTTGACCCGTCTTATTACTAACGTATTTGTGAAAAATGCCAGCTTTGACTAAAAGACGGTAGTATTATTTTACAAAAAAAAATTCTGGAAACTCACCAATTACAAAAATTACAAAAAGTACAAAAACACTAAACACTCTTACGTAAATCATTTTGAATTACAAATATTTTCTTTTGTAACTGATTTTTTTACACGTACAAGTATCTATAGTAAACGTCAACCGTTCAATGAAGCATGTACTTGTATAAATATAAAAGAGGTACTAACAATACAATGTTATTAAACAGATCGCGTCAGTGTTCAAAACTTTTTTGTTAATTGTTTATTTATCGCCATTTTTGAGTATTACTAATACAATAACTAAAGCTATTATCGACATCTGCATGTGTAAAGAATTTATTAAACACCAAATGTTGCTTTGTTTAAAAGTTCTATCTCGTATGGATTTTTTTGTAAGCAAAAAAAAGTAACCGATGAATTCTTATACTAAAAACGTAAATGCCGTAATAGTGTAAGTTTATTTAAGAAAAATATTATAGTAACATTGTACTAGATTTTCCTCAAATAATATTTTAGACACACAGTAACCGTTTGTTTTGACAGCCGATACTCAGATTTCTATTTTTCTGTTGCTTTTATGCACATCGCCGAAAAGACAAAACACCGAATAGACACAACGCCAAACTTGTGGTCAAATCGCCGAAAACCTGCTGTAGATAAAACGCCTAAAATTGTCAAAATCTCCGGACCCGGACATATCACCAAAAAGACAAAACGCCGATTGAATATAACGCCGAATTTGTGGTGAATTTATCAAAAACGTATCATAAACAAAACGCCGAAAGTTGTCAAAATATCGAATCTAAGTTTGTAGTCAAATCGCGGAACGTGACCAAACCGCAGAAAAATCAAAGACGAAGCTTTAAAGATCGTGACCGAGCTTAAAACCCGAATACGCCGGAACTCTCAACTTTATCAAAATACGTATGTGAACAAAATGTCGAAGACGGTCAAAGCGCCAAAAATATTTGTTGGCCAAAATGGCGAAGATATCCAAAACGCGGAAATCAATACGTGAACAAAGCACCGAAGGTATCTCTCAAACATACTTTGAAAATAAATATAACGTTAAAGTCCATCTAAAAAAGGTTTCAAAAATAGTTTAACAAATGTAATGTAATGAGTTATTGACTTTTACATATTTATTAAACCATTTTAAGAATCTTCTTTGGATAAACATGTTTATAAAATTAAAAATTATCATGTATTCTGTATTACAGCAATTAGATCATTTTTTAATCAATTTTTTGCACACTAGTAGAAAAATAAGACATTTATTTGAATGTTGTATGGATTTAAATACATATCATCTACGTAAGAACACATAAATCAAACTTAATGTATCATTGCATTTCCACGTTACTTCTTTTAGAGGTGGAAAAAACACCATCACTAGTATGATTAACAAAAAATTCGTAGTTCCGCTGTCACCTACAATAAGTTGTTATGGAGTTAATTACTCAAGCTCCAAAAAGTGCAGCGGAGTCTTTTCAGTAAATGTATAGAGTTGGGTGAGTTCCCATGGCCTAGGCGTTTGTTGGGTGAGTCGTCTTAATACAGAAGGCAATATTTAGGTATTTTAAACATCGTTATGCAGCTTTCTATCCAAATTTTGTATACGAAGAACGATTACATCTTTCAACTGGTGAGTTTTCTTAGTACTTAAAGTTATCTTAATTTTCCACTATTACGTCGAACAATAATCCAACAGTTATTTAGGATATAGACTACCCTATTAAAAATTTCATATAAAATTCACATTGAAACTAATAAAAAACCCATATGCTTCTATTGGGTTTTATAGGACTATTGAAATCTATACGCAGTAAGACACAAACCAGTGGCGGCTGGTGACCAACGCTGAAGGAGGGTGATTTTAACATTAAAACTTTAAAAACATATTCTTATTTAAGAAAAAATGGATATTTCAGGTCAATTTATTTATCTTTAGAATGAGCAAAATGATTATTATTCTTTATAATCTTTTTAATACAAAGTAGCATAGTTTTTAGTATTTTCTTAGGCCAATGACCTAACTGATGAACCGCCACTGATAACAACATATAAACAATCTATTAGTAATTTTGTAATTTACATGTACCTATAAGCAATTTTAGAAATGATTTGGTTGTCAACAAAACCAATAGAAACATTACATGCTATATATGAAATTCCAAATAAAAATATTTTCTATATGCAAATGCCTTTGAAGTTATTTGAACTAAACACGCATGCGTCTACTTGTTCTATGACCATGTTTATTGCCGAGCATATCGCAAGGCTATCTTGTTTTCACAGCATTCTATATATGATAATTAGGTATTAATTTTTGTATTACTTATTATTCTAATAACAATTAGCTACTGTAATTATAGTAAAAAAATTTCATGGAAATGTGTTTAAAATCGATATTTTACACTACGTTAAATTTATCGCCGATAATATAAAAGGCGCCGTTTTTATATTATAAACCTTATGTTTTATTCATTGGCTGTAAGTAAAATTAAAATGAATACTTAATTTTTTGAGATAAATTAGTATCTGAACGTTCGTTAGTCTAGACGCAAATATGTATAGTGTGTGCATTTCCAGATAAAAGCATAATTTGTCCTATTTGCATTTACAAATTGATTGTTATATGATCTGTTGTAAGCGTCGTAGGATTTTGAGTAATTTCTTTTGTGAAAAACCCGGTATTCGAGTTGGTTTTATTCGTTTCGTGTACTTTGGGATTGTTTGAGTAATTTCACGTTAATTTAATGAAGTTATTCAACATTTCTAAATGTATCTTTGTCAATTCAAATTGGTAAGAAAATTTTGTATTCAATTAATTCAAGATTTTACGCTAGTTAAACATCCGTACCTATTCAGCATTTACGTTGATTTGGACATTTCTTTGTCCTAGTAAAATTCCAATTGTTATGAGTTATGTTTCTTTTTGAGATAAAGTATCTAATTTAATATATTTTATTAGAGTTTGTGTTAAGATCGTTTAAAAGAAAAGCAGTCAACGAACTGTGCTTATGCGTGTTAATTAAATCTATTTGCATCTTTTTCCACATCTTTGTTGTACTGCTTTCTTTCACAAAGATTTCTGTCATGGGTTTTTAAGGGAAGTTGTAGTGCACCAAATTTATAAATATTTGATTTTGGTTTTGGGAGGAGGTGGTTCACAAATTTACCAAGCTTCAAAAACATCGGAATGTAAACCAAGTTTTGGGGTGAATCAACCTTTAAAATTAGAGGTATCTGTGGAAATGACGCAAAAATTTTTTAGTTCTGTTGGTTGAAATTTTGTTTCTTCCAACGGAACCTTGTTCATTAACGGCACCCTTCCGATTTTCTTGCAGACATCTGGCAAAAAAATTATTTTAAAGGCCATATATAACAATTTTTTAAAGTGTGTTTTATCGACGTTAATCCTAAACATTTATTAATTTCGTATTATAGTAGTAAGATTTTTGATTTCGTTTTGAAAGAGTTACGGAATATATTTATTTTCTATTAATGCAAACACGGCCGCGCGATTTCTAATATAATTAAGTTTTTCTGTTTGTTTTGTTGTTTATTTCTTTCAATTTTAATTTGTTTGCGTCTACTCAATTAACTTTAACTTATCTTTTTATTATTTTTGATTTTGCTTTAATTTTATTTGTTTTGTGTTATTTTTGTGAAATAAATGTTAAATAGTTAAAATTGTAACAAAGCTTTTATTTCGTCTGCCTTCGCGTTATGTAAATTTTATATTATTTCAGATTTTAGTGTGATAGATTCTGATAATGTAAGTTTTATTTAGGGTGTATCTAACAGGAGCGGGCTTGTGGTTGGCAAGTGCCAGAAGTGCTTTTGAGCTATACGTTTATTTTCCCGATTTTGAGTTTTCCAAAATCATTCACGAATTTCCGAGTGTAACTTATTATCCCGTTTTCACTGAGTACTGGCAAATAACACGTTCATGTTACTTTCCTTCAGGCAATATACTTTTAACAGCTTTTGCACGTAACACTGCATATGCAAGGATGCTTATAGTCTTTTCAACTGTTACTATTAATTTTATTTATTCTTTAAGGATAATGCGGCTATACATACATCCAGGTTAGTGCAAAACTGGATACAGCAAAATAACCTGGATGTGTTACTGTGGTCATCAAATAGCCCTGAATTTAATATTATGGAAAACGTTTGGGGTCAAGTTGTTCGTACCATCCAGGTACGACAGGGAGTCAATTTCATTGCCAGAAACTGCAAACAATCAATTGCCGCTATTGAAACTGGTTGGGTGATGATTATAGGTATATGTGTTTAGTGCGGAAACTTTCGATGTAGAAGGTCGTATTTACATTTAAGGAAACGTAAAAGTGAAATACATGTGTAGAAGTTGAAGAAGATAGTTAGTGAAGGAACTGCTGTTAGTAGGGGTAATAAGAGGGAAGCAGGAGAGAAAAAGGGGTGGGTAAAGGAGGAAGGGTGTAAAATAATAAATAAATTAAGTGAAAAATAGAAACCGTTGTGGAAAAGTATAAAACTGTGATGAACAAGTGAGATTAAGGTGAATAAACAGGATAATCGAGAAGGTCAGCGATAAAAGATAACCTACATTAATAGAAACTATTACATTTAAATTAAAAGATTAAAGCGAAATTACTACAAGTGGGGCGTTTTAAAACACGAAAAATAAGAAAAGAAGGTAAGAAGGAATTTAAAAAAAAACAAAATAGAAAAAAAATTTTTAAATAAAAAAAATAAATAAATAAGAAATAAAAAAAGGGAAAAGGAATGAATAAAAAGAGAGAGAGGAAGATGAAAAGGAAAAACAACAAATGTTTGAGAGAAGGAAGAAAACAATAAATTAAAAAGATAATGGAGTAAATCGAAGGAAAAACCGCAAGGACAGAAGGAGGAAGGAAAGAAATGGAGGAGTTAAAAGAATTAATGAGACAAATGATAAAACAGATGGAAAAAGATATGCAAAGAATAAAGCAAAAAATTAAAGAAATGAAAAAGAAATAGGAAACAGAGAAAAGAAATGGAAGAAAGAAAAGAGGAACTGGTGGAGCGAATAGAAAAATTGGAGAAAAAGCAGAAGACAAAGAAAGATGGAAAAAGAAGAATAATATTGTGATAAAGGGGTGGAGAAGTGAAGAACCGCAAAAAGATGTAGCATTGATGCTGGAAGAAAAGTTAAATGTAAAAGTAGAAGTGAAAACAGTGATAGTAATAAACAAAGAGAAGAAAAATGAGATGGTTGTGGTGGAAATGAAAGGATAAGAGGAAAAGCAGAAGGTAATGGCGGAGAAGAAGAAATTAAGGAATACAAGAATATATATAAGTCACGATTTGACATGGGAAGAAAGAAGAGTGCAAAGAGAAATAATGAACATAGCGGTGAAAAAAAGAGCGGAAAGGAAAAGAGTATAGGTAGGATACATAAAAATTGAGATAGACGGAGGCAGATACATATGGAACGACAGGGATAGGGGCCTGAGCAGAGAACGGGGAAAGAAAATAGGTAACCTAAAGGCAAAAAACTAAAGAGCAAAATGGAGGGGATAAAGGAGAGAAAGTTGACGAAATGGCAAAGAAAAGGAATAATGAGAGAGGAAAAAGGAAAAGAAGGAGGAAAAAAAGTAAGGAAGAAGCACAGGGAGAGGGGAGTGAGCTGGGAGTATTGTTTTGGAACGTAGCGGGAATAAAAAACAAGGAACAGGATTTTTGGAAGTACATCAAGGAACAGGATGTACTGGGATTACAGTAGACATGGATGGAAGAAAAAGAATGGGAGTGGTGGGTAAAAGAGTTGCTGGAGAAATTTGAGTGGGTTGGGTTGAGTTAGGAAAAGAAAGAGAAAGTGCAACAGAGAAAAGGAGTTGTAGAAAGGAACATACAGTGGGGAAAAACAAAAATAAAAGTAGAGACGGTTTAGAGCAGTAGAATGAAAGACACAAGTAAAAACATAGAAAAGGTGATAGAAGAGAGAGAGGAGGGATTGATAATAGTAGGAGGGGACTTCAACGCAAGAATAGGGGAAGATGGGGGAATGCAAGAAAGAAAAGGGACGGGAAAGAGACAAACAAAGGACAAGGTGATAAATAAAGATGGAGAAAAACTGCTGGAAATGTGCAACGAAAAAGGGTGGGAAATAATGAACAGGAACAGAGAAGAAGAAGGAATGGGAAAATTTACGTACATAGGAGGAAGGGGAGAATCAATAATAGATTTTGTAATGACAAATGAAGAAGCTGGAGAAAAGGTGAAGACATTTAAGGTGGGAGAAAGGGTAGAGTCAGACCATCAACCACTGGAATTGACAATGGAAGGAAGAGAAAGAGAAGAGAGAGAAGAAGGTGAGGAATACATAACAAAAAAAGGTGAACAGAAAAGGGAATAAAACGATATAAAGAGAGAATGGTGGAGAAAGCAACAAAGAAAATCAGATTTAGAAAGTGGAAGAGGGAGAAAACAGGATGGAAAAAATGGCGGAATAGAGAATGCAAGGAAGCAAAGCAAAATGCAAGGAGAGCTTTAAGACAGTGGAAAAAAGGGAGGAACGAAAAAGAAGAATACAAAGAAGCAGTAAAAATATACAAGAAAACATGCGAATGAGAGAAGGAAGAAAACAAAAAAAAAAACCAAGAGAAGCAGATCAAAGGAATAAAAACGGAAAAAGATGTATGGAAGTACCTAAAGAAGGAAAGGAAAAAAAAAACATGACGACAAAGAGAATACAAATTAAAGAATGGGAGATATATTTTAGGAATCTTTTGGGAGGGGAAGAACAAAATTAGAAAAAAGAAAAGACGCGGTAGTAAGACAGGAAGAAGGAGATAGGGATAGAATAAATGAAGAAGAAGTAATAGAGGCGATAAAGAATATAGAAAAAGGAAAGGCGACAGGAGAAGATGGGATACAAGGAGAAGAGTGGATATACGGGGGAGAAAGTGTAGCAAAAAGGATGCCGGAAATACTAAACAAAATATGGAAAAGGGAAGGATTCCCGGAGAGATGGAGAAAGGGAATAATATGCCCAATCCATTAAAAAGGCGAAAAAAAATAAAGTCAAGAATTACAGAGGGGTAACGTTGTTAAGCACGGCATACAAATTATATGCGACAGTACTACAAGGAAGACTACAGAAGGACGTAGAGGAAAGAAGTTTGATAGCAGACGGACAAGCGGGATTCAGAAAAGGAAGAAAAGCGATAGACAACATATATATACTGAAACACTTGGCAAATAAAGAACTAGAAAAAAAAAGAGGGAAAATGGTGGCACTATTCGTAGATCTAAAAGCTGCTTTTGACAAAGTGAATAAGGAAAAACTGTGGGAATACATGAAGAGAAAAAAAATCAATGAAAGATTAAAACAAAGAATAGAGGAAATCTACGAAGAAACGAGGAGCAGGGTTAAAGCGAATGGGGAAGAGAGCGAGCAATTCATCACAAAGAGAGGGTTGAGACAGGGATGTCCACTGAGCCCAAGCCTGTTCTCGGTATATACGGGGGATCTGAAAGAGACAATGAGAGGACAACAGACAGGAGGGAAAGTGGTAGGGAAAGCGAAGGTATGGTCGTTGGCGTATGCGGATGACATAGTGTTGGTGGCTAAGGAGGAAAAGGAAATGAAAGAAGTGATGAAAACGCTGAAAAACATACATGAAAAGAAAAAGAAATGGAAGTAAACACGGAGAAAACAAAAATAATGGTATTTAGAAAAGGAGGGAGAAAAAGAAAAAGAGAGGAGTGGAAATGGAGTGATGAGGTAGTGCAATAAATGAAGGAATTTACATACCTGGGCTACACGATGAAGCAGGATAATAAGGAGGGAGAACACATAAAGGAAAGAGTGAGGAAAGGAAACAGGTTAATAGGACAAGTGTGGGGTGTGGGGGGAAAAGTGTTCGAGATGGATATAGAAAAAAGAAAGCTGTTGTTTTAAAGGTTCATAAAGAGGGTGGTAATGTATGGAGCGGAAATATGGGGATGGAAGGAGTGGAGGGACGTAGAAGGGCTACAGGAAAATACTGGAGATGAGTTTTGGGACTGGACAGAGATACACCGGGGTAGATTGTGAGAGAAGAGGTACAGGTAGCAAAAATAAGAGTAGAGACAGGAAAAAGGGCCATAAAATACGAGGAAGAACTGAGGGAAAGAACAGAATGCAAAATACTGCAAGAATGTTGGAAAGAGATAAAGGGAGGAAAAGTGAAGTACGGACAGGAGGGCAGAGAAGAGTATTACAAAAGAAACGGGTACGCGAGAGAAGAAGTGGAGAGATTAAGAGAAGAGGGAGTAGGGGTAAGGGAAGAAATAATAAGGAGAGATAGGGACATCGAAAAACAAGAAAGATGGACAAAGATAAAAGAGAGCAGATATAATAGGAATTATAGAGATATCAAGGGTGAAGGGGTGCCAGAATATTTAAAGAATATAGAGAATAAAAGCAACAAAAAGAAAAAAATGATAGCACGGTTCAGATCTGGCAACGAGGAGTTAGGTAACAAATATTAGAAAAAAGAAGAAGAACAGATGTGCAGACTATGTGGAGAAGAGACGCAGGACCACATGAGAGAGAAATGCAGTGAATTAAGAGAAGAGGTTATGAAAATAGAAGAAATCGTATTGTAGTAAAGCAGGATATGAGCAGAGCTGGGCAGTAGTTAACTACAAAGTAGTTAAGCTACTAATCTAACTACTTTATTGTTCACGATAGTTGTATTCCATATATTCAAGTTACTTTAATTTAATAATTTAACTGTAGTTGGAATAAATTACTTTTTTCGTGTAATCGTATTTAAAAAGTAGTTAGGTACCTTTTTTTAAAAAAATACAAAAATATAGTTAAACTACTTTGTTAATAGCTTAACTACTTTACTAGTAATTAAACTACTTTATTAACGGCTTAAATTACATGCAATGGCTACAATTATTCAGCTTGCATTGCAGTTTCGCAAGTTAAAACGTGTCCTTCAAGCGATGAATGGTAACGCAGAAGTAAACATAGATGTAAAGACTATTCAAAAAATTGTTATAAATGCAGCAAACCTAATTTGTTTCGAAATGTTAAATGCCATTGATCTAAACGTAAACCAAGTATTACTTCAACAAAATGAAGACTTTTTTATTTGACCTGGTTTGTCTAAAAAGTTACACATTTTTTTCTGATACTGAAAATGAACATGCTCACAAAACCAGAAGAATAGAACTGGAATTGTTAAAACACCTGGAAGATAACAGAACTCATATATCTTTGTCAGATGATTATAAGATTATTAAATTAAAGGTTTATTTTATTAATTTATTTTTTGAGAATTTGTAATAAAATAGATATACATGATAATAGAATAAGAGTACCTACTTAAGAACTGTTTTATTGTTTTCGTGTGGGCGTGATTGATTTCCTTTGTCTTCTTTAATGTAATAATAATTCAGTGTCTATAGGTACTTATGTTTATATGACTGAAAGTGGTATAACATAAATCGTCTCAGAACTACATTTTCTACAAGTAGTTGAAAAAAAAACTTATATTTTAGAATACAACTGTTGAGTAGTTAGTAACCTAACTACTTTTCGATTTACGGTAGTTAGTAGTTAGTAACTTACACTACTTTTAAAAAGTAGTAACTTTAGTTAGTAGTTAACTACATTTACAAAGTAACTTGCCCAGCTCTTCTGAATATGAGTGACATCGGAATTATAATTTCATGCTAGTGATGGTGCCTTTCTCGCCCCTAAAGGAACGTAACGTATAGAAATTCAATGATACATTAAGTTTTATATATTTATTCTTACGCGAAAATTATACCCGTTTATTTATACACGAAATAATTATTTTGTATAAAAATAAAATTCAGCAAAAATCTTTTTTGACACAAAATCATTCCACTGTTAATAATTCTTCATAAGTGTGTTAGCAATTATGCATTTAAAACATTTGTTATAATTGCCTTTCTTTGACACCTCTACCAAAAAGTTTATAATGCACTGTTTCAATATAGAACTTTTATTTACACATAAAATGGAGCATATTGTTCCAAATCATTAAAAAATAAATTTATATTGATTTTTTAGTTTTTGCCTTCTGGTATTGTCAATGTTTATTATTTGTCTAATTTAAATTTCTTGCGCAGCATCGCAAACGGCCACGAATGATTGCTGATCGGCATTCGCTAGCCTAGTTTACATCGTTAACTATTTCAATCGACTAATCAAGGATTCCCGTTTTTTGTTTAGTTGAGTGTACTATAAAATGGGCGTATATTGTTCGTTAGGTATGTACATACGCTGTACTTATGTTATAGAAGTAATGTAACAGCTTATTAATCAACTGTGTAAACACATATACATATCAAATATGGATTTGTTATATAAATATTAACACTTGTAATATTACAGTTATACATATATCAACGCCGCCTTATATACAGTGTTGTGCATTATCTAGATGAAATTATATAGATAATTCATCTAGATAATTTTTCATCATCTTTTTCCTTATCTAGATAAATGTATTGAACATGATTATCTTAGATGATCTTTCGGTTATCTATCATGAAATTATCTAGATGATTTTTTAAAAGTAACGTACATTTTTTTGTTTAGATTTGTTGTTTTGTAATTTTTATCCAGATCACTAACTAAAATAATCGCCGTAGATGTTTCGCATTTTTGCAGCTCTTCTGCTGACAAAAACTAGACTCACATGACCTTGAGCGTAAATACATGCAATACGAGATATAAACAAAAACACAACTTAAATTACTTTTTGAAACTGAACCAATTGCTTGCGATAAGTATCTTATCGTCTTTAGAAACAATAATAAGCTTTTTGATATACGTATGTACATTTATTCAATACATTATCTTGCACGATTCAAACATTGAGATTAACAACTACTAATTCTGTAGTTTTGAAAATGTAATTAGTTGAAGTGCCTACACAGCAAAACTATTCCCAAATAATAAAAATGCTTGATTGAAAAAGAGAAAATTCATGACTTTTTGAGCAGTTGAAAGTGACAAACCACGATACACGTGATTTAGAGTTCTTTTAGAAGACTATTTGAGTCATGGAGCTTTTAGCTTACTCATCTTTAAATCAACTTCTTGAATAAGTAATATTAACGTTAAATTAAAGTCGTAATAAGATCCTAATGTAGACCGCGTAGAATAAAAACGCTCCTATATAAATCTATGATGTAAATTATCATATGAGTACAATTACTGACAACCTGTCAAATATAATTAACAAAACTGCAGAGCAAAAATGCTTTTTTTACATTTGGATTTGTTGCACTTACAATTACAAAAAGTACTGAGCAGAGCATAAACTGTTTAAAATAACCCAAATTTTTTAGAAGAAACAAAACTGCTTGCCTTTTTTTAAGAGACAATAAAGCTAATTCTTTAAGTGATCGCTGATGTAAGCTGCTCAAAATTTAAAATATAATAAATTTTTGCGGATTAGTTGGTTTTTTGTGAAAAATTTGCTTAAAATATCGAACTACAAATGATAAACTTAATTTTAAAAAGAAAAAGCAATCATTCAGGGAGTGTGATTAACGGCTATGAGCGATAATTTTTTAATCTTTTATAGGTTCAAACTGACGTCGATATCAAAGCCAGATTTTTCCTAATTAGGTATTACAAAAGAAAACTAATTAAGTTTACTAGACACTTATCCATTTGTGAAAAAGTTATTGATTAAACATATCAATTTCGGCGCTAATTGAAAGACTATAGTCCTGATTCCTAATAGTGTAAGTTTTGCTTAGCAATGAAAATTTTGAAAGGACCATATTATCCTATCATATTATTGGTTAGCTTAAAACTACTAACCAATGATATAACAGGATTTTAAATTTAATCGTAGGTTAGTTAATTTAGAGTTTAATTTTTAATGGTGAAACCAAGCCTAAATCAATAAAATTTCTGTCATGTTTTTTTCGATAATTATTTTTTTTTCAATTTCTCTTAGTTTTTTAGTTAGTTAATTTAATAAACAATGGATTGGTAATGATGATGATAATTAAATGGTAACAATTAATTATTACCTGTTTGTACTTATTTGAAAGAATCATCTATCGTATTATCTACGTAAATTATAGATTATCTTATCTATTATCTAGATAAATTCTTCAACTTTTATCTAAATCGTTATCTAGATAAAAAATTGGAAATTATCTATTATCTCATCTAGATAAAAGTTTAATTATCTATGCACAACACTGCTTATATAGGGAGCATTAAAATTTTAAAGTTATGTTACAATTTGTAATATATAAGATACATATTACAAAATATTTATGAAACACATACTATGTTAATATAAATTATGAAATATATTTATTCCATCTCAAATGTATTTGTTAATCTTCATTATGATTTCACAAGACGATACGAAGATATTTTAAGTTTGGTTAAATTCTATAAAAAGTGCTTATTCAAACTTCTGTAGTAAATATCTTCAGGAATAGTTAGTATTCGCCTATTCGTTTGCGAGTCCATCATTGTTGTGAGTCTTCCTGGACAAAAAAATCACTTTGAATTCCTCATCTGCATTTCGTAAAGCCCTCCCCAAGAGGTATTACAAATTATTGTCATTAATTTTAAAAATAAGACTATAAGCAGCGTTTAGTAATTCAGATTGCTCATAGAAAATAAACATATGCAAAACGATAATTGAATAGTTGGAAAAGTGCAATTTTGCTGGAAAGTCCCCACAAAGCCTCCGAGGATGCGCCCGTTCTAATATTTTAAATATTAACAGTTTTTGAAAATTTAACCAAAAATTGTATTAAAAAATATTTGCAGCTCTGCTTTCATACCATTTATAAATAAAACATTTTTGTATAATTTATTTCGAATACATAAATATAGTCGTTACATTATTTTATAAAAAGGTAAATCTCGTAATAGATTAAAAATCATAAAAAAATGTAAATATATTAAAAATGCACTGTATAATACAAATATAATTTATTCTTGATTTACTAACTTATAAAAATGGGAATTGATATCAGACAATAAATCATTAGGAGAGTCAAATTCAAGAACTTGACCATCGCCCATCACAAGCACCCTATCACAATCTAATACAGTCTGTATCCTATGAGCTATTATAATTACTGTGCTTTTTCTAAACGATGTTTGTAACGTTCGCTGAATTAATCGATCCGTTGTGTGATCTACATTCGCAGTAGCTTCGTCAACACAAAGAATCTAGCAAAACCAAATAAGTTACACTTTAATCAACAAAATGTTTGTGTTACCCTTGTGTTGTGCAGTACGGCCCTTGCTAAACAAAATAGTTGTCTTTGACCTACAGATAAATTCGATCCAGATGATGTTATTTGATAGTCTAGGCCACCTAAACGTCTTACAGTTGGAGTTAAATCTACCTTATTTAAAGCAGTCCATAAATCCGAATCTGAAAATTCCTTTAACGGATCTAAATTTTCTCTAATGGTCCCAGTAAATAAGAATGGTTCTTGAGGTATACAGGATAAGCGTGATCTAAAAACAAATTGAAACTTTTGGTTTGTACATAAGAAACAGTTACCTTAACATAGATATCGGTATATGAGCAATGTTAGTTGAATCGATGGTGATTGATCCACTATGAATTTCCGATAATCGGAAAAGGGCAACAAAAAGAGAGCTTTTTCCTGCGCCAGTTCTACCAACAATACCAATTTTCTCAGCAGGCCGTGTTTCAAATGTAACTCCTTTTAATGCTGGCGCTAAATGTTCTCTGGAATAATTCAGTTTATTTCAGTTTTGTTAGTTTAGCAGTAGGTTACCTGTATCTCAAAATAACGTTATTAAAACTAACTACTCCTTGAAAAGGCCAAGCGTAAGGTGGATCAATTATTGATGAAACAGTTTCTGGTTCCAGTCCTTCAATGTATTGAGTAATTCTTTCTACTGAAATCATCTCACGTTCTGTTTCAGTAAAGGCGTTTACAACTCCACTAAGAAGACCAGTTACTGACAATGCGTAAGAGATAGCCAATCCAACTAATCCTATCGATATAGAAGCTATACAATTATGTAACTTAAATCTAACTCATATTACCTGGATCTGCAACATCAAATTGATGCTGGATAACTGCTATGAACCCTACACCAGTTACCATCGCCACACCTATAAATTGTAGCCTTAAGCCTAGCCAACGTGCAGCTACCTGGCTAGCATATTGAGCTTTGATGTTAGCTTCAATGTTTTCTTCATTGTCTCTTTTAAATCTTTGCGTAGCCCTAAATGCTCTAACTGTTGGCAATCCTGTAGAAAAGAACCGAACTCAAAGTGAACATTGTTCGAGAATATTTTTACAAGCTTCGAACTATGATTAAACTATTGTTTCCTCAAATTGAACCTATTGTTCGACAATATTTTACAGAATTCAAACTAAAATTTACAAATTTTTTTTAGAGTAAACATTAAATAATGAGGTACTAATAGCTTAACTTTAATTAATAATTAAAAAAATGCAATGTTACACGTCAATAGTTGCAAGTAAGGTAAGGTCAGATAAGTGTAAACGCATTTTTGTAAAGTCTACTTTGTTCTATTATCAATAATAAACTGATACAGCAAAACAGTTACATTTAGACTATGTTATTAAACAGAGCTTTCCAAAAATATTGATTAGAAATGTGTTGCTTTTTATTTTCTTATTATAAAACGTTAATTAGATGTCGAAGTCAAAATTTACACTTTCCCTTCAAAAGGGGTAAGTGTAAATTCTGCTTCTAAATATCGTGTAAGTTTTATTAAACAAAAAATGGGGTAAGTATAAATTGTATAAACTTTTTTACATATGAAGAAAACGTCAGATTAAAAAAAAATGTTTATTTCTAAATGCTACAAAGTAATACAGTTATCGAAAAAAATGCAAGTTAAATACCCATTACATACAACAAACGTTAATACTTCAAAATAAACAAAAATACGTTATAAACATGTTACGAAACGGCATAGTTATCAAATTGAACCGAAAAACTTAATTTTTCCCAGTGATCTATTGCAGGATCGGGAAGCAGTCGTTCTATATCATTTTCATCTATTAAAGACGTATCTTCTACTTGGAGCCAGATAAATCTGTCACCCTTTGTTTTTCTAAGAAAAGATCATCCTGTTTTCCAATGATCTTACTTATAAAGTATTTAACTGACTTTTTCGATGTGAAACCAAGCAGAACATATGAATTTACAGACAGAGCTTTTGGAGCACTATTAAAGTGATGTTCTATTTGTTCTTCTTGCTCTGCTTCCTTTTCAATACCTTCAAAATAATTTTCATCATTTGAGGAGTCATCAAGCCTTACTTCACATTCTGATTCACTACTACTACTATCACATTCTTTTCGAGGTACTGTTTGATTTTTTAGTTTCTTTGTAGAGCATGCTTTGTTTTTTGGGTGTGATATTTGTTTTTTGTAGTTCACTAGCGTTTGGAGTAGTTATAACATCCTTCTTTGTTATAAATTGTGCCCCTAAAGCAGTATTTTGAGATTACTTTACAGTTCGTAACAAGATATCTTCAAAACTTTCAGCTTCCAAAGATGCACATGGAGAATTGTTTGCTATTTTAGCATTAATTGTGCCTTTATATTCCTTTTCCCATCTTTTAAGATTATTCGGATCAAATTTATATTTGGATACAACGTCTGCATTGTATAGATATATACCAGCTTTCCGAAAACCACTTAGTATGACTTCAATCCTTATTTTTTTCAAAGTTTTAGCAACTAGATTAGAAAAGATCTTTTTGAGTATTTTACGACCAATGTTATGTCATTGTCATTTTGTTATTTCCATGTCCCAATCCGTCTTTAAAGACTTAAAAACAGCCAGATCTAGTGGCTGTAATAAATGACAGGAATGCGGGGAAAGTTTTAAAACAGTAATATTATTAGATCGAGCTAAATCAGTTACCCGTTCATCAACATGTGTGCTGTGACCGTCGTATATCAATAAGACAGGGCGAACATCTCCAATAGTTTTCATAAAGTTCATTTTAAAAAGTTTAAAAATACATCGCTTTCTTTTAATAATTGAAAATAATTGTGATTAACAAACGGGTCACACATTTTTTTCCTCGCATATTCCACAGCTTGTGGTTTCTTTATTGATAAATTATGACGTTTCTTAAATGCAAGGAACCATTCCTTTCTAGGTACACTATTTTTAAAAGCTGTAGTGATTTTATTTCTGGATACATATTGTAACGAATTTTATTATTAAAACTAATTTATTTAAACTACTAAAAATATTTTTACTTATACTAGAAATATGTACACTTTTAAATTGACCGAACTAATTAAAACTAATAATATTTAATAAAAACACTTACACTATGATTTACACGAAGATAAGATAAAGTCCGCGGATAGCTTCACACACTTGTTTACACTAAAGTCACGTACTTCGTAGATTTAATTATAACACGCGTTAACGACTTATTTATTTAGACTTGAATAATCTTAACACCGCTGTCTTCGCATTACGGCAATAACTGACCTACGATTTGTTTCGTCGGTATATATACACATTTTAAAATCATTCTCGAGTGTTCCATATCTTTCGATATACGTTCTAGAAGATGGATAACAACTTCGAGAAGGCTCTTGAATTTGCGAATCACTTCTCGAACGTTTCAATATTCAGTCACAACATTAATCCTTCCTTCCTGGACAGACCGAAACCCCATTTTTCCATTTCTTTCAAATAACTAGCTAACTTTTTCTCTTCTTCAATAGGAATACTTAGATCACTACCCTGGGTTGAGCTTTTTTGGCCTCTTTTACTGTAACATGAGTGTAAAGAATAGCTTTAGGAATGTTATATGCACGATGAGCATGATGAAGTGTCATGTTGTTATTCTCGATTTCCAGAATGGCCTTTTCTAAGTCCTCTTTAGAATACTGAGTGGCTCGTTGACTCTTCCGTATGTAATTACGCACCATGCCGACTGAAAATTCCACAATTGTGTAAGTTCACACTTATACCACTACTTGTTGAATTCTTGTGTACACTTGCCCCGTTGTAGTAAAAAAAATAGGGTAAGTGTAAATTTTTTCATAATTTGAGATCATATATCTTAAATTATGTTAAAATAATACAGTAATTTCAACATGTTTGTTGTTGCTGATGTACAGAGATTGCACCTTACCTGGATAAAAATTATTAAAAAACAGATTACCCAAACTTTCTGTTAAATAACACAATCTCGTTAATACCGCAGCAAAGTTTCTACTAAAATGACGAAAATCACAGTTGTCAAAACCGGCTTGTGAGATGCGCAGGTGTAAGCGATGCATAGTTACACTATTTTACACTAGATAGCAGATAAAATACTATAACTGATTTAATTTTATTTATGCAGTTTACACTTACCCCTCATTTACTCTTACCTGACCTTACCTTAAGTATACAGTGTGCCCGAAAAGTATGGAATATATTATACAGGTCGATAAATATGCACTTTACACGAAAAAGTTGTAAATAAAAGTTGTTTATCACTTAGTTATCTACCACCTGGGAGATATCAATTTAAATTTTTGCTGTAAACAAAATCGCAACGAATAACATTTACATTTTTTTAAATGGCAAGGCACGTCTTTATTATACTCATTTGATAGAGTCTTTTTTTCTCTTTTCAACCATATGAGACTTGAATACCTTTACATCAAAAAATTTTCAGGAAAAACAAGGACATGTCTAACAAACTTATTTTACTGAGCAGTATTAATCAGGTACGTAATATGTAGCATTGAAACAATTGAATGCACTTTAGAACACTGTCACACTTTGCTATTTGTTAGTGCTTGAAATATGGCTCAATTATCTGAGAAACATAGAATTGAAATTTTAATGATTCTTGGATATGGAGATAGAAGAAGAACCCAAGACGAAGTATGTAATTTATTTAATAACTTGCATCCAGAATTAAACATTTCGCAGTCCACGGTAAGCAAAATTTGGCGGAAATTTCAAGAGACAGGTTCGGTGAAAGATGCGAGTAGAACAGGTAGACTTTTGTCATTAAGTAATGTGGAACGAGAAAATGTGTTCTTGTCTGTTGAGGAAAATCCACAAATTTCTGTTCGGCAAATTGAGACCATAATTTGAATAAATCGGCTGTACATGACGTTTTAAAAAAAGAAAAATTTCATCCTTATAAAGCTTGTGTAGTTCAAGAATTATTATTTGAAGACGATTTGGACAGAAGGCTGGAGTTTTGTGAAACAATAACAAACAAACTTGAACGAGATGCACATTTTCATAAAAATATCCTTTTTACTGATGAGGCCACGTTTTGTTTAAACGGCACAATTAACAAACAAAACACACGTTACTGGTCTTCACAAAATCCTCACGGGTATCTAGAAGGACACACCCAATACCAGCAGAAAGTCAACGTCTAGGTAGGAATGATTGGAGGTCAAATTTTGGGGCCATATTTTTTTGAAGATAGTTTAACGGCGAATATTTATCTCGATTTCTTAAGATTTGAGTTAGTTCCTGCTTTGGCCGAGTTATTTCCACATGAAGTAGATCCAGATATACCTCGTAACAGAATATGGCTTCAACAAGACGGGGCATCTCCACATTTTGGAATTAATGTCCGCCACTTTCTTAATAATACTTTTCAAAATACATGGATAGGCAGAAGAGGTACGATAGAATGGCCTGCTCGCTCGCCGGATTTAAGTCCACTAGATTTTTTTCTTTGGGGCTATATTAAAAGCAAAATTTATGTTGAAGATTTGAAAATTCGCATTAGAGTTGAGATAAGAGCTATAACTCGAGATATGATTTCAAAAGCAATCGATGGTTTTAAAAATCGAATTTACCACTGTCAAATTAGGAATGGTTTACATTTTGAACATTTATTGTAAGTTTAGTTTAAATACATTTTTTTGTTATAACAATTTTATGTACAGATATTTAAAGTTTAATATTTGCTATTGTGACAGTGCATTCAATTGTTTCAATACTACATATTACGTACCTGATTAATACTACTCAGTAAAATAAATTTGTTAGACATGTCCTTGTTTTTCTTGAAAATTTTTTGATGTAAAGGTATTCAAGTCTCATATGGTTGAAAAGAGAAAAAAAGACTCTATCAAATGAGTATAATAAAGACGTGCCTTGCCATTTAAAAAAATGTAAATGTTATTCGTTGCGATTTTGTTTACAGCAAAAATTCAAATTGATATCTCCCAGGTGGTAGATAACTAAGTGATAAACAACTTTTATTTACAACTTTTTCGTGTAAAGTGCATATTTATCGACCTGTATAATACATTCCATACTTTTCGGACACAGTGTATATATTTTGTTTCTTAAAATAATCGTGTATCAAAACCAATATTCAATATTGTCAGTGGTTAAAACTTTAGTTGCCGTCAGCAATATAACAAAAAACGCATAAGATAAGGATATAATCATTATGATAAATTTGTCATTGTAAACCAGTCTTTTTGGATGCGGTTTAAAATCAGTCAGTAGTAGTGTATTGTTAAATAAGGATAAGAGTATACGGTAGACCGCTAGCGAAGCAAACAATGTACCACATCGAAGCATTTTTGTTGTTTTTTTGGTTATGAGCTGCTCTTCAACTCAAAGTTGTTTTAAGTTTGTATTAAAATAGATAACGCCAAAAAACGCGTTGTCATTAAATATCTTTGCATGAAAGGTTTAAAAAATGAATAAGTTAATGTTTTAGGCGACTGTGCTGCTTCGTACGCAATAATAAAAAACTGGGTGGCTCAGTTCGAACGCGGTCGTATGAGTGTGCAAAATGGACATCGGTCGAGATACTCTAAAAGTCTCACTACTCCAAAAAAAGTCACTAAATTCAGGATATGCTGAAAAAAGATGACATTTCAAAACAGCAGTATGCAATATCGACATAAAATATATCAGCTAAAATTGACAAACTGAAGTTTGATTTGCTTCCGCACCCTCCGTATTCTCCCGATTTGGCTCCCTGGAAGAAGAAGTCCAAGCCGCCGTTAAAGGCTACTCTACTGAACTTGAAGAAAACACCTTTCACGATAGGATAAGAGCACTGAAACAGCGTTACAAAAAATCTATTGCCCGTTTAGAGAATTATCTTAAAAAATACTTTTTTTTGTAAACGAAGAATCGTTGTTGCACTGTTAATAAACTACTTAATTATTACTTGTACAACAACAACATATAAAGCAAAAGACGTCAAATAATTAAAATGTAAAAAATTTAGTACGACCAGTAACATGCGATTGCTCAAAATCGTCTAAATAATCACGCACGAGAAAAAATTACTGACCTTATTCTATAATAATAAAATAGACAAACAGCTATACCTTGAATTGTTTCGTTAAAATGATTATATATTGGTGATAATGTAGTGCTTGATAACCTTTTCAGTTCTCTTGAAGTCAGTCGATAATAATATTGTAACCAATGGTATACTGGTATTAACGGTACTAGTACCAAACATAACCAAGGTAGTCCATAAATAGTAAGAATTACTGAACCTATAAGAACGTTATTTCAATTATTTGTTTAACGATAATAAGTACCCACCAATTACTGCAAAAAGTTGAGCTAATAATATATTTAAAATAAAAGGAAGAGAATCATCTGCTGTGTAAGTGTCGCTCGAAAATCTGTTTATTATTCTGCCTATTGGAGAAATATCGAAAAATGACACTTTTGACTAAAAATGTGGAAATATTATTAGTAATTGGTAAAATTAAATAAAACGCACCCATATAACAGATCGCAATAATTGCTTATGAATCTTATTTGCTGCAGATACCCCACCATATGCAAACAAAAGGCTCTAAACAATGTAAACAATGAATTCGCAACAGCCAAACAAACATAAATTATTAAATAATTATTCAGTTCTCCTCCAGTCATAGTAATCCAAAAAGGCGACGATAATACCATTTCATTGTCGTTCAAAGTTGAACTTGAATTGGTATTATTGGAGTTTTCTTCGTTTGAAACCCAATACGAAAGCCACCAATCAGTCATATTTCTTGAACTTTGCATTAAAATTAGTGATAATAGAATTGCCAAACCTAATAAATTTCCAATTGCACTCCAATATTTTAAATAAACTCCGATTTTAACTGTTCCCGTTTCACGATTTTCTTCATTGAGTAAACTATCTTCGTCGACAACAGTCTCTCTATCGATACTATCAACAAACGAACTTGAGATATCTGATTGAATGCTGTTATCTAGTTCTAAGTCAATTGGAAGAAATTCGTCGATGTTTGACAGTACTTCTGACGGTCTTCCATGTTGTTTCACACAACCATTAGCCATAACAATAATTGAATCAGCT
Source organism: Aquatica leii (assembly GCA_035610365.1). Lineage (NCBI taxonomy): Eukaryota > Metazoa > Arthropoda > Insecta > Coleoptera > Lampyridae > Aquatica > Aquatica leii. The sequence goes on along the minus strand of CM069432.1, from coordinate 205,065,339 downwards.
TGAACTAAATATTTAACATGATGTGTACATAAAACTCTAGTTTTTCTTTTTAAAAGACCCATAACACAAAATTTGAAAATATGTTTTGCTACTTTGCTGTCCACGGCAGATACAATGTCGTCTAGTAAGTATATAGATTTATCTTGGTATACTGCTCTAGCTAATGCTATCCTTGCTTTCTGGCCACCTGATAATGTAGCTCCACCTTCGCCAACTCCAGTAAGATCGCCAGCCGGAAGCAAAAGTAAATCTTCATCTAAACAACACGCATGTATTATACTTTTATATTTCTCTCTGTCAAACGTCTTTCCAAATAAAATATTATCCCTTATTGTTCCATGTTGTAACCAAGGCTGCTGAGTAACTAATCCAAAACCTTGGTCTAAATCAGACACCGCGATTAAGCCATTTTGTTTCGAAATTTCAGCTAGAATCGCAGCTAGCAAAGAGGATTTACCGCTTCCAACAACTCCCATCACGCCAACAAACTCACCCTGAAAGATTTATTGCACATAATCTACAATTATTTAAATGTTAATACCTTTTTTATCAAAACGTTAATATTATTTAACTTAAACTGCTTTAATTCGTTTGCAGATTGTTGAGCAACTTCAATTTTTTCAGATTTTTTTCCCTTTCCTTTGTCCTTAAAATCTTTCTTTTTTATTTTATGGAGAGCAGCAATTTCTTCCTCGGAAAGGGCTTTTCCCCAATTAAAAAATGCACTCCTTATAATTACGTTGTAATCCGGATGTTCGTTCATAATTGAATTGCAATAATATTGATCTGTATCTAAATCGTTTAACTAAAAATAGTAAGAATTAACAAAGTAGGTTTGGAATAAAAAAATACATACATCAAGCAACCGCTGCAACCTCTTAATAGAAACCCATGCTTCGGTTATTCCGTTTAAAACCCATGGGAAAGCGTTCAGTGGACTTATCAGCATGTTAACCAATGCCATGCTTGTAAATACTGTTGCTGCTGTTAGTTTATTTCCCATTAAAACGTAACTTCCAAACGTTAAAATAGAGATAACAACTGGAGTTGTTGCCCAAAAGTATACGCAAAGAGCGTCTAGATATTTTCTATATTTCAAATACTTTAATTCCCCGTTTCTTATCTCTGGAATTTCACAATATCAAAAGCAAAACCACAACAAAAAATAAACTTTAACTGGTAACAAGCAGTAAGCAGAAGCCTCAACGAGATACGTTTTAAAAAAATATTTTCTATCAAGAAATAATTTCTTCCTGGATGCTTAAAATATAAGCTTTACGGTAGCCTTAAATCATAATCATCAATGTTGCCCAAAAGTCCAATATGCAAAAAAACTCATGGTATCATTACTTTTCTGAGAATTCCAATATCGACGTTGAGCCTCCTGCCTCGATTCATTGACGTTGACTACGCCCTTGCAAACAATTACTGATAAAAAATTTTGGGAAATTTTGTTTCTCCACAACCATTACGAAATTTAATTATTATTCTAAACACTTTACTAAGTAAACATTCTCAAACATTTGTCGGTTTATTGCAATTAAATATTTGCTCTATAATCGTGCATTATCTAATTACGATTAGCGGAAAATGTTTATTGAAACCTTTTTATTATATTTCATTCTACATATTGTCGTCGCGGAGTCTATGACCGTGCTAAAATGAAAACTCGACGTCGAAATTCCTGGCGCCGGAATTCACTCGCATCGAATTTCCATCGTAACAGAATACACTAGTAAATGATTATAATAAATATCATTAAAAAATTTATAACACTTACTTAATATTGTTTTAATAAAATGTTGTTCCCATACGTGTACTTTGATTGTACGAATACCTCTCAATACTTCGGTCATTATTTTAACTCTTTCATCTTTGCATTCCATCATTTTTGTACTCAATTGTCCAATTTTATTTGCTATCATTTTGTTAATGGGAATCAACAAAACTGAAAATATGAGTCCAGCAATAAAAGCAAATCCTACTTGGTTATATAGTAAATATAAAGACACTGCAAGCTATAAAAAAGTCATTAGTTTCTATATTAATATCAGCAAAATGTTTTTACTTGGAAAGGAATGCTCCAAAGTGCATGAAAACTGGGACATGAGTTGACAATTCGATCAGTGTCTGTTGACATAAAATTCATGATCTCTCCAGCAGAGAATGCTAAACTTAAATCAGTAGCTGCGGTTGAAATTGTTTTTCGATAAATTGCAGTTATAAGTGCTGTACGGATTTTTAAGCCAACCACAGCCATGTAGTAATTGAAGTGAGTGTCACAAATCGAAGCTATATTTAATGCTCTTAATATTTATGTAAAAAAATATTAATAATGAAAATACCTAGTAAAGTAGTGCATAACAACCCTGTAGCATATAAGTAACCATACTGTATATCTTCTGATTTAGTTTCTATAAAGATACTAATTTATTCAAAAGAATAGGTCCAGCAAACCCTGCAGAATCTGCTATAAGTCTTAAAATTCCAATTCCATAAAATTGCATCCAAAAAGACTTATGTAAAGCTCTTAACAATGAAACATGCGGTTTAAACGTTCCTTGATACGTCACTGTAGGAAGAACATTTCTACTCGAAGAAGCCGGTTCTACAAAAGACGATAAATCATTGCACAATTAAAAAAGTATGTTTCATTAATACCATGGTGTATTTGCTCGGAAATTCTCTTTTGCACATCATCGATGTTGCCAATTAAAGCTTTTTCGAATTTTAGACTTAACATCGTGCAATCTAATGAATCCGGAAGGTCGTACAAGTCGTCAGTATTATTCAACTTTCCATCAACTCCTTTTTTCATTAATGAACCAACCCAATAAAACAACAAATTCGAGAACCACGTAGAATCTTCCATAGCGACGCCTAAATAAAGTGGGTCTCGTTCTTCGACAAAACGACTATATGGACTGCTCAATAATGGCTGATTTTCATCATTCTAAAATTAATTTAAATTCACAAACTAAGTACAGTTAAAATCATACACAAAAACAGTGCTTCAAATTAGGTGCACATTAGTAAGCTGTCGTACATGATAAATTTATTATTATAATCACTGGAAAATTATCTTTAAACTGAACGATTAACAATTCGTAAGAGTATGAGTTATAAGATTTGTAAACATACATAGCCGTGAGTTAGGTCTTTGCAAAACTTATGTAGATGGGAAGCAAATCGTTTTCGACCGGATATATAGTCTGTATTGATTTACAAGAAGACTTAGTAAAATCCGGTTGTTGCGTTGCCGCAATTTACCTAAAACGTCTCACGTCAACTTTCCACATTATTTTATTTCCGTGCCACTACAATCCGAGCTGCAATCTTAAATAGTTCTAAGATCGGAACAGTAAATATAAGAGAGATCCACAGAGTTTTGACACTGATTATAAGCGATTTTCTGCTTAGACCGCGTCGTAGTTAAACACCCAGACTTTTTAGGCTTGGTCCTAGTTTCTCCTTGAGAGCCAAAACAAGAAGTAGAACTTAGACTTTGCCGTATTCTCGTCCGTGAACTCAAACAAACTGACGTTTGAGAGTAGTAAATGTCATTGAAGGAAAAAGTAAAAGTCGCTTATAGTCATAAACAAAATAACCGCGAAAGCTTAAGATTTTATAGTTTCGACACTGTCAGAAATTAAACCTAGATCGGTTATCTTAGCAAACGAGCGCTTCAAACTATTCAAACGAAAAGACTTAATTGCATATACTAGTTTTGTACGATAATCGTTTAATTTAATTTTTGACATCACTTAAATAAAAAGTTGTCTGTAGAAAATAGTAGTGTACATTGGATCACAGAACACAGTAAATAAGCTTTTAAATTTACTGCCTTCTAAAGCGATATACAGAATATATTGCGTGTTTTTCAATTGAAATGTGAAGCTAACAACATGAGACAGATGTACATAAATAGTTGTGTTGTTCGAAGTAAATGTATTATTGCCCAGCATCTAGCAACTTTTAGAAAAGTGGCATACATCCTCTATTTAAAAAAAAACAACCCATTATATTCACTCTTATAAAACGTATATTTTTTCTAAATATTATATATAAGATTCGTCTTCATAAATCGTAAGGAAACGCATAGAAACTTCGAGAGCATTCAAGACGATTTGAAGTAAGATCGAGTTTAGTTTTGGAATCGAGTCGGAAGTGTAAGAAGACTTTGTTGATCGGGAAATACGACTGCCATGCGACCTCCAATTTGGACAAAGACCGGAAGAAGTAGACTACGTCAGCGAGTTGATGAAAAGGCTCGACGAAATATTTGGGGCGGTCCGAAACACACAAATTTCCAGCGACAGAATGAAGATCAGATATGACGTCAAGGCACAAAACTGTGGGTTTCAACCGGGCGACATGGTGTGCTCGCGAAAAAGTCGGCACCAACGAATTTTTTTTATTTTTGATTTTTTAAAAAGCTTTTACGGCAATAATTTGTGCTTGTCTGAAGACCTATTTAGCCCCTATCAGATATACCGAGTAATTTTCGCTTAGCCAGAAATATCGCATTTTTCGAAATTGTCTAAATTCAAAAATTGCTTCGTAAATTAAGTAAGATTTCAATGACATTTTTTCATCGTCTGTCAGTTTTAGCTTCGAACAATCTCAAGACCATTTTTTTGAATATTTTAAAATTTTTACATACCAAAACTTCATTTCAAAATTCAGTTTGATTTCGTTAAAACAATTTATAATTGAAAAAAAAAACATTTTGTTATTATACACAGAAAAGTTAATTAACAATATTTTGTTGCATAATCTTTACGTTTTTGGTGCAAGATACTTTTTGGGAGAAATGTATTTCAATGATAATGAATATCTATTTTTGTGGTTTCTAAAAACTCTAATTTACGCTTGCTGAGATTAATTACTTTCACAAAAATCCTGTAAATGTTCTTTTACAGTTGCCTAAACGAGGAGATTTTTCTTTATTCAGTTTATATGTTTCAGTCAATTAAGTAAGCAGAATATGAGACAACTGTGGATTGTTTTACTGTCTAGAAAAATAAGGTTTTGTGAAACTTTAATCATCGATCTAACTAAACAATAATTTCAATAACTGTCAAAAATAATCAATAATAATCAAGAGATAATATTATTTCAACTAACATACAACAAATAACACTAATAAGTAATTTCTTCTGTTATTTAACTAATAACTATTGTATAATTTTAAGAAATAGCATCAAAACAAAGCAGAAACTAAATTTTAACGTGTCTTCCGTCCCTTTCAATACACAGTATGCCAGTATGGTTCGTTCATACATGCCTCAACATAATAGGCGATACTTCAGCGGCACATTCTCTAATTGTATTTTCAAGATGGTTAACATTCCTGAAAGGTCTGCGTTCGTAGAGCTCATTTTTGAAGTATGCCCACAAAAAGAAATCGCATGGTGTTATATCCGGAAAGCGCAGAGGCAAAGATATTTTCGAGAATATTTCAATCCATTTATGGAGAAAAAGATAATCAAGAAAATTACGAACATAAACTGTACGGTACGTTGAAGCACCATCTTGTTGAAAATACATATCTCTGCAAAGATCTATTGGAATATCCTCTATTACATTAAAAAAACTCATTCTCGAGAAAATGCAGGTACCTCTCGGAAGAAAAATCGTCCAATGAGTTGCTTATTAAAGATTCCATACCAGGCATTCGTTTTGAATGAGTATTGGTCGCGTGCCTCTATGACAAAATCGGGATTTTCGTCAGCCCACCATCGACAATTTTGAGAACTAACAGTTCCATTTGACGAAAATATAGCCGAGCATCTAAATCTCGGTCTTGCAACGTGTGGATAATTTTTGGCTTGTAAGGTCTGAACTTATTTGTTTTCAAAATTCTTTTGGCCGTTGTGCTGGATACTGGGTTCAGTTGGATGATTTCTCGAAGAGGAGTTTCGGCAACAGTCTGCATAACCTGAAGCTGATGTTCTTCAACATTAACCCAAAGATTATGAGGAACTTTAAACTTATTATCAACACTACCCGAATTTTTAAATTTCTTGAAAATACTAGTAATGAATGTGTCTGTCGGGATGCCGCTCATTAAAAATGTTTGCCGTTTCCCTGCCCGTTTTATAATTCTCACCGACAATCAAAACAATTTCGATTTTGTCTTCCTTAGTTAAATAAGTATTCATTTGATTTATTTTTAATCGGATAAATTAAAAAATGACTAGATAACAGAAAATAACAATCTTCTAAGCATTGTCAATCATGAAAATAATTACGCAGAACGTTTGCAAAAAATAGATTTTGTAATTATTCATGGTCCAGAAACAAATGATTGAAATGCTATTGCGATATCCGAAAGACCATATTCGACAGACAGTATGCAAACATAATAACAATGACAGTGTCTAGGAATTATCGAAACTAGCCAAGAAACCAACTGTGCTTAAGTTAGAAAGTAATGTAGGGTCAGCTGGGGTAAATGTAAATAGGGGTAAATCGAAATAATACCTATAGAGCAAAAGCATAAGTAAAATTCTCCAATTTGACAACATTGTCGTTTCCCCCCCCCCGCCTTATTTTTAGTTACCATGTAGGTATTCATAGTTCTAGAATCAGTATTTAATAAACTGTGTAGGTGTGTACATGTTGATGCTGTCAATTTGCAATTTCAAACTTTTTTCAGTGCAATAAAACCGTTATAAATAAAGAAGAGGTAAGTAAATTCAAATTTTTTTTGATGATTAATTAGTAGTTAGTATGTACAATTTTTCTTATTTATATGAAAATCTACGCATTGTACAATTATGTTAAAAGTAACCGTTTACATTTACCCCATAAAAATTCAAAGAGGGGGAAATGTAAATAAGTTACTTGGGGTAAATGTGAATTGGGATAATGAACTAAAACATGACTTTCACAATAAGTATTTCACTATTTTTTTTAGAAATGCCAAGGCGCTATATTAGAAAAAGGGAACCTCCATCTTACACAACGGAAGATATTTCCAGAGCTGTCCATGATATTGTAAATCACAACCATACATATTCCCAAGTGGAAGAATTATATGGTGTTCCTCGTGCGGTAGTCTTCAATAGAATAAAGGGACGAAAAACCTTAATTGATAGAATGGGACCTGGACGATCTCAAGCACTAGACAATGAAGTTGAAACAGACTTGAAAATTGCTTAAAGGCTAGAGCAAGAATGGGTTATCCTTGTAATAAAAAAGACGTAAAAGATATTGTGTATAAGTATGTAACAACACACAATTTAAAAACACCATTTATTAACCGCAAAAACCTGGAGACGATTGGTACTACGGATTTATGAAAAGGCACCCTTCATTGTCTTTTAAAAAACCTAAGTTATTACAGAAAAACAAGAAAGATGCAAGTGATCCGTTTGTAGTCTTATGATTTTTATGATGAATTATCAAAACTTGTGGAAGACTGTAATCTCACCGATAAGCCTGCTTTTATATTTAACTGCGATGGATTTGTCCTTTCGCCCTTAATCGTTTTTAAGGGTGTTGAAGTTCAGGCTCGATGGATATTCCAAAATGATTACCCAAATACAAAATATACATGTTCATCCAATGGGTGGATGGAAGAGCCACAATTTTATGAATGGCTCTCAACAAATTTTATTGATCATGTGAGATTGCTAAGAGAAACCAAAGAGTGTCCCAATCAGTCTGCAATTTTAGTATTTGATGGACACTCAAGTAATATTAGAATAGTTAAAGCAACAATATTCATTTGGTCAAACTTCCAAGTCATCTTACTGACAAAATCCAACCATTGGATAAAGCTGTGTTTGGCCCTGTAAAGAAAATGTGGGAAAAACATTGGTAGAATTTGCAAAAAATCAAATAGGAAAAAAAGAAACTGCACGTATTTCAAAGTGTAAGTTTTCTGAATTATTAGGACAAGTATGGCGATCTGCCATGAAACCAGAAAATATAGTAAAAGGTTTTAGTTCCACAGGGATTTTCCCAGTTGATAAATCTAAATCCCTGTAGAAGAGTTTAATTCTTTGTTGAAAAAGTATAAAGCTACGATGTCTGAAAATGCAGCCTCGTCCCAAATTTTACCCATATAAATGGGTAATGCACTTGATAAAGAACCATTGCCAATAACAAACCACGAAATTTTCAGCAGTTCTACACACATCTAACATTCTCAGAAAAATTCAATTGACAATAATAATAAAGAAAGTGCTGACTAAGTTATTCCACAAATGACTCCTGAAAAGGAAATTTCGGCAGTTAAAAAAACAATTACTCCCAACGGAATAATCGATATTGGTTCAAAACGAGATTTCTGATAATGAAGAACAATTTATTATAGACACCTTGATAGAAAATACGAACGAAGTTGTATATAAGGAACCAATTAGGAATGAGTTGCAGCCAGGCACCTTTATCTTAGTTGATTTTTTAAGAAGACTTCGAAATAAAACACCTACAAGTATGTATGTTTGTTGTATTAGAGAAGTAGATGATAATGAAGGCGACATAACAGTTACTGGAATGAGACGAGAAGACTATATATATACTGAATTTAGTATAAAAAAGATTGATGCTTCAGTTATAAGCTTAAAAGACGTCTTGGCAATACTGCCAAATCCTGAAATAAAAATGAAAAACAGGAAGATGCTATATATATTCCCAGGAATAGTCAGCGTTTTCGAAAAATGATCAATTTTTGAATATTCTGTTACGTTCAGTATTTTTTTTTGTTACTTACAATTAGTTACCTATAAAATAAAGCATTTAAAAAATCACCAAATAAGCCGTTTGAATATCATATTGGGGTAAATGTAAATGAGCATTGTTTGAAGATTTTAATATTACAAAATGTTTGACATCATTTTGTTTTCAATTACCCCCCTACTACATGCACTACAGTAGGTAGTAAAATATAAACACATTCACGTTTACCCCAACTCTGTGGGGTAAATGGAAATTCTTAGGGGAAGATGTAAATGTAGTAGATACATTTTAGTTAAATATTAGTGCAACCGATATCTAGTAAGTAAAATGATTCTAATAAAAATGTAAACTTCCTATAAAAATTAATTTAGGGATTTATTCAGCAAGTTGCTAAATTCGTTTACATTTACCCCACCTGACCCTATAACAACCATGTTAGAAATGCTAAAGATGAACAATAACGAACACAGTACCAAACAGAAGGACAACAAGTTTGAAGCCATCTGCGCAATAAATCTTACAACTAAGTAAAATCAAAAGTAAAATTTTTGAGACCTTCTGCGAATGTGCTATTAGCAAAAGTTAACGTTTGTATATTGTACGTAGGTAAGAGAATGCCAAACAACATTAAATAAAAGAAATCTTTAAGTTAGACTAAATTAATTAGTGACAAAGTGTTCAAAGCATGCTGGAGGTCTATTTCTAAAATATGAGAAGAGAATAGGTTATATGTTGTGTGCACTTGAACAACCACTGCCTTTCTTGTAGAATGAACAGAAGACAGAGGCTTCAGATAAAGTTTGAACGGTTTTGATACAAAGCGTCTTTAGAATAGTGATGGGCGGATCCGGATTAAAATTGAAATGTTATCTGGTTATTGTGGGTATACAGATAATACGAGCGATACTACTTGGCTACTGAAACCGAACCAACTGATTATGCGCTGTGCAATCGGGGTGGAACGGGTGTGCAAAAAGCATAGTTACGATTACGACTGACAGGAATAGAGGTAGATTTGGATACCCGTTGGTGTATGCATATGTGGATTCGAACGGATGATTCGGTACCCGGTTGTAATCCGAATACCAAGATCATAATTATCCCGTTCCGCCCATTACTACTTTAGACTGTCACAAAAATTTTGACAGTTGGCAGTATGCACAATCAAATTTTAGAAAATACACCTGGGGTGAAGATAGAACATATATACAGACTGACAGTTCGATTGAAGTTGATTAATTGTTTTAAATAAATAGTGATGTTTATTACAATCTTCAAACTTTTATGTTGAACTATTACAAAATAATATTTAAGTTAAGTTTTTAATTCAAGAGATTCCAAATTATGCATATCTGCAGTTGTAATATAGATTAAATCTAGTTAAAACAAACTTACCTGAGAATACGTTAAGTAGACTGTTGATCCTTCACTGGGAATTAATGTTAATCCATACAGTATTTGCAAAATAACACGAATAATACCAAAACTATATGCAAGTGATGTACTAAAAGTTGATGGAATTTCAGTTTTATAAATTAATAAATTAGTTCGTAGCGAAATTATACTTAAAACGGCTAACAATGTCCATAATACACACATAAAGACAGGTCCCCGAGGGCTTAACCCCAAACGTTTCCTTAACACTAATAAATATCCTAGATGCGTTAGCCAAGCGATCCCTTCAACAGCTGCTAAAAAGTATGATATTCTTTCTACATGGCCTTCAGTTCTTTTATTTAAATCTATGTATGTTTGTAACACAGGCAAACCAACCATAAAGGCAACTATAATACATCGTATTTTAATTGCAAGCAGTTGAGTTTTTCCTCGTATAACATAATGAACTTGATGACCAAAGTAGTATGCAGAAGTTATTGCTAGGAGTGCTAAAACGGGTATTTGCAAGCAAAGTTGCTCAAAGCATAATCCAATATCGTGTGTTTTTGGTGACCAGATATTTAAACCTTCCGCGCCACAAAGTTGTACCCAATCCCAGCGCCACTCCTCGTTCGATAAAGTTTCCATTATTGGAAGAAGATAAAGAAACCTGCAATAAATTCATTCGTCTTAGTTTGTAAACTAAATGTAAATAGTAAATGGTACCGAATTTTATAATTCTAAAGTTATTAATATTCAATAATAAAAAAATTGTTACAATTGGGTGAAAAGGAAGTGAAAGTAGTTGTGTTTACAATAGAACGATCATAAGGTTATTACTCACAGTTGGAAGCAAGACAGTTCTTTATAATTTCTATCACAATTAATTATTAATCACATGGTGAATGTTGATGCACGGAAATACTTCAACTGTCAACAGATTATGTTATCTTCGTTAATGTATTTTACGAAAAGGTATAAAATAACGTGCAGTTCAGATGTGAATCAAGTTTATGTTGCAATTTTTAGGAAAACTAAATGAAATTAATAGAAGCACCGCTAGATGTCGCTACAATGGATTATGAATTTTCAAATAAAATTACTGAAAATTTTGCTGAAAATGAAGAAAAACGATCACAGCCAAGCAACGTTCCATGCAATTCATTCGAAGAAATGTTGGAACAATTGGGGAACAACGCAGAAATATTATGTAAAAGTCAACAACGAGATGAAACCGATGTTTCGGTACAAGAAAAAATACAAATTTTATCCGACATATTTAACAAAAGTAAAAGCAATTTTTTGTCACGGTTTGGTAAATTTTTAACGTTTCAACAAATTAAACTGTTTGAAAACGTTGAGGAAGACGTTAAAGATGGTTATGAAATTAAGTTTCACTTAAAAAATATATCGCAAGGACACTCTTCGATTAAAAAACACAAACATTTAAGAAATAAACGATATGCCGCTTTAAAACGTTTAGTAGAAAAAGATTCTTATTTTTCAGAGGTTGAGATGATGAAACGAAATCCTTTGCTGTATGAACAATTAGTAGGGCAGTATTTATCTAATAAAGAAAAACGAATTAGGGATCGGCAGTCTAACACAGATGTTAACAGTTTTGTTCATGTGCTTTTAAATGGCATTGACAATGAACAAATGCAAAATAAAAAAAAACTGCAAGAAAAAGCAGAAAACGTAAAGATGGATGAAGATTCTAGTAGCGATGAAAGCGAAGAAGATGATGGTGGGCCTAGTACCAGTACTGGTAAAATCGATCAAAAATCACAACGTTTTCTTTGGGGAGAATTTCAAACCGAAGATAATCAAGAAATAGTTCCAAAAAGAACTACTAAGCACATAAATCTTTCTGTTACGGCACAAGAAAGACAAATTTTAAAAGAGGAGTTTATAAGTACTATGTATGAAAGTTTTCTAGATGGGAATGATGATGATTTTGACTATTCTACTGTAGATGACAACGACGAGTATGACAATTTAGAAATAGTTGATAATGATGAAGAAGAAAAATATTTTGATGCGGAGGAACCAGAAGACATGAATATGATAGATGGAAATGAGAACAAAAGAGAAGAAAGTTCTGAAGATGAACTGGATATTTATATGAACGCATTGAATCAACACCCTTCTGTGTGTCAATTATCCGAAGACATTAAAAGACTTTAGATACGTGTAATATATTTTATCACAAGAAACATTAATATGTACAAACTGTAAAAAGATTTTATTTAATAACTTAATTAAAAAACGTTATCACAATTACTGCAATAAGTAAATTTCTTAAAACTTCAAAACTAAGTAGTAAAGAATATAAATTGAAAAACAGGTTCAATTATAGCTATCATGAAAAAATCTAAATTTTTCTCTATAGTTTGTCAGAACTTTAATCTCAATTAACAGATAGTAGGGGTTTGCAAGTCGTCACTGAGTTATAGAAGCTTTCGTGGTGATACTGAAAATATTGTAGGACGCTTCTCCTAGCGCGGCGCCGACGTCCGGCAAGCTTTCCGTGGCTATGGTGGCAGCGGTGATACGACCCATGTGCACGGTGCTGCGTCAGTTTTAAGGGGTCGTGCACTGTATCTTGCAGTCTCACTACGTGGTTGTTTTTACAATGCTCCAATAGTGACTCCTTGCTGTGCTACAGAGCTCTAGTCGGAACTTGACAAACCATACGCACCCAAAAAATATTGTTCTATTGATTTAAATGAAACCGCTATAATTTGTGCGGCTATAGGTATAGCGTGCGCGCTTTCATTCAAACTAATGGAAAGAATAATTTCTTTTGCGCGTGTGTTTTTTTTGCTACGGCTAGTTCGCCTATCTTAAGTGTGATTTTGTTGCGTCGCGTTTTGCTTCTAAACCCGCTACAATCGATAGGAAATCTTTTTTTTAGTTGTGGTACGATTGCTAATGGCGAGCTGCGTCGCTTACATGGAAAATCGTAGTACTTTTTGCTTGTGGTGGAAACACGTATGGAATCCTACCAGAAGAGGTGAATTTCATCTGGCTCGTGTTTACGTTTTTTCTTCTGCGTGCATCATTACTGTTTAGAGTATCTTGAAAGCCTCGAATGCTAGTTTGATTCTTTCTGTCGTTACCGTGACGGGTTGGCTTCTTTTATTTATGGTAGATGTTTCGCTGTCATGCTTAATTATAGTATAGAAACCTTCATAAGGTATTAAAAACATTAAAAATACTCGTTTATGTATCACAGGACGAAACTGATCGACGAATAAAAACAAACAATATATTATTTTAACAATCCAAATATGTCACTTTTAAAGGTTAATATCCAGGTATTAAGTATTTGTTATTAATATTTTAGCTAAGTGAATTGAGCTTTCCGTGCTTTAATTTTTACAAATTGTTTAATTAAATCTTCGGTGTCTAATTCTTTTAGCTGGTCCGTTTCTATTAAAATGATAGCAAAATTACTTAGTCGGTATTGCCCCATGGTCAATCTTAAATAATGTTTTATTATTTTAAGTTTTGAAAAAGATCGTTCTGCAGTAGCAACAGAAACCGGGCTCGTATTAAGAAAATAATCCACTAAGTTGTTAATTGCTATATAATTTAAAGTTTCTTCTGGAGACGTAATAACTTTTTCATCAAAATTTTGTAAATATTGCAATTCTTTAACAAGCTCCACGGCAGTTATGTCTCGTTCATTGCGAGTTTTTTTATCGTTTAATAAATTTTCTATTTTTTGACATAATTCTAATTGTTCGTTTTCAGAATAATTTTTAATAATGGTAAAATCAAAGTTCGGTTTTAGAATAATTTTACTAGCAATGTTAACTTTACTTAAAATATTATACCACAATATGAGAATTCAAATGAACTCAAAGTTTTGCAATTTTTTGGCCCACGTGACGATGCAGCTAAATTTTTTACGTTATTTTCAAAGTTTCCTTCGCTTATTTCAAACAGAACATCATAAACCTCCCAAAGTTGATACCTTAAAAGAGTTATTGAATCTATTCTACTAGACCATCGAGTATCCGATAACGGTTTTAAAGTTAAATTTGTTACGTTAAATAAATTATATTATAGAATTTACCAGCGTTTAGTAGAAGCTAAAAAAATACAAACAGTTCTTGAACTAAACAAAAAAATTGATGCTCAAAGTATTCGATTTTGCGGCATCATTGACGACTAAATTTAGGATATGATTGCAAAGGAACATAGAAAGTTCGCGGATTGAAATCCAAAATTTTGTTTTGTAGACATTATGCTTACCACGCATATTTGCCTCATTGTCGTAACTCTGACTCCGCAAATCGTTGATATTTAAGCCTTCGCTCTCTAACGCGGGCAGAAGAAATTTTGTCAAGCCTTCACCAGACACATATCATCTATAGGACAAAATAATAAAAAATATTCTACTATACTAATTTAAATTAATAAATCTTGTAGTTAGTTTCAGTTTTTTATCTTCTTTAGGAGGGGCAATAAAAACCACTCTAAACTGTTTTTATGGCTACGTTTCGTGCCTCTAGCGTGCACTTCTTCAGGCCACTGAAAATTTATTTACGGTAAGTGAACAACATTACACAAACGCATAAAACAACTAACTGAATTTGTTAACAGGTACAGCAAACAACAAAAACTTACAAGAAAAGGTTACGAGTGGTGGTAGTCCACTGGTCCAATAAGCATACCGTCTAATACCCATACAGCACCCAAACTCCACTAGATATCCATTAGATATCCATAAATCTATTATATATCTATATCCGTGATGGAGTTCTCGTGGATATCCACCAAATATCCGATATGGATATCAGAAGTAATTTATATATCTATATAATCATATAATACACAGCAATTATCTATCTAACAAAATTTGTACTAAATGACAAATCAAACGCCATGCATCCGTGCAATAATAAATAGAGTACATTAAATTTTATAATTCCATTTTTAATTTTGATTTACGAAAAAATGAAAACAATAAATTTCTATAAAAATTTTTATATATGAAAAGGTAGTTCAATTTTATTATGTATTCAAAATAACCACAAAAAACGTGTCCATTTTGAAGTTCCTAGGATACATATACATAAGGGCGAGTATACGTAAATTCTTTGCGCAATTGCAAGTTCCAATATCTGCATGCGACTGCGTATCTGGCTTAAGCCTATTCAGCCTATTCAGCTTATTGTAATGTGCGTGTTATGTAGTTTTCGACATTTTAAGTAAATACCTGTAAATACCTAAATATAATTACTAAGCAGTTATTTGCTTTGTTTTGGAGGAGTACAATGTAAGTACCTAATTATTTTATTAGATTTTGTTTATCTCTTGTTTTTTGGGGCTATATGCTTATACAACTCGTGTTGCAGATTTATTTAAAACGGCAAGTTTTCCAAATATGTCATTTGATTTTTAACGCTTACTTAACAATTCTGTAGAATTGATTGATTGATTAAAATATTGCTAACAAGTAGCAACCTTTTAAATTGCTTAAATAAATATCGTGGTATAAAAAATGTTCAAGCAAAAAAATTACAAATCAATAACAAATATATCGAAAAGACATTTAAACCATCTAATTAAAAACGATGCTACATTGGCAAACGTCAGTGCAACGAAATTTGGAGAATTTCAAAACTCTGTAACTAATGATGACATGGAAGTAGACTCTGATAAGCAGCATTACAGTCGAATATGTGGCAATAAAAAAAGCCTTTTGGTAATGAAAACTTGAAATACTAACAAAAAATTCGCAATATAAACAAGCACACCACTGAACTATAAATAAATTCACGGCGCGCCAAATTCAAACGCTCGTCAATCATTTACGAACACAGTGTAGATGCTGTTCAAACAACATTTCCCAAATGTACAGAGGCAGAAATAATTACTAGTATCAAAAATTGGCTGCGCCATGCACCAGCCAGATTGACTAATGAGTAATAACAACTAATATTTTTTTATTATACTCTATTTTTTTTGTTTTTAGGACAAAGCGAAGTACCGCACAAATACATACTTAGTAGTAATTACTCATCTTTAATATTAGTTGTCGTATTTTAATTAAATATTTATCAATAAAAAGTAATTACTTAAAATAGTTAGTGTTTATATTGAAGAAACCACTCTATCTTACTATTTAATGCTAAACGAAGAGTAGTCTTTTATCTATGACAAAGAGGTATGTTTATGAGTATAAAATTTAGTTGTCATATACATATGTTTATTTTTGTTATGTCAAACAGTCATTCGTTTAATTTATTTAAAAAATATCTACTACAAGTCTAATAAATATCCACTACATCCATAGGATATCTAAAATGTATTCATGTTGTATCTATGATAGATGCATAGGTAACGATAGATGTCTGTCGATAAAGTGGAACATCTGGATATCTACTAAACATCTAATGGATATCCTTTATCTATAACTATTAGACGTCTAATGGATATCTGAGTGCAGTATGGGGATTATCTAAAATGTATCCATGTTGTATCTATGATGGATGTCTGTGGATAAAGTGGGACATCTGGATATCTACTAGACATTTAATGGTTATCCATAGATATCCAATAGATATCATGGATATCCTTCATCTATAACTATTAGACGTCCAATAGATATCTGTGTGCTGTATGGGTAACTTACTTAATCTAACAACGTTTTTTGTTTTCTTTGTACATATATTTAAATTCTTTTAATTATTGACTTAATTTCATGTTAACTAGATTAAGTAAGTTATTAGACGGTATGCTTATTGGACCAGTGGACTACCACCACTCGTAACCTTTTCTTGTAAGTTTTTGTTGTTTGCTGTACCTGTTAACAAATTCAGTTAGTTGTTTTATGCGTTTGTGTAATGTTGTTCACTTACCGTAAATAAATTTTCAGTGGCCTGAAGAAGTGCACGCTAGAGGCACGAAACGTAGCCATAAAAACAGTTTAGAGTGGTTTTTATTGCCCCTCCTAAAGAAGATAAAAAACTTAAACTAACTACAACTTGCCAACAGGAGGACAAACTACTTTACCATTAATAAATCTTATAGAAACTGAAATTTGTTCTTGGCGACTAGAGTCAGGAGTGCAGTCTAATAGTATGGAATAATATTTTGCCTTTTTAGTTAGTTCTAAAATTTTGGATTAGATATTTTCACAGATCAAGTTGATTACTTCATTTTGTATTTTATCTCCGAGATAGTTTTTGTGATCTTTTATTTGAGAGCGTTTTGTATATTCTGACATAATCGGGTCGAACTTGGAAATCATTTCTATGCATTTTAAAAAGTTACCATCGTTTTTCTCAAACAACTTATTACTTCTTCCACGAAAAGCTAAATTTTTCTGACCTAAAAACTAAATCACGTATAAAATTCTTTTTATAACAGCTTGCTAGTGTATAATTTCTCTGTTTATTACATTTTGAATTTCAGAATAAATTATTTCATTTTTATTAAAACGGTTAGAAAGATCTAGCAATTTTAGAACGTTTTTAGTATGTAACTTGTTCTTTTCATGAATGTTTAAATGTTTACTTAAATGCTGCCAGTCATTGTAACCAGATTCATCACATAGGCGAACAGATTTCAAATCGCCGTCATTAAAAATTTTGCAACAGAAGCAGTAAAGTGAATTTTTTTGTTTTGGAATATAACAACCAAAAATGCGCATTTTTTTCTTTGTTCGGTAAAATTCTAAAGAAGTAACTATTGGAAAACTATCCGAAATATCTCTCGGATAAATATCTTTTTTGTTTTGATAATGAGCAGGGCCACAATTCTTGAATATTATTAGAACGTAATTTCTTTGGCCATAGTGCATCATCTTTCGAAATTTTAGTCATATTTTCCGTTCTGGTAATTTTTGAAGGTGTTGATTTATCATTATCTGCGGAACTTGAAGATGTTGATGGATTGCTTTCTAGAAGATCAGTTTCTTGTCTGCTGCTGATACTTGTTTCAAGTACAGGTTCAGGATATTGGGATTCACGAGGGGATTCAGCTGTATTATTGTTGTTATTAATATTTGGCAAAGTATATTCGGGGTTTTAAAAAAAATGCGTAATTTTGACATGGTTTTTCAGTTCTTCCTCTCTTTTTCTTTTATTCAGCAAATTTTGGTATCCAGACAATTTCTTCTTTTTTTCTGACAACCTGTATACTGTGAAGAAATTAATACGTAAGTAAACAAATTAACAAATTATTTATGAAAAATGGAAATGTTTCGAAGACTCAAACTCAAACTCGAAAGTATTTTCTCAACTGAGGTAACCAAAGAGTAGCTGTCTACGAAATTTTGCAAGCTTTGGCAACATACCACACGATTCTGCAACAAGGGGCAACATCGCTCTTGCGACATTTTGCGCGGGATGCTTCTTTTTCGGCTGGAAAGCATGATCTTTGTCCAGACCTTCGAAGTGTTAACATCGTATATTTTTGTTTTAAGTATTCTTGTTTTATTACTCTTTGTGTGTAATATCACCACGTGTTTTATTTCAAGGTAGTACTGTTTTTATTTTAATGCATATCTGATTTAGCTAACTATTTAATTCATTCTTAATTTGTTTATTTTTAAAATATGTTGTACATGCAATTTCTTTCTACGGTGTAACATTTGTTACCTGCTTTTGTTTGATCGCGTTAATATTGTAACTTATTTACTGTAGATCTGTCGATTTGCGGTTTGCTTTAATCTTAAATTGGGTATTTGAATTGGGCATTTCTAGCAATGAACAAAGTGTGAACTGACCTGTTATGTTTTGTACTAACATTTTCCGCCTTGAAGACTACCTTTCAATACGGTGGTAACTATCCAAATATACTTAATTAAAGTCCGTATTGCTTGGTAGCAAATCATCTCTAGCCCACGTTCGCACAAGATCGTGTTATTGGTACCTATGCGGGGGGCCGTATTAAGACTAATACTACTTCTGTTTTAATTTTATATGTTTTGAGATGTTAAATGTGTGTTAATTGCTAGAGATGCCAGATATCAACCCTTGTGTTCATTTTCTTACTTTGGTTTTACGGGCCAAATCGACAGAGCTATGGTTTAGTATAACGATTCATGATCGACAATTATTTTTCCATCCCTTCTGCCTAAGCAGGTAACAAGTATCTACCTTTGCAACTTTGTGGTCCTTTTTGTTTGCGCTTATAACATTATAACTGTACAACATGTTTTATGTATCTATTTCGTGATTTTATGTCTGTTTTGGATTTAATTTGTGTTGCCAATTGCTATTTTATCACTTGACTTGTTTTATTTGTGTAATTATTTGTGTTTTTGAATATTTGATCAAATCAGGGGTACAGGGTTGTTTTGGGTTCTTTGTTTATTTAAGTTTTGGTATGGTCATTTAAACGTGTATTTTCAACGACAGGCTTTGAGATTGATCGAAGTCCTGTTCAAATTTTCTTGTCTTATGTTAAATGTGCATATTTTTCAACAGTTTTGTGTGATTTGTATACTTAAATTTGTTCAGCGTAATTAATGTGTATTTAAGCGAGTAGTTTTTCTTGGGAGTTCTTTTCTGCTCGCAAATCGTCGTTGAACTGCCCATTCTCCTTTTTGGTCTTGTGTTTCTAATTAATAAATTAATAATTACAAAATTTTAGGAAGCTTTTAAATAAATATCTTTTTGTTTACTGTGTGTTTTGATCTTACCTTCCGATTACAGTTCTCTGCAAGTGTATTCGTGTCTCTTTAAGACAACAGAGGGCCTTACTAGACGATCACGTTTGTGTGGGTTTTGCCGGGTAATTTTAAACTTTACCGCGTTTTCTAAATTTGGGGAGGGTTTGTTATGGCGGGAAAGTTGGTTTTAGCAGCCATTTGTAAGTTTTCCCGCTCTGATTTGAATTGTTGTAACTGTAATGTGAAGTTAGCGTAGAATCTGGGGTTAGAACATTACAGATTGTTGCCGGTGACCAGGATACACTTTGGCAGTGAATTTGTGGAGGGAAGTTTCAATTTATGTATATCTAATTTGTTTCAGTATCAGACATTGATATTAATGATTTTATTTTGTTCTGTACAGACATACTGCTGTGTGTGTGTTTTTAGGTATGGACGATTCAACAACCCCCAAGGAGGCGCCAGTGGTAGCTGTAGCGGAGCCCACCCCCGTGGAGAGGGAAATGGAGAGTTTGAGGCAGTTGGTGTCGCGTCAGTGTACCCTTCTGGAGGAGTTTATGAAGAGTCAGCTGGCAGACAAGGAGAGGAAGTGCCGACAACTGCTTCCGGGTCAGGTGAGTTTGTTTGTTTACCCCTCCAGAAGAAATTTTCAACTCGTTGTCCTCGGTGAGATACCTTTCGACCGTTGATTTGCGTTCGTCATATTGGCAAATTCCGTTGAGTCCCTCTAGCACCCAGTATACTGCTTTTTTGTATGATGGTAAGACTTATACCTATCAGGTCCTTCCATTTGGTTTGAAGACTGCTGTCGCCTCTTTTACTCGTGCTCTGGACGTCATTTTAGGGCCAGAGATACAACAGTTCACGTTTCGATACATAGATGATTTGCTTGTCGTTTCCACCTCTTTCGAGGAGCATTTAGGACATTTGGAGCGTCTTTTCGCTGCCCTTACTGAGGCCCACCTCACGGTTAATTTAGAGAAAAGTAGTTTCTTTCGGAGGGAAGTTAAGTTTTTAGGGCATGTTCTCTGTACCAGTGGTGTCTTCGCCGATCCTGATAAGACTTTTGCTATTCGCAATTTTCTTCAGCCTAAAACTGTTAAACAACTGAGAGCTTTCTTGGGTCTTTGTAATTATTATCGACGGTTTAGCAGGTCTTACAGTGATGCAATTACCCCTCTCACAGCTTTGCTTCGAAAGGGTAGTACTTGGGTGTGGAGTGAACGTGAGCAGTGTGCTTTTGAGCGAGTGAAGGGTTTGTTTTTGGATACTGTCATTTTAAAATTCCCCAATTTTTCGAAGGAATTTTATTTGCAGACTGATAATTCTGGCGTGGCGTTAGGGTGTGAGCTATATCAGTTAGATGGAGATGAACATTTGGTTTTAGGGTTTGCTAGTCGAGTTCTACAGGGCCCCGAATTGTTGTATACGGTAACTGAGAAGGAACTTCTGGCCATAATCTTTGGGTTAAAGAAATTTCGTACACTTCTTTTAGGGCACCGTGTTATCATACGTACCGACCACTTTGCTTTGAAGTTTTTGCAGCAATGCCGTTTGTTAAATGATAGGTTGACTAGGTGGACACTTTTCCTTAATGAGTTTGACTATAGAATAGAACATGTCCCAGGCAGAGAGAATGTGGTTGCTGACGTCCTTTCCCGTTTTCCACCCCAGTTAGGCGATATTTCTTTGATTAAGAGCCCTGCACCGATTGTCGCAGCCACGGAAGTATATTTAGCGGGTCTGTTTGAGAGTAAGGGTGGGGAGTCGTTCCGCGACCTTTTTACTGATCTTCCCAAGCATCAACGAAGCGATCCTTTTTATTCACCGCTTATTCAGTATTTGTTAGGTAGACCGGTGGTTCTGAGTGCTATGCAGAGTAGGGCAGTTGTATATTTCAGGTTGAATAATGGTATTCTTATTCGTGTACATCCCTCTGACGGATTCCCTCGGTTAGTGATTCCTGATATTTTGATTAAACCAGTCGTCAACAGCTATCATGAGTTGTTTGGTCATTTTGGTGTGTTGAAGTTGTGTATGCTTTTTAAGCGTTGTTTGTATATGCGTCGGATGAGAAAGCAGGTTTTACGTGTCATTCGTGTGTGTGATGTCTGTCAGAAATCTAAATTCCCTCCGCATAATTTGGTTGGTGCCCCACATGCCATCAAGGTCACAGCTCCTGGCGATTTGGTCACGGTTGATTATTATGGTCCTTTACCCCAGGGGCGTAACAGGGTATCCTACATCCTCGTTGTCATAGATTCTTTTTCGAAGTTTGTTCGTCTTTACCCCCTTCGTCGAGCGCAGGCCAAGGTCTCTGCTAAGCGTGTTGTGAATGATTTTGCTAGTATTGTCCCTATACGTACTATTTTGTCAGACCACGGTACACAGTTTTCTTCTAAGGTGTGGTGTAATACGATGAGAGACCACGGTATCACCCCAACTTATTCTTCGATACGACACCCTGCTTCTAACCCTACAGAGCGAGTTATGCGAGAGCTCAGTCGGTTGTTTCGCACTTATTGTCACGATTCCCATGCTGGTTGGGTCGCTTATCTGCCTAAGATTGAGTCTTTATTCAATAACACCCCTCATATTACTACCAGGTATTCTCCAATGGAGATTCTTTATGGTACTAACTCCCCTAATACTCTGGATGATATGGTCAGGTCCTTTTTGCCACTAACTCCACACTAAGGTTTGGATGAGATTCGAGAAGAGGTTCGCCATAATATTGAAGTTTCTGCTCAGGCCCGCTATAGGAATTCCAAGGCAAATGATAGGTTAGAGGTGGGTGACCTTGTTCTTCTGCGTGAGAGTCCGGTTTCTGATGCTAGCAACAAAATCATATACAAGTTTTGTCCATTGTACTCCGGTCCATACCTTGTTACCGCACGACCTTACCCTAATGTCTATACGCTTTGTGACCCAATCAGTAAGGTAAGAAAAGGTAACTATAATATTACAAATTTAAAATATTATTATGCACATTGACTGTTGAATTATACTAATGCTGTTTTATTTCATGTCCGAATTGCACCAACCGCTGCCCAGTACCCATGGTATGATTACAAGCACATCCATGTTAGGGACGATTGTTGAAAAACTCCCGTGTGTGTTTCGTCACACCCGGTCCTTTTCCAAAGGGGCGTCTGAGGTAACCAAAGAGTAGCTGTCTACGAAATTTTGCAAGCTTTGGCAACATACCACACGATTCTGCAACAAGGGGCAACATCGCTCTTGCGACATTTTGCGCGGGATGCTTCTTTTTCGGCTGGAAAGCATGATCTTTGTCCAGACCTTCGAAGTGTTAACATCGTATATTTTTGTTTTAAGTATTCTTGTTTTATTACTCTTTGTGTGTAATATCACCACGTGTTTTATTTCAAGGTAGTACTGTTTTTATTTTAATGCATATCTGATTTAGCTAACTATTTAATTCATTCTTAATTTGTTTATTTTTAAAATATGTTGTACATGCAATTTCTTTCTAGGGTGTAACAGTTGTTACCTGCTTTTGTTTGATCGCGTTAATATTGTAACTTATTTACTGTAGATCTGTCGATTTGCGGTTTGCTTTAATCTTAAATTGGGTATTTGAATTGGGCATTTCTAGCAATGAACAAAGTGTGAACTGACCTGTTATGTTTTGTACTAACATTTTCCGCCTTGAAGACTACCTTTCAATACGGTGGTAACTATCCAAATATACTTAATTAAAGTCCGTATTGCTTGGTAGCAAATCATCTCTAGCCCACGTTCGCACAAGATCGTGTTATTGGTACCTATGCGGGGGGCCGTATTAAGACTAATACTACTTCTGTTTTAATTTTATATGTTTTGAGATGTTAAATGTGTGTTAATTGCTAGAGATGCCAGATATCAACCCTTGTGTTCATTTTCTTACTTTGGTTTTACGGGCCAAATCGACAGAGCTATGGTTTAGTATAACGATTCATGATCGACAATTATTTTTCCATCCCTTCTGCCTAAGCAGGTAACAAGTATCTACCTTTGCAACTTTGTGGTCCTTTTTGTTTGCGCTTAAACATTATAACTGTACAACATGTTTTATGTATCTATTTCGTGATTTTATGTCTGTTTTGGATTTAATTTGTGTTGCCAATTGCTATTTTATCACTTGACTTGTTTTATTTGTGTAATTATTTGTGTTTTTGAATATTTGATCAAATCAGGGGTACAGGGTTGTTTTGGGTTCTTTGTTTATTTAAGTTTTGGTATGGTC
This sequence comes from Aquatica leii, assembly GCA_035610365.1. Lineage (NCBI taxonomy): Eukaryota > Metazoa > Arthropoda > Insecta > Coleoptera > Lampyridae > Aquatica > Aquatica leii. Next base: position 205,041,391 of record CM069432.1, on the reverse strand, counting down.
ATTTAAACGTGTATTTTCAACGACAGGCTTTGAGATTGATCGAAGTCCTGTTCAAATTTTCTTGTCTTATGTTAAATGTGCATATTTTTCAACAGTTTTGTGAGATTTGTATACTTAAATTTGTTCAGCGTAATTAATGTGTATTTAAGCGAGTAGTTTTTCTTGGGAGTTCTTTTCTGCTCGCAAATCGTCGTTGAACTGCCCATTCTCCTTTTTGGTCTTGTGTTTCTAATTAATAAATTAATAATTACAAAATTTTAGGAAGCTTTTAAATAAATATCTTTTTGTTTACTGTGTGTTTTGATCTTACCTTCCGATTACAGTTCTCTGCAAGTGTATTCGTGTCTCTTTAAGACAACAGAGGGCCTTACTAGACGATCACGTTTGTGTGGGTTTTGCCGGGTAATTTTAAACTTTACCGCGTTTTCTAAATTTGGGGAGGGTTTGTTATGGCGGGAAAGTTGGTTTTAGCAGCCATTTGTAAGTTTTCCCGCTCTGATTTGAATTGTTGTAACTGTAATGTGAAGTTAGCGTAGAATCTGGGGTTAGAACATTACACAACATTACTTATTTCAAGTTATTTCAAAATTTCTGAATTTTTATAAATAGTTTTATTAGTGCTTATCAATTATTCTGTTTGAATTTAATTAAATTAACAATGATGTTTATATAATCAAATATAAAAGGATTTTTGAGTTGCAAGTTTTTGGCTTTTAATGTTTTAATAAATCTAAAATAATAAATAAACCTTTTTTTTGTACATTGCAAGCTCAGACAGGGAAAAACGCTTGTTCGCTCGTTGGCTCGTTGCAAGCCAAATTTCAAGCTTAAACATGAATAAAATCATTGTTTGAGTTCACACAATTCATGTTATCATGTTACGTATTTGATCGAATAAATGCTATTATTGCGTACTCTTATTTGGAAAATATATTATTTTGAGAATTAATTCGGTTCCCTCGTCTTAAAGAGTAAAAATAAAAAAACAATAAACAAATAAAAAACAATGTAATAGCTAGCAAATTTTGTACTGGTTTTTTTATCATTATAAATTTTGTTTTGACAATGTTGTTTGTTGCTTTATCTTTTTTTTTTGAGTTTTGAGGCTTTTTGGCGCCTCGCCGCCGTCGTGCACCACACGACTTTGCCCTTATGTACGGCGCGGGACTGAGTCGACTTTACAGTATCAATCAACATGACCGATAAGGCACAAAATTGCTAATATAACTAAGAAACTATAACGTTATCGCTTTCTTGGTAACAATGTCTTAGTTCATAGTTATGATTAGTAAATGCGAAACGTCTAAAAAATCTTAATGAATTTGCAAAACTAACGTGTTTACAAATACATTTTTTTAAAACGATTTTAATCAATTTTTGACTGGTTATAATTGATCATCTCTTATAATTTAATCAGTAATAGAATCGTCAAAAAGATCAATCAATAATTCTACAAAATAACCAGAAGCATCAATTTATCAATTCTTTAATTTAGAAAAATGTAAATTCTGACTACATAGAAATACCAAAATAGGTTTTTTGTATTAACTTTTTTATCAACTCTACATGACGATTACCATCTCTTATGTAGTTGCATTGTTTCAGGCGCCACTCAAAAAAATCGGGAAGAAAGTAGAAAAAACTAGCTAAGGAGGGCCAAAGAAAAATGAAAAAAATGAAATAATCTCTAAATTTATTTTAATTGAATATAATTAGGATTATTATTTAAAAATATAGTTTTATGTAATTATAATTTGTATTTTTATTGATAAAGTTATTTATTTATTTTTTCAATTCATATATGTAGAAAAGGGTAGGGGTGACTACCTCCTACATATCCTACAGCCACCTAAAAGGGACGTTCCGTAGACATTCTATGCGGATGCGCAAAGATGTTCTATAAAGACATCGTAGGGATGCACACAGTTGTGACAAAAGAACGTCCCATGAATGTCCCTAGGACGTACACAGAACCAAAATGGGATGATTTTGGGACATCCAGTGATCCGCAACATCATCTCCCACGGACGTCCTTAGGACATCTTTGTGTTGGTTGGAAAGTAATCTATGATGTCAAGCAAACTTATCAGTTCGAATTCAACTTTCACTTTTATCACTTCCTTAAAAAAAATTGTTTTGTAACAAGAATCGATAAATATGTAACTATGGGAAAGAAGTTGTTCAAATGAAGGTCTCCTCTTAAATTTATTTATTTGATAGTACATTTTATTGTGGTTTTATATGGTTCATTTGTGTCTGGTTTATTGTCTTCTATTTGTAATGCGTGTTTTATAATGTGTATTAATAGAATTACCGATGAAATGCTAGTATTACTGTTACTCATGTTTCTGGTAATCTCTTCAAAAGGTTTAAAAATGGACACTAATTTATTGAAATAAAATGATGATGAAATGTGGTGTTTACTCAGATACAGGCACAACGAATCTTATATTTGAATTATTCGTTCCAGCATGTAGAACGCGCTATTCTATCTGTAAATAAGTAAAACTACATTAAAATAAATTAAACAAATGTGTAATTTTTTTGAAAATAAAAAAATTACCGGGGGGAAATTAGCCATAACTTTCCCGCCATAGATTGTAAAATTTTTAACAACAGACTGATATATAGAAAAAGGCGACGGTTGTTATATAGCAGTTTTTTGTGAAACCACTTACTAAAAGTATTGCATATACTTTGAATAACTTTACGCTTTATTTTTTTGCTATGGTTTCTTTCTTCTAGCGTTTGTTCATTTTTTTTATGAGGGTCTGTAGCAATCCTGCTTTTTTATTATAATTTGTTTCCTGTTTTCTGTTCTTTGTTTTTGTGGCGATTTGAAGTTTCTAGGTCAATGGTCGGCATACTCATTAGCCAACAGAGACAAATATTATTAGTACAACTGACCACGAAAGACTACTTCTCAATTTAATTTTGTTAAGGTTCATGCTTGAAAAAAAATTGTTCGCATTAATATCTAGAACCTAAAAAAAGGGGGAAACAACAAACGCAAGTTTTTTTCAACTAACGTCGATTTGCTGTTCATGAATTGTTAAAAGTATTTATGAAAAGCTTTTCTCATACTTAACATTGTTGTTTTAAAATAGCAAATGTTAATATCAGAATTATTTTGTGGGTGATGTTTTAACGGGCTCTAACAGTGAATCAAAAATTATTTTTCAAAATCATGATATAATAATTTTTTTTCAAATAAAAACATTAATATTTTTTTTTCGTTTGCAGTTTACGTTTAAGTTGATTTAGATGAGACGTAATCTTTACCATAAAATAAAATTTTGGATCTACTGATCGTTTGTTAGTTCTGAATAATGATGCTGAATGTTTATAACTTAATCTTAGCAAGTGCCTGGAAATTAATTTGCATGCTGTATTTCAGTGGCTCGTGAGGTCGGGCTTAGAGTGGATTGCATTTTTCAAAATGTTTGTAGGTAATGTAAACGTTTTCAGATATCATTAAAGCACTATGTACTATTATGTATCAAAATGTTTTGGAGTTAACAAATAAATTGCGTTAACCAATGTACATATATGTGGCGTGTAGAAACTTTATGTTTTTTAATTTTCTCATTTAAATGTGTCATGTCTGTACCTACATTCTAACCTGGAAAACAAAAGAAGGTATTTATCGTACATTCACTTGACCACTTATTCTTATTATAAACTGTACTAGAAAAATGCCGTGTGAAAAATTAGGTTTTGCAGTTTTATCTGCTTGATTGGTTTTCAAATTTGGAGTAAGCGCTCCGAGAGATTTTATTTCAATCTTTTATTGGCTTAATCTTAAGTGATTTATCGAGAGAAAACCAACATTAATTATCGTATTTGATACAAGGATGTAGATTTAACGTTTCATCTCTATAGCCGTTTACATACTATTATTCATACTTAGTATATTTATACTATGAGATGGCTCTGCCATCGCATTTCACTTATGTTGATACAAGGACTTTAGTCCTGTCGATTTTAACAAATATGATAATTTTGTTGTTTTTAAAGAATCATAATAATTATGTCTGTTTATTTTTATATTTAATATAGAAAATCGTTTCTAGAAAGGTTTCTGGTTTAGAATCTAACATTTTAATGAATTATTTTTTTTGCTTTAAGACTAGCTTTAAGTTACTTACAATATATATATATATATATATATATATATATATGTACCTACATGATACATTTGAGTATTGTTAATAATTTTTTTTTAAATATTTTCTGAAAATTTGATGAATCGTATAAATTAAAAACAGGATATCGGTAAAACAATTTAATTAATGATTTTAAATTAGATAGACGACAACTTATCAATAATAAATAAATTCATACACTAAATAAACTAACACATCATGGTATAGAACGTACATTGATATTAAAACAAACAAAACATTAATACTAAATTTCCTACATGATATCACAAGGTCACAACCAATTTTTGCAATTCTATAATATCATTAACATTTGGAAATTGTTACTATAATTTAAAAAAATAACATGGTCTAAATTTAATTAAATTTGAATAAATACTGCTTAATTTCTCAGTATCTTCTCTGTTATTGAGAGTATTATTAGTGTATTTTATAAATAACATTTCTTTAATCATTCTTTTTTTATAATCCGTTTCTTTATATAAAATTATAGGATTAGTTGAATCTACGTCATGTAAATTATTTACAACATGTTCAGTTAATTTAGTAATATTAGACAATTTTACCTTTTTAGCTATTTTAATATTACTGTTATGGTTACACATCCTAGTTTTAATAAAAGTTTTAGTAGTTCCTATATACACTTTATTGTTAATAATGAATACAAAATACTAAACATATACACTTTTTAATTGTTCGTTTAAGAACATTTTTTGACGTTGGTATAATGGTACATTGTACTAAACAATTTAAATTTGCCATGATTGAATTTACATTATAATAATTTACAATATTGTCCGGATTTGCAGTTTAAAAATTCGTGGTTTGAAATCTATTTTTCCTGGTTTCATAATTTTACAAATGGCAGCCCTATTAAAGATCGGAAAAATGCAATTTGCATTTTTTTGAAATAATTGAAAAATTTTGCATTTTGCCAATAAAGCAATAATTATTTACTACTTTCAACCGGAAACCACGGATTTTTGTTTTGTGTGCATTGAGATTTGATATAAATAAAGCAACTCAAGAGATGATTTTTTCGGACACTCATTGCAGATTAACAATAAAGGTAAAATAATATTATTTGAACATGTGTAGACGTTCAAAAATACTAGTATTATCTAATATGATTTAACGGATATGTACGATCAACTTCATTTTATTGTTTTCTTTTTGATGAAACTATAATAAATAATTTTTTTTTTAGTTTAATAATTTTATTTCAACCTTCAACGACAACCTTACAAATTTATTTTAAAAAAATGATTTTTTTATTATTTATTTAACAAAATACATTGTCATTGACACTTTGACAGGGATAAAAAAAGAATCATGATATGCTTTATTATCAACAGTAAATCTATAGGTTTTTTATTCCATACATTTGTTTTAATTTTATATGTCGGTTTTTGCATATAGTGTTAGTGACTGAAAAGTTATCAATGCTAAAAATCTCAATGCATCAGATAAAAATGTTACATTTAAAAAAACAAGTAATGAAGGGACATAGTGTTTGGCACTAATGCTCAAATAATAGTTACTTAGTTCTGATTACCGAAACGCGGTTTATAGAAATAACAATTATCAAAAAATCATTTAAAAGGCGAAACAAATTGATTATTAGGATGGTCTGTTTAAATCACTCTAAATTATAAAAAAATGTATTCACTAATAGAGAATACAACCTTAAATTGATTTAGAAAATTTTATGTAATAAAACGTATTCCTTAGGTCACGATTAAACTGTGTCTTTGTTGTAATCAAAGTTGCAACACGTAAGCTACTTTCGTTAGAAACTTCTATCAAGTTGTGAATTTAAAATAATAGTAAAAAGTAAAACAGTGGGATATTTCACAACTCGTAACTCTTTTTCTAAAAAAAGCAGTTAAAAAAACTTTTCTAGTAAACAATTTAATTTTTATGTAATGTAACTAATACAAACAGTATGTAAAACAAGCAGTGACATAAAATAAAGCCTGTAAAATAATCTTTGTCAAAACTAATTACTAAGTGAACATTTATTACATACAATGAAAATATACTTTGAAATTTAGAAGTTAACGTAATAGTTACTCTGACATATAAATAAGAACCACACGATTTTTCTATACACTGCACTATTATTTACAAATTTGATTATATTAGAATTGCTTGTAAAAATTTACTTTCAAAACATAATGACATGTTTTGCATCTAGGATGAGCTATAGTTAAGTTATGGCTAACGGATGTACTTTTGCTGTGCACCAATCATTATATATGTAAATCACGACTGCACCAATATTGTTTGCTATTTATTTCATACGTTGAATAATAAATTGATATTTTTTAATTAGCTCTTTCATATGAGTTTCACTAACACTTACTATAAGTTACGTTTTCCGTTAATATATGTGACCAAAAAATTCAAAAGTGAAATTTTTAATTGCTGCATTAACGCGTTAAATAGACGCCTATTGTTATTACGTTACCCATTAACCTATTTACATATAATGTTGCTTGTTTTACTTCTTGTTTGTAGTACTCGTAACAATTGCTTCAACAAAAATGTGTTTATGTAATGGAAAATAAAATACAATCTGTGACCAAGACATTATAGTAGTAAAATATAATAAATCAAAATTTGAAGAATTGCAGAAAAAAAATTTTAAAAATTTCATATTAAAATGTTATGTGAAATGATGGATTTTTTGTGTATTTTCTACCTGACACTGTTACTGAAACCACAATAATAAAATTGTTTTACAAAACTAGTTGACTTTAATATATGCGTACATCAATAAAGCCTTTGTATCGTTGTTTTTTAAATCTGTATAGAAATACTAGTAACTTCCAAAAACACCATTTGTACGTTAAAAAATAATACAATAAAGTATTTAAAGAAACCTATTACAAAAATGATTGTACAAGCGTTTTTATTATTCTCAAAACTTGCACATAATTTTTAATTCTTGAAAGGTATCTTGACAGAGTTGATTGAGCAATTTTATTTCTAGTAAGTGCTAAAATCTTCATTGTAAAAATTCACAGATATCGCAAATCTTGCAATCATCGGAAGATGTTGAAAACAAACACAATATTACCGACGTAATATAATGAACAAGGTTTATTACAATTTTCACAAATAAGAATGCATACATGCGCGCGCCGATAAAACATAGCTTCCAGTGACATATCTAAAGAGAAACCCGATCGTGTTATCTTAAATCCATGCACTTGAACAAACACCATGGCATGTAAATAGACCAGCGTCACTAATTTTTTTCATTTTTGTAGTTCAATTTGTTTGCCCTTTATCTTTCCAAGAAGAACGGAAATTGTGCTCGGCATTGAATTAGTATTAAAAACTCTAAATCGAAACATTCCCGGCTGTTGTTTCCTATTGATAGCTTTAGTAGTATGTAATAGTTTAGTACGAAATGGAGGATACATCTTTTATAGAACTTTTTTCTAGAGAAGCACAAAAATGAGTATTTTGGGCTAATCTTTTCAAATTGTTAACAAAATGCTCAATAAACTCTGTTAAAGTTTGCGATTCGCTTTATTCTACCAGTAGTCCACTGTTGGTACCAACATTGAGACACGATGTTTTGGTTGTAAAGCATTAATGTCGTGAATGACCGTACCTATTTACTTTCTCAAATCTAAGCTTCGTTTAGGTAACAAGTATTAGGAAATATTTGGGTTGCGTTGGTAACGGTTAGGTTCTCTTTTCCAAGTGATGTACACCTTTGCAAAACTGAAATAATAATATTGCCTTCACAAACATGTTATGCGAGGAAAGGTCAAAAAATTGAGATTTACGTCCACTGACTGTCGTTTCTTATACACGGTTGAGAGCATTCAGATAAAAGTAACATTTTCTCTAAACACAATCAATTTTATAGCCAAAGTGAATTTTATAGCCAAAGTGAAACTTTCAGAAATTTAGCCAGACTTTGATTTAATACGTTTAGATCAAATAACTCATTCAATGATTAAATAAACAATTTATAACGCGTGATCCCTGACAATTGTTTCACCACACTCTAAGCGCGAAAGAATTGACATGTCTATTTATTATATATTCTCTAGGTGTTCTTAGCGTGATCTTTCGGCGCAAAAAAGTATAACTAATCTTATAAGCGACTTGTTAATTGCCAAAGACAAAGAAAAGAACATACTAAATTGGCTCTCTCCGTTTACAAAAAAAAACAAACATAAAAACTCGTTTAAGCGATAGAATTCAATTTAAATAATATTTCTCAATTTTGTCGCGTTAGACAGTATCTCAATTCATTAAATCTTTCGTACAATAATCAAATAACAAACGCATATCCAAATAAATTTAACTAACTTCTGAACTTTATATATGGCGCCTAATCCTCAAATTGAAGATCACGTATTACGGTTGGTTGTCTTGACTGAACGCAGGTTGGCAACCACATAACAATTTGTCAGTAACTAACAACTTTATACAAAACGTGCACTCAAAGAAAAATAATAATAATCAATGTACGTGAGAAAAACCAGCCCGTCAGTAACTCCCCTTTTGCGAGTACGAAAAAAACACCACCAGTCAGTAACTTTTCTTCGGATAAGTAAAAAAAAAACCAACACGTAAATAAGTTTTTCCAGTAGGTAAAACAAAACCAACTCGTAAATTCACTCTCTTGCGCGAGCACGTTAAAAAAAACAGCCGGACAGTAACTTCTTTTTTGCAAGTAAGTCAACAGAAGAATTCCCGTATGCAAATTTCTTCGTTTTTGCACCGCGTCAGAGTTTTTAAAACCTTCATTTAAAACTCTCCTCCTTCTTTGTACGCAATTTTGACTTTATGTCCTAAAACGCTTTTTTCTGATTGGTTAAGTTCACGAACCCCTTCAGTACCAAATCTGCCAATTGGCTTTTTCTTTTTTTACTCAATCTGTTAAAACCGGCGTTATGCTTCTATCTACCCATAAGATGTTACGAGGTTTTGTTACTGGGCGGCGCTGCGTGTTTCAAATAGGATAAACATTTAGATTCAGATTTATTAAGTTATTACTTTGTTTACGCATTTTAAAATTTGAACATAAATTATCGGTTTAGTAGATAGAACATGTGTGTTTCGGTCGAGTTGCTTTTGGTGACCACTGCGGCTTTTTTGCGGCTAAGTGTAGCTTTGTCGGTGTCATAATATTACACCAGGCATTTAGAGTTGTTTTTCTTGTAAATTATGCCTGCTACCCCAATTTTTGTATTGAAATGATTTGCTTAATAACTTAAAATAATCAATAAATTTTTACCATAAAACGGTGCAAGATAGAGGAAAGTTGCGGTTAAGCATTTTTATAGAGGACAAAATTTACTATAAATAAATCCGCGGAAGGGATTACCTTTAGAAAATACAAGTGTGCAATGTTGCACGAAAATGTCTCACATTACATTAAAATTCTGTAACTCTTAAACTATATTTAGTAATTACTATAATTACCTTTTTAGCACTGCTGAGTAAAATTAAGATTTATCATATTTTTAAAACATAAAACGAATCATAAGGAATATCTTGTTCAATAATAATAAACACTACGTCGGAAAAAGACAAAAAATCCACAAATATCGCAAATCTTGCAACTATCGGAAGGTGTTGAAAACAAACACAATATTACCTACGTAATATAATGAACAAGGTTTATTACGATTTTCAAAAAAAAAGAATGCATACATAGATAATAAAAAAATTAAAATTCTGGGTACATATTAAACAAGAATACAGTCGTATGATAATTCGCCAATTGTTTGTATTTAATATTTTTCTAAGAAATGCCTAGGAATTGTTTCTCATAACCTCATCATCGTTGGAAGATGATAAATCAGCAACACCAATGATATAAGGAGAATTTTTTGTGTTAACAAATGATGAGACCGTTCATTATCAAGAATTGCTGCGCGATGATAAAACATCGTTTCGTACTTGTCTGTGAACGTTTGTGTTGTGTATCTTCACACTCTATCTATACTGTGTCTACACGAGACGTATTTTTTCATTGGGTTCCGGTTCCGAAAGTAACATACCGTTTACATTTTGCTCTATTGTGCGTTCCTTCAGCCGTTGCCGATATGCACGAACTCGTTCCATCCTCTCGTTTTAAAAATAATTTTAAACGATTTATAGACACCGCTTTATAATTACTTTGTTGTTGCAAAGTTTGTCGCTTTCGATGCCGATATAGCCGACTGCTTTCAGTAATCCTAATCACACTGGACGGACCAGCCCCTGTATCCATACACACACTTATACATCTAGGGTGCGCTAAAATGCAATAATAAAAATTATAAAATAAAAAGCCAAACAAATAGATGATGTACTCATGTCCTTTTTTTGTTTTTAATAATGTTTGGTTAATTTGAACACAAATATTAAGAAAAGTCTAAATAAATAAGTAAGTAATTGACTAATGCATTTGAATTTTGCTTAACTTAGTACTTAAATTAACAATTGTAAAGTTTAAGAAACAAAACGAAAGTAATATGTTCAAGTAAACATTTGACTCCAAGAAAAAGAAGTGACTAATTCACTAACGTTTGGGCAACCAGCTATCGTTACACGTTTAGTGGTTTTGTAAATGTTTATAATAATATCAACGTTTTAAACGGTTACACGTTCAAACATTTCATCCCTAGTCCGAAAGCACCCTAATGTATTTAGCTATCTTGCTTATTCAGAAACAAGTGTAAGTACTTACCTCTTTGTTTATTACTAACCACCACATCATTACCCAAATATGTAGTGATAACACGCTCCATCTTTAACTACTGCCAATGCAAAACCACCACTAATTTACTACTGGCCCATCCTCGTTTAATTTTTTTTCTGTGCGGCGAACAGATATAGTTAAGTCTCTCCCCATAAATCCGCGCTAAATTTAAATATTTTTTTTTATTGGTTGAAATTTTCAAGTCAGTATCACAATAGACAAACACCTGTATTTTAGTGACATACTTCAGTTTCATGTTTGACATTTTGGTTAACTTATTCGCAGTTTTAAGTTTCTATTATTTTTATTCATTTGACAAATCCTAAATTTTTTTTTATACAGAATATTATTTAAATTTTCATAAAATATGTAATAATGTTAGTTCGTCAAATTCCTTACTATGCAAAAATTTAATAAACCCTACGTTTATAGGTGTTTTAAATGTTTAGCTGTTCCCTCGAAGTGTTTTTGGTACATTTTTAAAATAAATCGTGTAACTAAATTAATAAATATAGCTGTAACCGCATTTATTTGTTGTAATGTCTATGAGATCATACATTGCATATTTTTGAATGTTTGCGTTTTTACTAATTTGAGCCGTGTAAACTAGTTTCTTCATACATTGGTTTAAATTGTCATACAAAATTGAAGGAGGGGTTTAAATCTACGGTATTAGCTCCGCTAGCGCTTTTCTCACAAACACTGCAAAAACGGTGCAAGATAGAGGAATGTTGCACATAAACATTTTTTATAGAGGATTAAATTTACTATAAAAAAGTCCGCGGAAGGGTACAATTACCTTCAATCGTTTAGAAGATACAAGTGTGCAAAGTTGCATTAAAATATCTCGTATTACATTAAAATTCTGTAACTCAAGGCGGGTTGCACAAAGCAAATCAAAAATGTAACAAGTGATTATTTCTGAAATCAATTGTTACATCACGAATAAACGTGGTTTCATTGGCTATATAGCAATTGTTTTGAAAAATAATCAGTTGTTACATTTTTGATTTGCTTTGTGCAACCCGCCTTTAAATTATTAGATATAATTATACCTTTCCGCGGACTTTTTTGTAGCAAAATTTGTGCTCTATAAATATGTTTATGTGCAATTTTCATCTATATTGTACCGTGTTTGCAGCGTACAAGGCGGAAGCTTCGGCAGATCTAATTCTCCAACTACTAAAATTATGTTTCAGTACTGCTGAGTAAAATTCAGACTTATTATATTTTTAAAACATAAAACGAATCATAAGGAATATTTTGTTTAATAATAATAATAAACACCGCATCCAAAAAATACAAAAAATGAAGTGAAATTGGGCACCACCCCAGATTTGTTTCATCTAAGCGTTTCATCGTTTCGTTACACGAGCCTTCGAATCAAGCATCCTATTAGTGTTTTCAACACTAAAAATTTAAATCAAACATGCTGTATGCAATTTTTTTTAATTTTTTGAGATTTTTGACGTAATTATACGAAAAGACATCTTAACTATATTTATTTTTTTAAGAAATTTTATTAATTCTAAAATTCTTCGTTTAGGAGGGGCAAAACAAAAAACTTAATACTATTTATATATATTTACAAATAGACTTTCAGTTCATAATCAGAGCTTTTCCTGTCTGCATTCTATCCTTTTTTAAAAAATACTTAAAAACCACAACGATCTGACTTGATAATTGCTCAGACCAAAACAGAAACTGTTATATCTTATAAGTGCTGAACAAATTGTTATTAATTATTTTGAACCGAAACATACGTATATGTCAACTAACAGCTTCCATCATCAGGTAGAGTAGTCATTAAAAAAGCAAATAAAGACGCCGATGATGTAAAAAAATACATAGTTTTAAAGTTTTTATACTTGGAAATCATTTGTCTCCCTACAAAAACTATAACAACAAAGTAATTATATATGTTGGATAGATATTGTACAAATAACATCAAGCATCAATAAAAATATAACCTTTTATTTAGTGTACTATTCTAAATTTGAATCAAACAATTGTTTAAATTTTCATCAAGTAAGAACAATTAGGTTAAATGATATAAAATAAGCAGAGTTATTAACTAAGCTGTGCAATCCATTCGATAAAAAAGAAATTAAGAAAAGATTAAGTGAGGCAAAATAGAAAAAAATTCCGATGTAACATGCCAAACAAAATGAAGTTTCTTTACTATTTTAAAAAAAAAATATGTTTCATAATATAAAAAATAAAATTTAAAAGTTTGTTTCAGTTTTTAGTATTTTTCCAAACTTTCCACATGCCACATGCATCTCGTCCTAATTGTATATGTTTTGAGGCGAGACGTATTTAAGTGCTTCATTTAACTGTACAAAGTAGTCTGACAATATTTTCTCATCAATTTGGACCCAATTTCTTTTTATATTCAAGACAAACTTGACTGTCAGTTGAAGATGCCTGTTTAAAAAATATTTTGGCCAGTCCGGACCTAGTAAATTGTCACAAAACGATGAAATGATCTTCTCTTGTTTTTTGTAACACAGCATTTCACAATGAATTGTAAATTGAGTTCATCACTTCTCTTCCTTACTGAAAACTTTTGGATGACCCGGTGTGCTTGAAAACAAATCTTTTCCGTTTGTTTTGAACAGTGCTTCGCGGTAGTTTAAAGCGATTCGCGGCTTGCCGCTGCGCCATTTCACCAGATTTAACGGTCTCCAAACAACTTAGAAGGTGCTCTTTATTGTAGTTAGCACAACTTTGGCTTCCAGGCTGACGTTTGTAGTTATACGGCATATTCCTAATATGACTGAAAACAAACGCATGTGTTTATTTACATTAACTAAAATATTATTTTATTTGTAATTGTAATTAGTATTGTGCGCGCTGCGTAAAACTCGTTGCGCAGCGTTTATTGTTGCAGAAGATATAATAAAAGCAAATGTCGTTCAAGTAAGACGTATTCGATATAATAAAAATTTAAACCTTACAAGTACGATTATTTTCAAGAAATAAAATTAATGCAAGTAACAAGAACAGCATGCAATAAAAAGTGTCCACTATATATATTTGTAATATTAAAAAAACGTTATAATTAGCTAGAACAGTTATATTAACAGTTATATTATTTATATATTATAAAAGTAAGTGCAGTTACAACGGTAAAACCAAAGTCTATCAAAGTACGACTTACTACTACTAAAGGTTGTAATTTTGAAAGTTAGAATAGCAGTTGTCGTTGTGAAGTTTTTTAAAAAAATTTTAATAGAAGTGAGAAGTACAACTATACTACTGTATAAAGTAGTAAACAATGTTTATGAATAGATATTTACCAAACAGATGAAGAACTGTTTCCACATGTAAAAGTTTAACAGGTTTAAAAGACCCTTTTTCGCACAAAGAAAACAAAACCTCTAGTACTGCTTCTTGTGGAGAGCTAGAGAACTGCTTGGTATACATCACTGCCTGCTTAGTGCTACACCCTAGCAAAAACTGTCAAAATTAATATAAAAACTGTTGTCTGAAGGTTAGTAGAGAACATAGAATTTTTTTTTAGTTTGAACCAAAGATGAACTCTAGAGCCAAAGTATCCCGCATTCACGCTACTATAAATGTTAAATTTAATTAATGTGTGGTTAAGAAAAAAAACAGTTTTTTTCCACTATATACATTTATTCTTAAAAAGCAATGTAAGAGAAAAAATGCTAAAGTTGACAAATCCGCTAAGACAACAAATGGCTTATATGAGTTTCCAAATCAGAAAGTTTCTTAACATCATGCGTTAATACCAAACTTGATCGTCAAGAGGCATCAGCAGAATACTCGTTAGTTTACTATGTAGTATATGTATAGTGTTATAAAATTTTAGAGAACTTAAATAGTGTTTTTATTGAAATAGGTAAGTAATTTTATTACTTCTCATTATTATTCAGTAAGTATGCTTTGTAATAATGCTGCGCATGATATCATACGGGTTTTAAAATACGTTTTCGTATTTACGCTATAAAATGACGGTTCCGGAAAAAATTAACAATGCGTCTAAAATGACGAGTTCGTCATCTTAGCTTGTAATATTAAAATTTGGATTTATTTTTCAGTCGACAATAAAATCATCAAGGGTAAAAAGTACCAAGAAAAACAAATAGACAAGGATGGCCACGTGAGTCCATGTTAGAAACTGTTAGAGAAGTTCAACGGGGTGTCTCAGTTAATGCAACAACCAAGAATTTAAATTTGCCAATAGCTACACTACGGCGCTATGCCAAAAATTACCCTAACAATGTGTCTTTTTTAAAACAAATAAACTCAATAATTAAAGAATAATATTGTTCTTAACGTTCTTCAATTCTGCAGAATCTACCCACAAGTGCCGACGCTTCGAAAACACTTTTAGTAAACATTAAACAATGTGTTGGGTACTTGGACTGAGTACTTGGACAGAAAAGCATTTGGAATAACAAAAGAACAATTTGCACGAATAACGTTTAATTACACAAATTTAATAAAGAAAAGAAGAAAACTGGAAAAGATTTTATCCAAGTTTTTATATAAAAATGTAGATTTTCTCTTCGAAAACCCAAAGCTACTTTAGTTGCAAGGTCAGCTGCATTCAACAAAACAATATTGCTGCATATTTTAATCTGTATAAAGAAATTTTACCTACCAAAGCATTTAAGCCTCACCAGATTTATACTGTGGATGAAAGAGGTTACTTAACATTCCTACAAAGACTTCTAATGTACTTAGTCCAACTAGAATCTGGTGGGTTATCAGTGTCATCAGCTGAAAGGGCTACAAATGTGAGTGTGACCTGTTAATTTATTACTGTTGGCAACTATGTTCCACCGTTTTTAATTTTTCCGCGTATTCGAATGCAACATTTTCTAAATATTGCTCCAATTGGTTCAATAGCTGCTTGTAATGATACAGGATAGAAGGCTAAAATATTTTATAGCACATTTTTTGATAGAACACATAGGTCAAACAATTTCTATTAAAGATGTGGCTGGCCTATTTAATGTGACGTACAGTAAAATAGTTAAGGTCACTATAGCTGAGAAAAAGCGGATTAATTCTTCTAAATTCCCAAATATTCACCGATTTTGATTTTAAGCCAGTAACCAAAAAGCTTATGCTAATGGCTGAACAAGATAAAGAAAATCAAGAAGAGCAATCTCTTAGAACCGTAGCTATTGATAAAGTTGATTTTTTTGGTAGAAATGAAACAACCTCTCAAACTAGCTTTTCTCACAAGGACGTGTTATTTCCCGCAGCTGAACAAAATCATAAAATACATCCACCTGGCAACATATGTTGAATTTGTGATAAGACATATTTCTGTGATAACTTAGTTCTATAATGTTTGTCTGTGTAGATGTTTGCTGTTTGTAATTTATTGTACTTCTACACTATCTGTAAATGTGTTAGTTTATTTATTTATTCAATTTTACAATTGTTACCAGCTCAATCAGACAGGTCTTCTTGGAGCCGTTTTTTATTGACCATGATGAAGCGTGCACGATAGTCCCACGAAACGTCGCCATTTAAAAAGCAAACCAAGGTGTAAGTTTTTGTCTCTCTTACCAGAAGGTCCAATACACTAAATAGATGTGGTTGTCTCTTTTAACTGCGGAATTCTTTTAACTCCATAAAGGGCATATTCCAAAATTCTGTGGTTTGTTATGAATATGTTAACCTTAAAAGTACAGTTTCTCTTAATGTATAACCATTAACATATCTATTGTATGATGCAGCAAATTAACATAATGTTATTGAATTTATTAATATCATTATACCACAATTTATAAAAATGCAGCTTTTCTGGCAAATTCTAGAAAAAAAATTATATAGAATGACAAAACATGAAATTTATAGAATGATTTAATATATTTAAATTTTTGGCTTACTGTAAATAAAAAAGTATTATAGGTACTGTATTATATAGATTTTTAAACGTCAACTTAAATTATTTGATATTTATTCAAATGTCGTTAAGCAGTTTATTTAGTATTGAAAATAATGAATACTTATTCAATACTATTTGTTAGTTTTTGAAATCACTAAATTTAAAATTTTGATTTACTTAGAATAACTGTCAAAAATATACATACAAAAAGTAAATACGTATTAAATTAAAAGTTACGTCCTACTCAAACTTTAATAGTTTTGGTTTTAACAACATACCTAACGTTAGTTTCCATTAATACCCAAATACAGTTTATCCGAAAATTGTATGCTAGTACTATGTACCAAAAACAAAAATGTTTTTACATACTTTGAATGTGTAACGACATACCTTTCAAAAAATCTTATTAAAATTCTTTAATGACAGTTTTCTATTTAAACTAAAAGTAATGAAAGTAACTCTATTGTGCATGACAACTAAGACGTGTTTACCCTATAAAACGTATACAATGCCCATTTGAAAATAGAAATAATCATTAAAATTCAGTAAGCACACTAGGAAATGGTTTAATGTTTTTGAGTAATTGTAGAATCGAATAAATTAACAATTTTTGTTTGCCTAAGTATATGTTTCAGTACAAGTTGATCATGTTACGTGTGTTTAATTTACATACCAATACTTAGTATATTTTGTCACAGTAGTGCATACACCCGTATAAACAACTGCTTACCGTTTCTACAAGACAACATTTAAGAAATATGTAAAATGCTTTTAATTGTAGCTATGTTATGATTAATCAATAATAATTAACACGTATTAATTGTTTAATAAGTAGAAATATTTATCGGTTTTACTTATTTCTTTATTACATAGATTAACTTAGAAAGTTGACTTTTAACTTGTTTTGATTTCACTGAAATACATAAATCGCACTATTTTTAATTAAGAATTGATTTGAAAATAAAACATATTTGACAAATATCACTTTCTTATTACATTACATAGAAATAGATGATTACTCTCTTATTAATTATTTATTTTAAAAATTTGAATTGTAAATATAGTTTAAATTGAATGGATTGTAATCAGTGCCCTCGCGGTTTTAGCCCCTTCCTGCTGAATTTCTTTACCCAAACCGAAATCCACATTGTAATAAGGAAAGACTAATTTTTCTACGATAGTATGACTGATTTTTAATTGGAGTTTAAATAAATATTTAACAATTGGTAACGCTGCTCACAACCACAACAAACAGTACGAGTTGCCAGACCCGCGCCTAGCACTTTTGGCGTCCTTGTGCAAATTTAAAATAACGCCCAAATACAGATAAGGGTTAAGTTAGGTACTATTATCTACTATTGAAAAACAATTTTAAAAAGTATTTTCATAAATTTATTTTCATTTTTATATTTTACTAGTACAAGCCATAAGCCATACAAGTATTTTTTCATTGAGGTACATAACATAATTATAAACTTATAGAAAACAGAAATATATTCTAACAGTATTATAACTCAAAATTATATATATATTTTAGTTTCAAATGTAATATATTGTTACGTATTTATTATTAAAAACTAATTTATTTATAACGACTAAAAATACGTTTACTTAATCTAGAAATGTGTACACTTTTAAATTAACCGAACTAATTAAATCTAATAATATTTAATGAAAACACTTACACGAATTTATGTATAACCGTTGTATAACACTATCACTTAAGATAAGATAACGTCCTCGGATTTCACACTGTAAGTCACGTTCACTCGATTCGGTGTACACTGTTATTTATTTAAAACTTCGGACGTGCTAATCACTTATTTATCTTCACTTGAATAATCTTCTTAATACTGCATGCATTCACATTCCAGCAATAACTCACCTACGATCTGTCTCGTAGCTATATATAGACATACGGAAATCCTTCTCGATCGTTCCTCACTTTTCGCTATAACTTCTAGAAAATAGATAACAGCCTTCTAGAAGGCTCTTGCGTTTGCAAGTAATTTCTTGAACAAATAAAAACAAAACAATATATTGTTTAATAATGCAACATGTCACCTTTTCAAGGTTAATATCCAGGTATTAGGTATTGTTATTGATATTTTAGCTAAGTTAATTGAGCTTTCTGTGTTTTAATCTTTGCAAATTGTTTAATTAAATCTTTGGTGTCTAATTCTTTTAGCTGGTCCGTTTCTATTAAAATGATAGCAAGATCACTTACACGGTTTTGCCCCATGGTCGATCTTAAATAATTTTTTATTATTTTGAGTTTTCAAAAACATCGTTCTGCGGTATGATTACATCTAGAGCAATAAAAAAACAATCAACTTCAACAACCCTTCATTCGACACATCATCTATAGGACAAAATAATAAAAAATGTTTTTCTATACTAATTCCCGTGCTCTTTAAATTAACAAATCTTATACAAACTGAAATTTGTTCTTGGTGACTAGATTCAGGAGTGCAGTCTAATAATATGGAATAATATTATGCCTTTTTAGTTAGTTCTAAAATTTTGGATTTGATATTTTCACCGATCAAGTTGATTACTTTATTTTGTATTTTATCCCCAACATGGTTTTTGTGATCTTTTATTTGAGAGCATTTTGTATGTTCTGACATAATCCGGTCGAATTTGGAAATAATTTCTATGCATTTTGTTGTTTTCTTAAACAACTTATTACTACTTCCACGAAAAACCTTATTTTTTGCTGACCTAAAAACTGAATCACGTAGAAAATTCTTTCTATAACAGTTTGCCAGTATTTAGTTTCTCTGTTTATTACATTTTGAATTTCAGAATCAATTATTTCATTGTTATTAAAACGGTTAGGAAGATCTAGCAGTTTTAGAACATTTTCGATATGTAACTTGCTTTTTTTATGAATGTTTAAATGTTCACTTAAATGCTGCCAGTCATTGCAACCAGATTCATCACTAAGGCGAACAGATTTCAAATCGCTGTCATTAAAAATTTTGCAACAGAAGCAGTAAAGTGAACAACAACCAAAAACGCTCAATTTTTTCTTTGTTCGGTAAAATTCTAAAGAAGTAACTATTGCAAAATTTATGCCCCGACTCCAAACTATCTCTCGGATAAATATCTTTTTTGTTTTGATAATGAGCAGGGCCACGTTCTATTAATTCTTGAATATTATTAGGACGTAATTTCTTTGGCCATAGTGCAGCATCTTTCAAAAGTTGCGTCATATTTTCCGTTCTGGTAATTTTTGAAAGTGTTGATTTTTTATTATCAGCGGCACTTGAAGATGTTGATGGACTGCTTTCTAGAAGATCAGTTTTTTGTCTGCTGCTGATACTTGTTTCAAGTACAGTTTTAGAATACTAGGTTTCAGCTGTAATATTGTTGTTATCAATATTTGGAAAAGTATAATGGGGCATTGAAAAAAATGCGTAATTTTGACATGGTTTTCCAGTTCTTTCTCTTTTTTTCTTCTATTCCGCAAATTTTGTTAACAGATTAATACGTAAGTACACAAATTGACAAATTATTCATAACAAATGGAAATGTTTTGACGTCTCAAACTCAAACTCGGAAGTATTTTCTCAACATTACTTATTTCAAGTTATTTCAAAATTTATAAATTTTTATAAATAGTAATATTAGTGCTTATCAATTATTCTGTTTGAATTTATTTCAATTAACAATGATGTTTATATAATCAAATATGAAAGGGTTTTTGAGATGCAAGTTTTTTTTTGACTTTTAATGTTTTAATAAATCTAAAATAAAAAATTAATTTTAGATGAACTCACCTTAACACAAAACACGTCACTATAAGGTCTATAAAACTACGAAAAACCAAATTTTTAAAAGCAAATATCTTTTACCCCATGCACCAACAAAGTTTATTACAATTTTCGAAAATAAGAATTCATACATAAATAATAAAAAAATACAAATAACTAGTATTCTAGGTACATATTAAACGAGAATATAGTCGTATAATAATTCACCATTTGTTTGTATTTAACATTTGTCTATGAAAAGCCTGAGAATTGTTTCCCATAACTTCTTCATCGCTGGAAGCTGATGAATCAGCAACACCAATCACTTATAGAGAATTTTTTCTCATAACAAATTATAAGCAACACCGTTCATTATCAAGAATTGCCGCGCGCTGATAAAACATAGCTTCCAGTGACATATCTAAAGAGAAGCCCGATCGGGTTATCTTAATCGCTAATTTTTTCTATTTTTGTACTTCAATTTGTTTGCCTTTTATCTCTCCAAGAGGAACGGAAATAGTGCTCGGCATTGAATTAGTATTCAAAACTTTAAATTTAAACACTCCCGGCTGTTGTTTCTCATTTATAGCTTTAGTAGTATGTAATAGTTCAGTGCGAAATGATTGCAAACTGGAGGGAACATCTTTTATAGACATTTTTTATAGAGAAGTACAAAAATGGTTATTTGGGCTGTGTTGGTAACGCTTAGGTTTTCTTTTCCAAGTGATGTACGGTAAGAAACAGAAAGCAAGCAACAAAATCTCAAAACATCAAACTTTATTTGACACAAAATATTTTCAAGGAAAAAAGTCAGCTTCGCAAAGCTTAAATAATAATACTGCGCTCACAAGTATGTTATACAAGAAAAGGTCGAAAAATTGCGATTCATGTCTACTGACTCATTTTCTGCTGGCTTAGATGCGTTCGAAAGCATTCGGATAAACGTAAAATTGTCTCTAGACGCAATCAATTTTAGAGCCAAAGTAGAACTTACAGAAATTTAGCCAGACTTGATTGAATACGTTTGGATTAAATAAATCATTCAATGATTAAATAAACAATTTATATCGCGTGATTCCTGACAATTGCTTTACCACACTCTAACTAGTTTATGCGCATTTTTAAAAAGCAACAAAACTAAATGATTACTGGAATTTATCTGATTTTTATGGCGGTTCACAGTTCTACAGCTTCTAAGATTATGACACGCTTCGAGCTACGTTGCCACATCCTTTCAGATGTAAATGTTGCAAAGTGAAGATTTCATCTTTGGAAATGTTCCTCCACAGTTTAAAAGTTGAATTGTTTCAACAGTTTGTCGCGTTTGCAATTCTTTGTCATAACTAAAGAAGACTTACAGCAGATTGGATTCACAATAAAAACATTTCGCAACGCAAAATAATCGACATACCTTTTTATTAAATTTTCTATTTTTTACCGATTTTACAATTTTTTCTCCTATTAATATTAAACAAATGTGCTACTGTCTATAAAAAGCATTAAAGAGATGAACTTTACCTTAACATGAATCCTTTCTCTAGTCTTAACAGATTTATAACGCTAATAATCTTTACAATCGCTTGACTGTTGATAAAAATTTTAACATTCAAAATTTACTCAAATTTTAGTTTACATACTTTTGTCTGATGTCGATAACTTTACAGTGAAATCGTTCATGATTTAAACTAGTAATTACTGATAGTTTTTATTATAAAACTTTATAAATAAGGTTTATTAAATTATTTCATTTACGCATTTTAAAATTTGAACATAAATTATCGGTTTAGTAGAACATGTGTGTTTCGATCGAGTTGTTTTTGGTGACTACTGCGGCTTTTTTGCGGCTAAGGGAAGTTTTGTTGGTGTCGTAATATTAGACCAGCATCGAAACCGCCACAATTTTTGTATTGAAATGATTTGCTTAATAATTTAAAATAACCAATAAACTATTACCCTAAAACGGTGCAAGATAGAAGAAAGTTGCACATAAACATTTTTATAGAGGACAAAATTTACTGTAAAAAAGTCGGCGGAAGGCTACAATTACCTTCAATAATTTAAAAGATACAAATGTGCAAAGCTGCACGAAAATGTCTTATATTACATTAAAATTTTGTAACTCTAAAACTATTAGATATAATTATACACTCCCGCGAACTTTTTTGTAGTAAATTTTGTGCTCAATAAATTGTTTATGTGCAATTTTTATCTATATTGTACCGTTTTTGCAACGTACAAGGCGGAAGCTCGCGCGGATCTAAATCTGCAATTACTATAATTATTTTGTATCACTGCTAAGTGAAATCAAGGTTTATTATGTTTTTAAAACATAAAACAAATCATAAGGAATATCATCCAAAAAATACAAAAAATAAGTAAAATTGGGCACCACCGCAAGTTCCAGATTTACTTCTGAGCGTTTCATCGTTTCGTACACAAACCTTCGAATCAAGCATCCTATAAGTATTTTCAACACTAAAAAATTAGAGTATACATTTGTGAAATACAGGCGTGGATATTAAAAAACGTTAGTCCACTCTCAACTATATTTAACACACTAATAATAACAAAGAAAAGGTATTCAATTTCGATATAACATATACATCGGTTACGTTACTTTCTTCGACTATATTTCGACTTCGTCCCTGTTCTTCACTCTTCGGTTGGTTTTTGTCGACCTCCTACTTTTCTCGCGACAGTATCCGGTGTTGCACGATTATTTTCCACATCCTCGCCGGCGGCAAAGTAAATTTCGAGAGGATACAATAATTGTATTGGTCGTTTTAGGATAGTTTTGTTCGGCAATTGAACTTCACATGAACGTATATTGCCATCTCGCCCTGGATATATTTGATGAACTCGAACCATTTTCCAGTCTAATCTTGGAGCATTTTGGTCATGTAGCAGAACGATGTCATCAACCCTTAGTGTTTTCGCTGATGTCGACCACTTGTTTACGTGGGCTGTTCGCAATTGCTGCAGATAATCTACAGACCATCTTTTCCAAAATTTTGCCAATATGCGCTGACGTTCTTTCCATTTCTGTAGAATCAAATTACGATTTATGGTAACGCTAAGACCAGGTAAATTACATGGACGTTGATTGTTTAATAAAAACTTGAAGGTGACAAAATTGATAAATTATCTTTGTCGTCGTCAATGTACGTTAAAGGTCGTGAGTTTACAATTGCTTCGATTTCTGTTAAAACAGTTTGTAACTCATCAATGGTTATTAATGATTTCCCTAAGGCAAATTTAAGACAATCCTTTACGGTCTTCACCATTCTTTCCCAGAAACCACCCCACCATGCGGCTCGTTCAACGATAAAGTTCCAAGTGATTCTTTGGTTTAAGGAAAAGTTCAGAATCTTTTCATTGGATAAATTTCCATAAAGTGTACTTAACTCCATCGACGTACGTTTGAATGTTTTCGCGTTGTCTGAATAAATGGTACTAGGTACGCCTCTTCTTGCGATGAATCTTCTTAACCCCTTAATACAACTTTCCGTCGAAAGGTCTAAAACGAGTTCCAAATGGACGGCGCGTGTTACGGCACAGGTCAGAAGCATTAAGTATGATTTTCGTTTTTCGTTATTTTCACTTAAAACATACAAAGGTCCGGCAAAATCAATACCCGTATTCTCAAATGGATTCGACATTAAAGTTCTTTTCTTTGGAAGGGGTGCAAATGACATTTGCACTGGTTTGCAACGTAATTTTTTACAAACTATACACTTGCTAATTACAGATTTAATCTTCTGTCGTCCTTGCAAAATCCAAAATTTTCTTCTAATTTCAGCTAGAGTCAAATTTATTCCACTGTGGAAACAGCGATTGTGAATTTTCCATATTAGCATTTCAACAAATACCGATTTTTTCGGTAAAATAATAGGATTTACGGTGTAATGTGGTAGTTCTGATTCTTGTAAGCGACTTTTAATTCGTAATATTCCGGTTTCATCCACAAACGGTGTTAATTTATAAATTGAAGATCGTTTTCCAACGATACCGTTTTTCTTAAACTCTTCGATTTCTTGACCGAAAGCATGTTGTTGAGTTATCTTAATCCAATAAATTTCTGCTTCGTTAAGTTCTTCGGCGGTCAGTATTAAAGAGGAATTTTTATTTTTACTAAATACGCGTTTTACGTAAGCAGTTACACGTAAACATCGTTCTAAATGTTCATATTTATTGATAGGAAAAATTGGTTCACTTATGCAAACGTCTTTTGTTTCATTTAAATTTAAAGTACAAAGTATCGTTTCACTTAAACAACAATCATTAAGATTTCCGTCAATTGTCCAATCATCACCAAAGCGCGATAAACATTCGGGTCCGTTACGCCAGTATTCAAATTTACGTAGTTCCTTTGCTCGCACTCCACGTGTTAAAAGGTCAGCGGGATTTTGTTTACCTAAACAATGTCTCCAAATAGCGTCTTTCGTTAATTTCTGTATTTCGATAACACGGTTATAAACATAAGTTTTCCATTTCGCGGCGTCAGCGGTAATCCAGTACAATGTTATCTTTGAATCGGTCCACATATTTACACTCATAAATTTTAGGTTTATAGTTTTGATGACGTAATCTTTTAAGCGAGAGGCACACAAGGCTGCTGTCAGCTCAAGTTTCGGAAGCGATAAATCGTCTGAACTTGTTCCCTTTATTGGCGCGACTCGATTTTTTGCGATCAAAAACTTCACACTCACGGTACTTTCAAATATTTCTCGGATATAGGCGACGGCTCCATATGCTGATTTACTTGCATCACAATATACGTGTAATTCAATTCTAGAAGGCGTATGTAAAACATTTCTGGGAATGTCATAAGAAGATAGACTAATTAAGTCGTTGCACCATGTTTTCCACGTAGAAAAATGCTCAGGTGGTAATTCCGTATCCCAGTCAATCTTCAGTTTCCAAATTTCTTGTAAAAGTATCTTTGCTTTTATCGTAAAAGGGCCTAATAAACATAAAGGATCATAAATTCGACCAATAGCTTGTAATACGTTTCGTTTTGTACATGCTTGATTTTTATCAACAAATGCAATTATTGAGGATAAATCTAAACTTAAATTATCATCTGAAGTGTTCCAGTACAAACCCAATACTTTCGCACACAATAAGGCGTTATTATTAATTTCATTTTCATTAATGTAATTTTGAAATTCACTGTCGTTAGTGTGCCATTTGCGTAAATTCATTCCAGCGTTTTTGAGTATGCATTTCGAATCGTTATATAATTTAATCGCTTCTTGGTACGAGTTTACAGTTAAAATGAGATCATCGACATAAAATGATTTGGTAAGTCGACGAGCCGTTTCTTCGAATTGCGCTGATACAGACGTAAATAATTTTTGTAAGGTCGTAATTAACAAAAATGGACTACTAGTTACGCCAAAGGTCACTCTTGTCATACGATACTCTTGTGTAGGCGGTAAAATGCTCGTTTCGTTAATCGGATGTTTATACCATAAGAAACGATGACAATCTCGATCACGATCACTTAATTTTATTTGTAAAAATGCTTTTTCTATGTCGGCAATAATTGCGATCTTTCCTACACGAAAGTTTATCAAAACGTTCATTAGATTTTGCATCAAATTTTCACCTGCATGTAAAAGTTCATTTAGCGATGGCAAACCAGGCGCGTGGGACGATGCATCAAACACTACCCGAATTTTCGATGTCGTTTTGTCTTCACGATAAACCGGACGATGGGGCATGTAATAAACTTTCGCGGAACAATGTTTGTTAACTACTTTCTCAGCAATTCCACTATCCACAAGTTCCCGCACGGCTTTATCGTATTCAATTAAACGCGCACTTTTTGCTAGTTTAAAGGTAAGATTTTTCATCCGCGATAATGCACCGTTGTAATTGTTATCCAATGGGCAGTCATTTTTCCAAGGTAGCGATACTTCAAAACGACCATCTTTCATTAAAATGTTTTCTTCAATAAACTTTTTGGTAAAATCGTTTTGTGTTTCTTTATCATTAATTCCTATCGTTTCAAGATCCCAGAATTGTTTTAAATTTATATCGTTACGTTCGTCTGAGACTTGAACATGTAAAGACGATACTACAGCTGTGTTTACATTTGTTGTATTGTCAATGCTTGGTCCTTGCAGAGTCCATCCCAATTTTGTATTTAACGCTGTTAAATCTTCAGATAGGCGGATAAATTCACCAGTTGCGATTCTCCAATAGTTATCGGCTCCAATTAATAGAACAATTCCATTCAACGTAGTAACTCTTCCAATAGAAACATCTGCCATATCTAATGTACTAATAATTGCATGACCAACATTAGGCGTTTGGAAAGCGTCACAACAGATTTGCGGTACTTCGATCGCAGCTATTGTAATCGTTTCGTCGTTGTATTGCGAGATTAATTTTAATTCCACCTTGTTATATAATTTAGGCGCTGTCTTTTCTTCGCAGCCAAAGGGCATTACCGTTAACTTCCGTTGACCAAGAATTTTTAATCCCAATTTTCTAGAGACATCTTCTTTTATGTATGACAACTGAGATCCGCCATCAATAATTAATCGAATGAACGCATTTTTGTTTACATCGTCGGCAACGGAAATATATGCTTTTGCGGTTTGTAGAAACACTAGTTCGTTGTTTTCATGATTTTTCGTAAACAAACTTGTCGAGACTTCTCTTTTTTTCGCTCCTTCGTAAGAAGGATCGCACATTGACGTTACGTGTCGGTACTTACAATTTCCGCATATAGTTTTATTCCTGCAAAATTTGGAATTATGATTTGGTTTAGTGCAGCGATAACAACGATTGTTTGTTTTTAAAATATCCTTTTTTTGTTGAAGTGTAATATTAGATTTATCGCATTTCTCCGTGATGTGATTATGAGATTTACAAAATAAACATTCATTAAGCGTCGTTAGTAATCCGGCTGCTGTAAATCCTTTTGCTGATGACGCAATGTTTTGGTTTAATGTACGACGACCGTTGTTATGGTGTTTGTCATCTCGTTTGGACTTTGGCGTTGCGCTCGACGTTGACGGTGCTTGAGCGATTTCGATCGATTCAACTTCTAATTTTAAATAACTTAACAAAAGATTTATTTGTTCGACAATATTTACTGGACGTTCTGGTACGATTGGATATTTTTTATAGTATTCGATTTTCATGCTGTAGGGCAACGAATTTATTATTACTGACTTAACCATCATACCGTACTCATTTTCGTTTACTCCCAAGGACGTTAAACTGCGAGTTATTGAAGAAGTTGCATTATATAATGCGCGTAACGCGACACCGTCTATCCTACTCTTAACAGGTGTTATTAATAAAAGTTTTTGAACATGGCTGTCTATTATTCTTTGTTGATTTCCATATTCGTGTTTGAGTAACTCAATCGCGTCGTTATATGATCTTTTTGACGGCGTTAGACCACTAATAGTTGCTGATGCTTTCCCGGTTAGCGATTGTTCCAAATAACTAAATTTGGCAACAGCATCTAACGATTGGTTCTCATGCACTGTTGTTTTAAATTGTTCCCAAAACAATGTCCAGTCGGCCAACTCGCCATTGAACTTGCGGAGTTCCAATTTTTGTAACTTAATATTACTCCTACCTGTTAAATTTCCATTTAAATCGTTTTGTGAGGTTGATACCTGCGTGATGCTATCGGCGTCGTGGTTAATAACGCTGTGAACATCAGTTTGTTTGTAATTTTCGTCGATACGAATCTGCAACCTGGACGTTATTTCTGCTATTTGGTCTTGGTATTCCAACACCTTTTCGAATTCCTTTTGAAAATCTTCTTCTTGAAGCACAGACACTAATTTTTCGTTAGCACATTCCAAAGTATTATTGGCCATTTTGATTCTGTCGCGGCACACCAACAGTTCGTTAACATTTTCGTTATCGCTGGCTAGTTTTTCCTTTGCGAGATTTAATAATTTCGTTAATTGGGTGCGACTACTTTTTACTGCAGCGCGTTCCATTTTTCTTCCTTTTGTTATTTTTGTTCGTTCGTTAGGCACTTTCGTTATTACCAGTTAAACTTCCCGGGTTTCGGCACCAAAATGTGAAATACAGGCGTGGATATTAAAAAACGTTAGTCCACTCTCAACTATATTTAACACACTAATAATAACAAAAAAAAGGTATTCAATTTCGATATAACATATACATCGGTTACGTTACTTTCTTCGACTATATTTCGACTTCGTCCCTGTTCTTCACTCTTCGGTTGGTTTTTGTCGACCTCCTACTTTTCTCGCGACAGTATCCGGTGTTGCACGATTATTTTCCACAACATTTATTTGTTGAATGTAATCTAATACTCTATTTACTGTAAAAATCAGCGTGCAGTCACAGAATAAATTTTATTTTGAAGTCTATTTTTGTATCGTTGATAAGAACGATTGCACATTTTATGTATTGGAGGAGGCTGCTTCTACCATATGGACCTTAAATTTATAATATTTATTTAAAGATTAACTGGTGTATACGTGTAATCTCCGACAACTTCAAAAGAAGACTAAAGAACAAACATCGATGCATACAGATTTGCAGTACGCAAACGACTGCGCATTATTGGCTTTGTCCTCTGAAAATCTACAGATAATCATTTTCTAATAAGCATATAACGGAGGTCCGTGAAGTTAGCAAAACATTTTGAGCACTAGTTTTAAATATGTTTAAGGAATTAGTGCTTATTAGTGCTTCGTATTAGATCATCAGTAAACATTTCATTTTAAAATTTATAGGGAGTCAAACTTTTCTGATATCTTCACGCTTCGCCAAAAAATGTTGAGCAGTAATTCTGAAAATTTGTTAGGGATTAGTGCTTTGATAGTGCTTATTAGTGCTTCATATCAAAGCATCAGCAAACACTTGGTTTCAAAGCTATACGTAGTCAAAGTTTTCTGCTAACTTTACGCTCAGCAAAAAATGTTGAGCACTATTTCTGAAAGTTTGTTAGAAATTAGTGCTTTGATAGTGCTTATTAGTGCTTCATGTTAGAGCATCGGCAAACACTTGGTTTCAAAGTTATAAGTAGTCTAAGTTTTCTGCTAACTTCACGCCTAGCAAAAAATGTTGAGCACTAATTCTGAAAGTTTGTTAGAAATTAGTGCTTTGGTAGTCTTATTAGTGCTTCATATCAGAAATACAGCAAACTCTTGTTTTCAATATTATGTGTGGTCAAAGTTTTTTATTAACTGCACGCCCAGCAAAACATGTTGAGCAATAATTCTGAAAGTTTATTAAAATCAACAAACAGTTGATTTAAAAGTTATAAATTGTTTATTAGTCATGGCTCGTACGAGTTGTGAGGTTGTTGTGATAAAACCTTGAAGTTAAATAACAAATTATTTTACTTCTACATCTAACTCTTAGTAGTGCACATTCGTTAATGCTATTTAGATATGTTTCATAGTTCAGTCATCTATATACAAAAGCGTTCTGATGCTTTGCTGCATCTGTTTTAACCTTGATAGACAGATACGTCAAAAAAAGCCATATATAACTTTTTTCGAAATAGTGAACACAACTATTGTGTAATGTAAAAGTTGCATTTAATCTATTTAGTAATTTGCAACAAGTAATTTCCGATTTGAATTACATTTTATGACCTGTCGTATAGACAATTTACATTACATTTATTTATTTCGATTTTGTTTAACCCTATATATTCTTAATGTCTCACGTTCTTTGGTTTTTGGATTTCGTTAAATTGACCATACTGATTTACCACCACAAATAACGTAAGTTGATGGGCGATTTTGACGTTAAAATAAGTTAACTCTTGCTTATGACGTTCTTTTCCATTTGACAGCGCAAATAAAAACCACAATAGGTTAACAAATTTGCTATTTATCAGCACATGTGCGCTTGAAACTAGTCGTTAGATAAGAATGTATTCTGTAAATTCAACGTTATTTAAATTTGTCTTTTAGATGTACTCAATTAAGAATTTATCTGCATTACGGCTATTCACACAGAAATTTCTATTGGGTTGATAAGATTAAACTCTTTTTAGTAGGTTTTACAAAATGGAGATTTAACGATTTTAATCAGTTTTTCTTTTAGTGTTTTTTTATGTGGTTTTTTTCTCTTGTACTTTGGTATTCTTCCTTCTTATTCGGATGTGTCTATTATTTAGCTTCACGGCTATGGTTATGAACTCATCTGGGAATTACTGTTCTGGCTATCACTTGAAGTAGCGACATTTTGGGCTACGCTATCACTACTAATGTAAATTATTATAGATACCCGGACACCAGCGTAATCACTTACCCGACATCTACAAAACACAGGTCAGATCTTTTTGGTTATTTATTAACGCAAATAAAGTTACGTTATACCGTGGCCTGCGTAAGCACTACCTTCGATTTAATAGTAGTTTCATAATCTAGTTGTTTCTGTTATTTTTACATGTTATGTACAGTTGTTAATAAGAAAAAAATGGTTTCATAATTAATAATTAAGCTGATTAAATCTAGATGTAAGAATTTTAGGTAAGGCATTGTATTTTGACTAGTAACTTTGTGAGACAGGGCACTTAAACTTGAAATCCAAATTAATTATTACAAGCTTGTACTATCAACGTTTACCTGTTAACACGCGTCACGTTAGTTTTTGCATATTGCCATAACTATAGGCAATGTAAATTAGGGACCCTTACTAAAATTTCATATAACCTCACTTTATTTTGTTTTGATTTTATTACTTCTTTAAAAGCAGTGACGTATTGTCAATAATAACATTCTTGAATATTATAACCGTACCGTGAAGTACTACTCGTAATTTATATACTTATCTTACTACATGTTAAACTATTTCATTTAAAGTGATGATAAAATTGTTATATTGTTATTTCTTTGTATTTGTGTATCTAGTTTTTCTCTTTCTGATAAATAAATAAATAAAATTGAATAAACTTATACCAATTCATATAAATACCATAAATGGAATGATAACTTTGACTAACTACAATTTTTAACCTGAAACTGTTACCAAAAGTATGTGTAAACTTAATTGTTTATTCACTTATATCTATTTCTAATTACGTTGTACAAATAATATATGTTTTACTTTAGATGAATTTCTTAAAGAATATTTTATTGACAGTCTAACACTAATCAATAACATAACACTTGAAGAAGTAATGAAACTCTACAACGAGTACAAAAAAAGATCGAACGATGATGAAAACTCAGACGAATGTAAGTCATACTTACTTATTGTTGTATTTGCAAAACAGAAAAAAAACACAAAAACTGTTATTGTATTTAGGTACCTAAAATATAATAAATTGAAACGTTCAAATCCAAAACAAATAAATTCACAAAATTTAAACAATTTATAATAATATAAACGTTGTTATTGCAATCATTTCTGTTCATGATTTTAAGTTCATTTTACTTATTAAACATTATGGACTGAAAACTGAAAAGGACAGGGACGCCAAAAACGTCAAAAAAACGCCATATTACGGAACTTTTACACACAGAAGACAAGAATTGTACCAAATACAAAATCTTCGTATAAAAACTGAAACAACCGGTTACGAACTAAAAACCATGTGCTTAAAATGTTTACTGGCCTTAAATTAGTACAAAACTTTGATCTTTGCTGGTAATCTGATACATAGCATTAACAAGACACTGATTTCTAAGAATTTTTCAAAATTAGTGCTCAACATTTTTATTTGGGCGTCAAGTTAGCAGAAAACTTTGACTACCTATAACTTTGAAACCAAGTGTTTGCTGATAATGTGACATAAAGCACTAATAAGCATTAACAACGCACTAATTCCTAACGAACTTTTAGAATTAAGGCTTAACTTTTTTTGCTGAAGTATGAAATTAGCAGAAAACTTTTACTGCTTATAACTTTGAAACGAAATGTTTGCTAATGATCTAATACGAAGTACTAATAAGCACTGATTCATTACAAATTCTCAGAATTTTCAAAATGTTTTGCTAACTTTACGCACCTTTATAATGGACTTGGCCGGCAATTAAATATTAACAAAACTAAAATCCTACCTTACCATAAAAAGTACTAACTTAGACGCTAAAATCCGCAACCAAATAAAAGCTGCTTTCAGAGCCTTTTGGGTTCTAAAAAACCATGTTTTCTTCAATGACGATTTACCACTTAAAACAAAAAGTATACTGTGTACATGGGTACTGTACGCCCTACAATTAAAACAGTTACAAAAAATATAACAACAGCACTTACGCCAGCTAATGGGAGTGAGATGGTATCATAAAATCGCCACCGCTGAAATCCTCGAACGCGCGGGCAGTAGTCCCGTTGAAATACTTTTTACAAAATTTTGTTTACAATGCCAAAGCACATACTGCAACGGGAAACTCACGGTAGGAAGTAGAAAGCAGAAAAGCCAGTGCAAAACGTATAAGGATCAACTCCATGCAGTGAGCTATAACTTTTAAAATTGGACTGGTTATAGCTACCGAAAAACCCATCCAAAGTTGTGATACATATGTATAGTGTATAATTTTAAATATTTATACACAAAGAAATGGCTAACAAACTATCATAACATCAAATTTTTGACAAAACGCTGTGTAATCATTTTGAATTTTTGAGAAATTGTATTTCACGTTACAATGTTTAGATTTTTTGTTTTTATTACTAGTCCGGGGGCCAACGAACAAAAAACCTTCGTTTTAAACATCAACCCAGTATTTTCGTATAAATTAACAAACTTTCTATAGAGATATTTGTAATAACAATTTGCATTCGAAACGAAAAATTACGACACTCTCAGGTTGCGGAAAAACCATAAAAATTTACGTATTTTTTTAGACTTATTTATACTGTTATAACTTTTGACCCTATTATCATAAGTCTTCTAAATTATATCGTTTGAAAGTTCTGACAATTTACTTCAATTTGGTTAGTTCAATTGTTGCCTAAAAAAATGTTCATAAAAATAAATTTACAATAAACGCCGTAACTGTCCAATTTAACATTTTGTCTGATTTCATACGTTCTAATACGATTATTATAACACGAGTTGGTCTTATGTTTATACAAAAAACTATATAATTTTATAGGTCACATTTTTGCTTAATTATGTATTAGGTTATTTCTAATAGTAAAGTCACAACTAAACATTTTATTAAGGAGAGCATCATTCGAACGCAAGGTTCGTTTTTTCTCTCCCGCGCTCCGCAAACACCCTAATTACCTATGACCGATAAAGCGCATTTCATTCTTCTTGCAAGTTGCAACTGATTGTAAACAAAACTGTGTTTTTATGCAAATGTGATTTAAAATTAAATAAAAGAAGAATAATATATAGAGAATAATAATTGAAGTGTAGAATAGTAAAAAAATCTCAGCCGCTAATTTGCCGAGAAATGAAGAAGTTAAGTTGAGACATCGACTTTGAATTCATGCGGATTTTGTAACTTCTCATCATTTTATATAATAATTTAAGCATTTTTTCATAGTCGGTAATAAAAAGAAATGATCATATCGCCTCATTATCCTGAAATATTAGGTTTACTTCTTCGTTGGTAACTACAAAAATGTAGCAGCTAAAATTTTTTTTCTGATTTTTCTATAGTTCAAATAACCGTCCTCTACAACGTGCTGAAGAGCTTATGCGCCATTTTTGAATCACCCTGTATATAAGTACAATTATTGGTAAGTAAATAATAAAGACAGCATTGCAAGTTTACGTTTTGGTGCAGTCATTGAAATTAATCTAAAATGACTAAGCACGTGCGCCTGTTTTGCAAAAGATTAGTAACAGAAGATGATATGAGAAATTTTTCAGAACTTTTGTCTATTTTGGTTGCAGCTAATATTCGCAAAAAAACAGTGAGTTTCTAAAAAAAAATTGTCTCGGAAGGAGTTTATTGTGAAACCATCAAATAGCGTTACACTTCATTACAGCTGTCAAAAACTTTTTGCAGTCAGAAAAATTTAGAATATTTAGGCAACAACCGACAAGATACTTTTTCTTTTCAAGCATGAGGTCTAGCAGCTGCAGACAAACTAATCTAAATTAGAATTCAGTGTTTAGTATGTGGTAAAATTGGACTTAGAAATGAAAAAGTTTTAGTTCAGATATCTACTGAAACAAGGGGCGAAACACAAAAAAAATTATTAGCAGCGTCATTAAAAAGAGACGACAATACAATTCAGAGGCGATTGGAATATTACAAAGCTTTATTTGCTGCCGAAGTCAAGTGTCCTATTGCTTGTTATTCTCAATATGTTAGTGAAAAAAATATTCAAGCAGCTAAGACAAAATATACAACAGCCACGCAAAATTATGCTATAAAAGATTCAACGTCTTTTGTTCAGAATTTGAGGATATTTAACAGAAGGTTGGCCTCCTTCGGCTCTGTGTTGAATGAGATCCGCTAGATGGAAACAGTATCGTTTTTAAACTTGAAAATAATACGCTCCGCCTTATCAGAATTGTTTATTTTGTCTTCAGCTCGGATTGCATTTAAACTTAACTTTGAATGAATTAGATTTTTGTCGTCGTTTTACGATGAAATATAATAGACACAAAATATTTTTAAGTAAATTACGAATCATAATTAAATGTAGCTTATGTATTTACTTACATTAGCTTCAATTTCAATTAATTTATTCGCAATAGTGTCAGACTATTATTTTATTATTTTTCGTAATTAACATAAGCATCGTTTCAACTGTTATTTTATTATTTACGAGTAACTTAAAATAACTTATTAACACAAAAGGTCAGTTGAGGTCACTTTTATTAAATTTTTTTGAAATGTCTAGTAAATGCGTCAGCTTTTATTACCCAATTGTTTCGTACCAAAAATACTACTTATGGTTACAAAATGTGTTATTTAAGAAAATATATCTAACATTATTATAAGTAATAGTTATTATCTATTTTTGCCATGACCTAAAAGAGATTACAATTTTAGAGAAAGACATATTAGTACCCGTTAGATGCAAAAACTATAAAATTCTTGTCATTTAAGTGCTTGTTAGCTGTATAGCTAACAGCTAACAAGTACTTTTTCTATTAATTGTCAGTAGGTTTCTTAGTCAATATAAATTTAAAAATGCGAAATCCAACAAAGTTCTCAGATTTCAGAATAAGTTGATTCAAGATTGTCACAAGGATAGAAACTTGCAGCAAGTAGAAGAAAAAGAAGTTTGAATCAAACACTCTAGTTACCACACGACAAGTTTGCATCAAGCTTATTTTGCTTTGTTCGTAATTAAAACCCTATTTACATTTAACAGGTTGACTGCCACAATGCCAAGACAAAAACGGTCGCTCTAGCCACAATAGTTTTTATTATTTAAAAGTTATTGTGTTCTTTTAACCGTACGAAAACTAATTATGGAGAAAATTGTTAAAACATGTTTATTTTGGGGAGACTCCAAATACACCTATTGCCCTATTGCTTAGTTTGTTTTTTTTAACGTGCATAAATGTTAATATACTAACTTTGAGTATTACCATTGAAGCTATTTCTTTTGATTGCGTCATGGTTTTACTTTTCGTTGGTATTTTTGCAAATAGAACTTACAAATGTGTAATAGCTGCAAATGATTTTTTTTACAAGCAGTTCATGCGCTATTTCAATTGTACTTAAAAGCATACACATCATCAAAAATTTAATTCAATGCACGTATCAACTGTGTTGAGATAAATAATAATAATAATTTCTTCGAAGGACCATGTATTTTAAACTTTTTGAATAGCCATTTGTACATTAAACATTTTGCTAACAATGCGTTGCTACTTGCATGAGTCAATGCTAACTACATACTACTTTTTTATAAAACTACTCATGCGCTGCGTATAATCCTATCACGCACATTAAATGAACTTACAACTCGTTTATATCAACATACGTCTTAACATACGCCGCCCGCCTTGAAAGTCGTACTTTCAAACAAAACAAAATAAAACAATACAAAATAAAACAAAACTACAAAGCTAAAGAATACAGTATTAAAAAAAAATGAACAATAATAATAATAGTTGTCACTCTTTGTCAGTTATTGGTAAAATACATATTTTTGCGAGTGATCGCTTAAATTCGTTACCGTTTGCTAGTTTCACTGTCGATGGTGTCTTCCATTTTTGTCGTTGTTGTAATTGACATAAATACTCGCGAGACCATCGAGACCAGAAACATTGTAAAAGTTGTTGTAGTCTTAAATACTTGGACAATCTTGACCCGTGAACATCTGAAACATTTGCTTGTGGTGTTGCTGCCAAGGATTCGCCAATAAGAAAATGAGCTGGGGTTAAGGGTAACAAATCAGAAATATCATTTGATAAAGGAGTGAGTGGTCGGGAATTTAAACAAGCTTCGATTTCAGTCAAAATTGTGTACATTTCTTCATATGTAACATATGCTTTTCCCAAAATTCTTTTAATATGAAATTTAACAGATTTCACCGCTGCCTCCCATAATCCCCCCATGTGTGGAGATCGTGGTGGTATGAAATGCCACTTTATTTTTTCATTCGACAAAAAATTTGAAATTTCCGTATTGTGAGACGTACTAAATAAAAGATTTTTCAACTCATGAAAATGATTAAACGCGCCTTTAAAATTTGTAGCGTTGTCGGAAAAAATATCAGTAGGTCTACCTCTCCTGGAGACAAATCGTTTGAGTGCATTCAGAAAGCTATCTGTACTCAAATCTCTTACCAATTCGAGATGCACCGCGCGAGTTGTAAAACATACAAAAAGGCTGATATATGTTTTCACCAATTTTGCATTTCGAAGAGTTCTGTCTTTAATAAAAATAGGTCCGGCATAATCTATACCGCATTTTAAAAATGCTCTACTAGGCGTTATCCTACTTTCTGGTAAGTCACTCATTAAAAAAGTTGCGGGTTTAGGTTTATTCCGAAAACAAACCACACACGTACGTATTATGAATTTTACTAAGCTTTTTCCGTTTATAGGCCAATAGGTTAGTCTAATGATTGAGAGTAGGTTTTGTACACCTGCATGTAAGTATTTTAAATGGTAGTGTCTAATAATTAATGTTGTAAGTGTATGTTTATGTGGTAATATAATAGGGTGTTTTTGCGAATAATGTAGATTTGAATTTTTCAGACGTCCTCCTACACGTAAAGTGCCTTTCTCGTCTAAAAACGGTTGCAAACTTGAAATTTTACTTTTAGCCCTTACAAACTTGTTGTTTTGTAACGCTTTTATTTCAGGTTCAAATTCTTGTTTTTGTGCAAGATTAATTAAAGTCAGTAGAGAATAATCTAGTTCATTAACTGTTAAAATTTTGGTAGTTGCGCGTTCTGTCCCTTCCTTAGGTTTCAAAAAACGTAAACAATAAGCAATTACATGCTGTAATTTAATTAAAGAAGAAAATCTTTCAAATATGTTGAATTCGTTAATTAAAACTGGAACGCTTATACTATAAGTAAGTTTTCTCAATTCTGGAAGTTCATCATTTAATGTCTGGCTTGAGTATTCATTTTGTATTTCGTTTGGTTGCGTTAAAAAAGTGGGTCCGTGCCACCATAAGTTATTCTTGATTAGAACTTGTGGATTTATGCCACGTGAAATTATATCTGCGGGATTTTGTTCAGATTTTACATGTGCCCAGTCGGTTACTTTTGTTAATTCTAAGATTCTAGCAACTCGATTGGCTACAAAAGTTTTAAGTTTGTTAAGTTCGATTTTCAACCAACAAAGTACTATAGTAGAATCTGAATAAAAAACAAATTTGTTAATTTCTATATTTAACGCTTGTAGTACATTAGAAGCCAATTCCGCTAATAATGTTGCTGCTTGCAATTCTAATTTTGGCAAAGTAGTTGACTTTAGTGGTGCAACACGTGATTTTGCACACAACAGATTACAATAACAGTTTCCTTGCTTATCCATTGATCTTAGATAGATCGCTGCTCCATAAGCCTTTTCGCTGCTATCACTAAAACCATGAAGCTCAATTCTTTGCGCGTCATCACAAATTGTTTGTCTTCTTATATGAATTTTGTTTAATAACTTTAGTTCGGAATAAAATTCCAACCAGATCGTATGTAATTCTGGTGGTAAAACCTCATCCCAATTTAACTGTAATTGCCAGATGCGTTGCATTATGAGTTTTGCTCTAATTACGGCGGGACCTACGAGTCCTAACGGGTCAAAAATTTGTGATATTGTTGATAACACTAAACGTTTCGTAATTCGGTGTTGGTTGTCATTCAGTTGAATTGTGTAATGCAAAGTATCTGATCGCGGATTTAACTCTAACCCTAACGTTTTGAATTTCTTGTCGTCATAAAACTTTACATAGTTGTCCGAGTTGTCGTTTTTTCCAAGTATTTGATTCAAAATAAAAGTGTCGTTCGACGACCATTTCCTTAGTTGTAGACCTGCGCTGTTTAAAATCTCCACAATTTCTTTATAAATCTCTACAGCTTCGTCTCGGCTGTTCACGCTTACTAGCAAATCGTCCATATAAAAAGAGTTTTTAATTAATCGACATGTTCTTGGATATTTACATTTAAATTCTTCTGTTAATTTTTGTACACATTTTGTTGCTAGATAAGGTGAGCAAGTTATACCATAAGTTATGATACTTAATAAATACATTTTTATTGGTTCCGACTCTTCATATCGCCAAAACATTTTTTGGTAAGTTTGGTGATCCGAGTGAACAAGAATTTGTCTAAACATCATCTTAATGTCTGCTTTTAAAACGTATTTGTATAGTCTTAGTCGCATAACAATGTTAAATAAGTCGTCTTGTATTTTTGGTCCGGTTAACAAATGATCGTTTAAAGAAAAACCTGTGTTCGTTTTGGTGGACGCATCAACTACAACCCGGCATTTTGTAATTTTGCTTGTTTCCTTTAATACTGCATGATGAGGTAAAAAGTACGAACCTTCTTCATGTAAGTTAATATTTTGCTCGAGTGTGCCAATTGGAACCATGTGTCCCAACTGTTCATATTCTCGCATGAACTTGACATAACTTGACCTTAATATTGGGTTTTTATATAATTTCGCTTCGAGATAATAAAATCGTTTTAATGCCGTGTCTTTTGAATTACCTAACTTGTTAATCTTTTCTGTGAACGGTAACTTGACTACAAATCTGCCTTCATTGTTTCGTGTAGTTGTTTCTTCAAACTTCGATTCACAAATCTTTTCTTCTTCGGTAAAATATTGAGTATGCGGGCCTTCTTCAATTTTCCAAAACTCTGTTAGCCGTTTATCTAACATTTCGTTAGAAATCTCACTCGAAAAATTGCAAACTAAGTGATTGTTTGAAATGCGCTCTAAATTAAGTGTACCGGAAAAGATCCACCCAAATTGAGTTTTTTGTAGGGTAGGCATCCCTGGCCCTAGTTTAATTTGACCAATGCACATTAACTTATAAAATATATCTGCACCTAATAAAATATCTATTTTCTTTGAAATGTTGAATTCTGGATCTGCCAATTGTATTGATTTTGGAAATTTAATTAAATCGCTATCAAATTCGATGATAGGCAAATTTTCCGTTATTTTTGTAATCACAAGAAATGTTAATTTAGTTTGAAATGAATTGTAACGTGATTTAATAAGAGTAGTAACGTTTTCTGTAATTTTTGTGATATTACTATTAATACCTGATAATGGTACGTTGCATTTTTCATGTTTTAAATCTAATA
The DNA here is from genome assembly GCA_035610365.1 of Aquatica leii. Lineage (NCBI taxonomy): Eukaryota > Metazoa > Arthropoda > Insecta > Coleoptera > Lampyridae > Aquatica > Aquatica leii. The sequence continues at coordinate 205,001,218 of CM069432.1, read as the reverse complement.
TATTGCATAGTTCGCTTGAAATTAAATTGCTTTGACTACCAGAATCACACAATGCTCTACAGTTTCGCCAAATTCCATCTTTATCTTTAATTGATATTTGAGCTGTCGCCAGTAATACTTGCCGTTTGCTATAAATAGTGTGTACTGTCTGTAATGGAGCTTGTGTATCTGTTGATGTTTCGTTTTGCGTACTAAGAATTGGATTGCTTGTTTGCGAATTTTGTGAATTACGAGGTTGGTAATCTGAGCTGTGTAGTAACGTATTGTGTTTCATTGTACATTTTCTACAATGACTCGATTTGCATTCGTTTTTAAAATGACCGGGGCGCAAACAATTGCTACAAATTTTCATTCTTCTAATTTCTTTGTATTTTTCATCTACTGATAAAGCAATAAATTCGGGACAATTATAAAGAACATGCGTTCCTTTACAATGTAAACAACTAAATGATTCACGTGGTTTATCAGTAACTGCAAATGAATGTCGTGTGGTTTTGAATGATTTATTGTTAAATTTTTGACTGATGTTTGTTTGTCTGTTAATCGAAGTACTGCTATGTAGCGTTTCTAATGTAAAGCATTTTTTTGTTAAAAATTCCATTAATTGATCGATTGTAGGTATATGATCCTTTTGTAAAGAGTCTTCAAATTGCAATTTTGTGTCTTGATCTAATTTCGAACAAATTAGATAAATAATTAAATTTTCGCGTTGTTCTGTTGGAGATAATAATTTATCTAATGCCGCTAAATGTTGATTTAACGTATCAATAAGTTGTCTTAAAGAAAATGATAAATCGCGTGTAGCTGACGGTAATTCTAACAAACACTTTATATGTTTATTAATAATGACACGTTTGTTTTCAAAGCGTTTTTTCAGTAATTCCCACGCTATAAAATAATTGTCTGACGTTGTTTGTACCGATTCGAGTAAACGATATGCCTCGTCTTTCAAACACGATTTTAAATAAAAGAGTCATGAAAATTAACCCATGTTTCATACGTGCCGTTAAATGTCGGTAAATTTATCGTAGGTAATTTTATATTGGTTTGAAATGCACTTTCTGAACCACCACAATCCGAACTAATCTCCATTCCGCCACTACTGATATCTTTAATAAAATCGGTAGTTTTTGAAATGGCATCATAAAATGAATTTTCGATTTCAGAACGATGCGTTTCTTCGTTTGAATCTAATAATTCTAATTTCGATTGAATGTCATCGAATTGATTAAATGCTTGCTCAATTTTATTTAACCGTATTTGCAGTTGACTGATTTTAGTACAATTTTCAGGAGCTGATAAATATTTGTGAAAATTTGTTAATTTGGCTTTTATTTGCCCTCGTTTAATGTGTAGTGTTTTCATGCTTTCTATAATTTCGTCCGCTGACTGCAACATTGTAGCGATTAAAAATAAAGTGACACGTGAATTTTAAATGATAATTTGTTTAATTGAAACCGTAGTTCAATTTTTTACTGAATCGAATGCGTGCAATAAATAAATGAAATTGGAAAAATAGGAATGCTCACGTTTGTATTGTATTGGCTGCTCCAAAAATGTCGTGATAACCATGTGCTCGTTTTGATCGATCGATTTTCATGCTGATTCGCTAATTGATTCGGCTCGTGTGGACCAAAATTTGTGTTGAGATAAATAATAATAATAATTTCTTCGAAGGACCATGTATTTTAAACTTTTTGAATAGCCATTTGTACATTAAACATTTTGCTAACAATGCGTTGCTACTTGCATGAGTCAATGCTAACTACATACTACTTTTTTATAAAACTACTCATGCGCTGCGTATAATCCTATCACGCACATTAAATGAACTTACAATTCGTTTATATCAACATACGTCTTAACAAACTGCATGCTTCTTTCAAGCTTATTTTGCAAGTTTACAGAAAACTTGCTTGAATATGTGTGTAAGTTCGATGCAAGCTTGAATTCAGCATCTAGTTACCACACGACAAACTTGCAATAAGCTTATTTTGCAAATTGCAAGTTAAAAGCAAACTTAAGCTTGTATATCTGAGTTACTTACTGATTAAGTTCAGTCAAAGTAGCCTTCCGCTTTGATTTCATTTTTTAAACAATATTCGAGTGTTTTCTTCAGCTCTCCCGTTTTTGATTCAGTTTTTTTACAATCCTTTTTGCTCATCTACTTGTGCTGGTTTTGTGCTAAATGTTACACTAAACTTAGCTAAATTGATAAAAATACCCGGATTCAACTTGATCAAATTTGTTTACAATTTATTTTGTTTATTCAATTGTGCTAATATTAAATTCATTAATTTTTTTAAATTATTACTATAAAATGGATAGATAATTAACCAACAAGAGACTGCTAACCAGAAGAACAAATTGCTAAATTTAACCATAAATTAGCTACTTCATTAAAACTGATTAGATTCCATTAAAAATTAAATCATTCACGGTTTTTTTTGCCAATTTATAAGGTGTATTCCGTTTCTGTTCAGATGTATTTATCTATTTAGAATAAAACCCAGTTACCTAAACACTGTATTATCACAATTTAGCACAATTAAATAAGCAAGAAATAGTGTAAATAATTTCAAAACAGTGAGTTTGTAGACATATAAACTTCCGGATTTTGTTTAAAAATAAGTTCAAATGAGCTTCATGTTAGCAACATTTGCATAAAACGAGCACATTTAGACGACCCACAAATATTGTAAGAAAAATTAAATGAAATGTCATTAACAATTTCAAATTAAACACAGTTAAAAATAATACAGGCTGAATTGAGCACAAAGAACACGATTAAATAAGTAAAAAAATTGTAAAAAAGTGAAAAAACAGGGGACTAGTATTCGAGTTAGCCCCCAAGTTTGTTTTAATTTTTATTAATTAAGAATTAAGCATTGGAATATATAATTTAAAAAATGAAAGTGAAGGGCTAACTTGACTGAGTTTATCAGTAAGCTTAGGCAATTTAGCGTCCACTAAATATTTAATAAAATAAGCTAGCAAATATGTGTCGACACCAAGCTTTTAGAGAATTCAACTTTACAATTTGCTAACGGTAAAAATACTAACGACAACGCTTTCTGGAACAAAAACATTTTTTTAAAAATGTAATTCAATTTTTTATTTGTTTCATTCAATTCAATCAATACTTATTCAGCGCATATCATAAAAATTCCATTCAAAACGATTCTAATTACGTGCATATTTTTTTAATATGGAGGAAGTTACCAATGATTTTTTAGAGGTTAGCTTATAACTTGGAATAATAACTGACGTGCAAGAAGGTACAAAACGCAATCAGGTAAATTACGTTTTTGGCATGGATCAACGTTATTTTTGATCTTCATGCAAACAAATTATAAGAATTTAGTCGTACGTTTAATTAGATCACCTATATTTTATATACCTTGGAAAGGGTTTCATCTTTCTCTTCAATCCATATCTAAATGTTGATATCACTATACGTGATTGGTCTAAATGCATATCACTTCTTAGAAAAGGCGGAGTTCGCGAGTTCTTTCAAAATCATTAAATTGCGTTTCAAAATTTCAGGAAAACCAAAAGTCCAAATAAATTTTTGTTTTGACCATTGCAATGTGTATAATGTAACTTACAGACTGAACTTTTTTTGTAAAATTATGTATTTTTCTAATTAACTGTGATAATTACAAAACGTTATCAATAAAATTGATTCAGACTATAAAGAATTATGTAATCTTCCATTGTGCAAAATTTCATTCAAATCCGTTCAGTATTTTCGCTGAAAACTTGAAACGCAGTTTGAGCGAGTGTAGTAAGCGAACGCGTTAATATTGTCGAGATTATTTGTCGCCGATTAACAAACGAGTGAGTTTTAAAGTTTTTTCGTTGATTGTACTTTAATAAAACGTGTAAAGTTATAAGCATACGTAACCCGATGTTATATCTGGTAGTCGTGCAATATCGTTAAATCGGTGGTTGCTAACGATTTCATTGGTTGTTATACAAAATCGTTGATTAATAAAAATTCATTCATTGGTTCAAAATCGTTCATTATTGGGTCATTACGGATCTATTTCTGATACATTATTATACGTTAATATTGTTATTAACAGACAATCGACGGAAAGATAATTTATATAGCAAATTTAGCATTAAAAAATGATAACATGTTAGCATTAACATACATTTCATAAGAATTGGCTGATTTAACTATACATTGTTTGTTTCGTCTTGCTCAATGTTAGTTTACTTATATAATTTTTTTTGTAAAGTTACCATTTTTGTAGTTAATTTTTAATTAAGAGGAACGGTTGTTTTTTAACTTAAACTTGTAACAAAACAGTTTTAATAGTTACTAATCGTTACTAATTTTTACATCAAGCACTTGTCACTGTTGCTTTACATTGTGTAACGTACTTTTCATACACAATACGTACATATGTATGTCGTAATGCAGTACATTATATTATAATAACAATTTTGTTAAAGTTAAAGAACAATAGATTTACTGAGCTTATTAAAACACAATAATACATTTGTGATAATATTAATATGTCTATTAATTTTTATCTAGAATTTTAGATCAATCATTAATAAAATTTCTATTAAAACATCAATGAAGATTGGTAAATTGTTTATAATACCTTGTTGAAACAGCATTTCTTACGATTTAATTTTTTGATATTGTCAAATTACCTAATGCAAATTGACAATTGTGCAAACATAATTTGCATATTTTTATGTCGACAAGTGTTTATGAAATAATTTAAAAATAAATATGAAACATTGCTTTTGATTGCAAAACTACGTTTCAGAATTTAATATGGTTCTGAAATTAAATGACGTATTGTAGAATCATCCACATACAAAAATATTAGTTTTGCAGTTCTCAGGAGAGAATATAAAATCACTTTCTTCAGAATTTACTTCCTTTTTCTTTCATTTTTTAACCTTTATTCTTAAACGTAGCTGAGTGGAGGTGTGATATGAAGTTGACATTGCGAGTTATACAGCGTTGCCGGTGTTATTTTTTTATTTTTACCAATCAAAATTGAGAATAAGAATCAATTTTATTTTGTTCTTGAATGTTTGAAACAAAACATGAAATAATTTACCTGTCACCTACTCCGTGCTGTCAATGTCATATACATAACTTGCTTATTGATTTGGTAGTATTAGAATATACCACTAAAGTGGAAATGAAAACGTGCAAAGTGATCAAGTGAAACAAGCTCAAGAAAATGTTTTATTAGAATTTATGAAAAATCAGTCTGGAAAATAAAGAAGGCAGAAATGATATTCAATTTAATTATCTTTTTCACTTTAATAACTTTGACTCAACAATGACAAACCAAAACTTCGTAGAATAGTAATTAATTTAATTTACTATAAGTTATAGTTAACAAAAAATAATTGTAAATAAATACTGACAACATATTCATATTTATTGTAATATTATAAACAAAATTTTTTCTTCGAGTATAATGAGTCGTAATTATACGTCATTGCAATAGCTTTGCAGCAGCAAGGTCATGATCAACTCTGCCAACATGTTCCTCGCCATAATAATGCAAGGGAATATTCATTCCAAAATCTCCTTCAACAAATTCTTGAATTTGTTCTTCTGCATCTTGTACTTAATTCTGCTAATATTAAATTAGCTTCTAATATCTAATTCACATCCATAATTAGTAATAATGCTACAAAAATGTTACAATACCCAAATTCCTGCAAAAAAAATTAAAACTTAATAAAATAATTACGTAAAAATAAACCGTTATAGATTACTTGAATTATTTCTCAAACGATTTCTTTAATTATTTGGCATTTGTAGGCTAAAATAACTTAAACAATATCACAAAGCTGACGCGATGTGCCGCTCTTCTCATGATAACTACAACTTCCAAGAATAGACACTTGATATTTTTTACTCCGCTCAGTTCTCAGGAGAACTTTATGGGAAATTATTTCAAGAATAGATGTCCTAATTTCAATTAACATTAACATAACAATTCATTATATTTTTCGACAACATAATAATTTTACGAGAAAAAGTTAACACTACTTAAATCTACTCGTTTAGAAAAAAAAAAAGATACTTTTTCAAGATTTTTGCCATAATTAACATTTAGTAAGAAAATCGTATCTATTGAATCGTTAACAACAGAGCGTGGAAATTTTAAATTCTCATACGTCGGTAAAAGTCATAACAAATCTGGACTAAAGTTATATATAAATTTCAAAAATACAAACATATAAAAGGTGTTCATTTAAAAAAACTGAGTACAGTCTTGTACAGAAGAAGTGGAGACCCCCCGCAAAACTCAAAATATTCTAAAGTTGTAAACGATGAACATCTGAACAAAAAATATCTCTTGACTTTTTCTCGTAAAATTGTTATTAAAATTACTATCAAAAAAAGGAGGACACGTGGGCAACCCTGTATATGCAAATCACTCGGTTCAACGAAATTACGCAATGTACATGCGTTTGTAGTTATCTTTTAGTTGGTTTGTTATTCTGTCGCGGCAGCATGGTCACATGTTAAATTTGAAATGTCGTGAAATAAAAAAGCTCGTCATTTGTAGAGGTAAGTTTTTTTTGTATGTCTATGGTATTGTGAAATGTGTGTTTTAATTTTTTTGCGCTCATTTTTTGGAACATACGTACGATTTTGTATTTTTAAATATAAAGTTTTGTTTTTATATACATACACTCATATGAAAAAAATGCTAATTTACACTGATTGAATATATCGCTTTTAAGTTTGTATTGTATACTTGGCGTGTTCTATTACGTTTTACCTGCCGAGGTGTCTACTGTCTTTGTTAAGTGGTAATTTATTGCTTTTCTTGCTTATTTCAAAGTTAACACTGCAAAAATATATGCATTGGCAAAGTTTAATTTTTCCATTTATTTTATAAACCAAATTTAAGATACCACGTCTTATTATGCAATCATATTATAAATGTTTTTAATTAGAATTTTGTATAATGAACAACCTAGAAACATCCAACGATCCAACCTGTCGTAATTAAAAAACTAATTGAATTGATACCTAATCCTTTGAAATAAACTAGTAGCAATTATAGTGGATATACCCATGATTAAATTAATATTAATTAAATATTTTTTTGTAATTATTTTATTAAATGCTATATAACTAAAAAGTATTGCTTACTCTATTCATTCTAATGACATTTATTATAAAAAATTGTTATTAGAATATTAGGTATATACCTGATACAAAAGTGAGAAATAAGAATGTTCACAACAAATTTATTTATGTTTAAATATCATGAAATAGTTAAGTTCGTTACTATATAGTTTTTTAAGAGGGGCAAAGACACCGCTCAAATAATTTTTTTATTTAGATGTTTTGTGCACTTTTTCATGTCACTGTAATTTATTGGTAAGTATAAGCCAACACAAAATTATTTAATAAACAACTAATATCATTATAAGTAATAAAGCTTAAGGTAGAAACTTACAAGAAAAAAATTTGAGCGGAGTTGTTCTTATCTCCAACGATATGGACACTTATACCAACATTAACATTAACATTCACATTAATAATTACATTAATGATACGTAAAAAGTCAATAAATAAATAATAAAAAAAATAATAATGAATAAATCAAATTACTTTCTCATTGAAGACGTCATAATTTTAGTCCAGAAAAACTTCGTACTCTTATAATAATTAATTTTTGTCAATAACTTCTTATACGTTTAATTACTTATTTGCAGTTCTTTAAAAAAAAAAAGAAAACCATGCATTCATACAAAATTTAAGAGTTTTCGAATTGTTTGATTTTTGAAGTGTATAACTTTTCTAACTTTTTATGTTGACATGCGCATTCTAATCTAAGTAATTGTTTTTCAAAAAAAGAATTAATTTTAACTGTCAATTTAACTGCAAAAGTTTGCCAACTTGATTTTGTTTATTTTATTTAGATTAGAATGTACACGTTAACATTATGACACCTTCAAGGAGAATCTAATTTGCTTATCAGTTTTGAAACAATTTTTATGAGCATTTACGAATAACTTTTAAACTTTAACATCTAATATTTAAAAAATTAGGTATGTAAACGATTTATCTTTTGATCCTAGTATTTATTTCTGCGCAAATACCGATAATTCTTTTTTGAAAATTTTACAATTAATTCCGTTGCATTTAAAATTTCAATGAAAGTTATCTCAAAAACGGTTGCCTCTAGGGATTTGAACAAAGTACACCTTTATACGTAAGAAAGGTTGAAAAATCGATTTTTTTAATATTTACATCAATGCACCAAACTGAAAAAAGTTTCGATAATTTAAAAAAGTCCTATGTGCCGTAGGTGGCGCTTCCTATTAGTGATATCAAAACTTTGACACCCTGTATCTTAAAAATTATACATTTTAAAGCTGCATGTTTCTATCTCAATGTGTATTTATTATTTTGAGGCGACGATATATCAACTTATTAAAGAAAAATATCTTGTAGTTTTTTTTGCTCACATATGTGTTGCAAAGTGATTCGTGTTTCCCCTATAGATTTACATTTACATAAACATTCTTTTTGCATTTATTTATACTTCTTTCTCTTTTCATTTTTCCTTCTCTCTTCTTAGCCGTTTGCTCTTTCTCTATACTTCTTCTATCTACTCCGTTCTTTTTCCTTTTTTTTCTACGATTTCTTCTATTTTCTTAACCTCTTCACTTAACTCCCTGCATTCATTCCTCATGTGTTTAAGGTCTTCCGTCTCTTCTCCACATAGTCTGCACATCTTTTCTTATCTTATTATGTATATACAAACAGTTAATCAAATTGTAACATTTTTTCAATTTGCTATGCAGTAGTAAAAATTTTACCAAAATTTAACAAGAAATAATATAAAAAAAAATTTAACAAGATAATTGTATAATCACAAACAAATAGTTAATTTACCAAAAAATGTTTTTATTAAATTATAAATTATGTTGCTTTTTGATACTTATTTTTTATTATTTTGTAAAACTTGGTTGCAAAGCGCGAATGCATTTTATATATGAGTACGTAGTTTTATTTATTTTTATATTGTGAAGGTTAATAATGTATTTAAGAGATCTATTTTGCATAGCATATATAATATTACTGCGTTTAAAAATAATTCGACAATAGATTAGTTGCATTTGAATTAACATTATAAAATATAATATAAAATAAAAACTGCAATTAACTTAGCTGGGTAACAATGTAGGTACGTTGTTTGTTATAAACATTGAAATGAAACTGGCTAATATTCATCTCAATTTAAAATTAAGAGAAATTTCTATCTGTAAAGGTTAACTTTCGACTTACTAAAATGTAAATCGGTTAGTAAAAGCGAACTCTATGGAACGATTATGGATGATCGTATCATATGCATATTAAACATTCAAATGTCTCTTATTATAACACTATTAAAAAAATCATACACAAAAAATATACAATGCTTAAAACAATTATTAAACAAAGCTTTTAACAACGCTATGTAAATTCCAATTTGATAAAAAACAACTAACTATATTAATTGTTAGCAATTATTCTAAGTGAAGTTTATATATTTGGTACAATCTAAAAACAAAAACTGCATTATTAAAATTATAAAATTATGTTCAACATTACAATAATTGCAAGTAAAAAAAAATGTATAAGTAAAAAAACTGTTGAAATTTAATCACTGTATATATATATATATATATATATATATATATATATATATATATATATATATATATATATACTTAAATCGTTCTTTTTCAAACACACACATTTTAAAATGTTTGTTACTGCTATTTATTTACCTACTTTTTTATTTAACTACATGCTTCCATCATAAAATAAATTGTCAAACTTGTTTTTCGACATTAAAATATCACAAATCTCTTAAGAACTATGGAAAATTAGAATAATTACTACAGAAATAAAATAACATTTTAACATTTACCTATTTTTATTTTTATAATTGTTTTATTTTATTTATATAGTTTTAGTAAAATATGAATACCAAAACTATTATCAAATATTCGATACCAATCTTGGTAACAAATATGTACATATTCACAATATTTACACTTCATACTTTCACAGTGCCTATATTGCTGCAAATTTAGAACTTAATTTATTTGGACTATTTTACAGGATTATTATAAATATAACTAATTTACTAAACTAATGTACAACACGATAAACTAAGAAAAATAACAAACAAGTTAGTACTTTGTTTGAAACTAAAATTAAAAGTTTATAACTTATGATATAGTTAATTAGTTTATTAGATTATTTACAAAATGTCTCAAAAATTAGTGCCAATTAAAGCAACTGCAAAATATACATTAAGTCATTTTTTTTAAATAGCAATAGTTTTTTTCTTTATTTATTACGACACTAAAGGCGGGTTGCACAAAGCAAATCAAAAATGTAGCAAGTGATTATTTCTGAAATCAATTGTTACATCACGAATAAACGTGGTTTCATTGGTTATGTAGCAATTGTTTTGAGAAATAATCAGTTGTTACATTTTTGATTTGCTTTGTGCAACCCGCCTTAATAGTTCTACCAGTGTGTTACCAATGCTTACGTATTTTTCTTAAAGATATAAATACTATAGATAGTTCTGATATACATCGCAGTAGTGCTAGCAGTTATTAATAATTAAAAAACACAAAACTAAATCGGGGTTTTTATGTGTAAAATTAGCCTTTCGCATTTGTACAGCATTAAAAAAAAACTACAAAAATAAACTTTTTTTTAAAAAAATACATGACCATTTCCTGAACAACTGTAAAAATAATCATTTCAAAAACGACGTACTGAATTTTATTGAAATGCAAATTTGCAGATTTCTAATATATTTCGTTTTTCCAATCTCTCTAATAAAAGTGTTCCACAAATGACTTTTTATATTAATTTTTACGTTTGGGTTGATTTTTTTCCTGATATTATTTTAGCTGTTATTATTTGTCTGGTCAGCCTACTAATATGTTATATTTACTGTTGAAATCAGTTGCAAGAAACAGCAATTAAAATCTTATAAAAACTGGCAAAAAAATTCAGATTTGACTAGGATCTGCAAAAATTATCAAATGTTAAATTACAACAACGTGTATAATCAGATTTGACAATTTTCATAATTCATTAGAAGTGTACTTTAAATCCGATTTTTTGCAACAAAACTAGACGGTTTTTTACTTTGCCTACATACTATTTGGCACAGTAGTAATGAGAAAATTGTCGTAAGATCGTACATTTGAATCGTTATTTACACAAACTTCGGTAGTAAATTAATATTATTTATGTTTTCCGATTACAAATATAAAAATTAAAATTTGCGATCGTAAATTTTTTATAGTTTTATTAGATTACAAAATTTTAATACAGTAAAATTTTTAATTTGTTTAAGTGTTTTCTGGGATAACAGAATCTATCAAATATAATTATAAGATTTGATGGCTCATTTAATTACAATTTGCCAATTTAATGGGTAAAACCATTAACGCTTATTTTATTCCTTTTACTTTTATAACTTTATAATTGTTAGAAGCATGCTGCTTAGTTAATAACCATTCTCGGTGGAAAGATTTAAACGAAGTACTTTAAAAGTTATTTTAAGAAACCTTACAAAATACATTCGAAATACTTATGCACAACCAAGCATTTGGAGAAAGTAGCTAAAGTAGTTAAAGATTATTTCAAATCGAAGAATACCAGATTAGAATATAAAACGTCTAAGAATGGGTCAACAAGTATCATCGGAAACGACAATGAACTGAGCTGTTGAGTGATGAATGCGGAAATTACTAATTGTGGAAATAATGTTGCAAATTCTTTTGTAAAAAAAATCATAGCGTGTTTTACTTAATTCTTGTAACCCTTCAGCATCAATGGCGATTTAATGTTCATAAGCTAAAAATTAAATTCAAGACTAATTTATAAACTGCATTTGTAAATAAATAACTTATAATTATGCAAACAGGTGTAATATTTGTTCAGACGAAAAAGCAGTCATACCTATTAAACGGTAGTTTCTTAATTTATTATAGAATCGGGAGTTAATTTTAAATTTTTCTTTAACGTTAGAAATTTAATACAAAATAAATGTAACCGATACTTTGACATTTTTATATATTACATTTAAATGATTTCTGGAAATTTGCATATATCTATAAGATAGAATATAAATTACTTTCACGTTATGTAAAACCACTGTAGACCATATTTTATTAACTGTGACAATCACTGTTAGATTGTAAGGGTTAGTTTAATGATTAATTGCCTTTTGACTAATATTATATTTCATACACATTTTTTTTTTATTTGTAGTGCTTAAAATAAAGCTTGTGTGTATTTAGTAAGAAATTTATGAGAAACATCAAATATTCACAGTTATATCTTAGACACACCTTTGCTTTACCAGTATATGTAAGAAAACTGATTATAATAATACAAATATTAACACACTAAAATTCAAACTAAAACGATAACAAATACGTCTTTTAGATAGTATCAAAAACTAATTTTTGCTGTTTAAATAGGGGAGAAAGCGTAACAAATGAATTAATGTAATAATGAAGAATGGATTATATGAATGAGTTGCGGGGAGTGTGTTTTAGAGAAAATAAAGAAAAGTGGGAGGGGGCCATGTCGATAGGTTTACCTTCATGGGATCTTCAGTCTTCAGATAGAAGGTAAATGAAGTGGACACAATTAAATAATTATTACTCTTAACTCGTGAATCAATTAGAACCCGCACCTTAAGTGGCTCGTCTTTAAATTTTGCCTAATACATCCCATCGGCCGAGTGTTTTGAACATGTATTTAACTTTTTGTCGTGATAATTTATGGATTAATTTTTTCAGTGATTAAGTTTTTTAATTATTAGTTTTTCTTGTATTATAATTAAAGACACGTGTGAAAATACTGTTAGAAAAATTCAACTGGTAGGTATATATTTTCAGTAAACAAACAATTTATAATTTGTTTATGATTAGACAAAATAAAAACCTATTTTAACTACCTAATTATTTTTTGTCATAAATTAAATTCATAATTGCTATCCATCTACCAATATCATATTTAATAAAGATTATATAGAAGAAATAATGTAAAACGTTATACTCATTTTACTCACAAGCCCTGTAGGTACAACTGATAGGTGGTTGCATTTTTAAAATCCCGTTAATATTATGACTGCAAATTTTAATACGCAATTTTGATTCTGAGTAACAGTAATGCCAATTTACAGAAAAAAATGCTAATGTCAAAAAAGTTCTAGTTTTGAAAATGTAATTAATTACGTACTTTATGTTATTAATTTATTTTTATTAACAACAAGAAGCACAACGCCTAATTTATTTCTTGTTTTATTACATACATAATAAAAAATAATGTTATAGTAATTTTAAAGGCGTTTTAGCAACTAGAAAATAAATATTTGTCTTAAACAACCGAAATTTCTAAAGTGGTAAACTCTAACGGTATATTTAAAAGACATAAAAGATTTGTTAAAAATGTAAACATGTGCTTATCAGTTATAAGAAAAATATTTTTTTAAATTATTTATTCTTCTAATTTTATTAGAATACGTACATGTACAATTAATAGGGTAATATCAAAATTTTAAACGCACTGTTGCCTAAAAAATCTCTAATCGATAAGTAATTACCACTTAAATCTAATTAAATTGTAGAAATTTATGTGTATGCAATGTGAATAATATTACTTGTCAGAAAACAGGTTGTTACAACGATTCTAATGGAACATACTAATCTTATGTTTGTAACAATACTATCAATTAATGTATTTACATAATCATGCTGCAATTATCTTGTTATAGCAGTAATAACTAATAAAACGTTTTAAGATACTTACTTATTTTAAAAATAATTAATTCAATAGAAGCTATAATATAATTGATAAATAAGATCGTTAATTAATACTTTGATTCTTTGCAGAGGGGCTTTATAAGAGTATTGAGTACACTAAAACATATAGTTTGCTTTTTAAATGTTATATTATTTTATTTACTTATTGTATAATAAATTATTTATACATTAATAAACAATGTTTGTTTTATCATTTGTTTATAAAAAAATTATGTATTGGCGTGCTATTAAAAGCACTTCTTTATGTTTTAATCAATTGCAATACGATTGAAAGTGTTATTTGACAGTAAACGTTTAATCGTTTCTTGTTTTAAACAACTAACGTTATTTGAAAAATGTACAGAAACCCAATAATCTTTAATAACTTGACGCAGTTTCATTTTATGATGAAGCGGAAGACACAATAATTAGTTTCGCAACGACAAACCGTTTGCTGAAAATGAAAACCGCCAAGTGACTTAGTACAAGTACAAATTAATTTTTAATAGATTTTATTTCATAACTTACTTTTTGGCAAGAAAATTTTTTTTGTTAAATACTTAAGGCGTGAATATAATCTGTTTAAGTTTAATCACAAGAATTGCAGTTGCAATCTAAGAAACTGATGCTATAAATCAAACAACTAAGTTTTGTTCATTACATTAAACTTAATTTTGATTTTACTTTATAAGGATAGAGCTATTATTAATTATAAATTGACGTATAAACTCATTTACATTTTTCTTTAAGAAACGTATTTTTAATAAATTTAATTTAATACAACTTGAAACATATTTAATTACCTAATTTAAAGCGTTTCAAACTATATATTGCTGTTTATTTATCTTATTTGTTTAAAAAAACACAAATTTTGGGAAAAAATATTTACTTTTGATACAATTGCCATAGAGAACTTTTTTATACAACATAATTTGTAAATACAATGCTATATTTGAACCTTTAAAGAAAAATGTCTTTTTCAAACTATTATCCGTCATTTGAAAGTTAATGCCATATTACAAATTTAGGCGCATTATTAAAAAAATAAAATTGTATAACTTCTGAAAACTATTCATCTAAAACGTAGCCTACGTTGTTAGTTTTTTTCAACCTTGCATTTTTAAAAATAAACTTTACAGTATGCAGTGTGTCAATTAAAAACTCTGGAATGGAATATATTTACAACAAAAAATAATGTCAAAATATACAAAAACCCGCTTCACAATACCAAGGGGCACTAAATTCACATGGACAGTGGCACACTCCCACCTACTCTTTCACCCCCGGCCACCCCAACTTTAAAAATATAAATTGCAACTCCCAACTTATGATACATTGTTAAAAAGGCTTTTAGAAAGTTATTTAGAAATACTAGTGACATTCCACTTGACAGTTTTGAAATAATTAGTCAATAATGAAGTTTCAGCAAATACAGGTAAACGTATTACGCCGGGGTTCCGTTCCGAGAGATACTGGCGTAAAAAAATCACTTAAAAATAACCACAAATATAATGTACAATTAGGTTCCGTGTCAAGATTCTAAGAGTAATCTAACATGTTTATTTAATACATATCCTATATATATTCAAAATAAATTATAAATGTATTTAATAAATACAGTTTACATTCGTTTACAAAATAAATAATAATTTTTTGATATAAATAATTATTTTTTTAAATTAAACTAACTCACCAGTTCGTCGGTACTAAATTAAATTTTCACACTTTATTGAAAAAAACATTCAATTTCATTTGCTTTGATTGTTGCTTCCTTTTTTGCAGAATCACAGCATAAGGTCGAACAACAGCTGTGAGGCTTTGATTGAAATTTTTATCTATCTCAGTTTATCTGTTAACCTTTCTATAGAAGAAAGGATACTAGTTAGATCGGACGTTTTTAGGGTTTTCTCATCATTTTTTGTCTCATCCTCCTATTCTTTTTCTTTGGGATTTTCTGATTGATGACGATCTAATACCTCTATCAACTTTTCTAATTCTTGATTAAAGAGTGGTTGGTCATGCACGTCTAACAGTTTGGTCAAATTTTTGGTTGTTACGTCTTTGAATTCGAGTGTAAGCCTGATAATGTCTTCGTTTATGTGTTAATCTTATCTTCCTCTTCTACACTTGCACCTTGTATAAATATAGATTGAAGTTTTACGCTAAACACCGTTTAAACAATTGTTTGTCACTTTCTCCCAAACAGACTTCAGCTTTTTGATTCTTTTTGAAATGTCGTATGACCGCCAATAATCTTTAACGGTTGTAATACAAAGGTTGTGTTAGGGAGCATATAAATTATCTTGATATCTAATCCCGTGTCTAAGGTGCCAAGATTTTGCAGATGTTTTAGGACATTGTGTAATTGTTTTCTAATTGCTTTCTTTCAAAAGGTTATTTTGGTTACAAAATGTAAGCACAGTAAGGCAAAATTAATTTTTATACCACTCGGTGAAAACCTCTTGAGTGACCCAGCCCTTTTTATTACACCTTCTAAAAACTGGCAGGGTGTTTTTGTCAAGACCTTCAAAAACCTGTGGATTCTGGGAATGGTAAACTTACCAATGGCCTTAATTTTAAGAAACTAGAAACATTTGATCCCAAGAGAACAGTCAGTGTATCCTTGGCCGCGTTAAATCCAAGAACGCTACGTTCTTCTCGCAAAATAAACGTTCTCGATAGTGACTTCTTCCAATAGAAGCCTGTTTTATCAAAATTGAATATGAAATCTGCAGGGTAGTTACCTTGTTCTACAATTTCTTGAAACTTTTCAGGGTAAGCTACATCAGCGCTCGCTACTTCGTCGCTTAGTTTAGTACTATTGGTTCGAAATTTGAACCTCGTGAACAACCCAGTGCTTGCCCAGAAGTGTCTTCTTGCGCCTTCAAAAATTAATTTTGCTTTTTTGCATATGACTGTTTGTGTTACAGAAATATTTTTTTGATTGGTGTCATCAACCCACGATGCTAACATTTTTTTGATTTTTTCTATATTTTTGCGCCGGCTTAAGTTACGTGCTTTTCACTTACAGCCGTTGTCTGTTGAGCGGAATATTTTATTTTCTCAGTGTTTTTTATGATTGTTGTCACAGTGGACGGGTGTACATTTAGAGTTTTGCAGACAAAAGGTCGGATTTGGCCGTTTTTAATGCGTTTAATTACGTTTATTTTTGTCTCTAGGCATATTGTTTTTGTGCTTTTTCCGAACAGTCTTTGGATTTTGAATTATTATTGTCGCCCATAATAAAACTACGAATTGTATAATACTTTTTTATTTTTCTTATAAACGAAACAAAAATAACTCGGAAACAATTTCACATACACAATAGGCTGCTCGCGTACACGGTAATACAATAAAACGACGTGCAAAAATATGTCTGCTATTAGAATTGCGGCGCCTACTGAGGTCTGGTGTTGGCCGAACCGAGGAATCCCACGGCCGAACCGAATGAACCGGGTAATCCCACGCTGGCACCAACCGGCGTAATTGTAAATCGGCTTAAATCGAACCGATGCAAAACGACGTTTACCTATACTGTTAACGCTTCAAAAATACACTGTTTGTTTTTATTTTAAAGAATAATTACACGAACTTTTCAAAAGGTTAACTGCCTCTTTCGAAATAGTCGAAATTCAACTTCTTGCCCCACTCACGAGTGATAACCGTCGATAATTCGTTGCTGTAAGTTTTGTAGATCTGTACGGTTCGTGTTATAAACAATTGATTTAATGTCGTCCCATGAAAAGAAATCTAGCGGTGTTAAATCAGGAAATTCCGATGGTCACTAGTGCACCTCTAGTACAATACGCGGATTTTTATTATCTCAATAACAACAATTTTGTTTGTTGACCTGACCGTTTAGAAATAATGTGAATTCATTAGAAAAACAAATACTTTTTAAAATATTAAAGTTTTTAATCACAGTTTTACAAAACTGAATTTGTCTATCAAGATCATTGTCTTCTAGTTCTATTGCATTTTGCAAGGAAAAAAATGATGTAGTTTTAAGACTTTTCGAACCGATTCATGTGACACTCAAGTTAATTATGCAACTTTGTTGGACACATGGCTTGAATCAATATTTCAATTTGCACCCTTTCATTCAGAATTTTTGGCTGTTTTAAATTGATATTTGTTACAGAACAAGTGGCTTTAAATTTCCGCACAAGAAGTCGCGCGTAAACATCGCTGACATTTTTATCTAGATGCCTTGTATTGAAGGCAGAATCTAATAAATAAGATAAATTATTTTAACTCGTTCAACAACTGAGTATACCATTTTCACAAATTCTTTTCAAAAATCTAGTTCATATAAAATTTAACAATGACACACTTTAAAGTTACAATAAATACTGGCGTGTAAATATCTGTAATCAATAAACAAAAAGTCTAAAGAAATATCTATGTTAAATAAAATTCAAAATACTTTTATTTGCTTCTCCTGACTATTGCGATAATAGTACTCATCGTATTGTACGAGAGTATCTTACCTAATATCCTCAAAAATAATTGCGCTGTATATTTTAGAAGATGCAACAAGTGATAACTATCCTAAAAATAAATTTTTTAAATTATAAACTGTAATTTTAAGGGTTGACAGCATTTCTCTAAATTTTATGATTTGCTAATTCTTTCAAAACTGTTAAATGGAATGTCACTTTTATGGTATTTATGAATAGCATTAAAAAAAAATATAAGTTGGGGGTTGCAAATTACATTTTAAAAATTGGGGTGACCGGGGGTGAAAGAGTAAGTGCCACTTTACATGTCAATGACTGTATTGTCCAAACGAGTTTTTATTTATATTTTTTGTTGTAAATATATTTCCAATCTAAAGTTTTCAAATTGACACACTGTATAATGAAAACGGGTTCCGATTAATTTTTAATTTATAATTACAATTACAAACATTGTATTTTGTTTATTATTTTGTAATTTGTGCTTATATGAAACGTACGAGTTCTTATAGACCTATTAAACTTTTAATAATTTTTTTTTGATTAGTTGAAATGTCTTACAGAACGTTACCATAATAAAACTAAAACAACAAATCAATTACTTCGGACTTGCTTTACTTTCTGCATAATATTATTCTTTAAGATAATTTATTCTCTTTTTTTAAATTTAAATGATATAATTGTAATAGTATGTAATTAAACTAATCATATTTATTACAGTAATAATCATATAAAATTTAAAATAAATTATTTTGTTTAGAGTTTTATTGTAAAAACTATAAAAACATTGAATTTTTAAAACTGGTATTTTTTTCTAATCAAGAGTGTATCGCTTTTGTAATTTTTTATTTATGAGTTTGTTGTGTCATTTGCTCATATTTATTGCTACTTCAACATTCTTAAAATAATGCGCAACAAATAGTAGTACCTTATTTTTAATATATACAAATAATTAATGTTTCATTATAAACGATAATAGAACTATATTAAAGTAAAAATACAAGTTTTTTTATTTAACTATATTAGGGTTAAGTTTAATGCAAATATTGTTTTTAATAGCAGAGTTTAGACAAGTCATTTTTAAAAGTAAAAATTAAATATTCTACGTTTTAATAAACACGAATGTTTTTGAAAAGTTGTATTCGCGCTTTTTCACTTGAAAAATTCAAAAGTGTGATATTTGCAGATACAAGGAAAATGTCATCTTGTCAGACTTCAGCTGCTTTTAGGCAAAATAAAATCTTATGTTTCATACTACCAGATCAGAAGAAATTAAATGATCTTTGCTTTGCCTTATTAATAAACGAACACGTTGTTTTCACAAGCCTCAAATTTACAAACATATTGCATTTATATATGTACATGCATAAAGAAACTACTTTTGCTTACTTTAATTATTTCTATTTGATACTTTATAGCCCACTATTAAAGTTACCTCGAAACACACATTCAATTTACGGAATTACAACCATCTGTGTTGTTTTTTTTATTATTATAAACTAACGACAATTTGTTCCAAATGTTACATTATCGACTATATTGTGTATGTGAAAGCTTTATTTGTTCAAGTAATTTTTAATTAATACAGGTATTTGTGGAACTCTTCCATTTACTTTTTATATATTTGTCTTTTGTGTAATCTATCAATTTTTTTATTTTTCATTTAATTTTATTGACGAAAACACTTGTTTTTCTTCTAAAACGCATTTAATTCTAAAAAAATATCAATTTTTTTACCATCATATCTAGAACTTTTGGTTTTGTATGATCTCTCATTGACTTCAAGTTTTAACATGTATATTATAAAATGATTCTGACAAAATTTGATTTGAGAGTATTTATCCAGGGTAACGTTCAACTGTGAAGTTTTATCTGAAAATCATAAAATAAAATCCATTAAAACTTTATCAAAGAAATTACAATTCAATTCTTGTTAAAATTGTTACTGTTTACAGAGCGCTTAAATTGTAAGTATGTTATTAGATTAATGTTAAAATATTTAAAAAAAAGGTGTTTAAAATTACAGTTTGCATTTTTTTTTGTTTTAACTTTTACGAAGTATTCATTATCTTTTGTTATGTTAATGATTGCATCTCATTAATGTGCTATCTTAGTAAAGCAATTTATATTTGTTTAAATGATTTTTTTGTTGTGTATATAACTAGATTGTTACTAAATTGCGCCATATACATTTATTGTTGCTAACAACAAATTTATTTATTATCAGCAATAGGAATTGTAGTAAAAGATATAACCGAAAATATCAGTTAAAAGATCTCTTAATGAACTAAAGTAAATTCGTGAGTATATTGTATACCCATAAATTGCCCAAGGATGGTACAGATCATATTTACGAGTTGACACCTACTCCCACCTACGTCCGTTCTCACGACACTTATAACTGCGCTTTGGAAGTTCCGCCTCTACCTTTGAATGACCTAAACTTTGCGTTTATTTATTATTGCCGTCAACAATTTTTGTTGATCCATTTGTTTCTGACTAAAAGATAAGCAATCGTTTTATTTGCAATTAATTTTTGTATAATTTGATTAATCGTAAGTGCAATTGCAAAATTTTCTAGTTTTAGTTTATCGATAATACGCTGCATCATTAATTTAAATAGTAATTAATAATATTGATATTAAACTTAATAATAAAATAATGCCATATATTTCAAAGAGTTTGAATTAAATTGTAACAGACTGTAGCAACTGTTACAATCATTTAAGTAATTTAAAATTAAGGAAGTTTTTACTTTTGACGTTTTGTTATTTGTCTGTTTAATTTTTTTTATGTTAAAAGAAATTTTTTCTTTAATTTAAGTTGATTTTTGCAACTTAAACATTTCAGAGACCGATATAAACAATTGGTTATTATCTTATTTTGCTTTGATCAAAAATTTTCTTGTAAATAAAAAATTCTTTGTTTTATAATAATAATAAGTTATTGTTTCGTAGTCTACTAGTTACAAAGTAACAAAGCGAGTATTGTAATTCCATGCATATTCAGTGTTCAGATAGTTCAATATGTCTTGACATTGCACTGTTTAATAAGCTTGATGGAAACACTAAAAGCTGGACTACATGTAAAACATTTTAGTTTTAAAAATACTACATAAAAATAGAAGATACCTAATGAGAATTTGAATAATTACAATTAGTTAAGAAATACAAAAGTAACCAATTTAAAATTTACATTTGGCAAATTTCTAGCTATTAATTTCTAATACATGCTTAAGATACAGAAATACATACAGTTAATGATAGTGGTGTAATCAGATTATCACTTCTTATCATAATCTAGCATTTTTAAACCTATAAAAACACAATTTAATAGATAGATCGTTTCAAAGCTAAAGAATGGTTGCACAGAAACCAATTTTGTTCCGAATGTCAGTACATTATCCAACGTTTGCACTCTTCATACGGGGTTTGAGATGCGCCTATTATTGAATTAAAGATTAAGGTTAAGATTGTCTACAACTGATGTTTTTAATTAGAATTTATTTCGCATGATTGTCAAATTTCGAATTTAGTCGACGCGCATCTCAGCATTTTTAGTTTTGGAAATGAATGAATTTGTGGTTTAGTAACCAATAATAAAGCATTTGACGACATTACATTCACATCTTTAAAAACATAAAATCATTGGACTAGTGATGGTATTGATAAAGTATCCACAATTAAAGAATTCCGGCGCCACTTTAGAAAAGTTCTCAACATTTTGTTCCATTTCTAGAAGAAATATATTGCACTTTATTTTTTGTACTTGTTATAATGTATCTTGGATTATACTATCTATTTTTTAAGGTAATATAGTTTTAATTTTTGTTTTGTAGATAACCCGTTTTCAAAAGTAAACTGTCTTTTTGTTAAAATTTTTGAAGGTTCCATTTTCTTATATTATGTGTTTTTACATTGTAACTTAGGTAAATGTAAAAAATGACTTGATTTAAATTGTGCTTTGAATTAATTATTTTACTTTTCACAATCCTGGTTAATAATCGATAAATAAACAAGGGCAACAGTTTTTGAATTTGATCACATGTTAATTACTAACATTTGTTTAAAAACATTTTTTTTTAATTTTACTAGAAAAATTGCTTCTTGTTTTTTTTTGCAATCTGTGTACGCAATAACCCCAACAGCTGATAGACATCTTATACACATCTCAGAGATGTTAAATCAATATATTTAAGACATCTCATTACGTCTTTAGTCCTCTTTAAGACATATTGAAGACTTCGAATGTTAATATACTGTACATCTTGAAGACATTTTTACTTAGTCATCTTTAGGATATCTCCTCAGAATACGTTTAGGACAAAAAATAGTTTTGGAAAAATTGCACATGCAATAAAACAGTAAATATAAGACACTTTTTTATTGTATGTGATATTTTTTTTAATAAAAGAACTTTTATTGGAGCCTTTTTTCAGCCAGTTCTGGATCGAAATTTCAGTTTCTTTTTGTGATTTAAACAGCCCAGTTTGTTCAACGAAAATTATAGATTTTTATTTAATCTAAATTAGAAAATTTGCTAATTTATATAGTAGGTACAGTTTTTATAAAAGTTGGACTGCTATTTTATTATTAATACAATTTTGCATTCTGGATAATTTCCGTGTTGTCGTTATTACACATGCTGAGCTTTCGTCACAAGTTGCAGTTGACATCTTTGAAGCCCGGGACAAACTGATTGGTTGCGCGGTGAAGTCTTGCTTTTATAAACCAGCCTTTAATCGATAAAACTAGTTTTTAAATCTCCGGTAACAAAACTATAATCTCCGTTAATATTAAGAGGATTTTAATTATTTCCATAGATTCCTTAATTTTTCGGTGATAGTAGTCAAAAACATTCCCCAAATTTTTTTTGTGTTTTTAAACATAGATATTGTTAAGACGTCTTTTCGAAAGCCATAGACGTTCAGACATAAAACTGGCATAAAACACGTCTTGAAGATGTTGTGTGCTGTCCCTAGATTGTATTTAAAGACATTCGATTCTGTTTCGTTCTCAAAAATCAAAATTAAAAATGTCATTCTTGTAATGTTAATTGTTAAGTTATAATAAATTTAATATATTTTTAATTCCATACAAAACAGCTATGGACCAATTTAAATTTTTTAGCTAAATTATGCTCGAGTGCACAGTATTTTCTAAGTTATACTAAGCTCTAACTACCGACACTACTGTTGTTTCATTATAATGTGAACTGTGACTTACAGTCAAAAATTGAAATTAATAAAATAAAATTAAAAATTTGACAAGTATAAGTAAATCAAAAAACGTAAGTGTATTAAAAACGGAAACACGTCAACAAAAATACTTTAATAAAGTAAATACATAATTATATATTAATTACAATAAGTTTACTTTTAATAATACGTTTAGATTCTATATAAAATAGTAACAATAAAAACTTTTTAATAAC
Source organism: Aquatica leii (assembly GCA_035610365.1). Lineage (NCBI taxonomy): Eukaryota > Metazoa > Arthropoda > Insecta > Coleoptera > Lampyridae > Aquatica > Aquatica leii. Next base: position 204,977,480 of record CM069432.1, on the reverse strand, counting down.
AAATGTAATAATAAAAGAAAAAATAAGTTAGAACAAATGTACTGGAGAATTTTTGTAAGAGAGATGATATCAACAAAATCGATTACAGAGCTACAGTTTAGAAAATAAAACTATATCGGACCCTTTTCTATGTTAGTTGCCTTTACTTTATATCATATCAATTCCTCTAAACTTGAATCTTCATCAACCCTGACTTCATTAACTCTTCTCCTATTTAACTTGTTCCTACGGTATCTTACTTTACAACCTACAACAAAATGACCCAACCTCTTACACTTCCTACATTCCATACCACACTTTTTACAATTATACTTCACACTTTGTTTTTCCATGCTTTTTTTGTTAGACACCTTCCATACTGCATCTACAGTTCACGTACTCCTGCCTAATACTTGATGCTTGGATTTTGGCTAATTCGGATGTCCTGCAGGTGTTAAGTACTTTGTCTAAGTCTGTTTTGGCACTACTTAATATTTGTTTCTGCAGTTGTGAGTTTTTTAACCCAATTATTACCCTAGCACGCAGTAATGAGTTTTGTCTGATCTCCAAAGTCACAGGTTTTACTTAATTTCTTCAAATCCCTTAAAAATGATTCAAATGACTTATCTTCTCTTTGCATTCTTTTAAAGAACACATCTTTCATATACCACATTGGTTTTTGGTTTTATATGCTTGTCAAATGCTTTCACTACTTCAACAAGTTTTGCATTAACGTCATTTATATCAAACGTATTAAAAATACTCAGAGTTTCTCTACCTACGGTGTTTAACAAATGGCCTACTTTAATATCGTCTGCTTTGTTACGAGAAAATTAGGTCCTTTAAGTTAGGCAGCCAAATTTGTTACGTGGTTTCCTCGCAGCAAAAAAGCAAGGGCTAAAATAGTTTTCCCAGAGAGGAAGTCACAGGCTTTGTGATGCTAAATTATAACTTAAATCTAAAAAAAGGCACCAAGACGATGAAAGATTAAATTAGGGAAATATCGTCTAACTCTACCCGTAGCTGGAAAATAACAAATAACACGACAGAAGTAATAACACAGAATATATATTTATTTTATCATAAACAATAGTTCCAAAAAGGACAAAGAAGGTACATAAGTATAAATTTTCCAAACGTTAATACATAGATCTAATCAAATAAAAGTTGCGCCCAATACTGGGCAACACGCCGTACAATAAACTGATCTTGTCGGCCTACGCTTTTACATACGAAGAAGGAATGACTATATTCGCAAATTTAAAATCGCAAAAGTATATAACAAAACAAGATAAGCCTCCGAGACTCAACGCGCACTGCATACGACTTTGTGAAGCACAAAATGATATTATTAATTGTGTTAACATAACATGCACGTATCGTCAACAATCGACGTGACCACTAAAATACAAATCGTAAAATTTAAAATAGTAATACTCAAGGTTTTATCCAGTAGGAGATTAGCTAATTCCGTACTTGCTTTAACTAAAACGTATTATTAAATCTAACACAGAATGTACATATGGCTAGCACAAGTAAATTTAGTTTTCAAAGTATACAATCATTTGAGATAGCAAATGCGCAGCGTTTCCCCTCGACTTAACGTAATAATTTATGGTAGCAGCTCTTCTCAAAAGAAATACAATTTTAAAGGTTTCCAATCCCTTGACGGTGTGAATAGTAACGTTTTAACAACGGGACGTCATGGAAACTTTACCAAATATGCCACCTGCTCGTTATCTTCAGTGATAACGGTGAACGTGTGGTAGGTACGGAAACCCGCTCTACTCAGCTTCCTAAGTAACTACAAAACTGATTCGCATATTCACGTGAAATAATCTAATGGTGAAAGTCTTGTTGGGCGTAAAAAAATACAGAGCTTGTCTGTATTCCACCAGGTCTTACAGGAAGTGAATAAAATATGCTGTTATAAAACTTGACATTGCCGACGAAAGAGAGTGGGCGTGTCGAAAGACAAATTTTATATTTGGAAAAAATTTTATACTCAAAAATTGATCTACCAACTTCTTAACATAACAGCTTTTTTATCCTTACCGGATCCGTTTTGATTTAAAATAAGTTGTTTTGGCACTTTAGATTTTATTGAAATCTTCTTATCTTATCTTCCTGTTACTTATTATTATTATTACTTGAAATTAATTATTTTTTCTTGGGTTCAAACCTGACACTATGCTTTATACTTATGTTATGAACGTTTGGTAAATAAACTTTACAAGGCCATAATCAATTGGAGCTTTGTATGCTCGTTACTTATTATCTTACGTATGTATGTGGCCGTGTCTCTAGTATTTGACAACGTACATATGTTACACGGGCAAAACTGGATTTACTAAAAACGGCATTATAAACTCTCATAACTTGCATTTATGAGCAGGCGAAAATTACCATGCGTCTAATATAACAAAATCATCAGCATCAATTTGAACAAATTTACGTGTGGATAGAAATTGGTCAACATTTAATTAAACCATTTGTATTGCCAAGAAGGTTAGCTGAAGAACTTTATTTGGAATTTGTGAGTATTCTACCTCTGGCACTACAATTGCATGTGATTTTGTATGATGAGGATTCATCCACATTTTAGTTTAGTAGTTCGAGAATACCTAAACAGGAACTTAAAAGATCGATAGATAGAAAGAGGAGGACTAGTGACCTCCTCGGTTGCATATATAAAAACCATTTTGAACCAAAATATTTTGTTCGCAACAGTTCATTTTATCGATGTCGATCAAAGTACTTTTGTGTTGAAGGTTCAAGCAGTCTAAAAATGTTTTTGTCGTATACAGAGTGTAAAAAATAGCATTACTGTGTTAGAGCTCGTTCGTGCTTGACAAAGAAAAACAGCCGAATGTGAATAAAAGAGTTTATGTTAAAGAGACTTATCTAGTAATGACACCTAGTACTTCAAGAGTTATTTTAAAACACACAATTTCTAGAGGCGTCCGTTATGAGCCCGAATCTCCGTAGGGAAGGACGTACAAAAAGGATTGTATAAGAATTATTATTTTTATTTGTTCTATCTGAATCCGGAAAATTAGTTCATATTCTGGGACACCCTGTGTAATAGAAAATTTGTTATTTTTAGTTTCGTTACACGTTTATTTATTAAAAAAGGTAATATCTTATTATTATAATTTACAACTACTTGTATTGTTATAAAATAAACGTTTTTGACAATAAATCTCTCTTACAAATAACCAAGAAATAAACTATATTTGTTTACATGAGTTTTAATTACGTTAAATCAATATTATAAATTTATTTGCTATTGTGAAAAGTAAATTGCATGTCAATATTGTAGTTTACGTTTTGCTAATAAAGAGTATTGTTCTGTTATAATTTGAACGTACATACAGAGTCCAATATAAAATTATGTGTATTAAACTAAAAAAAACACACACTATTATTATGTCTAAATATCATATACATTAATCAAACTTTTTCCTTTAATAAAACTGTTAAATAAACACAAAACTTCTAAAACAATTTCCAATTAAATTTAGTAATTGTTAATAAATGATTGAACTAGAAAACTTTCATTTACGTCACATACCATCTTAAACTGTGTTTATTCAAATTTAATCAAAATTTCATTCACTTATAGTTAAGATTATCTTAACTTATACTATATTATAGTTCCAAAGATTATAAATTTATTTTCAAAAGTATAAACAGCATTAAAATAATAGATTAGCAATAACTTAATGCATTTTTCTTAAAGTTATCTACTAAACACAACTATGTAAATGGAATAGATTTAAATCGATAATGTACGATTGAATTTATTGGCATAATTAATTATTTCCTACGGCATTTTGGTGTGCCGAATTAATGGCAAAAGCCCTGTGCTTGTTTTTACAAATTAAGTGTTTTTTCTAAAAATTAAAAGAAGACCTTTGATCTTTTAGATTTTTACGGCTAATACTTATGCACGTTTTGCATTTGATGAGCTTTTCCATAATTAATTAAATGAGTTGGTACAAATCGTTAAAAAATTTAATTGTATGAAATTAAAATTGCTTTTGAATATTAATATATCAATTGTTAATTAAATAAATATATTTGCCAAAAAGTTACTATTATGTTACAATGCTCATATGTTATAAAGAAAGAATTTTTATACTTACATTAGAATGTCTTCCGGGTTTGGACCGTGTCATATTTGCAACCGAAGCTGCCAACGTTTCGCCCACTTTCGTAAGGGGCTTCATCAGGGCGTGAGATAAATCGCAAAACTCAAACAAGCAATCGAAATCTAACTAAGAACTTCTCAAACGTTAGGTTATCCACTTGTAAAACAAGCCATAACCTAAACTATGAAAAGGTAAGAAAGAAAACGATAACCTGAAAAAGCAAACGAAAATCTAACAAAGAACCACTACCGAGTTAGGTAATCAACTTGTGAACCAAGCCAGATTCTAAACTCCGTAGAAGTGACTTAAGAAGAAATAGTCTCCGTATTTAAATGAAAAGGATCGTCACGGATGATTAAGCTCGATCCTGATTGGGTTACGGTTGCTAGGGGGCGTGTTTTTGATAAATGACTAATAACCGGGAACCAAAGAAGGGGATAGTTCGAAACCATGATCGCGATTGAAGTTATTGGGGTGTTTGATGATTTCTATGCTTTCCCGGAATTTCCTGTTGAAAAAGAATGGAGATTTGGCAATCAACGAAACATTATCAAAATCTATCTTGTGACCTGTAGTAAAATGATGTTCAGCGACCGCAGACTTGGAAGTATACCTTTTCCTTATACAACGATCATGTTCTGAAATGCGAGTAATGACGGAACGACCGGTTTCACCAATGTAGACTAAACCACAAGAACAGGGAATTTGGTATACACCTTGAGATGAAAGTGTAGGAAATTTGTCTTTGGGAGAAGGAAGAATCTGAGAGATTTTGCCTGTCGAGTTGAATATGGGTTTAATACCATTCTTACGAAGGAGTTTCCCTATTTGATCTGTAACCTTGTGAATGTAGGGTAAAAGGCCAATTTCTGGTTGGATTCGGGAGTAGAAGTGTCCTTAGGTAATCGAGTACGTGGATGTAAACGACGATTAATAACTCTATGAATATCTCGCATTGCATAACCATTGTTCACTAAGGTTCTAGTAAGATGACGGAGTTCTGAGTCTAGATTCTCAGGTTGACAAATAGAAAAGGCACGATGGACCAAAGATTCAATGACAGAACGTTTCTGTGCAGGATGATGATGAGACGAAGCATGAAGGTATCTGTCCGTATGGGTGGGTTTGCGATAAACAGAATGGCCTAGAAGTCCGTCGGGCTTACGAGTCACAAGAACGTCAAGAAATGGACGAGAACCATTACTTTCGATTTCCATAGTAAATTTGATATCTAAGTGTTGATTGTTAAGATGATCAAGAAACTTAGACAATTCAAGATGACCATGAGACCAAACAATAAACGTGTCGTCAACATACCTAAACCACACTTTAGGTTTTAATATTGATGATTCCAAAGCAACCGTTTCAAAGGATTCCATAAAAATGTTAGCTACAACAGGTGATAGAGGAGAACCCATAGCAGCACCAGAAACTTGTTCGTAAAACTTATTATCAAATTGGAAGTAAGTAGAGGATAGACACTTTTCAATAAGAGGAACCAAACTCAAGTCCTTGTCATGTTGAGACAGAATCTGTTTGATGATAATAAGCGAATCCTTAATAGGAACTTTAGTAAAAAGTGAAGTAACATCAAAGCTCACGAGAAGATCTTGGGGTTCAAGTTTTATAGTTTCTAGACGTTGAATAAAATGCTGAGAGTTGAGGATGTGAGAAGAGGTTTTACCTGTAAACTCGCAAAGAATGTTGGACAAGAACTTGGCTAGCTTGTAAGTAGGAGATTGGATAGTACTAACGATAGGTCGAAAAGGAATACCTTGTTTGTGAATTTTGGGAAGTCCGTATAGACGAGGTGGTTTAGAACCTGATGGGGTAAGTCGACGTTTAGTTTCAGGAGGTAGATTGGAAGATTTGATGATTTGGCTAACCTCGCGTTCAATCCTCGAAGTGGGGTTATGGTTTAGAAGAGCGTAAGTTTCCTCAGACAAAATAGAATTGATTTTCGTAACATAATCAATTTGGTTCAAAACTACAGTGGCGTTGCCTTTGTCGGCTGGAAGAACAATAATATCAGGGTTCTTACGAAGACTTTTTAGAGCTGACTCTTCCGACTTAGAAATGTTGGATTTAGGAATTTTAGATGATTCAAGGATTTTGCCAATTTGCTCAGAACTCCGTCATCTTACTAGAACCTTAGTGAACAATGGTTATGCAATGCGAGATATTCATAGAGTTATTAATCGTCGTTTACATCCACGTACTCGATTACCTAAGGACACTTCTACTCCCGAATCCAACCAGAAATTGGCCTTTTTACCCTACATTCACAAGGTTACAGATCAAATAGGGAAACTCCTTCGTAAGAATGGTATTAAACCCATATTCAACTCGACAGGCAAAATCTCTCAGATTCTTCCTTCTCCCAAAGACAAATTTCCTACACTTTCATCTCAAGGTGTATACCAAATTCCCTGTTCTTGTGGTTTAGTCTACATTGGTGAAACCGGTCGTTCCGTCATTACTCGCATTTCAGAACATGATCGTTGTATAAGGAAAAGGTATACTTCCAAGTCTGCGGTCGCTGAACATCATTTTACTACAGGTCACAAGATAGATTTTGATAATGTTTCGTTGATTGCCAAATCTCCATTCTTTTCAACAGGAAATTCCGGGAAAGCATAGAAATCATCAAACACCCCAATAACTTCAATCGCGATCATGGTTTCGAACTATCCCCTCTTTGGTTCCCGGTTATTAGTCATTTATCAAAAACACGCCCCCTAGCAACCGTAACCCAATCAGGATCGAGCTTAATCATCCGTGACGATCCTTTTCATTTAAATACGGAGACTATTTCTTCTTAAGTCACTTCTACGGAGTTTAGAATCTGGCTTGGTTCACAAGTTGATTACCTAACTCGGTAGTGGTTCTTTGTTAGATTTTCGTTTGCTTTTTCAGGTTATCGTTTTCTTTCTTACCTTTTCATAGTTTAGGTTATGGCTTGTTTTACAAGTGGATAACCTAACTTTTGAGAAGTTCTTAGTTAGATTTCGATTGCTTGTTTGAGTTTTGCGATTTATCTCACGCCCTGATGAAGCCCCTTACGAAAGTGGGCGAAACGTTGACAGCTTCGGTTGCAAATATGACACGGTCCAAACCCGGAAGACATTCTAATGTAAGTATAGATTCCGGCCGTGGAAGCCTTCGCTATTATATTAAGAATTTTTATGTTTAAAATAATTTAACGCCGAAGAGACTATTTGGTCACTAACGACTTATTTGAAGATTGTTATCAGCATATATATTTAAACTTTATCGATAATTTTATAATACATCAATGTGTTTGTTCAAAGTTTTAAACATTTTAATTTTTTATAGTATTTTAGTGATCATTAAAAATTTATGTTTTAATTATAATTATATTGAAAATGTTTATTGGTATTCATTTTATTTTTAAAAAAATTTGAAACATCGGTTTTATAAAAATTTGATCTGTTGCATAATTATTCTAATTTTAATTTTTTTGCATTCAATTTATATTTTTGCTATAATAAAACGATTGCATTCGAAAATAAAAGTGAAAAGATAATTTTATCATTAAATATATTATAATACAATACGTTATGTTGTTTTAGTAATAAAAATTTAAACTTGGTCATATCATTAATTTGTGTACTTAAATATTAAATTATTTATTAGTTTTTTTACACTTGTAATTGGTATTTTGCAGAATTGTATTAATTTAATTTGTTTTAATTAATTAATTATTGAAATAAGTATAAAATAAGTTTGTTTTTATAGTTTTTGAATTTTCTACACACACACAAACGGGAATGTTTCGTCTTGAAATAAGAATCTAAACAATTTTTAACTAGTCGTTGATTTACTGTTATTTAATGAAATTCACATATTTTAACAAAATGTAAAAAAAAGAATATATCACTTTAAATAAAAACATATAGGTATTATACAGTTCAATTTTATTTGATTTTGTTTTAAATTTATAAAATAGAAACAATATTATTTAACTAATTTTTACAATTAAAATTTGTATAACAATAACTTAATCTTATGTAATGCACTTTAGTTAATTAAAGTGTTTTTAATTATCACAAAACTATTGTAATTATATACAATATTACGATATTTCTAAAAATGCTATTTTGAAATTTAAATAAACAAAATTTCTACTGCATTAATACACATTTATATTTTGATAGCTAATTATCTTTCTTCTTCTTGTCAGAATTTAATAACAATCAATATTTTGAAATAATTTTATATTTTTGAAGAATAATTACAACATAAGCTTGTTTTAGTTTTATCTTATAAAATTCTAACTTTATGCTATAATTATGCTAGAAAATACAAAAAATGGCAAATCTATTATAAACTACGTAAATATATATTAGTTTTTAATGGTTTTTTTATCTATAATATTGCAAATAAAAGTAACACTTTAATTTAATTGATACTCTACTTTCTTAGTTTATAACAGAAATGAAAGGAATTATTATAAATTTGTTAAGAAAAAAAAATAAAAAAATAGTAATAATTAAAATTATTAATTAAAATTTATAAACAAAGTTACCTAAATAAAAATCACTCTAAATATGCATCAAAATTATCTTAAACTAAAAGTTGTGTGCTAAAAAATGATTTTCTGTATGTATTAAATGTGTATAAAAACAATTTAAATATTAACATTAAGTACAAAATACCTTAAAATCAGTTAAATTTTTTAAATAGCTTGTCATAAAGACTATAATCGGCTATTTTAAAACTATTAATTTGATGGTACAAAATATCTTTGGGCTTTGATAAAATATTAATAAAAATTCTAAAAAAAATATCCTACTTAAAACAACAAGTTTAAGTTGTACTTCCGTTATAGGAGGAAATAACGTTTTTAATATATTTAAATTATAAAGATTATGGTTTCTTTTCGAAAAATGTAAATAACATGCGTAAATAAAATGTGCATTTCCTAATTTATTTTTAGGTGTAACTATTTTTATAAGAAAATGCATAGTCTAATATTTTTACCTTTATTTGTTACCCACGTTTTTAATTTACGCCATAGACATTGTGAGATTGTGTTTAACAGTAATGTATCAAGTAGGCCAAACGTTTTGATGTCACCAGAATTTTGTTTGTCGCGTTGTGGGCTACCAGAAGCTATTTATTACCACTATTGCTTGTATTATGTTTTTTTTGTTCGTTAGTAGCTACATTTATTTGTAAATGACTATTTTTGATTAAATCTTGTATTTTTGTATTTGTTTTTCTAATTAGTTTACACAAAAGTATTAAATTTGTTGATGAGTTAATTATATATACCTAACTTATATTTTAATACATCAAATTAGATATTTTTCTTTTGTTTTATTTTTAAGATTGTTTTTTAATAGAAAGTATTAAGAACTGTAAGAGCTTTTTACCGGTCGAAGACAATGTTTGGTGGCTGAGCGTAACGAAGTCTCCAATATGGTCTGGGACCGGTATATAGTTAATGCTTATTTTTTTTGCACGATTTTTCTTAAACATTACTTACCGGCGAGTTACGCCTAACAAATAGTAAGTCAAACTTAACAAGCTGATCTAGTAGTGCAAAAACGTATTTTATTATTTTATAAAAATAGTAGAAATTTAGTGGAAAAACTACATAAATGCATAATAGAAAAATTACAATTTATCTTTGATGTCTGGAATGATAAATAGTGACGTAAAAATAAAATATATGTAAATAAAATATTTTGTATTTATTAAAATTATAACTTTTGTTTAAAAATATAAAAAAAAAATTTACAACTTGAATGAATCTGATGCGATGTTATGGGTGTATTTATGTCCGGCTTAATGTTTTTGAGTAGCAACCGCAAATTCCCACGAATACTAATTTCTAGTCGGTTTCTATTTTTTATGATGAGGCTCATAACAGCACTGAATCCACGTTCTACCAAATAGGAAGACGGAATAGCAACCAATAGCTTCTGTACAATAACCGATAATGATGGATATAAAATTAGGATCTGTTTTTTAACAAAAAGTTGTCGTATCCTTGTTTAAACATTGCTTCGGCTCTTTATTTGTTGATAATTCAATAAGTTGCTCCTATATTAGTATGTATTCATCTGCATTTGTGCTCTAGGCTTGACTACTTGGAAAAGGGTTCAACACCTACTCGGAAATATCCAAGTGAAGAATGCCTTCAAATCTTTGGTTAAGGTCCGAATTAAGCACCGTTAAGTGTTGACAATAAACAAACAAATATTCGTCTTTATTTTTCAATCTTAATGGGTTTAAAAACTGAGAAGATTTTTCTCTTCCCAAGTTTTGTTTGTACAGCAAAAGTTTTGCGAAAAACGGAGATTTTATACTTTTAGCCTTGATTAAATTTAATGTGTCACCTTGTAGTTTCAAATTAGTCTGTTAAAACTTGCAAATAAATTAATCATATAAGTACTATCATTTTTTGAGATGATTACAATGTGCGCAAATCATTGATTTTACTTTCCAGAAAGTCCAATGTTAAATCAAAGAGCGAATAGAAGGGATCCAAACATACAGTTTTAGATAACCAACGTATTTCTGTGATAAGTAATAAACGATTACAGTTTTCATCATTTTCCAAACAAAGTTGTGCAAACAATCTCTCATTTAAGGCATTCCTTTTAATTAAGTAACTGCTCTAATGACATAATGTAGTGATTTATACAAACGTTCACTTAAGCAGAAGCAGTTTACGTATATAAAGAAGTATCGTCATAACTGGTTAAGCTCGACTTTGATTGGGTTACCGTCAAAAAAGGGCGTGTTTTCGATTAAGGACTAATAACCGTGAACCAATGAGGGGAGTGCTCATGATCACGATTAAAGTTATTGTAGTGATGAAAAAGAATAGAGGTTTTGTAATCACCGAAACGTTATCAAAATCTATATTGTGGCCTGTACTAAAACGATGTTCAGCAACCGCAGACTTAGGAATATGCCTTTTCTTTATACAATAATCATCTTCTGAAATGCGTGTAATGACGGAACAACCGGTTTCACCAATGTAGAGTAAACCACATAAACAAGGAATTTGGTATGCACTGTCAAATGAAAGTGTAGGACATTTGTCTTTAGGAGAAGGAAGAATCTAAGAGATTTTGCCTGCTAAGGTAAATATAGGTTTAATAACATTTTTATAAAGAAGTTTTCTTATTTGATTTGGTAGAAAGTGTCATCAATACTCACAAGAAGATCTTGGTGTTCAAGTTTTATAGTTTCTAAACGTTGAACAAAATGCTAAGAGTTGAGGATGTGAGAAGAAGTTTTACCTGTAAATTTGCAAAGAATGCTAAACGAAAACCTGGCTAGCTTGCAGGTAGGACATTGGATACTACTGATGATAGGTTAAAAGAGAATACCTTGTTCGTGAAATTTGGAGAAGTCCGTATAGAAGTGGTTTTGAATCAGAAAGAGTAAGTCGACATTCAGTTTTTAGAAGTACATAGATTAGACGATTTATGATTTGGCCGACCAAGACTTTTTAACTCTTCCGACTTAGAAATGTTGAATTTAGAAACTTTAGAAGATTCATGGATTTTGATATTATGTATACAAATAGGATCTGAGATGTGACAAGGAAGATGTCTTCTAGAAGACAGAACAGCACGTAAAATATTTTCTTTAGGAATACATTTAGAAGAAACAGAAAAATTCAAACCTTTAGATAGTACCAATTCCTGTTCTGAAGTGAGATTTAAACTAGGTAAATTACCGCCCGTCTTCAAGAAGTTAGTAGTAGATGAAACTTTATGATTCTTGGATTCTAATAATTGAAACTTTTTGAGATAACTTTCAGTGGTTAGTCGTAGAGTGGTATTAGACTGCTGGTACGTAATGTTGTCGATCATCCGATGAAGATAAAAAAAATATTTCAAAATGGTGTTTAACTCTCGTCTAATTTGCTCAATCCGTTCGCGTATCAACGCTAGGCTAGCACGGTGCAGAATATTTTTAGAAGAACGTGTCTCAATGTGAAATTTTATTTTGAGGAATGCAGGAATAATGTTGTGGTCACGACAGCGACTAAGTAAAGTTAAAGTTCACAAAAGTTTGACAAGTTGTGGCAAAGTTTGGAAAATGCAGACGTTTTAGAAGAAATATTTGACCCGTAGATATTGTAAATGTAATAGCTTCCACGGCCGAAGTCTATACTAGGATGATAACGTCTTCCGAGTTTGGACCGTGTCATTGTTGTAACCGAAGTTGCCAACGTTTTGCACACTTACGTAAGAGACTTCATCAGGACGTGGAATAAATTGAAGAACAACAACAAGCAACCGAAATATAACAAGTTAGGTAATTAACATTTCGACTATTCTTTTTGAAGAAGTTTGTTTTATTAGTAAGTAATAAATTATATATATATATATAATAAAATATTTTTAATATTTTTTTTTACACTTTTATACTATTAATCTATTTTGAACTATTTTTTAATCCAAATTCAGTAAAATCCACATTTGCACAACATGTTTTGGATAACCATCATACTCTTTTTTCTTACAAATTGTTTCATCCTTTTAATAACATCAATAACAAACAAATAATTGAATTACTAGAGTTGATTTATATTAAAATATCATATAAAAATTATTTGTTGAACGATCAAACCAATTTCAATTATGATTTTAAACTTAAATTTACTTAGATTTGTTTCTAAATTGCACCATCTTCCTTTTTTAAAATAATTTACATTTAACATTTTGTAAAACTTAGATTTTTTAATTATCTAGTTACAAATTTTCATATTTGACATTTTTCAAAAAATGTAAGTAAACATTTTTTTTGTAATCTTAACTTTTATGTTGTAAATATTTCTTGTAGATTTTTCTGAAGATGAGCTTCATTATTTTAAATTTCGAAACATATGTAGAAAATACATTTTGAAAGTTAACGAATTTATTATTGGTGGACTAGTAATTTGAATAATTTAAAAATTGAGCAGTAACAATGAATCTCTTTAACAATTTAAATATTTATCGATTCTATAATTTTTTCTCCTATTAATATTAATCAAATGCGCTACTGACTATAAAAAAACATTAAAAAAATGAACTTGACTATAACAGGAATCCTCTCTCTAGTCTTAACTGATTTATAACGCTAATAATATTTACAATTGCTTGACTGTTGATACAATTTCAACATTCAAAATTTACTCAAATTTTATTTTACATACTTTCGTCCTATGTTAATAACTTTACAGTGAAATCGTTTATGACTTAAACCAGTAATTGCTGTTAGTTTTTATTATAAAACTTTATAAATCAGGTTTATTAAATTATTTTGTTTATGCATTTTAAAATGTGACCATAAACTATCGGTTTAGTAGAACATCTGTGTTTCGGTCAAGTTGCTTTTGGTGACCACCGCGGCTTTTTTTGCGACTAAGGGTAGCTTTGTCGGTGTTGTAAGAGTTGTTTTTCTTGTAAATCATGCCTGCATCAAAACCGCCACAATTTTTGTATTGAAATGATTTGCTTAATAACTTAAAATAACCAATAAACTATTACCCTAAAACGGTGCAAGACAGAGGAAAGTTGCACATAAACATTTTTATAGAAGACAAAATTTACTATAAAAAAGTCGGCGGAAGGGTACCTCGAATAGTTTAGAAAATACACGTGTGCAAAGTTACACAAAAATTACTTTAAAATTCTGTAACTCTTAAACTATTAGATATAATTATCCACTCACGCGAACTTTTTTGTAGTAAATTTTGTGCTCAATAAATTGTTTATGTGCAATTTTTATCTATATTGTACCGTTGTTGCAGCGTACAAAGCGGAAGCTTGCGCGGATTCATTTTTCATCACTGCTGAGTGAAATTAAGACTTATTATATTTTTAAAAACAATGCACCCGAAAAATACAAAAAATAAAGTGAAATTGGGCACCACCGCAAGTTCCAGATTTGTTTCATCTGAGCGTTTCATCGCTTCGTTGCACGAGCCTTCGAATCGAGCTCCCTATAAGTGTTTTCAACACTAAAATGTTATTATTTTTTGAATAAAAGATTTAAACAAAAAGTTAAACTAGTATCGTTTTTAGATAGATATTTTTGTTTGATTTTAACTTAAATCACGTTTAATAAATTACTAATTAATAATAATTTATCAGCTATTTTTTATCACAGAAATGTCAAAAAGACGAGTGCATGTTAACATTTGCTTGTTTGCTGTCTGTATTTCAAGAATTCGATGTATTCAATTTTTTTAGAAGCACACGGTTGTAGTATCTTTCTTTGTAGTAACGTCACCTAACTTAACAGAGGGGAACACTAGGGCGGACTTTTTGACCTAAGCATGTCATTTTTCCAAAATCTTGCGTAATTTTTTAAGTAGTATAGTGGACCGATGTGCAACTTTCTTCTATCTGGCACCGTTTTAGAAAAATAGTTTATTGGTTATTTTATGTTAATAAGCAAATCATTTCAATAAAAATGTGACAGTTTCGATTATGGTGTAATATTACGACAGCGACAAAGCTACCCTTAGCCGCAAAGAAGGCCACGGTGGTCACCAAATGCAACTCGACCAAAACACACATGTTTTACTAAACTGATAATTTATGTTCAAATTTTAAAATGCGTAAGCGAAATAATTTAATAAACCTGATTTATAAAGTTTTATAATAAAAACTATTAGTAATTACTAGTTTAAATCATAAATGAATTCACTGTAAAGTTATCAACATAATCAATAAAATTTGAGTAAATTTTGAATGTTGAAATTGTATCAACAGTCAAGCAATTGTAAAGGTTACTAGCGTTATAAATCTGTTAAGACTAGAGAAAGGATTCATGTTAAAGTAAAGTTTATGTATTTAATGCTTTTTGATAGTTAGTACTGCATTTGTTTAACATTAATAGAAGAAAAAATTGTAGAATCCGTAAAAAAAGAGAATTAAAAGGGCATGTCGATTATTTAGCGTCGCGAAATGTTTTTATTGAGTCCAATCTGCTGTAAATCTTCTTTAGATATGACAAATAATCGCGAACGCGGCAAACTGTTAAAAAAAAATCATTTTTTAAACTGTAGATGCACATTTACAAAGAAGAAATCTCCACATTGCAACTTTTACATCTGAAAGGATGTGGCAACGTAGCTCAAATCGTGTCATAATTTTAGAAGCTGTAGAACTGTAAACTGCCATAAAACTCGGGTAAAATCCAGTAATCATTTAGTTTTGTTGTTTTTTTTTAAAATGCGCATCAACTAGTTAGAGTGTGGTGAAGCAATTGTCAGGAATCACGCGATATAAATTGTTTATTTAATCATTTAATCCAAGCGTATTAAATCAAGGTCTGGCTAAATTTCTGAAAGTTCCATTTTGGCTCTAAAATTGATTGTGTCTAGAGAAAATTTTGCATTTATCCGAATGCTCTCAAACGTATCTATGCCAGCAGAAAATTACAGTCAGTGGACGTGAATCTCAATTTTTCGACCTTTCCTCGCATAACATGCTTGTGAGCGCAATATTATTATTTGAGCTTTGCGAAAGTGACTTTTTCTCTTGAAAATATTTTGTGTGAAATAAAGTTCGATGTTTTGAGATTTTGTTGCTCGCTTTGTGTTTCTTACCGTACATCACTTGGTAAAGAGAGCCTAAGCGTTACCAACACAGCCTAAATACCCATTTTTGTGCTTCTCTAGAAAAAATTTCTATAAAAGATTTGCAAGTTTGCAAGCATTTCGCACTAAACTATTATATACTAATAAAGCTATACATGGGAAACAACAGCCGGGACTGTTTGGATTTAGAGTTTTTAGTATTAATTCAATGCCGAGCACAATTTCCGTTCCTCTTGGAGAGATAAAGGGCAAACAATTTGAACTACAAAAATAGAAAAAAATTAGTGACGCCGGCCTATTTACATGCCATGATGTTTGCTCAACTGCATGGATTTAAGATAACGCGATTGGGTTTGTTTTTAGATATGTCACTGGAAGCTATGTTTTATCAGCGCGCAGCAATTCTTGATAATGAACGGTCTCGCTCATAATTTGTTATCACAAAAGATTCTCTATAGGTCATTGGTGTTGCTGATTTATCATCTTACAGCGATGGAGAGGTTATAGGAAACAACTCTCAGGCATTTCATGGACAAATGTTAAATACAAACAATTGGTTTCAGTTTAATGTATCGAGTATATGACATTAAACTGATACTAGCGTTAGTATCTACTTCCATTTGTTTTTGTTTATTTTTAGGGAATATTTGTAACTTAAGATTTATATTATAGAGGTTGATTCTGATTTTATTAGAATAACTTTAAACTTAAACTTTAAACGATAAAGCTAACTAAAATAATGAAACTGTAATAGCTAGAATGCTAATTTTTTGTATAATTTTGTGGTTGATCAATAGCATTATTTAGAAATTAAATGTTTTTGACAACCGGTTGATGATGTTTTAGGTGGTGTTTAACCTAAAACCCACCCGAATTTTTGTTACTGCGTTACTGGTTAATTTTTTTTAAGAAAATGAATTACCAATTTATTTATAATTTATTTTCTTTGATATTCTGCTTTGTTTTTAAAATATTTAACAAAGTTCTATAATTTGAAAGCGAAACTGTCATAGAAGAAAGAAAACGACAGTAAACTTTTACGAAACTGTGGTAATTTGTTATTCTTCTATTCGAAAACCTGGTTTGGTACTCTTCGACTACAGTATTTGAATTTCCGTCGCAGAAACCATAAACATAATAGATGTCGGCGTATTTTTAGGTATATTCATTGACAACAAATATTCTTTTAAACAACACAGGAAACAGTGAAATTGATCTTGACGTAAGTGAGGTTACGCTATGGTATTTTATTTTCAAGCCATCCTGTAAGGTTTGTTCATCACTGTACAGCAAAGTCTGGAATTTTGTTATGTATCTTAAAAACAAGGCAAAATATGGAAAAACCATAAGAACAAAAATAATTTATAAATAAACGAATGATTCATTTTTTTTAATTAACCAGTGGCGCGGTAACAAAAATTAGAGTTGCTTTTAGAGGAAACATTCCCTAAAACACTATCAACTCGTTATAAAACATTTTATTGCACCTTTAAATAATGCTTTCAGTCAACCATAAAATCATTCAAAAATTAGCATTATGACTATTGTCTCTTAACTCAAATTTTGGCGCCATTTTTCTTGGAGCAGGTGCGTTTCTCGATTCTATTTGATTATAGAAACCTGAATCGCTATAGGCTTAAATTCTTCGAGATGTGTTATTTGCGATTTATATTTTATTAGAAAAATGTCATCATTTTTGTGCTTGATAACTTTGTGTTTTATTATTTGACAATTAAAAAAAAGTAAATTATTTGTAAAATATCTTTAAAAAGTTTTGCCGTAAACGTTTTTTTAATTTTATTATTTTCAAGTATTTTATATCTGCAATAGATTTTATGCACAAAAAAATTACATGTTTTGTTAAATAGTTTCTTTAAATTGGATGTAAAATTCTTAATTGCTTCTGTTTTATTATGAATTCGTGCTATAAATGTCTTATCTAGAAGCTTTACGTTCAGAACGAATTTCAAATAGTGGTAAAGCATTTAAAATTATATAAACTTTCATTTGAGCTGTTATCGCAACTATTCACCTCTATATACAATTTAAATCTTATTATAAAACTTTTATTTTATCAAATGATTTGAATAAATAACCGCGAATAGAAATATAACTATAACTATTTACAGACTACATTTTTTACGTAATGAACATCGTATTTTAATATAAAATTATAGGTCTGTTAATGCGTTTGTGGAAATACATTAGAGTGTTCTACCATTGCTGAGAAGCCTCACAACGGTTGTTCAAATGTTTACTCTGTTAGAATTCTTATATTTGACATTGTTTACTTTACAATGTTACACATTGTTGTTAATAGCCCGCGGTATATTTAAAATTTATTTTAATTACGCGGGTGTAAAATCAGTTTTCAACGTTTTTACCTCTATTGCCATTTACAGTTTACATTTCTTTACGTATTAAATGTAGTTTTTATTGCGGTTTTAATAATTGCTACCTTGCGTTACAACACACACAAAAGCCACTTGATATAAAATATTTTTGTCAATTTTTACACCACTCACATATTATCGTTTTTCGTCTAGTAGGCCATTAACGCAATAATTGTGTAATACCAAATTTCTAAAGTAGTTATAGTTAACTGCCGTTTTGAATGAAGATATGATACGATATAATACATTTTTGTATTCAAAGGGTTTATTTAATGCTTACGTATTTAAAAATGCTACCAAGATGCTTGCGGTTGTAACTACTTGGCTGTAAAACCTATTACAATTAATTGTATCCTAAATACTTTACAGAATAAAACAAACCTTGCATAAGTACACACAATCATATTAAGTAACTAGTGACGTTTAACCTAATTCCTTATTGTTCACCAAAAGTGGTATTCAGTAGTAAAAATACGTATAGCAAAATAAAATAATATGAAAGTTTTGTGATTATGATTAATCCTTATATTTAACTCTTAATCAAAGAGCATGTGTTATGGCGTCATGCAGTCTAGGTTACTCGTAGTAGCTCCAAGCTAATTGTATAGTACGAAAACAAACCGTTAGGCTATAAAATTAGTTTGTTCATTCAGACATAACTTTTTTAAATACGTTCACACGCGTTTAATTACGCCTTTAAATTGCACTGTAATTTATTATAAAATTAAAGTTTTATTTTCGCCATTGCAACGCTCATATGGTAATCTTAAAAATGTGCATTGCAGAAAATATGATATAAATACATTTGTTTATAATGTGACGCTGTATGAAATAGTTGCTTTAATATCTACAGGAGTAATAATCATGAGTTATAACGTTTACTAGATAGTGAACTTAAATATCTTGTGCAACGTGCCTCATAGAAATCATCTTATCATTTTTGTGGGTTTTTCTCAAGATATAACTCTAATGTCTTGTAAGAAAAAAGTAATTTACAACAATATGTATTTATAAATAAAACTGTAAATGTAAATAAAAACTATTTTGAGTATACACAAACCCGACATCAGATATTATCTTATCAAGAAGCGATTACATCAATTTTACACCTACTGTCTCTGATCCTCAGCACGCTAATTATATTGTCGGCTAAAATTCATTGATGAATCCTAATTAAAATTTCTGTCTGTTTCAAGTAACTTAATGATTGCATAAATCGACAAGCATATCTTTCAATTAAATGTTTATTTATTTACTTTTTGTTGCAGAGTATGAGGAACAGAAACAGACGATGGCTGCTGGCTTGGACATTCGCATCATTATTTCCGCATATTATGCTTTACGAAGTCGCAACTGAACATGGAGAGCATTTAAAAAGTAATTATTTTTATTATAAGATTCAATACAAAACATAAACGATTTAATAAAACATGTTTTATTATGAAATTATATTATTTCAATTATGTTTAAAATACCGATAATTATTATTTATAAACCTTGTTATTCAAAAATTTTTATTGTAAATCAGATTAGAGTATTTTACATAAATTATACATACCTAATTAAATTCATTTAGAAAACAATACAATCTACCATCTGAGATTTTGTTAAGTAATTAATGTTTGTAAGATTACTCTAATAAATAGAGAAATAGTAGTTCTCGTTCTCAGTCTATTTTTCGATTTTTTTGGTTCACATTTAATTAGCTAATAGTAAACAAAGTAACTAAAACATATACATACACCTATTTAAACCTAAAAACTATTTGCAAAAGTGATTAACAATTACTTGCGTTTTTTAGAAATATTTATGTTGTAAATTGCAATTAGCAGCGTTACTTTGTTTAACGTAACTTTTTGGTTCCCTACTGACACTAATATAAGTAAAAAATTGATCAGATGTTTGTTTTTTTACATTAATACCCATTTTTGCATTGCTTTTTATTACTAAGTATTTTTAACCTTTTTTCTGAAGTTTTACAATATTTAGATATGATTTAGATTTTTCTATAACGAACAAACCAAACATTTTTATGAATTGTTTCAAAAATAAGTAATAAAATAGTAATTTCTAACTTTTTAAGTTTAAATTTATGTATTTTAATTTACAAGTAGTATTTTAGCAAAATTCTAAAAAGTTTTGTTTGACTCGTGTGTAGTAGTGCTCATTTAATAGCGTTCTAGACTTGTGCAAGAAACTGTGTATTTAAATATTTGGAAATTTAAGAAATAAGAATCAACTACAAAAAGAATAACAGTTACTTTTTTGTTACAATTTAAAATTTTAAGCTAGCGCATTTTATAATCTTTTTCTAAACAAATTTTTATTGAAAATAAAAATAGTATTAATGTTTTAATACTACCGATTATTTTTATTACGATTATATTTAATACACTTTCATAAATACGATTTTTCTTATTATAAAAAGTGAAGCTTTCTCACAATTACTTTTAGTCATTAATTTTAACAGTATGGCACAAAATAAGACTATCTAATGAGACAGTTTAGGTTAGTATGTCACTTAACCATTTGGTTCAAAGTGTTAATTGTTATTATAACGGCTAGTGATGTTAATTAAAAATATTTGCTTAAATAAAATTTGCACAGTTCAAAATCTAATTAGAAAATTACAATTTCATTACACTTACAAAAGTTTTGTTTTCAGACAACAGTAAAGAAATGCGCGGAATATTTACACCTCGTATGGACTACGAGCAATGGACGCCATTAGGGCGCGGAGATCCACTTAAAAATGACCCAACTTACGACTACGTTCCACCCGTACTTGATCGAGTACATTACTGGATCGAACCGTCGTCTAGAAAACCAGATTCGTCTATTTCCAGCGATTTACAAAAAACTGAAATATTAGTATTAGGCGTATCGTCTAAAAAACCAAGCACGGGAACTTCTGCAGTTGCCGATTCGCGAAAAGACACTTATGAGCCGTTCTTAAAGTTTGTCGATGGTCCTAAACTAGGAATTCCAAGTAATTATCAACGGATGTCTCGACCTCATTATTATCATCATCATCACTATCACCACCACCATCATCCGTCATCAGGATTTGAAAATAAAAATAAAATTGAAGAAGTTATATCTAATAAAAATGAACCAATACCTTACACCTTTTTAAGACCGCCTCCAATAACATTAAATGAACCTAATACCATCTCATTTTCCGAAGTTCTCACATCTGTAGTAACAACAGAAAGTCCAAGTACTTCTGTGATAGTTACTAAAGCACCCGTGTCACCATTTACCGTACAACAATCTAGTTTACTTTATCATTCGAGTACGGTAGGAAACGGACATGATTTTAAAGAACATTTTGGTACAGATGGTGCGTCCAGCAGTCAAGTTACTTGGAGAACGCCTATAAATACTCAAACAAATTTAAACAAATTTAATATTACTTACAAGGACAATATTAATTTTAACGATATCGGTGGTATTATAACTGACAATTCGCAAATCATGCATAAAGGTCAAGTTAGCGATGACGATTTAGATATTGCAAACACATACGTAAATATCGGCAAACCTGAAGCGCAAATGCATTCACCTTCCGATATAATATCGAGTGTGTCCGTTGAACCTCCTAAAACTTTATTTAAACCAATCATAATGCAATTAATAAATCCGCATTTGAGTACTCCAGAAATTGCTATTAAAAAAATAACTCCAATGACTTTGCAAACGTTACAGACTATGCAAACTATGAAACCTCCACCTATTTTGCAAACACCAGTTTTCCAAACGTCGTTGCATAGTTTGCTTCAAAGTGAGGTTGCTACCAGTGACGCTAGATTAACTTCGCCCAGTAACATATTTAAGATAAGTTCAAGTACATCTTCCTTTAGCAACCACGACTACTTCATTAACAACCGATCCTCTTTTTAAACATTATAAGCAACCAAACGAGCCGTTAAAGGGGCCAATGTATTTAATTATACAAGGTCATTCAAAAGTAAAAACTTACGGACCGAGTAAACAAGAACATGGAATTCTCGTGCAAGAAACTAATGAAATTCCCACATCCGAAGAGAAAGAGGAATACTTAGTGAAACACTTGCACGGATACAAAAAAAGTATTAATGAAGGTCGGTTAAGGCAAGGAAGATCTAGTATGCTACAAACCTTGTCTCATGTTGTACAAACAGGTTTAGGTGCCATAGATTTCGCAGAAAATGAAGCGAATCGCAGGAACGATAATATACAGGAAACTGAATTAGTTGTCAGTTATGATGTTTCTTCACAAACAGACGTTACGAGTGAGAGGTATTATAAAGGAATTGTTGAAGCTGGAGATATCGCTCGAAATATTAAAAACTCAATTGGTAAAACGTAATGTCTAATGCTAAATTTAAATTTATTTATTAGATTCGTTTTCTTATAAGTTCATTTTTCCATGTAAGTTGTAAGTTGTATTCTTAAGGTTAATGTTAAATTATGTTAAAAATGTTTTAATTAGTGATAAATGCACAATTTATACAAATATTTTATTAATAAACTTATAAAAAAGCTGTCGCCGTCTCGTCTGTTCTATTTTTGTATTATTAAATACGTTTTCAAGATCAATTAACTCAAGATTCCAGTTTCTAATAATTCTAAAAAGCTTTCACAGAAAAATGTACGTCAATCACAAATTCCAAGAATTAATTTCTAGTGTAAAACATTGAATACTGTCGGATATATAGTGTTGATGACATGGCACTACCATATAAGACCTAATCTATCAGTGAAGAAACTCGGTTGTCATATTATTTTCCTTATTTGATAAACCACATACATAAACGTTTCAGAACATTGCGAAGGTGTAATACTTATTGAAATTATTGTTTTTTTTTTTAATTTAAACGCATTGATAGGTATGCATTGTGATCTATTACATGTAACACAGATTAAAGAACAATATCGACTTTTATGTAAATAGTTATATATTTGAAATATATGACTTAAATAAATAATATAAAAATAATTACAAAAGTAAATAAAGTAAACTAAACAAAATGTTTAATGGAATATAGTGTGTGTTAGTATGTCAAACTCGCTCTAATGCTAAACACGCTTATGACTTTAATTTCTAATCTAGTTTTATGCCATAGAAAAAATATAACTAATGATTTCCTTGCTCCATCACAACACCCAACACCAACACAATTGGAAAGATATATTTTTTTAGTCACTGTTATTCTTGTACAACGATACATATAGAAATATTCTGATAGCCAACTAAATAAAAAAGAGCAAAAGTAAAATATTAAGTTTATCTTTTCTGTTTCGTTCTGTTACTGCAAACCATAATAAATAATTTGCTAAAAAACTTAAATAAAATGGGTGTATCTATTTAAATAGTGTTATAGCAGCAATAAATATGAGCCAATAAAAGTAGCAAAACAAAAACAATCAATAATTGTAAAAAGAATTAACAATTGTTATTGATATTACAAAAATAAAATTTTAAAAAAACGTAGTTTTATCTAAATAAAGATAAAAGATAAGTGTTTAAATACTCAAATTAAGATATTTTAATTGTCTTTAAAAAGTTTAAATTTATCTGTAGTGTATAAGCTGTAGTTTTTAATGTTTTACTAAGTTTTTATTGTAAAAGCCTAATTCGTCTTTTGTTAAATATTTGCATGAAGTTTTCAATACGCTGAACGCGTTTACAAAAAAAAATGTGCCCTATTATTTTTGGTTTCTAACATTCCTTTTTATGCAAAGTAATAAGCGTAATTTGTATTTTACAGTTTACCAGTATTATTTGGAAACTGATCATAATGCGCATTGCTGTATTGCAGTAAGAACATACTGTTGGAATAAATTAGTTTTTTAATTAGGATTTTTTAGTAAACGATTTTTTTGTTTACTTAATTTTTTTTGCACACTGACCAACTGCAGGTTGTGTGTCAGTTATCTTTTTGTAAATTTAAAAACAAATTTTATACAAGCTGTCAATCAAAAAATCAAAAAGTTTTTTTTAAATGTTAATGTTTTCTTTAAGCTTTAAAACTTTAAACATAAAACACGTATTACGGTTTACCAAACATAAATCACCGTAATAAAGTTTAAATTTAAAATAAAATTACAAAAAAACAATAACCAGAAAAACAAATTGTACCTACACTCTTAGCGCAATTGCAAAAATAATTTAATGTGTCGACAAATCGTTGACATTTCAATACTTTATCATAAGAGATTTTTCGTTACTAAACTAATTTTTATTTATCTGTTTAAATGAATTCTTTGTACATTGCTTCTGTTCTCAAAACAGAACTTAATACTGTTTTTTGTATTTTTTGTAATTGATAGAGAACTCTCGCATTATTGGTTAAATGCTGTTAATTTTACCAACAGCCCTGTAGTAAATCATGTGTTAGATTTATTACATCCCATATGTTTGATCCAAATTAAAAAAAATGAAAATTTAATGAAGTTACGGCACTTCTACTACCTACCTAGTACCTACTACTGCTGTACTTTTTACTTTAACTCACGATACTTCAAGTGCTGCCGTAAACAATAACAACATTGGGACTATCTCAAACTAAAAAAAATAGATGTACTCAAAATATAAAATTTCGTTTAGGAAACGGTATCGGAAAGTAACAGCAATCTATTAAAAAAAAGACAAAAAGCAGCTATATGATTGAATAATGTAAATTAGGATCTTTGCAATTTTATTTTTTCTTTTGAAAAAAGTCTATATTTTGTTTGTTGGCCATTTAAAAAAAAAAGAGTTAAAGGTAACATTTTTACATCAAGAATATAAAACAAGACACTTTTAATATTTTAATGAAGATGTGCAGAAAAAACGTAATAACAAAATCATAGAACATTTTTTGATCAGTTATTTCGTAAATAATGGAAAACTGCTTAGTTATTGGGTTATAACTTGGTTGCATGATGCAGTTTGGTCAGAAATCGGTACAAATTTACTTTTTAGAAAGCAAGCTTTTGTATAAGTATATTAATAAGATGCGTACCTATCAAACCCTATTTTGTCAAGTCAAAAAAATGTAATAAATTGTAAAAAATTGACAGTCACTATAAGTGCACAATGATAATTCAAAACAACGTAATATTATCTTTAATTAAAATTTTTATACTAAATTCAATTGATAATGATAACTGTAATTAAATAATCACCGATGTAAATTATAAAAATAAATATTAACAAAAAGATTATATTAATTGAAGGTTAGATAACGTATATAAAATGAACTTGTTCTGACAGCTTATTTTTTAGTGCAATGTTTTAACGCATAATTTTTTTTTTAATTTTATTTTGAATTATTACGTATATTTAATTAACTATTCTGATCATGTCTGATTTAGTTTATAACTGTTAAATTCTGTTTTTAATTAACACGTTTATTAATAGCTTATTAAATAAAACGATATTATCTAATTACTTAATTTTTCACATTCCAGTAATGTAATAGTGTAAACTCGTATCACAACGTAAACATTATATATTTATATAAATACGTTCTTATTAAATTCTAATTCTCATTTGTTATAAAAATAGTAATATTTTATATATAACGTGAAATAATTTTTAATTTTTCCAAAAACAGATAAATGCATATTTTATAAAATTATTTAAATGTAGGTAATCCATTCTTTTTGTTAAAATCCAATGCAGATAGAAACGATAATGTCGTAAACTGTCGATTTTTTACCCGTATTTTGTTTGTTCGTTTAAATAAGAAACAGTAAAAGTTATTTTTTTGTAAAAAGGCAGAACGCTTATTTATTAATGTTGAGGCAAATACTTTTATTTTAAATAATTCAATGGGTACGATTATCTTAACCAGTCATATTAAAGACTACCGCATTTTAAAGGGCAATTATTGTAACTTGTTCAAATCGAGTTTAAAAAGTTAATTGTTGTACATCACCGTCGAACAATGCAGTTCGACCACCCTGACGAAATTTCGCAAAATTTCTACATACGGATTACCTATGACATATTGATTTGAACATTTGATTACAAAGTTATAAATTACTGCCGATTTGCAAGCAGCGGTATTCTAAAGCTCTTTCATTTATTTATTCATATTTAATTCGTTTTGCTGATACTTATCTGAAAATAAATATCCGAAACAACCTAAAACTATTTATTTAATTAATATAGTATGTCGTTGATTTTTTAACACGACTTTTAATTTATAACAAACAAAAATTATTTTAAAAAGAAATTTTTTTGTGACAAAATTTTTGTAACGGTAAAAATAAAACAGAATACATACTTTTCTCTTGATTGATTATCGCTATATTTTTTTATGCTTTCTGTTCATCTTTCTTTAGGTAACTCGATTATTCTTAAATATTTTAGTATTATTTCATGCCGTACACATTTGAGGAAGTCGAGAATGATTCGGTATGCTCTTGAACTGTTATACAATAACATTACATGCCGCGGGGCTATAATTTACTAAATGCACGCAGTGGACGATGTAAAGATATCGGGGTGGCCTGGTGCAAATACTGTGGGAAAGCTTTTTATTCATACTCTCAGTATGAATACACAAACTGTTCACCTCTTTAAAACTGTTTTAAAATCATCACAATCAATACACATAGTTTAGTAAGTAATTGTATCAACATTCAGATCTATAACGTACGTTAGACTTTGTGTACTCTACAATTTATGAATATATACATACGTGACAACATGAAATGTAAATCTTTGTTTTGATATATGTATAATTATCAAACAAAATTGTACTTAACTTACTCTTAAAAGTAAACCTTTTGCATTGAATACTAATAAAACATCAGTTCTCAAACTACTTTTTCATCTGCATTAATGATTCTTGATGTGAACTAATTATGCTTTAACTATATCAGTTGCATTGAATAAATTACAAAATGAACTGAAACTTAAATAATTTTTGTAAACGTATAATTGTTAAAAAGTTTTTAGTTTTACTGAAGATTACTACAAATTAAGAATTTATCATTTTTTAGGTGTAACTACTTGATTCATTACATTTCTTAAATTGTAACGATATTATTTTAGTTTATAACTTTTGAATTAATTAATGACACCATCATGTAATACTGTTGTAGGTTTGAAAATGAATCATACCGATTAATAGTCAAGTTGAAAATTAAAAAAAAAAAACGTTAACGCATGCCCATCAAATTTAAACGTATCTACATAAGCCTTTTTAAGCAAGATTTTTACGCGATGAAACGAACTTTGATTTACTAATCAGCAGAGATTCACCAAACCAAGTACTTTGGCTTAAAACGTAAAAGCTTGGATTGGTTTGATGTTTGTAGATACAGGCTTGACTTGGTATTCAAGCTTTTCCAAGCTTTCTGAAGCTTTTTCAAACTCTTTTGTTCCTTCCGCAAAAGTAGTTTATGACCACAATATAAACGATATAAACAATTACTCGACTGCTAGCATATATTACCTCATAACTTCGAACTGAAGTCTAGTACATATATCGAATCAAATGAGATTCTTGCCTGTACGTGGGTGTAATAAAAAGAATAATAAATAAACCCAAATTGATAGTTACAATTACTTAATTATATAATTATTAATTTGATAATCAGAAATACACAATAAACATTTCATGGTTATATCAATACTAGATTTATTCGTCACGTGTAGTAGGCAGCGTAATAGGCACAAAAAACTCGGTCTATGACGATTCGCCTTTGCCAGTTCGTCTCCGCCGTTTCGCCACCGCTCTTTCACCACTAAGATTTTTCGCCGAAGACCAGTTCGCCTCTGAAGACATTTCGCCGATGGACTATTCGCCACCGGCTTTTTAGCCACCGATTTACTAATGTTATAAAGCACTTAACAATTTATTTTTTTAATTCTTGCTTACTCTTAGTTACTGTTTACGGAGCGGAAAACGGCAAAAAACCTGAAAATACGTATGTGGAATTAAATAGATACAATTTTAACAAAAATGCAAAAGCGTAGTAAAAATGTAATATGCATCATAACGTCTGTAAAAAGTTTTGAAGCAGACAACTAATACAAAATAAAAACATATTCGCAAATTTAAATATTATTGAACGCTATTCACTTACATTTTACTTAATTTTTTTAGAAATACTTTAAGTTATACAAACATAAAGCAATAGGTGTGATCAATTAAAGACTACTGCAATAGAATTTAATTTAGAATAGAACATAAATTTCTTAAATCTAAACGAAAATATAATAAAAGCCTAAAACATAACCTTTTCAAAATTTTATTGAGGGATAAATTAAGTACACTATTGTTGTAAATCATTAATGCGACGCGACGCCAAATTTGTCTGTGTCTTTTATTTATACCTCGTATGAAGAGGTTTATCTATAAGTACTCAGTACGATTATAATAATTGTACATAACTAAAAATAAACTAAAATAAGAACCAATATTATCCAACTATTAGGATTACCCAAAAGAATTTAACTGTTATTGAAAACTTAGTAATTGCTTTCCTTTTGTTATAGTTATGAATACCTATTTGTCCATTAACTAATGCATGCATAATGAATGCAGAATTAAAAAAAAACAATAAATACAATGCAAACGATTGGAATAGCTTAAGTGATTTACCTGAGCTTCCCCGTTATTGGATACGTATATGTTTTAAGTATTATTTGATGGACAGAGCTAGGTAGGTACTTGCTAATCAATAATCATGTTCATTGTTTCAAAATCTTTAAATAATGAGAAATTTGAAAAATTCTTTAGTTGCACATTTGATTTTGTACAGTACATTTCGTTAGTAATGGATAGACAAATTCAAAGCAAACGGGGCGTCGAAAAATTTACTTACAACGGTTTTATATACGTATTTGATAAATGCAGTAAAGGTGATGACAGTTTAAAGTTTTGGAGGTGCGAAAGACGTGGACGCTGTAACGCAAGATTACATACTCGCAATGGTAATGTTTTAAAAGAAACAGCTAATCATGCAAATGATTCATCTGTTGGTGGAGTGGAGGTTGCAATTGCTCTTACGAATTTAAGGAAACGTGCAGAAAAGACTATTGAGACGACTTGTCAAGTCATTAATAACAGCATTGTCAATGAATGTACCTCCTGCTGCTCAAGCGTGTTTACCTAGTACCTCCGCTTTAAGAAAAATTGTTAGGCGAAAGAGGCGACAAATTCACGCGGTTCCAGCCAATCCTATCAACGTGAATGAATTAATTCTTCCGGAACTATATAAAATATATCAAACACAAGTTGGAGTGGATGAACCTTTTTGCTAGCAGATAACGAAGAAGACAAGCGAATTATTACATTTGGTAGAAGAAGTTGGCTACAGCATTTACAAGTGTCCAACATATGGTATGCAGATGGAACCTTTTCCGTAACCCCTAGACCATTTTATCAAGTATACGTAGTACTAGCGGAAAGATGTGGAGGAGTACACCCAATATTTTATGCTTTGCTGCCAAATAAACAACCAAATACGTATCATCGCATGTTTCAAATGATAAAAGAGGCACAACTAAATTTAATGCCACGGACAATTAACTGCGACTTTGAATATGCAGCATTTGCAGCTATTAAGGATAATTTTCCGGAAGCCACAATCAACGGATGTTTTTTTCATATGTTCAAAAATATGAAGAAAAAAGTAAGTGAACTAGGATTAACCAACTTGTTTAATAATGATGCTGAGTTTGCACTAAAATGCAAAATGGTGGTTTGTTTGTCTTTTGTACCATTTGAAGCTATCGATAATGCTATAGACGAATTAGGAAACGAACTGCCCGATGAACTTCTACCACTTCTAAACTGGTTTCAGGATTATTATGTGGATCGACAGAATAGGCATGGAAATAGACGTCGTCCATACCAATATTTCCACACGAAATGTGGAACATGTACACGAGAACATTAAATGCACAAGACCGAACGAATAATCATTCTGAAGCTTCTCATCGGAAGTTGCAATGTGAACTTGGCGTTCATCATCCAACTATTTGAAATTTTATAGACAATTTAAGAAAAATACAAAAAAGCAGAGATGCTTATTATGAACCATTGTTAGCTGGTCGTCAACCACCACTAAAACTAAAGAAATATAGAAATCTTGACGAACGAGTCTTAAGAATAGTTCAGGACTTTGAAAATAGACCCCTCATTGAATATTTGCGAGGACTAGCACACAACTTTGTAATGCAGTAAATCTAGAAAATTCACTAATGTTATTATTAGAATTACCCATACTTTCGTTTTCAAACTAATATATGTATTAGTATAAATTTAAATTTTGTTAATACATTGTAACTGAAATATTATTTATGATTAAATTAATTAGGATATGTAGATATGTAACCATTGTAAAAATTGGCATGCCTTTTAGAAATACACGTATTTTCTCAATGAACTTCCAAGTACACGAATGTATTGATTTCCTTTCAATTATAAATGCTTTTTGAACTGATGTATTGTTAAACTATATCTAAAAAAATGCTTAAGATTCATACACAAATAACTATTTTGCTTCGGCGAAATAACCGTCGGCGAATTGGCAAGTGGCGAAAGAGTTCGGAGTCGAAATGCGCCAGTGGCGAACCGGCCGTGGCGAAAGAGCGAAGGCGAATCGGCGGCGGCGAATGGTTTCATTTCGCAAAAAACTACCCTTACCGAGTATTAACTAGACCAGGTTTGAATGTGTATACTTGATTTTAAGCCAAGTTTTTGAAAGCCAAGCTAAGTTGTGATTTTATCCTGCAGAATTATTCAAAGCTGTTTTGAACTTTGCGGGCGTTAAATCAGTTTCAATCTGTTACCGCCGTGATAGCTATTTACAGTTATCTCTGTCAAATAGTAAATTACACTATGAGATAGCTCTGCCATCAAACACTTATTAATAGTTACTTTCGTTATACTTGAATATAAAACTATAGGGGTGTCAATGCAATTGTGAAAATTACATTAGAGTGTATCTCCTACTGCTGATGAGCCCCAAAAAAAGCGAAACGGCCGTCCAGTAGTTCACTCTGGTAGCATTTGCACAATTGCATTGACATTGTTTTACACCATTGTCTTTTACGTTGTGAGTTGATCCCGCAGAATTATTCAAAGCTGTTTTGATATTCGCGGGTGTTAAATCAATTTCAATGTGTTTCGAAAAAAACTAAATTTTAATAAACATTTATTGATTTCATGGTTAATATGGATTAAATGGTAAAGTAATTTATCCTCCTGTTTGTAAAATTGTAATTATTACTAGATCTTGTCTTCCTTAGGAGGGGCAATAAAAACCACTCTTAACTTACATAACCTTTTCTTGTAAGTTTTTTGTCTTTACGTTGTACCTGTTAACAAATTCAGTTAGTTGTTATATACGTGTGTAATGTTGTTCACTTACCGTAAATAAATTTTCAGTGGCCTGAAGAAGTGCACACTAGAGGCACGAAACGTAGCCATAAAAACAGTTTAGAGTGGTTTTTATTGCCCCTCCTAAGGAAGACAAGATCTAGTAATAATTAATATGGATTGTTTGACACGGAATTGTTACTATTTTAGAATAAAAATTTGGCAGTGGGAATTAGAATTTTCTGCTAATAATAGTAAATTTATGTGCGCCTACTTCTAGACAAAAAATAGTAACTGTTACTTTACTGGTTAAATAAAAAGACCGAGTACAAAACTCACACACTGTTTTTTAATAGAAAAACTCTTCATAAAGATTTGGCACGAAATTAAAAAAAAAAAAAGAAATATAGATACCTACGCTAGAACAGTTGTAACTAAAACAGCTGATACCATTTATTTTCACTGATAATAAAACACGCTAGTTTTTTTCAATAACTTATTACTTGAGTTTTAGAAACAAGTTAGTAAATGACATACAACAGGAGAAAATGTATACAAAACACATTACAATATGTCACTTTTTGACAACAGTTTTCACATAAATATCTTTTATACTTGATTTTAGGGACGTCCGTTTTATATCTAAATAATCTTTTTACGTTCCTGGGTTTAAAACGGACGTCTTTAGGATGTCTTTAATAGGACGTCTCTAGGCTTGTTTATGAAGAACATACGATGGATTCCTATGCGAGTTAACAAATTTGTGCATTTATCAATTCATACTTCTAACCAAATTATACATTGATTATTGATAGTATAATATAAAATAAACAATGATCTATAGAATAGTTAATAAATGTTATTAATCAATTTTAGTCAGTTTTTCTTTTATAACCAATATTTTGAAGATGTTGTTATGTACTGTTCGTGTAATTCACAAACCCAACATCAGGTACTTACTTCCACCCTACCGATATTTAGTTTCTGCACCAGTGCAGACTAAGCCTGTCAGAGGTCTGGGGCGGCAAAATTATATGAGGTCCTTAGTTTTATAAGTTAATCTATTTTTCTTTAACACTGAAAAGGTAATATTCATTTAAAAATGTAAGTATTAATCATTTGCCTAAACTAGGCTCTAGCAAATAATTTTAATTAACTTTTATATATCTAGCATATAGATATGGGTATGGGTGAGTAAGTAAGGAATCAGAAAGAAACAATATAATTTTTTATTTTCTGTAAGAAGCTATTCAACAATATTTTCTTGCTTTCATTTTACTGAATTCCTCAATAACTTGAGTAGAATCTATTTCCTTTGAAATTTTTCTTTCAATTGAAAGTATAGACAGATTGACAAGTCTGTCTTGATTCATTGGCGATCGAAGGTATTATCAGCTATAATACCCCTAGAGCATTGATAATACCGAGATAATTTTGTCATAGAGATCGTTGAAAGCGTGTTTCTTGGTAATATCACGAGGCCGAAGGCCGAGTGATATTACCTCAAAGAAACACGCTTGAAACATTCTCTACGACAAAATTTTGAGTATTTATCAATGCTCGAGGGGTATTCGGTAAGATAATTTTTTACTACTTTTCATGTTGTTTAATTAATTAATACAAATTAATTGTGTTTTTTGGTGTATTCTCTAAAAGAATTTTGTTAATTTTCTTGTTAAAAATATCAGAAAATCTTTGTATGATTATTATGAATTGATTTACTATCTGACATTTAATTTGACATTTGAATATATCATGTCTGCTTTGCCCGATAACACCACACCCGTGGTGTTATCGCTGTAATCCGTTGATGATTGGTTGACTTTTAAAAAATGCAATAAAATAAAAAATTTTTATTGGTTAATTGATACAGAAAAAAAATATCAATTTAAGCTTGGAAAAACTTCTCTCGCATGTTGCAACTGACACGCAAATATTCAAGAAATATTGAAGTATTAGTGATATACAGGGTAATGATTCACTGTAGTCCTATTTTATTATAAACTGAAAAATTTCTAGGCCTGTTCATCTGGCAGCAACGTTCATACTCGTATCAGTGGCAAGTAGATGCCTGCGATACTTTTTTATTTTTTGCAGAACGTGCTCCTTATCAAACTCATCATAAATTTGTACCAGATTGTTTAGTATTATAATAATAGCGTCATCGGAAGCTTCTAACATAAACTTCGTTTGAACAATGTGGAAAATTTTGTTGATATCTCCTATGCCCACGTATCTTTGCGATAATTCTTGGACAAATCGATCTATGCATTCAAACATTGATTGACGTACTTCTTCTTGAATTGATAATCCAGCATCATGAGTTAGTTCACCCGGCTATGTTTTTTTTGCTCTTCTTTTTCCTCTTCACTCGATGTTAATGTCCATGTCATTGCATTTTTTAGTACCAAAAGTAATTTTTGGAGACTGTAGATATTGTTGAACTAAATTGACTTTTTCTAATATCGTATGCCAAAATTTAATATAAGTTAAAAAGGTAAAATTGCATATAGCTGGCAGGAGCAAACTTGCTGATGATCTGGTATCAAGGTTTGCTCTTGACGAATCTTGCATATTTTCCAAAGTACTCACAATTGTTTCAACGTTTTGTTCTACGACTTTTACTGACTCGCAATAAGCGCTCCAGCGAGTATCAGATAAACGTTTTAAACTTTTTCTTGTGTTTTCTTTAAGTAATTTCCATCTTTGTGTAGATGAAGAGAAGAATGAATATAACTTCTCTACAGTTCCAAAACATGTGATGCTGGAAGGAACACATCAGAATGCATGGACTCCGCAAAGATTTAAGGAATGGTTAGCACAGGGACTGAATAAAGCTTTTGGATTCACTTCTCGGGTTTTTCGTTGCAATCTTCCATGTATACCTGACATTGAACCTTGAGCCCTGCACAACGCAATATCCAGCCCATCTTTTTTCAGCTGCTGTTGAATATCTTTTGACATGTCTCTGCAGTTTTTCCAGACATTAAAAAAACCTATGAAAGATTCTCGAATTTCAACATTCTCATCTTCTATATGAACGTATCTAATGATTTAACTAATTTGATCCATTTTGCTTTCATCGGGAGTGCTGTCAAAAATGATTCCATAATATTTAGCTTTTTTTACATCTCGAATAATTTGTTGCTTTACATGTTCACCCAAACAAGAAATAAATTCATTTTGTATCCCTTTCGACAAGTAAGACGGTACTCTTTTTACCCCACCAGCGGATTCTTCAAGTTTTAAGCAATGTTCTTTCATTACTGGATCATATTTCGCTATCAGTTGCACCAATTCTAAGAAATTTTCTCTGTTTTCTGAAGAAATGTCTTCACGGTGACCGCTGAAAGCAAGGTTTTGATTGGCTAAAAATAGTGTTATATAAAAAAGGCGATCTAAAATGTTTCTCCATTTTTTTGTTTCATCGTTAATAACCTTCACACTATCTTTATCAATGGTTCTATTATGTTTCAGGCCCATAGTCAATGTTTTCCATTTTTCTAAATTTGATAGATGTCCAGGCGATGATTCATGCTGTGATATCCTTGAATTCAATTTCCACCATTGACAGAAGCCAGATATAAATTTATTATTGTTATCTTCACCCTCACACGCAAACAACCGACATCAATAACAATACAGTTTCTTGGTTGATGGTGAGTATAACATCCATTTTCTTAAATATTTGGTTTCGTTTAAATGTGAGTAAAACCACGCCGAAATTAAAGTTAGTGTGTTCACCTGGTCTTTCTATAGCTTCAAAAGGTCCCTCCTTGTTTTGATAAACTTCACTACCCTTTTCGATAATCGAAATTCTAATATGTTCTGGAACAGGTATTGGCCAATCTGCAGCGTCATTCTTTGAAAAGAACTCTATGTTAGAAGCATTAGAGACATGTTTTTTCTCAGCAATTTTCTCATTATTAAAATCGCATGCAGCAGACTTTTCACCTAATTTTTTTGCCTCATCCACAATTGTTTGTTCACTGGAGCCAGATTCAACAGTTCGATTATTTCCTTCGTCATCTTTCTTCTCCGTACGTTCGGAAAGGTATTTGGATAAAGATTCAGCAAGTAATTTAGCCTCTTCAGCCTTTGCTTTTTTTAGTTTTCTCTTCTGACAGCCAGATCGGTGACTTCTCTAAACTAAACTGAAATAACGCAAACAAATTAAACTGAAAACGACTCCAATTAAGAACAACAATGTAAAAGAATGTTATTTTTTACATTATTATTCTAATCTGGTACCCGACGCGTGGCAGTCAACATTTACAAATAACTCCAGTAACGTTATTACAATCGACAGTCCAAATAAAGATTTTTCTTAGCTATCTTTATTAGCTTATTATTGTGTAAAAAAATAATTAACAGAAGTTAAAAGAGCGCATCCGTAACACTGTAATTATTGTACATGTATGATGTATGTACATACGTTTTGTAGATAATGTAATAATTGTAATATGTATTTTAGCTATTGCTACTCACATTTCGTCTTTCTAATATTCGCTGTTATTTCAACAGACAAGTTTTTAGACAAGCAACACAAATGCAACAAACGGAGTAACGGCAATTTCAAATTGTATATTTTCTATTATATCATGATTTTTAAGCAATTTTTAATTATTTTATTTGCATAGATTTTTTTCCATATTTATTTCGTTCGGTCGTATTTATATGTTTTTGTATAAAAGATCAGTGGAACAAAATAATACTTATAAAATGGAAACAATTCATTTAAACGCAGTTGAATGTTATTGTAACAGCCGCCCGCTTTTAACTGATAAGCATAAATTTGAAATTATTATTTTTTTATTTGTAATATGAAACAGGAAACAGCTTTTGCATTTCATAAATCTCACCTCATTATCAATTATGTACTACATAATTTTTGATATGTCATGTCAGCTGAAGTACAAGGAAAAAATAGATGTACACGTAGAGACACTTAAGAATCAGACTTTTTGTGAAATGCAAAAACTCTAAGAAGGAGCTTACTAGAAAACTACTGCATAATTAGAATCTAATTTCAATGAAGATATTACTTACTTTTCCTTAGGTACACGGACACGCAGACGATACAGGATAATCCGATCAAAAAATTAACACGATTCAACTCGAATTTCCCTACTCCCCTAGTTTGGACGATTCAAAAATATTAGTATTGCGCAAAAAATACAGATGACTATAGTAGTGATTTTGATACCTACAGTTGGTAAAAACGGTAAGGTACCTTTACTTACCTTCTTAAATCTAAAAGACTGAGCGAAGGCTGATCTAACTTCACGAGATTTGAAGGCCCCCCAGGACCAGAGGCCCGTGGCGGGCCGCCCCCTCCGCTCCCCTCTTATCCACCACTGTTCTGTACATAGACGAGACGAATAAAAGTAACATGTTAAATCACGTTGTGAATCGTTTCTCCGTTTTTTTGATATATAGTCGTAAATCACAATTCACAGATACTGTATACATTGTGTCAATAAGCTACGAATCTTACGGAAACGCAACAAAAATCGACTTTGCAGTATCAACATCACCGATAAGGCACGCTAATCTACTTCAAGGGTACTTTCTTGCTTATTTTAGTTTACAGTCCCTGTATAATTAAATCATCCACGCAATTTTTAAAGTTTTTATTAATCAGTTTTGTGATCACTTTTAAAGTTCCTAATAAGTTAATCGCTGTTTTCTTGAGTTTAAATTAACGGAAATTTGTGAATCATTAATCGTTTAATAATGTTTTAGATCAATCGCATTCCAAAAAAATTCTCCTCTTATTGTTAAAATTGCATTTCATTAAAAGCGTCGTAATTTGTGGTTGAAAATAGTGCAATATGAAACTTTAATGGAAAAAAAGCTACAACTTATTAAAAGAGTATGTGCTGCTTATTTCTATCCGGTTGCATTCTCTGATGCTTCTCATAGAAAGTTATGTCGGAACGCAATTCCAAATGGTAAGATCAAATATTTTGCTTTATACACATAACTGTTTATTGTAAACAGAAAGAAAAGAAAAGTGTGGGCAAATCAGAACACTCATTTCTCAAGTTTCAACTGTACAAGATTGTTTCGAATAGTACATATTTATATTATAATTTAAATAGGGTTTTTATTTGTATGGTTTTTA
Organism: Aquatica leii; assembly: GCA_035610365.1. Taxonomy (NCBI): domain Eukaryota; kingdom Metazoa; phylum Arthropoda; class Insecta; order Coleoptera; family Lampyridae; genus Aquatica; species Aquatica leii. Next base: position 204,939,933 of record CM069432.1, on the reverse strand, counting down.
GATGACAACTTAATGACAGCAATTATTTAAAGTCATATTTTTCCGCAATGTTTGTGCTTTTTTGAGCATTTTTTCATAAAAAGATCTAATGTTGAAATTCCGGTTTAAATGTTGATTTTATTTTTTGTTTTCGTAATTAATTTAATATCAAAAATTTTAAAATGTGTTGCCTCATTAAATACTCAATAAATAAATTATTAGTCATATAAGTAAAAAAGTATTTGGCAAATATACTTTTTCTTCCTCTGTGTATTACAAAAATTAATTTCAACTTCTTCGCTTAGAAGGGGCATGCAAAACCACTTTAATCTATTTTTGTGACAACGTTTTGTGCTACCAGCGAGCACTTCATCAGGCCTCTGTAATTTATTAAACTAACTTTATTAAAATATGATTTTTAAAACATAAAACTTACAGAATGGTATCAAGTGGAACAATCCACCAACTAAGGACATGAGCAACTTTACAAATTGTATTTACTTAGTAATAAATAAAACATTAAACATAAAAGGGGTCACTAAATAAAATTTTTAAATAAAGCTGGAACATAAACGTTTAATAAAAAATTGACAGGTATTGTATAATTAAAAAATTTTGAATGTCAAGGAATAAGAATTGTAAGATAAACCAAAAAAACTGAATAACGATATATTTGGTTATTTGCGGAAGTAAACAAAATAAACCAAAATATATAATAGTAAGCTATAACTTTTAGAGTGCATTATATTAAATGATAAAACCTAATATGTCTAATTTTTTTTACAAAATCATTAACAATATATTCTTTAGAAACACATCTGTGTTAGAAAAACTTAGCTTCTAAAGTTTTTTAACAAAAAAGAAATCCTTAATGAATCTCAAGAGATTATTGTACTGATAACTGTGATATATTATTTTTTTAATCAACTTAAACAATAGTATAACTTTGCTTAAATAAATTAAAATTAAAAAGATATATCAATTTTATTCAAATACAATTACGTAACAAAAGTACGCGTAACAATACAAAAAAGTAGATTAGCAAAATTTGTTGTATGCACTTCACATCACGCATAACAATCCAATGAGCATTATTTGGTTAAATAAATATATATTTATGGTTTTTTTTAATTTGATCTTTTATAGTGCATAGCACTTCTACTGCGTCTACTATTCCTCGATAAAATGTCCGCCCGCTAAACGTTGATTTGTTGTGTATAGTGAATTTGACATACACGATACATATAACTTAAAGAAACACGTTCCGTATAAACCATACCCAATCAGCAAGGAATCGTTTTTTTCACGTTTTAAAAACGTTACAACGTTTTAACGTAGTCGAAACAAAAAATGTCTTCAAAAAAAATATTTTTGTTGCGTTTTAAAAATATTTTATTTAAACGTTGATATTGAGATATTTTAAAAATGTTTTCTAAAACATTTTTTAGTAACATAAAAAACGTTTTTACTTTATTAGAAATTATACTTTTGCTTGCTTTCACCTATACACTTTTTCTTTTATGTATTGTAACAAAAACAATAAAATTTTGTTACATATTATTAATAAATACATGTTAACCCTTTTGGTTTTTCTAAAAACTTCCTTGCAAATTTAAATTAAGTACTTAATAACCGCGTTTGCGCAAAGTACCAGTATCTGCGTGATAAGATGGCGATTTTGTATATTATAATCGCATTATTTTTTAAGCTTCAGCGAAACAATTTCAATTGTATTACTTGCTATGCTGTGGAATGTATTGTTAGTGTATCAGTTTAATTATTTTCTAATTTGCGTTCTAGCGAATATATATCATATACTTAGATACTTTTATTGTCAGCATTTATTATGATGGTACGTTTTTCTTTGGTTTTTGTTGCAAGAAATTCTGCTGAAGTATAATGTTAATTGTTATAGCAGTGGTACACTAAAACGCTCATTCTATGTACTTCATGATTTCCATTCTTTGTGATGTTTTAAGGTTATCAAATTGATATGATATTGACCAAATGGAAGAGTTGAACGTGCACAATAACCAATTAATCTTGGTATGTGATTTTTTCTGATATTGATGCAGCATTATTTTGTGTGTACAAAGTTTCAAAGTCTTGGATTGTTAGTTGTTCTGCTTTTTGTTTATACACATAGAGGTACATGCATAATTAGTCAAGTTTTCTTATTTTATGCATAGGATCCTTCGGTGTGGAGGAACGGCAACAATAAAAACAACCTTTATTGTTCAGGCCTTACCAACAGATAAAGGTTGATTTTATTGTTGTTTTTCTTCCACTCCAAAGGATCCTATCCATAAAATAAAAACATTTTTGATTAATTGGAAACTTTTGTGAGGATTATTATAATTATTTCAATTAATATAAAGTAATTACATAAATAACATTTGTTTTACTTTATGTTAATGTGTTAATTTTTGTTATAGGCACCAGATGAGTTTACAGCCACATGAAATTGAAGTATTTAGAGTATACGAAGATTGTATTATTTATCTTTTGTAAGCATGTTAGGGCTAGTTCTATAATAATGGTATAAATGTCAGTTAAGATATACTTAGTTTGATTGTAAAATGCTGTCGTTATTTGCTGTGTTATTGGTTAGCACAACTAAAACTAACAGCCAATTATGTCAGTATTTTCAAATTAAAGCAAGTATAACTAAACTTACATTTATATCATGATTGTAGAACTGCCCTTAAGCATATTGCAATATTAAAAAAAAAGCGTTGATTATACATTTTTTATACATTAATGTAACATTTGTAAAATATTACAAATATACATAAATAATTTTATAAATAATTTTTTTTTAAACATTTTTAGAATGTTTTTCTAATATTGATTTTGCAACGTAATTCTGACCATTAAGACGTTTTTGCAATGTTTTTAAAAATGTAAATATATCTTTTGTAAAACGTTGAAAAAAATATTTCAAAAATGTTTCCTTGTTGATTGGGTAGATAGACGTTAAATGTAACACATAGATACAAGTTACTTCTTAACGTAAGGTAAACGGTAACGGTTTTTTTATAGATACACTGTCGAGTAGTAAAAGTGTTAAGATTCCAATTTAACAAAAACGATAAAATAAAAAACGTCAATTACACATTACAAAAAAAATCAAAAATTATGGTGCTTGTTGTTGTAGCGATGCTAAGTCTGTTTTAACCAATCTTGGTCTGTAATATGTTTGTCATACACTTCTATGGTTTCTGGAATGGTTTTGCCAGTGCAAAATATTTTCACAGCTTCTGTAATTCAATCAATGCATCATACCTTTTGTAGAGACAACTTTGTGTAAATTATTACTATTATGTTCTACATCTCATTACAAGTTTTTAGAAGTATAAATTTACAGAAAAATTTAATCTTTCTGATTGGGGCAGATATATGTATTAGTTTTTTTAAAGTTTTTTGTGTTAAACTATTGCATCTTTAATAGATTTAAAAATAAGTAATAAGTTAGGGTTGAAACGATAAAGGAAATAAAGAGTTTAAAACCTTAGATTACTGCAAGCTGGACATTTAAAAAGACACAAGTTTAGTTCTGTTAAATGAAAAAAAACTTAAAAATCGTAAAATACCAAATGTGATTAAATAATCTCAACAGTTTAAATATACTATACATACCTATCTTATAAATAAAACCAAACTTTATCAGTCACGATGTTTTTGTGTTCGCTGGATACCTTCATTAATTAAAAAAATTCAGCTTAAGCAGTAAATTTGGTTTTTGCTAATAAAACGTTGCCAAAAACAGTATAGCAGTTATTTATAACTGTAACCGTTTGAAACAAGTATAACTATTACTACTAAACAATAGTATATTTTATCACTAAAAGTACAAAACTATGAAGCTTTGATGTTTGAATACCATATACTACATATAAAGTCGGCAAACATTTGTGTATTAAAAGCAGGGACCTGAACTGAAACGTAATATCGGTTTTGATACGGTTCTGGTTTAACTTAAAGTTTTTTTAACAGTTCCGGTTTATGTTCCTATAGAAAGAAACGGTCCGGTTCTTAATCTTTTTTTGTATTTTTTGAGGTTTTGTTTGATTCCAGTAATTCATCTATTTAAATAAATATCTTAAAACTTATTTATGCAAACTCAACATAAGCATACAGAAGTTAGAAAAAGGTTAGTGTCATGGACATTCTTTACCAACATTAAGTGTTGAATTGTTATACAGAATTATATGAACGTGTTTTACAAACTCATCATATAATATTGTAAACCGAAGATTCACTTGTTCAAAAAGTCACCTTATCTTATAACCAGTCATCAGGTTATGTTATCATCACATTGTACATTACGTTTTAACTATATGACGAAAAATATAATTTATTTCACGGTTGTTTCTGATAAACGAGTACAAACTCAAGGAATAGTTTCCTTGTACGTTAAATGGAAATTTTTCCTTTATATAAAAAAAAAACTATTAAAAATGGCAAATACACTAACTTCCGGTTTCTTTATCAGACCCACCTTTTTATAGAACCGAGAGAAGATGAAAAGCTCCATGCCAAATTTCAAGTTACTAGGACTTTTGGTTCGAGAGTTATTGTAGGTACATCGCTACACACAGACACCAAATTTTTTTTGTCAGAAATACATTTTTCTGACTTAGATCTTGAAACGTATAATTATACAATAACAATTTTTTCAAAAAAAATTGCGATCGCTATTCTATAAGAAAAGTAAAAATTACCTATTTAATATACGTTGCTTTGAATGGCAATCATATTAAATTAATGTTTTAGAGTAATAAAAAGTAGATGAATCTTATACTCTATAAATATGTTAAAATATTTAAATTCATAATATTTTGTACAGTTTTTTTTGTGCTTTCAATAAACGTCTGGAGGGCTCGCGCCCTAGAGCCCTTGTGGACCAGCCGCCACTGAAACGATTACTCTAAGATTAAGTAATCTAAACTACAGTTATTTTAAAATGAAGTATTACAATATAATATGGCAATAAATAAATTGAAGACAAATGAAATAAATTAGGCATTGCTTTTATCATAGGTAACGCTTTTATATACAATGATATAAAACAAAACAAATTAAAAACAAAAAAAATTTTTCCACTACTACTAGTTGTATAGGCATGCATTATTACGTATAATAGTAGGTTGTGAAGTTACACTTTTTAAAGTGCAAGTCAATAATATTTTATTATTAACCACTGGTTAATAATGAACATATTTGCGTTTTCTGATAATTCTATAACAGTTTTAAAGAAAAAAAGTTTACAAAACTGTTTACTATCGGCAAGAGATTTTATTTAATGCTATTCGACTCGTTTATTAAATAAATTAATTTGAGTTTAAAAATGAAGTTTACCCTTAATCAATTGTGAATATTATTGCATTAAATATAATTTAGATATACTCAATGCTTAAAGTAATAATGTTTTAAACAATTTTAGTAAGTTTAACAAAAAAAACTTACGTTATCTGTTTATTTCTGTGTTACAAATCATAATTACGAATTACGTCAAAATTGATTCTATTAAACTAATGACAACTGTCATAATCACTTACTTGATGTTTAATTTGAAATTAACATCTAAATTTTAAATTTGATTTGCGTCTCGCGATCTAATCTGTTGCTTAGGTTATAATCATACACTTCTCAACCTTGGTATATAATATACTATTATTCGTCATTCTACTCAATTAGACATAATAAATTACTCTTATTTATTATACAGAATTATTTGAATGACGAATTAATTTTTACATTCCAGATAAGAAACAAACTTTCGGGTTATGCTTGTACAAACAAGTTGGTTGCTTATAGTGATATGTATTCGTAAAGAGATCCATTTTTAAGTAAGCATTTGACATAGTAATTTGCTAGAAAAATGATGGCGATGAACAGCTAACTCACAAAATACATACATATAGAAAACCCTTACTTTTTTATTAGATTATGCATTACATTAAACATATATCTTTTTTCTTCATTTTAATTTTACTATTAATCGGGATACATTTATAAAATCCTAAAATGTAATAATAATAAATGACCAAATTGATAAGTAAATAGAATTTGGTTTACGAAAATGCTTTTGAAGCCAATTATAATGTTATCTTTACGGAACTAATTGTGTGTGTCGACTTACTAAAATTAAAATTATTTAATGTACTGACAGTATAGACAGCACACATTACTCACACGTTTGTAAGTATGTTATTTTATGTTCAAGCTTTATACAACTGTATAATTCAATTAAATTTTATTTAAACTTTCTTTTATTTGTTGCTTTACTGTGTAAAATTACCATACAATTTTTTACGGTTTATCTTGTGGGTCTTCTTTTGAGTAGTAACATTTGTAGAAGTAATAGAAAAGACACACAGAAACTATTAGGTTTAAGAAAAACGTCTTGTCAAAGGCGGCACCGATAATCTAATACTAGTTTAATTTAATAAATGACAAAATGTTTATATACACGTTTTTATATAAATATCCGGGAATTTTAAGTTAAATCAATAAAAAATACATACACTAATGCATCTGATTAGAATAGTAAGAATACGACTCCAGCAAGATTTTCAAATCATACAAAAACATTAAAACTAAACAAAATGAAATTGTTAATAGGATACATTGTTATTGATTGTTATAAATTATTATTAAGGCTGTCAATAATATTTATAAATGTATTTAAATTCGTTACATGTTTCGACCTTATAAATTTACTAAGCTCATCCTCAGAAGTGTTTAAAAACATTAAATCATTTTATAAATAAATATAAGATTTGAAATTTAAGAGGAGGGGTCCAATTACTGTAAACCTAAAAGAATTAATGCCACCATATTAAACAATTTTACAAGTGCGGTTAGGAGATGGTGAATTTAACGATAATTTAATTTTTAACGAAAGTGGTTATTCACTCGTGGCGTCATCGAAAAAACATTTGGCAATTAGAAACGTATATTTCCATGTTTAGCAACAGAAATGTATTTTAAACAATACAACGTTCTTTCAGTGATAGTAGCTACTATAGTTTTACATAACAAAACACAATTGACCATATTCAAGCGTTTTTTTGGACTTCAGGTTTAACATTTTTGGGTTGGTAAAACTGATGAATTTTAAATCGCTCTCAAAAAATAAAAACTTTTATTGGTTGTCAACAACGACCTCTCTGATTGATGGGTCATAATGAATTCCAGTGATTTGTCAAATCGGGTTGGTAGCAACAATAACCTCATGATAACAACCAAATCTTTTTGTCCATATTTGCTACCAACCCGATTTGACAAATCACTGGAATTCATTATGACCCATCAATCAGTGAGGTCGTTGTTGTCAACCAATAAAAGTTTTTATTTTTTGAGGGCGATTTAAAATTCATCAGTTTCACCAACCCAAAAATGTTAAACCTGAAGTCCAAAAAAACGCTTGAATATGGTCAATTAGCGCAGAACCGCAAGACAATCCAAAAACAAATATTTAATGGGATCTAATTCTTAATGAACATGTATATAATGGTGAGTATAGGCAACCACATGACAATGATGTCGTTCCATTGACTAATTTGAAAGGTAAATATTTATCTAAATTCTGAATAATAACAATAATTTCTAATAATTATTGTAGCTTGTAAGGAAGAAATTTATTTTAACGATAATTAGGTATATTTTGTACACATTAAACAAGTACTTGTTATGTAATTTTTTGATTTTTGAATTTGCGAAATAAACATAATTTGTTTTTTAATTTAAAATTGTTTTTTTAATAATTGCGGCTTTAGCAATTCTAATTGCATTTTTTGTTGATTAAACGGGCTATTACTTGTTTTTCAAGCTTAGCAGTTTGCTTTTTCCGACTTGCTCGTTTTGCTTAATTGATAGCAGTAATTTAACGGATTTTATTTTAATTTTAGTCAATTCTTCAAAATGATTGTTTATAATGTTTAGAACTAAGTAAATCTAAGTTAAAGACGTTACCATAATGTTAACTAACAGTAACACGTATCTATAGTAGAAAATAAGGTTATTTTTTTATTTTATAAAAATGTCTGAAGAAGTATTTGGCTGTAACATTTTACGTTTTAATTCTGATTAACTTTCTTGATTAATTTTAATCACGATTAGTTAACCAACGGTTTAATAATAGTTGATGAAACCAGCCTTAAATTCAGTGGCGGCTCGTGAGATAGAAAACGGGTGAAGCGTTTTAATATTAGTTACCCCCATCCGGACAAGAAGCTGGTCCGGAAGAGAAGCCTTCCGTAATTTTTTTAACTAACCTTTACCTCAATTTCACAGCATTTTAAAAAGTTTTTTTGCCAAGAATATCTTGATGTAGGTGCCTATAGCACTGAAAAATAGTAATTTTCATTTGCATAGTTGTATAATCATAAGAATATACAGGGTGATTGAGAAATTGAATCGTTAAATAAAATTGGTAATTCTGTAAACCAAGATAAGCACGAAACGGTTAGAATTTAAAAAAGCGCCACGCTATAGTTTTTAAAAAATTGAGACAAAAAAGATCATCTAAATCCAACCTCCTATTTTACCCATTGTGTTATCCAAACTCGCTGAAATATGAGAAACGGACACAACACTGTTATTAACTCTCGTTCGGTTATAGGTGTACATATACGGAATAGTGAAATTAAAAATAGCAAAAATACGGGTATTTTTATTTATTTGTTATGTCATAAGACTAACATTTATATTAGATTATTAGTAATTCACACGCCTTTTTTTTGTTTTTGTAGATCAGATCGATTCTTCTATTTTTCAAACTTGCAAGTTTGTCTATAATATCCTCAAAAAACGACAATAGAAATTTTTGATAAGGACAAAAGTCTTTCTTGGGACATTGAGTTTCTCAAATATGTTTTGACTCTTTTCAACCATGAAAAACTTTTTTCAACAGACGAACTGGTCGAAGGAATAATAAGAATTAAGCAAAATAATTTATACGTTTCTTCAAATATTTCGCTATTTTCATGTAAAGCTTATATTACTTCCTGAAGTTTTTTTCTCTATACTAAGGATCAGCGTAAACAATTTGTAATTCGTTCTTGAGTCTTTGCATTTCTGAATTATCTAACAAATTTGGATAACTTTGCTTAAAATGATTTAGGGCTTCATTAGGGATTTTTTCAGCGTGTTCATTAAATTTGGAGCTATCTGCAAGTGAAACAAAGTACATCTTTTCGAAATCTTGAAACCTTGTTTCCATTTGCATACAAATTGTATTCAATATTTCATAATATAATTGTTTGTAATTTTTAAACGCTTCGTCCTCAGTTACAGAGAGTCTCCGCTGAATAATTTCGGTTCTTAATGAAGTTGCTTCAAATATTTCTCTGACGTAGATTTCATTTCTAGTAGATTTGAGTTTTTCGTTCACTACTTTAATTTGTGACAAACAGTAACCAATACTAAAGGACTTTTTCTGTAAGATGTCAAGTAATATGCTGGTAAACTCAAAAATTTTATTCAAAACTAAGACCAGAATAGCAAATTCGAAATTATTGAATAGCTTTAGAAATCCCTGTGATTGCCTAATGGATGCTTGGTCAGAGGTCCAATCGTTCATAATTTTTTCAAAAGTTTCTTTCAGGCTATCCTAGTCAGCATTAATAATATTTAATATTTTCGAATTTGATGTCCATCTTGTATCTCCCACAGTAAGTAAACGCGGACCGGTTACAGAATCGACTGCAAAAGTTCTCTTAGATGAATAGTGAAAAAACGCAGGAATTCCATTTACGTTTGCAAAAAAATATGCGGTATTTAGAAATGTTTTTAACGCTTTGTTGTAAAACCAAATTCCGGCGATCTGCTAGGCAATAGACAAACATTGCTTGTGGAGCTATTTCTTTAATTTTTGCCTGCAATCCATTTTAATGTCCAGACATTACACTAGCACCATCATAACAGTGAGCGATGAGCTTTGTTTCATAATTATGTGCTTTTAGAACGGAATTCATAAGTTTAAATAAAGCTGCAGCCGTGCGATCTTCACTTAGATCGTAAAGCCTAAAAAATCGTTCCACTAATTCTCCACTCAAATTAACATATCTAATAATTATGGAACATTGTGATTTTTGGGCAATATCAGTAGGATCATCCACCTGAACTGAATAAAACGGTGCTTGGCTTAGTTCGTTGGCAATATACTCAAAAATGTAGTCATCAATTCAATTAACAAGCTCGTTTTGTATTGTTTTTGATTTTGCAGAAAAAACACTTTTACATTTTTCGTATTGGTTTCGGATCTCTGGAGAACTTCTATTAACGAAACATGTCAATATTTCTTTAAAGTTACCTCTATTTGAGGATTGTGCCTTTTCGTTGTGACTTCTAAATGCTAATTCTTGTTTTCCTAAATAAAGCACAACCTCAATAGGTAATTCCGTAAACTGTCCGTTTAATCACACATTCTCGTTAAAGTTTAAAATATACAACCTGCAGTTTATTTGCAACGCATCTACAATGGTAGACGTGCTCTTTCTAAGTTGTTTTAAACCGAATTCTGATTTTAAATGTTCTGAGCTACCTTCATGACTTCGCAGTGTGTTGTTCCACACGGAAGCCTTATTGCTTAACAAAACAATTTTTTTAAATATACACTACCGCACAACCGCACTGATATTGTACGTACCAAACAGCTTTGAAATTTCTGTTATACGGTGCACCTTTTCCGCCTTTTACAGTTTTTGAAATATTTAAATTTGGTTTCGGTCTTTCTAATAATAATAATTGTTTTTTATCGTCGTTATTTAACTTCGAAACGGGTGTAAAACGCAAAACACACACGGGATCATACTCTGGAAACATCGTTACTGATTTGTAAATTTCGTTAGCATTCAAAATTCAAACATAGAATATACAACGTACCTCACTTTTTGACTGAATGGTATAACATCGCGTCACTATACAAAAGACGCAGGCGCATTTACTATTATCACAACCGACTCCCACTCAATGGTTCGACGACGTTTCCATGACAACGGAACAATTACAACAGCGATAGAAACGTCTGAAAACAATTCACCCCATCCGTATTTTTGACCAGCCTCGATAACGACGACGCTTATAAGTATAATAAGCACTTCCTTACCTACGTTGAATTTGTTATCAACTGCTACGACTAATAATAATTTTTATTATTTAACAAAATAAAAAATAAGTTGTTAGTACAAGAGGACGAAGGCGGTACATAAGTATAGTTATATAAACGTTACGAACAATATTACATGGGTTGATATCCCAGGCTAAGTATTAGTTACGCCCTTTGAATGGGTAACATGTCGCACATCTAAGTGCCCTAATCGATCTAACTTTTACATTCGAAGAAGGAATGTCTTTACTTTATTAACTTAGACTACAAGAATACAAAAATCAAAAGTATTGAGACTCAAAGCGCACCCGATAAGTATGTAACACACAAAAAAAAGTTGAACATTAATTGTGTTTACAACTTAGTATGTATCTGTCGCCATTCCAATAATCGACGTGACCAACGAAGTAAAATAGAAAATGCAATACTTACAGTTGTGTATTATCCATTAGGGGATTAGCTAATTCCGTACCAGTATGACCTAAAACGTAATATGCAATTTGACACAAAGCGTACATACGCTGTTAACACAAGTTGTTTAAAATCATTTTAATATATGCTACTCTGTGCGAACCCCTCCACATGTGAACCTATCTTTTAAGTTAGGGTTAGTATAAAATGTTCTTTCGTTGCGTTAATGCGTATTTTGTGTATTTATAACAGTTGCACCAAAAATAAAAATCTACAAAATTACAGTCCATTATATCGTTATCATTGGTCCTTCGTATGCCAGATATAAACGCTTAAAATTTTACCAACGCTTAATGAAGAAATTCAGTACAACGTCGTTTTACCCTTGAAAGTGCATAAGGGTGATTTTCTAATTCGTTGCGTTATCGAGTGAATGGCGCAAGCTTCTACAATCGCCTTATTGAATTGAGTTGACACACGTGGCCTTTTCGGTTGACATCCGTAAGTACACAAATCCTTTACTATTTTTTATGCTACTATTCTTTAGTACTGTATTTTACATTGCTTAAATGTTTGCTTATTGCTTATTAACAAAAAATCGTAATTATTGTGTTTGTGGAATTTATTACGCTACACTTTAAATTCTTAAAATTACTTAGTAATTTATTTCTTAAAGCAACTGTTATACAATTTCGTTCTTTCAATGGCCGAGTTACATACATTAATTCGTAAACGCGGTGGCATAAAACAGAAATTAACTAATTTTATAAAGTGGTTGACTTCTGTTCAAGATGCATTTAATTCTGAGCTAACAATTACAAATGAAAAAATAAACGAATTACAAATACGCTTTGATAATTGTAATGAATTATTACAAGAGTTTGATGAAATTCAAAATAAAATTGAATACACCTGTGATGAATCAAGTCTTAGTGAACATTACGATTATCGTAATGAATTTACCGATTCTTATATGGCCAACGTAGCAACTGCTAAGACATTATTGAATTCTTTAACTTTTAATGATGATCATATTTCTGATAATCTCTTTTTAAATGAAAATACTAAGTCTAGATCTGACAGTCCAAACTTAAACGTAAATTTTTTAAAACAAATAAAATTGCCGACAATTGCTTTGCCTAAATTTGATGGAAATTATAAAGTGTGGCTTGAGTTTAAAGACACCTTTGAATCTCTTATTCATTTAAATTCAGATATTAATGACATCCAAAAATTTCATTATTTAAGAGCTTCTTTAGAGGGCGATGCTGCTAAAGTAATACAGTCATTAGAGTTTTCATCAGAAAATTATAAATCGGCTTGGGATCTTTTAAATGTGCGTTTCAACAATACAAGGTTGTTAGTTCATAACCATCTAAAGTCACTTTTTGAAATTTCATCTATTATTAAGGAATCGGCTTCTGGACTTAGGAATATAATAGACACCGTGTCTGAGCATTTACGTGCCTTGGAAACTTTAAAACAACCAATACAACATTGGGATACTTTAATTATATTTATGATTATTAATAAACTGGATAATGTAAGTGTACGTGAGTGGGAGAAACATAAAATTAACAACGAATTTCCAACTCTGAAGGATTTTACTCAATTTCTAAAAAATCGAGCAGATTTTTTAGAAACATTTGAAGAAAGATTAAAGGTGGGTAAAGCTCAGGGAGATGTACGTCACGGTGCTCGTCGTGTTTCATTAATCGCTTCTTCTCCGTCTTGCAATTATTGCAAAAGGTCTCATACAATATACAAATGTAAAGATTTTTTGAAACTGAATGTTGATGAAAGAATTCAAAAAGTAAACCAATTGCAATTATGCATGAATTGCTTATGGAATAGTCATATTACAAAGAATTGCCGTGCGCAACCTTGTCTAAAATGTAAAAAGTTTCATAATTCTTTGCTACATAAGAATGCTTCCAGTTGTAATACTAATTCCGAGATTGTGCTTTCATCTCATTCTCATGGTGAACATGTGTTGCTGTCAACCATTTTAGTTTCTGTTCGAGATTTAAATGGAAAGCGACATACCGTTAGAGCTCTTCTAGACTCCGGATCGCAATCCAATTTTATTTCTAGCAAGTTATCTAAGATTCTTAAAGTAAAGGAACATACTGCAAACATATCTATTGTTGGCATAAATACAATTACTTCAACTTTAAACAAAAGATGTGATATTATCATACATTCTCTTCATTCTAATTTCAGCAATAATCTTAGTTGTTACATATTACCTAAAATAACAAATAGTCTTCCAACACAAAGTTTAAATATAGAATCATGGAATATTCCGACGGACATACCTCTCGCCGATCCTAATTTCTACAAATCCGGAAGTGTTGATATTCTTATTGGTGCAGGTGTTTTTTGGGATGTTCTTTCTAACAAGTTTATTAAATTAAGGAGTGGCTTACCAACCTTACGAAAAACTTCTTTTGGTTGGGTAGTCTCTGGTGCAGTTGACAATCTTATTAATAAAACTTTTTGTCACTTTACGAAAACTGTCAACTTAGATAATGACATAAAAAAGTTTTGGGAGATTGAAGAGCTTTCTGACGTTAAAATTCTTTCTAAAGATGATTTAGAATGTGAGAAACACTTTTGTCAAACTGTAAAAAGGAACGATGAAGGTCGATTTGTCGTTCGAATACCTTTGAAACATTCTTCTTCACTTCTTGGAAATTCAAAGGACATTGCTATTAAACGCTTTATGCTATTGGAAAAAAGATTTCAGACTTCTAATAACTTATACAATTATTATAAAGAATTTATGAATGAGTATCGTGAGTTAAGTCACATGTCTTTAAACACTTCTCATAATGAAAGTATTTCGTATTTTTTACCACACCATGGTGTCATGAAAGAAGATAGTCTGACTACTAAACTACGCGTTGTGTTTGATGGATCCGCTTCTTCAGATTCAGGGTGGTCTCTTAATGATCTTCAATTTACAGGTCCATCAATAATTAATGATATTTTTGATATTTTACTTCGATTTAGACAGTACACTTTTGTTGTTACTGCAGATATAACTAAAATGTATCGTCAAATTTTGGTTTCTTCTAAAGATCGAAATTTACAAAAAATTGTTTGGAGAGATAACTCAAAACAAGATCTTGAGATTTATGTTTTAAACACATTGACGTACGGTACAGCGTCTGCTCCTTATCTGGCGACGAGGTGTCTCAAACAACTTGTGTTTGAAAATTCTTTAACTTATCCAGTAGCTGCTTCTATTATTGATAGAGATTTCTATGTTGACGACCTTATTACTGGGTTTAATTCTGAAGATGAAGCTATACGTGTTTGTCAAGACGTAATACAGATTTTACAGTCAGCAAAATTTCCACTTCGAAAATGGCACTCAAACAGCCAAATTGTTTTAAATGGTCTTAAGGTCGATAAAGAACCCAACAGTGTCATTAATCTTGGTGATACTGCATTTATGAAAACGCTTGGTGTTTACTGGAATAGCTTAACTGATTCGTTTACTTATAAAATCTCTTTAATTGACATGCCAAGCTGCGTCACAAAAAGAGTAATACTTTCACAAATTGCTCGGATATTTGATCCTCTCGGATTATTAAGTCCAATAATCATTTTATCGAAAATATTGTTACAGCAAATTTGGTCTTTGAAGTTAGGCTGGGATGACTCTATCCCTAACGAAATGTCACAAAAATGGATTCGTTTTAGAGAAGGCTTACTCTTATTAAATAATTTAAAGGTTGACAGACAAGTTATCTGTAAAATGCATCAAACGTTCAGCTTCACGGATTTTCTGATGCTTCTCAAAATGCTTATAGCGCTTGCGTATATTTACGCACCGAATCAAAAACTATGGTTTACGTTCATCTTCTCTGTGCAAAAACTAAGGTCGCACCATTAAAACAATTATCGATACCTCGACTTGAATTATGTGGCGCCTTATTATTGGCTAGGTTAGTAAAGCGAGTGAATCGCGCGTTTAATGTAGACTTTGCGTCTTTTTACTGGACAGATTCTCAAATTGTCTTGGCTTGGTTACAAACAGAACCTAAACTTTTGCAACCTTTTGTTGGTCATAGAGTTGCCGAAATACAATCTTTATCTCTGGTGAGTAGTTGGTCTCATATCGGATCAAAATCTAATCCTTCTGATATTGCTTCTCGTGGAGTTTCAGTTGATGTCTTACTCACTTCTAATTTATGGTGGTACGGACCTCCTTGGTTGACACAACCAATTTGTGATTGGCCGAATAATTGTGCTTCAATATTCACTCATGAGATACCTGAATTAAAAAAGAAATATAAAGTATTTTCTTCTATTGAAGAAAATCGTTTTCCTATAGAATCTTTTTCAAATCTTACACGACTTAAACGAGTTATGGCTTATTGTCTTAGATTTGCGTTAAATTGCAAAAAGTGCAAAAATAATCGTGATTTGGGACCTCTTTCTGTAAGTGAGTTAGATAACAGCATGAGAAGGTTAGTTAAAATAGCTCAGCATGACGATTTTCACAAAGAAATTGAAATTTTAAGATCAAATTCAAATTTAAAACCAAAACACAATTTATCTGCTTTATCTCCATATCTTGATTCTTACAATTTACTTAGAGTAGGTGGAAGATTGAGCAATGCTAATGTGTCTTATGATACTAAGCATCCACTTCTAATAAATGGCAAACATCATTTAGCCAGACTTATCTTTGAATATGAACATCGCATTTTACTTCATGCTGGACCTCAACTTCTTTTATCTCAGATTCGTCAAAGGTTTTGGCCTACTTCTGGCATTCATACTGCCAAAAAGGTTGTAAAAGAGTGTCTTCGATGTTTTCGTTATAATCCCAAGAGTACAGTTCCAATAATGGCAGATTTGCCTGCAAACCGTGTTCAAGTATCATTCCCATTTAATGTCACAGGTGTTGACTATGCCGGTCCCTTTATTTTAAAGGATAGAAGGGGCCGAGGAGCAAAAACCTCAAAGGCTTACGTTTGCTTATTCGTTTGTTTCGTTAGTAAAGCGATGCATATTGAACTTGCTATTGATTTAACTACCGAAGCTTTTTTGTCGTGCCTTAAACGCTTTATAGCTAGACGAGGAAAGCCAAGTCACATGTACTCAGACAACGGTACTAACTTTGTTGGAGCACATAGACAATTAAAACATTTTTTTTCTAATTATAAGGATGATATTGTGAACAGTTGCGCTAGTCAATCAATTTCTTGGCATTTTATACCGCCAAATTCCCCACATTTTGGAGGTCTTTGGGAATCTGGTGTAAATAGTGTAAAAAAGCATTTGTTAAAAGCAATAGGTGAAGCAAAATTAACACATGATGAGTTTTCTACAGTACTAGCTGAAATAGAAGCTATATTAAATTCAAGGCCGTTATATCCTTTGTCATCCGATCCAAATGATTTCTTACCTCTCACACCCTCTCATTTTTTAATCGGACGACCACTAGTCAGCTTGCCTGAATCAGATATTCAAACAGTACCAATAAATAGACTAACACGTTACCAACTGTTACAACAAATAAAACAAAGTTTTTGGTGTCGATGGTCAGTCAATTATCTTACTACGCTACAACAACGAAACAAGTGGAAAACTAATACAACTTCAACAGCAGTAGATTCCTTAGTGCTGATCAAGGACGACAACTTGCATCCTCTACAATGGCGTTTAGGAAGGGTTACAGAACTTCACCCCGGCAGTGATGGTGTGTCACGAGTAGTCAGTATAAAAACTGCTAGTGGAGTCATTAAACGTGCCGTTTCACGCGTGTGTGTTTTACCAAAATTAAGTGATTAACTTAGATTAGCTGTATTAACCAAAAAATCATTATTGTTTAGTTATACTATATTGTTTACATTACTTATGCTTTTGTGTTATATTTAAGTTTTATATTGTTTTGAACAATATGCACAATTGTTCAAGGTGGGGAGTATGTTTAAAATCATTTTAATATATGCTACTCTGTGCGAACCCCTCCACATGTGAACCTATCTTTTAAGTTAGGGTTAGTATAAAATGTTCTTTCGTTGCGTTAATGCGTATTTTGTGTATTTATAACAGTTGCACCAAAAATAAAAATCTACAAAATTACAGTCCATTATATCGTTATCACAAGTAATTTGATTTAATGCATACGATATTTGACGTAAAAGAATGCGGCGAGCTTTCTTCTAATTAACTTCGCACTTGTGTAAGTATTTCTTCCCATAAAATGGTGTACAACCCCTTAGCCTTCAGCGACCTCACGTCATGGACACTTGTCGACAAGCAGGTGTTTAACCAACGTCACTGATAAGATTACAGGTGGAGGGATCGGACCCGATAAAGAATTAATTTAAGCCCTCAATACAAATAACGTTATAATACCACATACCCCAAAATAAGCTTTCACTCAACAATACGCAGAATTTGTCTAACATTTTAATAATGAAAGTCTTGTTGGGCCAGAGAGACCGCTAGGAACGGTCCGTATTTTTCAAAACGTTAACAGGAAAATGAATTCTTTTGACATCGCCGACGAAAGAGTGGGGTGTCGAAGGACAAATTCTATACTTGAACATTAATCTACCAACTTTTTAACATTACAAAACAAGATAGTAACATACTTGATAAACTATTACGTTATAAGTGTGCGTTATAATATCGCATGGGTTTTTGACAGATGAATATAATTATCAGCTTTCATGCCTACTTAATTGTGTGTAATTGACGTCTTCCATATAGTGTCGTAGAAAAAATACATAACAACATTGTACATGACATCATCATCTAGTACATAACTTTTCATTGATAACGTGCAACGTTTGGTTTCTTGGATAGCCTGTAAACAGATTAGTAAAACAAAAATATTAGTTAAGCTGGGATTGAGTGGAGTTAATTCTTACCGCATAAAATTTAAAAAAGACAAATATACAAAATATTTAACAATACATCAAATGAAGTAAATAATGTCACTTTAAATAATAAAAAAAAGTATAAATATTTAAATGTATGTGTACATAAAAACATTGTTGCTAATTTAAGAAAATTGTATTTCTTAAAATATGTTATTGAGTAAAAACTAGTATTGAATTAAAAATATTTAAACAAAACTAAGAATAAATTATAATTTAACTTTGCATTATAAACATGTAAACACTATTCAGCAAGTTATAATTAAACTGAATAATTAATAATAAACTTGTGTTTGCAGAGTTTTTGTTTGCTTTCATAAAAACTATATGATTAATTATAAATGTGCATATTGTTTTTTTAATAATAATTGTTTATTATTAATTTTTATTACGTTTTATTAAAAAAAGTACTTAATTTTTTTATGTACCTTGAATTTTTTTCAATATAACAAAGTTTACATAATGTCTGTTTATGCTGTAGCTGTTATTAATTTTTTTATAAAAAAATACTGCAAATGATATGAAAAATTCAGCAAATAAATTGCTAACGATTTTAATATATTTATGTATGTATAGATTTTTTTAGCCATTAAAAATAATTATATACAGTGTAGATCGTTTCATAAGTAACTCAAACGACTAATAACATATTTGCTTCTTAACCGAAGTTACTTAAGCATATTGTTAAAAACAAAAAAAAAATTAAATATTTCAATTTTATGTTACATATATGGATGTAAAACTGTTTATATTACATACTACATATTTGTTCTGAAAAAATCTAAAACGTTTGATTGTTTACGCAAATTCAAAACTTGTAGTACAATTTTTTAACAATTCTATCTAGATGTTATAAAACATCATTTCCAGTTGATTTAACAATAAAATCTTTCTTTTGTACTAGAATGTTTATCTACAAAATGTATACAAATTCCTTGGAAAACTAATCAACGCTAACTTAGTTTCAATTGACACAAATCTTCAGCTGAACAAGCACCGATATTCAAACAATATAAAGTCTTACAACTAACACTTTATGTCGGCAAAATAATCTATACGTAACTTTTACAAGACTGTCATTGTTAGTTGTTTTATAAAGAATATCAATAGCAGATTTCTTTTTAAATCGGAGAGACAGGAAAGTTCTACTCTAGCTCTAGCTCATTTTAACGGCACTGCTACATCTACAACTAAAATCACCCTACATTAACTAAAATTTTTGAAATATCTCTAAATAAATGATGTGGTATCCCTGTAATACTTTTGTTATAACAACGTACGTTTGGTCTTTGCTTTTCGGTGTTATTTGTTGAATTATTAATTATATTCTTTGCCTTTACCATTTTATCTGTTACATACAAATCGAACTGTGGTTTGTGTAAACGGATTAAATGTAGAAGTTTTGACCTAACCAAATCTTTTTCTATATTCTTTGATTGTAACCACTTTTGCATGTTTTCTTTTTTGACGATGTTGTTGGAACTATAATGCATTGTTCATAACAATAACAGCATTATATGGTTATTTATTCAGAATTGGGACAAACTATTCTTCGAAAACTGTACCATGTATTTCTTTATCATAATCTGCTGTATTTTTGCTTTCAAAAAGCAACAATCCATTGTGAACAAAACCTACTACAGTAAATAAACCTTTAATAAATATTTGTCTTCGATTATATACACTGGTTATCGACCCATATTTTTTCTTTTGTGTGATCTTCCTTGAACCACGTTATAATATATATAATAAATGGCTCCTTCTTTCCGTCTTTATTGTTTAACAGTTGTTATATATTTTCTTCGCCAACCAATTATATCGTCAGGTTCAATTAAAATCGTTTTTCAGTTATGTGGCATATACCTATTATTAATAAAAATGTTAGTTGTGCTTTGGGTTTAAGTACTACAAACTAACTTGAAATTTATCTGCTTCATTAATTTATATAACGACAAAGAAAACATTTTGGCAAATGCGATGATTATGTGTTTCACTTAGAACTTTGTTCAAAGTAGGAGTTTCATTCTTATGAAAACAACTGTACTATCTGCTGTACTCGATTTTTAGTAGATTTTTCAAATGTTTTAATTAGTGATGGGCGGCCTCTACTTTGTTTTGAAGAAGAAAATTTCTTTTTTTGTCGATACTCTTTTATTGCACTATAAATAGTTGATTTTGTAAGGCTTAAAGAAATTGCCGTTAATTTGATACCAGAATTGAATTGTAAAATTTTTTACTTAATTACTTTACTAATTTTATGTATTACATAAGAAATTTTCATTTTCGGAGCATCAATTAAAATTTGCTTGTACATATTTAATATACACTGTTTTTCGGGTAGAGATAGGTGACCCAAATTCAAACGCCTATGTTATTGCAAACACTTTTGTGCTGTATTTGTCCATATATTTCACCATGTTCTCTTTAAAAATAAAACTTGTTTTGAAAGAATTTCATTGTCTTCTTGGTTTATCTTGAACTCTTTATATTTTAAATTAATTACAGTTTGAAACAAGTTTAGTTGATTTCCACATTGCAAATCACAAATGAAATCGTTTTAGATTAACATTCCGTGTATACGATATTGGTCTACGATCAAAAACTGCTCTTTTTATGGGTTTAAACCTCACAATAAGATATTTTTTTGTAGTAACAGGTCTAGGTTTTTTATTCTTAGTTTCTAAACCCCATTCTCTCAGTTTACTGGTGCATGTCAAACCTTCAGAACCATAGTCGTCTACAAATTTCACAAAAAAATGTAGAAATGCATTAACATGACTGCACTTACCAAGTGCCAATTGTTTACAATTGCATTCACTATATATAACTGTTCCAGATAGTTCATTCAAGGTGACTTCAACTATATAGAAGATTTTTTATGAAATGATGAAAAACACTTTGCTTTCAAAGGATATTGCTTGTTATTAATGACATCAAAAACCTCATGAATGTAGTCACTTCCAACAAATTGTGCGCCTCTTCTAAATGTTTTTTTTTTAAATTAGAATGCTCTGCAATTGCAAGATGTGGTACTAAAACAGCACCAGGAACATCCTTTGGTTTTAATATGGTGAGTGGTTCTGAACTAACTATTAACAAAAAACCAATAAAAAATTATTTTTAAAATATTTATTGGTTACTTACTTACTTATTGACATGATGTTAATATTTGGATTGTTAAGTCTTGAAAAAGACTGTTTGGCTGCGAATAATATAAAAATCGTGGCTAAACCAAAAAAAAACACAAGAAAGCAAAAACGAAAAGCAAGTTATAACACAGTGGCTGTAACAAAAAGTAAGGTTATGATGCAATCGTATAGCGGGGTACCACATCATTTATTTAGGGATATTTCAAAATTTGTGCCGTTAAAATGAGCTAGAGCTAGGAGTAGCACGTTTCTCTTTTTTCGATTCAAAAAGAAGTCTACTATTGTAAAGAAGATTAAGTAAACACATGTGTTAACTACGTGTTACATCCGTTATTTTGGTGCTTATTTAATCTGAATCTTTTAACAATAAAAACTTTTATTGTACTCAAATGTTTACCTACAAAATGCATACAAATTCCTTAGAAATTTTATTCAGAAAAGAATTTTGAAGGTATATTTTACCGTTAAAAATTGTTTAGTCGCCAAACTCAACTTATTTAATAAACGATTTATGTTGATGATGTTATATGTAGCAATTACATGAATCGGAGAATTACTTTACGTACTAGATTTTTGCTTCCGAACTTTCAAAAAACTTATAGACATAAAACATTCAATTGGAGCTTGCTGAATAATACCTAAAATATCTATCAATACAACGTTACTAAATTATTTTGAGTAATGTGATTGAGAAGCTCAACGTATTTTTGTGTTAAAGTCGAAACACACGTTTGTGTTTGGAATAATTATTTATAATATCTGTTTGTTAAATTCTGTTTCAGTTTTTAGGGGTGCATGTTTACAAGCAAAGTATTTACAAGCAAAGCATCAGTAACCCCTGCAAGCGCCCCTATTGTTTTTATAATTAAACGTTTGATTTTTGCAAACAGTTTGTAATGAGTGCGTATGTTATCACAAATTTTACATATGTATTATTGTGTCAGTATTTATATGTTTTTAATTCCGACAAAAGATAACGTGTGTCGTACTGCTATGATTACGTTTTTTAATAAATGCTTTTTGTAATAAATTTGATAATTGTAAATTAATTTTTGTATTACATACCTTATTATATTATTATTATTATTATAGACGTCATGGTACAGTGTGTTGCTTATATTGCGTATTTTAATTATTTTCCTAAATTGTGCTGCGATAACTTGTTGACTTGTACAAAGCCTTATTAAAGTATTTTCTTAGTGTGTATCGTTGTGGACCTTTGTATGTTACGGGCTATGATTACAGTTTTGTTTATCCGGTAAGAATTTTCTATTAATATTTCAACGGATATAGTATCCTTATAAACCGAATATTATATATTTACCGATACCCAACTCTACGACGGCGTAAGCTAGCCGTGGTTTACAAAAACGGAATACCCGTAGAATATTACAGTAAACTCCCGATTATCCAAAACAGTCGGGACCGGAGCCTTTTCGGATAACTGAAATTTCGATTAATACGGAATTTTTACTAGAAGAAGCAAAATGGCAATACATAATAGTTTCTATAAAAAAAAGTGCTACAATATAGGTGCATTAGTATATTATTCGAAGAGATCTTCAAAAGAAAGAGAGTCATTCTTTGATTGTTTCAATTTTGCATTCCAGTGGTTTTTTGATGCAATGTGTTTCAACTTAGTGTGACATTAGGCTGTTAATCTACAAATAATAATGCTGTGTTTAACGCATCCAAAGCTTCAAAATATAAAATTTTCCTCCCTTCTTCTTTATTCCCTTCTGACTCATTATTACTATTTTTTTCACAATAACTTTTATTAATAAGTTAAATAAGGTCAACGTCCGTTAGTTCTTCTTGTTCTTTGTTGTCAAATCTTATCCACTCCTTGATTTCTTCTTGACCAATATCTTTCTAACCATCTAAATTTGTCATTATTTTATGTAGCGGAACTTCTTCTTCTTCATCATCATTGCCTGAAGAGCGGTCTTGTTGGTGTCTTATTTTTGCCCAAGACTTTTGTAACGTTGTACTTTTCACTTTATTATATGCATCTGCTGCCCAATAAATTACGTCTTTCAAATTTATTCCTATTAAACAATCCATGAGTCTTTCACCAATATCTGCTCTTTCTAGAATTGATTGCAGTAAGTATCGTCGATAGTGTTTTTTGAAATTTTCTAATACGCCTTGATCTATAGGTTGGATTAATGATATTACGTTCGGTGGTAAAAACATAACTCTGAAATTTTCACTTCTTAGGTTATTTTAATTTGCGTGAGATGGTGCATTGTCCATTAACAGAAAGACTTTTCTAGGCTGACATTTTCTTAAGAACTACTCAACCCCAGGAACAAACTCTTCATAAAACCAGTTTTTAAATAATGTTGGGTTCATTCAAGCACTTCTTTGGTGTCGATAATAAAGTGGTAAGACGTTAGTCACTATGTTTTTAAACGCTTTGCGGATTTGCCAATGCACATTAAACGCAACTTATGCCGTCCCGAAAATTTACTATAAGCAAGAATTGTTACCCGGTCCTTATTTTTTTTAACCCGCCCACAGCACATTCATTTCTTCCAGCAAATGTTTTTTTTTTGGTAACGTTTTGTAATAGGGACCAGTTTCTAAACAATTATAAATTTGATCTGGTGTATATTCCTCTTGTTCTATGAGTTGCTCAAACTTTTGTTTAAAATTTTCAACTTCGGTTTGATTAGCAGACAGTTTTTCGCCGCAAATATTTAGTTCTTGGTTAGCTTTTTGTTTGCTTTTTTAAGTTTATCGTTTTCTTTCTTACCTTTTCAAAGTTTAGAATCTGGTTTGGTTCACAAGTTGATTACCTAACTTTTGAGAAGTTTTTAGTTAGATTTCGGTTGCTTGTTTGAGTTCTTCGATTTATCTCACGCCCTGATCAAACCCCTTACGAAAGTGGGCAAAACGTTGGCAACTTCGGTTACAGCATTGACACGGTTCAAACCCGGAAGAGTTCTTATCTTAGTATAGACTCCGGTCGTGGAAGCCTGCGCTATTATATTACTCATGTTGACAGTGGCGTATTTAGAATTGAATGTTTTGTTCTAAATGTTGGGAAAAGTAATAATAATAAACCATTTACAAAGACCTTTTGTATAAAGTCCGAAAAGAACGTTTTATGAAAAGAGATGATGTGTGTTTATAGAGCCAAAGTACAATTGACCCTCATTTAAGCAGGCAAATTTTTATTAGATACTTTCGTGTTTTCCAACGTTTTCAACTAAACGACCGACCAGATGTTATTCTACGAATTCGTTATATGATTTTTTGCATAAAATTCAAAATTTCGGTTAATCGGGTGTTTTGTCTAAATTTGTTTCGGTTAAAACGGCGGGTTCAAAAATTTAGCTGGTTTTGGATAATCCGGCGTTTTGGTTAATCGGGATCCAGATAGACTACTGCACTACAAACACCAATAAATTATGCCTACGGTTAACATTGTTTTGTTTGGTAGACTTAAGGAACTATTTCTGATGGCGGAACTGTTAAGCATTCCAAGTTGTATACGAAACTTTTTTGTTGGCGGCGAAAAGTAGAACATACTTCAAAGATTAGTTTCAAAAAATATTGAGCTATCGACTTAGCAAAGCAAGAAAAACAGTTTTCAGTTGTTCTTGAATTTTGTCCTTTCATTGTTATTTACAAATTATGTATATACAACAAATTTTAAATTTTATTAGATTTAATTTATTTTATTATCTTATCTGTATTAGTAACTACATTTTTCCAGTAACTGAGTTAATTTTAGTTACATCATACATCTATTTCGAAACATGTACTTTGTTATTGATATTTGCTGTTATATTGTTTTTATTTACCCGTTTTAAATAATTTATTATGTTGTAGTTCGTTTCTTTTTATACAGTAATTTTTTGTTTGTTGTAAAATTATTTTTAAGCATTTTTGAAAACACTAATCTAATCTGGTTATTGAACACGATAATAAGGTTGAACTCCGGTAGATAACACTTTGTAATTTTTGAAATGTTACTGACATTCAGTTATATTAAAAACCTAAATAAAACTTAAGATGACACTTATTTATTACGTTTACTAAGGTAAATGCACTATTTTTTTTGACATTAGATTATAATAATAACGCTTGTTGTAAATAGTTTTAATTATTGAAATTGTTTTTTTTTAGTTTTAAAGAAATGTAATCTTTAATTTGCTTATTGAATTATTTGTTTTTAGATTTTTTGGTAATTATGTTTAGACAGTTATTGACGTAAACCAAAATAAAAAATTAAACACTGTTTGTCTGTTTATAGTATCAAGCTTTCAGTAAGATTATGTGCTATTACATAAAAATTTTAGAAAGAAAACAGTAAACAAATAAAAACCAAAACCTCTATGACAACTAAGTCTTCAAAATAAAACACAAATTGTCCTACATTTATATAAAAAATTTAAAAAAAGTGATCAAAAAGGATTACAACAAACACCAATCCTATAGGGCAGTTGTTCCCAAATTGTGGTACGTCTAGCACTAGTGGCACACGACGCCGTGGTCGGTGATACGTGAAAGTATGAAACCAATTTTGTTATTTTTTTAATTTTTGCGAGTTTTTTTCTTATTTTTTGTCACAATATTCAATAATATACGTTGTAAATTTAAGTGAAAATAAGCCAGGTTTTTAAATTTTTGCCTTGTAGTACAGAAATGTAAAAATTTGAGTAATGTGTGTATTTTAAATTATAAAGGATCGTTTTGTTTTACCAGTAAAAACAAATTGCCGATACTCATAGTTTCTTACATAATTGTTTTTCTGTTTTTTAATAACAAAAGAAATGCGGCTTTACCTCAATAACTATAAGTACACATTTGTTTTCATTATTAAATGTAATTTTATATCTTTTGTTACCTATACTTCTGATTAAGTTATAAACTTTTCTTTAAAAATTATTCCGTTTTTTAATGTTATTTAATATTGTTGTTAGCAGGTTTTGCTTGGAAATAGAATCACTACATGAAAACTGTCGCTATCGTATTGTTTTCGGATACTTTTTAGAACCAATTTTTTCCTAACACGCTCAAATAATCTGAAAAAAATTTTTTATTAGACTATATTAAGGGCGCGTTGTATTAAACTGAGAAAACTGTACACTAATTTCAAACCTTTTTTTACCACAATATAATTTTTTTGCAATACTTTTTAACATGGTAGTTTTGTTTTATTTTTACAACTGTTCATTCTTCGGTGTTTTTATTTGACAATTAGCGCGTATTTTCGTATTATAATTATCTTTAAATTTCAAACGCACAATTTAATGTTTTTGGAATCGTTTTTACCTATCTACATGTCAGTATATTTTAAAAAGAAAGCTTGTTTAAAAAGAAACATACAAAATATTAAAACGAATTTAAAACGCGATGCTGTTAGATACAATTATTAAAATGTAACTCATTTTTAATAAACTAAACTACAGTACAACTAACACTAATAACATAGATATTTAACGATATTTAAGAAAAACAATTTAGAAGTAATAAATTTATATATGGCTATCACTGGATTTGCTTTTATTTATCTATACTATTTATTTATACCGGCCCACGGGTTAAACACTGAGTTCGCAATTTATTTAGACCGCCAAATTCTTCTTAATACTTTTTTGACTGACTTGCAAATTTCAGGAATTACATTTTATATTCTCATTTTATCTAGGACTAAAACATTTTGTTTCTTTTGGTAGTTGCTTTGAATGATCTTGATGCTTTGAGACGTTTCACTGCCTTGCTCTAAAACAGGAAGCTGATCGCGGCAACTCTCCCCATTTTGGCAACTTCCTTGCGAATAGCAGTAGCAGTCAATATACTTTTTCTTAATATTACGAATTTTTTTTAAGATTTCATAATGCCTGCTATAAACTCTCGTATAACGGCTTTGCCCGTGAGTATTTCTTGATAACCAGATAGAAAATGGAGCGTCGGTCATCCTTAGTTTTAAAACTTTGACGACCGCCGGTTGTTGTTTTCGTAGTTTATCTACCTGTTAAAATTTCTTAAATACTACTACAATCCTTTTCAACATTTCAAGATCTTCTCTCACGCACTATGCAATGGCTCCTTGTGTTTGAAATTGATTTTGTTGCTCTTCGATTGTATCTGCAACCTGATGGTTGTTGATTGGTCTTGGCTTTGCTTACACTGCTCGTACTTTCTCTGGGTCAGCCTTTACAACGTGGTCAAAGAATTTCATTTCATTGTTAAATACGTGGCACTTCTTTGAACCCAAGGAATTACATTTGCCTAACGTAGTTGTTGGAACATATTATTCAAGTGGTTCAAATATTCTTTAAACTATCTTCCAGCTACAATCACATCATCCACATAAACTAGGCACGTTGTCCAAAACTGTCCTATTTTTGAGCTATAATTTTACCTGCCAGTAAATAGTATTTAAATCCAACGTGGAGAACCACTAAGATCCTGACAAAATATGATCAATTCTTAGTAAAAGGTAACTGTCTTTTTGATAACATTGTGATTTATCCGTTACTAAAACATTTGGTTTTTTTTTGTTAATCGCTTTCAATGATCTTAAGGTTTCGAAACGTTTCAACATGTTTCTACAAAAACTAAAGCAATTGAGCAAATTTGATTAAACATTTTTAATGAATACAGGATCCGCTTTTGTTTACCAAAAACTACTAATATAAGTTTATATTTGATTTTGCATATACACGTTTTTTATATATGTTTTTTGTTTGCATTTATAAGGTTTTACTTGAACTCCGTTATTTACAAAACCGTTTGACTTTACGTCAAAAAACTTATTTGTTTTAAATAGCACGCCGTTAAATTTGTAAAAAAAAATAAACAAAAATAACATTTTTTATAAATGTCTAAAAGCAGTACATAACAAAATTAAAAATTTACAGTAACTAACTAGAAACCTAAGACTGCTTTACAACAAGTGTTGAAAATGTTGCTCGTTACACCTTAGGAATTGTTGAAGACGTTTTGTGACAGTTTCATTTGTAACTCTAAATTTTCCGAAGAGAAAGTGAATTAAATACATTGCGCACGCTTGCAACGCAATCATCTTTAGTATCGTTAATAGCGCAGCATAAATAACATTTTTGTTTTATCTCAAATATATATACAGTCGAACTCCTATATAGTGATGTTCAAAATTCCCTTCAAAAACATCATTATATAGAAACTTCATTGTATAGAATTTATACTTAAAAAATAAAACACAAATTTAAACGTACATAAGAAATACATATTAATTATAAACACTTTCGTTTTGTCATTTTTAACCAACTTTACACTTAAACAACTTGAAACGAAAAAATTGCAAATGAAACGTGTTCAATAACATGACAATGCATTTCAAAACTCGAAAGAAATCCTATAATCCTCTAAACAATTCATGCATTTATGTCATTTACAAATGTACAGAATTTTTAGTACCATTAGTAATAGCGTAAATTAAGAACTCTTATAATCCGTTTATCCGTTTAACAATGCGGTATTGTAAAAGTAAAGTAAATTGTACGTGATTCCAAGAAAACTTTAAGTAGTTGGGTAACATTTTCTTTGAAAAAGATCATAATATAGAATTTGAACATCATATTTTAGAGGTGTTTTTACACGCATTTTAACCCGACGGTCAATATCGTAAAGAAAACATCACTAAATAGAAAAAATCATTAAATAGGAGTTTATTGAATGGAGGTCCGACTGTATATATCTATTGGGATAAGGTCTGGAAACCTAAGTAGTTATAAAAAAAACTAACAATCTTCAAAAATTTAAATAAAATTTTCTAGAGACATTCTTGATACTGTGAATAGGTGCACCATCTTGTTAGCACCATACATTTTTCCTACAATCTTGCATATTATTTAATTGGTGTTAAATTTTTGTATTCAAAATTTCAATATAATTTCCAAAATTCGTGGTACTCGCTAAACAAAATGATCTAGATTTATATTTTTTATGAATTTTTTTTAATAGTTGGTTTCAAGCCAATGTCAATTTTAGCATTATTTATTGAGCTGCACAAATTTAGACAAAAATAAGACAAAGTTGTTATTTTATTTTTCTAAAAAAAACATGGTTGTTAACGCTAAATCGCATTTCTGTTTTTCGCATTTTTTGATTATGTTTGGCTTCGATTCCCATAATTATTATAAACTTGTTACTTGTGATTGGCTGTGTGCGTACGCATAAACTGAACATTTTAGGAAAAGGACCGCACCGCCATATTTATTATAAACAATGATGTGTGTGTGTTTGAACCTAATAAAGGAATATACAGACTATACAATCCGTTTATACAGTACATTTTTTTTATTTCTACAACGCCCTAAAGAGCGTGCGTTGCTGGTCGTTAGCACCAGGAGCTTCGCAGTATCTTTACGAGGTGTGGCTATTAAATAACGCGACTGCGCGCGAAGAAGGCGTCTTAGAGGGGAAGGCAGAGAAACTAATGCAGCGTTGGTTAGCGTGTAGTCCCTGCTACGGCAGTAAGAAAACACGTTTTTGTCGCTGCAGTAGTATTTTTTCTATAGAAGATAAAAACGAACGCGGTTTTTTCACGTGCCCATAACAGTGTGTGATGAAAAACATGAACAACGAATCAATGTTAAATTTTTCGTTAAACCAACTCTGACGTAGTGCTATAAATTGTTGAAAGAGGCCTACGGTGAAAATTCTCTATCTCGTGCACGTGTTTTCGAATGGCATAAAAAGTTTTCTGAAGGCCAAGAGAGCATCGAAGATCACCAACGTCCAAGTCGACCTATGTCTGTTTGAACTCCGCAAACAGTGATCAAAATCAATAAAATTGTGCGCGGAGATTGTCATATGAGCATTCGGACGATTGCTGAGACTGTAAACGCCGATAATAAAACGGTCAAAAAAAATTTACATGACGAATTGAACATGAAAAAAGTTGAAGTTGGTTCCAAAAAATTGGACCTCCGACAAAAAGTCGGTCAACAGATCTGCTCATATTTTCTTTAGAGGTTAGATGAAGAGCCTGAATTGATGGAAAACATCATCACTTGCGATGAAACCTGGATATTCCAGTACAATGTTGAAGCTAAGCGGCAATCCATGCACTGGAAAACTCCTTTATCGTCAAGAATGAAAAAAGCATAGATGTTCAAATCAAAATTTAAGGCCATGCTAATCGTTTTTTTCGACATCAACGGCATCGTAATAATTGAATGGGTTCCAAAAGGTCAAACTGTAAACCAAACTTATTATTTGAAAGTTTTGGGAACACTGCCAGAGCGAGTTCGTAAGAAACGGCGGGTGTTGTGGAAAAACAAGTCGTGGATCTTGCACCAGGACAACGCGCCGGCCCATAACACGCTGTCTGTGAAGCGTTATTTAGCCGCTAGAAGCACTCCAGTGCTCGAACACGCGCCGTACTCACCTAATTTAGCGCTTTGTGATTTTTTTTTGTTTCCGAAGATCAAGTCTGCCTTAAAAGGAACCCGGTTCGAGTCGATGGAAGAAGTGAAGCGAAAATCGGCGAAGCTCCTTTGCTTTGTTTTGACCAATGGAAAAAACGAATGGAACGGTGAGTGGTGAAGGGAGGTGAGCATTAGATTGTAGAATAACTTTTACAATAAACCTGTTTTTCATATGCAGTCTCGTTATTTAATAGCCAGACTTCGTACAATGATTTTATTTAAAACAACAGAGTTTGTATACTCTGTGACATTGAAATTGCAACACTAAGAAGAGACGGGAATTTTGTGACCAAACTTGGCAGAAAGGTTTAGTTGTAATGTGTACTCAGAGGTAGTAAATGATTCAAATTTTATTTAAATGGATCAAGTGGTAATGGCATATTTGAGCGTTTTTTTGTTTCTACTACTTCATTATCGTGTGTATTATGTGCGAGTCTTAGTTAATTTTAATATTGGTATCTCTTGTAGTTTGTTCAACGTGTTTTAGGAGTTAACAGAGTTTTTGTTTTCGTATAGTGTAGTTAAAAGTAAAAAAAATGATTACAAAACATACAAACTTTTATATTTATCTATATTTTTTAATAATTTAATTTACTATCACAGTAATATATTAAATTTGGCTTAACTATTCATTTCTAGTAGAAATACAATACTAATACTTTAATAATATATTTCTTAAGTACGCTACTGGTGTTACCTTCAGTACGTTATTTAATGATAATTTGAGAAAAACTTTTTAATCTTGCATAATTTAATTTCAATGCGTATTGTTTCTTAAAACTTATAAACTAGAAAATATTTATTGTGCTGCGATACTGTTATACTTTTTGTAAAGGTGTTATCAAAATATTAAGATACATTCATTATATATATATAAAAATAAATTTATTTATTAATAATACTATTATTTCAACACTGATCTTATTGTAGCTTAACGAAACAATATGTGTTAGAAAAAATTTAAGAAGGTTAAGTAATATATTAAAATTAAAATTATTTATCAAACTTTTGTTTAAAAAGCACTAGGTACTGCACAAAAATAATTTAAAAATGAGCATTTTGGTATTTATTATCGGTTTAATTGTATTGGGATGTGCAGTTAAAATTGTAACAAAATTAACAACTGGCCGAGATGAGAGCTACACGTGTCTTGTCGGAAAAACGGCTATTGTTACGGGTTCTAATACCGGTAAGTATTTGTTTGTGATTTTAATTTTACAATACAAATATTTTACGTTAGGTATAGGGTTTTACACTGCACAAGATTTTGCGAAAAGAGGTGCAAAGGTTATTTTGGCATGTAGAAACAAAGATAGAGCAGAAAATGCTAAAAAGAAAATTATAGGCAATACCGGAAACTTAAATGTTTTTATTGAACTAGTAGACTTTTCTTCTTTAACATCAGTTAGAAATTTTGCAAAAAAAATTAATTCTACCGAAAACAGATTAGATATTTTGGTTAACAATGCTGGTATAATAACTTTTGAAGATACAACAACTGAAGATGGACTAAGTACCTCTATGCAAGTTAACTACTTAGGACCTTTTTTATTGACGATGTTATTAATAGGTTGATACCGATTTGTTGTAATTAAATGTTTTAAAACTTGGACATTTTAGATTTGCTTAAAAAAACAGAGTCTAGCCGTATAATAAATGTTTCTTCTGTAACATCACATTTAGGTCAACCAAAACCAAATAATTTAAACTATTTTACCACTTCGTTTATATCACAACTTTTCTATATTAATTATGCAAATACCAAATTATGTATTATATTATGGACCAACGAACTGGCTAGAAAATTAAAGGGTACTGGCGTAACAGCAAATTCTCTTCATCCGGGTTTAATATCTACTGAAATAATAAGAAACCCTAGTACATTTTTATTTGTTATGCTTAAAATTGCAAATTTAATTTTTTTAAAAGTGCGTTTAAAATTTATTTCACTAACTATAATAATCATATAAAATAATAATTGTAGTCTCCAGAAGAAGGCGCTCAAACTACTATATATGCGGCGGTATCGAAACAACTACAAAATGTTTCAGGACAATATTTTGACAACTGCAAAATTTCGAATCCACCAAAATTAGCACTTGACGTTGCGTTAGCTAAAGAAATCTGGAAAAATAGTGAAGTTCTTATAAAATTAACCACAGAAGAACAAAGTTTTTAGATAATATATACTTAGTTCGTAAGATTTTTTTTATATGTAAAAAAGATAGTTTAAGGTTAACATTGGCATTCAGAATCTGCTTTTAACTATAAAAATACTAATGCTTACATGAATTTTAGACTAGAGTCAGATACATAAATTCATTAAATTTATACTTTTAGTGTGAAATTGTGATTTTTTCCTAATCTATACCATTTAATTATTATACAAGTTTAAGACAAGTGGCCAAGGCCAACTAGTCAGTGGAATAATTATCTGCAGAAATAACTAACAGCAAGACGGAAAATGTATAAATGTGCACGTAGATGATTTAATTCAAAACGCTAAACTATTTGAAATACGTTTTTAAAACGTAATACATTAGGAACAATTATAGAATATCGATTGAAAAGGTTTTGATCTTTTGAGAAATCTTATAATAGTAATTTACTTAATAAGCATCGAAAGTAAAGCATATCATAACAAACGTTAATGCGACGCAAGAACACACGGCCTAGCATTGTATGTGAGTGAGTTATGCTACGAAACTTTCGACGAGAGTAACGTACATCATTTTTGTGTTATCTTTTGTAAAATTACATTAACTATTTATTTGATACTTAAAACATAATCAGAAAATTATTTTATTGCTACAAAATAAAAATGTATTACTTGTAGTAAAATATAGTAATTACTTATATACAGGGTGTCACGCATAAGAACTGGCACATAGCAGGGAACCCAAAATATGGTGATTTAACGCAACACACTTTTATATTAAGTTGAATTCATGAAAAGTTATAGGGCTTCAAAGTGAAACTTTAAATTTCGAAAAAAATGAATATCTCAGTAATACTTGAACTTAGAAAAAAGAAATTTGGTACGGGTTCTGAGCGTACCAAGAGCATTAATCGACAGTAAGTAGAATGCAAGTGATAGGTACATTTTAAAGGGTTGATAAATGATAATGCACTCTTAACATCTGAATATTTTAATCTGACGGCGGATTTAAAAAATGATTTTTTTACTTTTTAACGAGTTTATACTTTTCTTACTTTAGTGATTTTTCAAAAAAATAGTTGTTTTCAAAAAAGGATGGAATAACTAAAAAGACGTATTTTAGCAGTATTATTCAAAATTATCGTAAATTCAATAGATGGCTGGACATTAGACGCCGAATTAAAAAAATCTGTAAATTGGAATAAGAATAATTTAATAGAAAATCAAACAACAGCAACAATAAAAAGAAATTTTATAGAAATTGTTAACGATGTTCACCGTTTTTTCTCAGATATAAGTTTATTCTTCATTGAAAATTGAAGTCTACTCTTTCTAATAACTGGTGATTGCTTCTAATAGAGTTGCATTCAATCATAATGCGATTCGAAAATTCTGCTCGAGACGCAACTGGTAAAAAATACACACTTTTTTTATGATTGAAAACTTATTTCTTGACGTAAAATAAAGTGACAGACAGTAACTCGTTTAACCACATCCTGCGGTAACAATGCTTACACTTAATATATTTGATATAGATGCACTAGATTTCGTCTGATAACTCGGTGAACAAAAGTAAGCAATATACCAGTTTTTTGAGATACATTCCCAGTACTAATATGTGGTTTGTCTTTAATAACGTTCAAAATAAGTTCTTTGTTTTGTACCCTAATTGCAATTGAGCGTTCTCGAGTGTTACCGAAAAATGTGGCTGCTTCTTACGTCTGTTTTTCAACATTGGAAAATGGGAGACGACACGATTACGATATTTTCTCAGATATTCTTAAACACGTTTTCCATAGTTTTAGAAACCCGGCACTAATAGTATATAAAGTTACTCACTTCCGGCCATGTTCAAAACAATGAGCAAACAACTGCTTGAAATGAAATAACTGTTTTGCGGATTGTCACGTTTGACGTTTAATGCTATAGCCAATTATTGAATTTGCAATGGTTTTTTTTTTGACCTTTCTTAAATACAACTACTTTATTAAAAAATAACAAAAGTAAGAAAAGTTTTCGATTTAAATTCTTTATAAAGTAAAAGAATCATTTTTTAAGTCTGATACAAGATTAAAATTTTTTGTTACATTGTAAATCTACATCATCTTTTATTAACCCCTTTAAAATCTTTTAGTTGCATTCTACTTACTGTATCCTCAGAACGCGTACCAAATTTGATTTTTCCAAATTCAAGTACTAGCGTGATGTTCATTTTTTTTTTCGAAATTTAAAATTCCACATTGAAAGCTGATAACTTCTCATAAATGCAAATTAATATAAAAGTAAGTTGCGTTAAATCACCATATTTTGGATTCCCCTACATGTGCCTGCTTTGTGTCGGTTCTTATGCGGAACACTCGTATATTAGTACGAGTACGATTTGGGTAACAAAATTGCTTTTTAGCTTGATTATAAAAATGATATCTTGGATATTCGCTTGGTTTACATGTGTTATATTGTTGTTAACTGTTATTAAAGCGGTATATAAGTTAACTATTGGTCAAAACGGAAGTTCAACGTGTCTTTTAGGAAAAACGGCCATTGTTACAGGTTCTAACAGCGGTAAGTAATTACATATAAGTTGAAAGTAATTTAACACACTTTTTTTTATTAGGAATAGGATTTTGCACAGCTCAAGACTTTGCAAAAAGAGGAGCCAAAGTAATTCTAGCATGTAGAAATAAAGATAAAGCGGAAGAAGCTAAACAGAAAATTATAGACAATACAGGAAACTTAAATATCTTTGTTGAACTAGTAGATTTTTCTTCTTTAACGTCAATAAGAAATTTTGCTAAAAGAATAATATTAAAAGAAAACAGATTAGATATTTTGGTTAACAATGCTGGTGTAATAACATTGGACAATATAACAACTGAAGATGGATTAAGCATGTCTATGCAAGTTAATTCCTTTGGGCCTTTTTTATTAACTATGCTTTTAATAAGTTGGTACCAATTTTTAAGAATTACATTTTCTAAAATTATTTATTTTAGATCTACTCAAAAAAACCAAATCTAGCCGTATAGTAAATGTTTCTTCTGTAGAAGCAGATGTTGCTCGATTAAATCCATATAATTTAAATTACTTTTTCACATCCAAATTCTTTTTTGTAAATTATGCAAATTCAAAATTGTGTATTATATTATGGACCAACGAACTTGCAAGAAGATTAGAAAAAACTGGTGTAACAGCGAACTCACTTCATCCAGGTGTAACATACACAGAGATTCTAAAAAACACAAGCAAGTTCCTGCAGTTTCTCTTTAAGATAGCTAAGCTGTATTTAAAAGTAAGTTTGGTAGTATTTTTAGAAAAAATAAATCATATAGAATTTTTAGTCTTTTGGTTATCTATATAATGTTTTTTTCTTTACACAAGCAATGGTATTTTACATTCTTTATTACGATAATTCTTGCACTTTATTTATTTTGTCTACGTTGTTATCAAAACATTTTTTTAAATTCAAATTGGTTATTAAATAAAAGTAAACATACCAATTTGTAAAATTGTTTTTTAAACTCGCGTCTATAACGGATTTATAACCTATGAAAAGTTTAAATCTATCGCCGAAATAATTTTAGATGACAGTGTATCTTCGACACTGATTGTTCTATTAAAATATATCATGTTTCTTAACGGCGTTTGTAAAACTCAATTATATATTGTACTATCTCAATACTAACTGTTATTGACAAGCAGTTTATTAGTGGTAAATTTTTTAAAATTAGGATGAAATTACTATTAATCAAACCTGAATTGACTACTTTTTCAAATTATTTTTTATAATACATTGTTTATATGCGTTGAGTTATAATAAAGGGGAGACCGCGTTTTGTATTCTAAAACGGTAGCTCTACCATCATATTAATGATAGACTAATGTGATGCTAATGTCAAGTGTTTTGTAGTTGTGTTTTTCAACGTTTATAGTAATATTTTGTATTTTTATATGTTTTTTTAGTTTTTAATTAAAAACATTTAGTCGATAAAGAGTTGTGTGTTTTATGTAGTTGTAATAGTAGAAACGATGTAAATAACAAGGTATTTTAAAAAAAAATTAGAAGTATGTACACAATATAAGCAAACCGGTATTAAGGAAATACATTGTTATTAGTTATTAACAATATCTTTTACTTAAATTTAAATTTTAAATTGCTCTGATTTCATTAATATTTGATTTATTGTATATTCTATACTCAATATGTTTTTACGGATAATGGAATTAAAAATTACTTACGTTTGTTAACCGAGTGAACCATATTTAGTATATAACAAGTGTAAAAAAGTAAAAAATAGTTAGCAAAAAATATTATAAAAACTCTTACAAACTTAACTATAAGTCTTAGTCTAAAAAAACTAATGAAGTTAACAAAACAATTAAAAGTACACATTGCTTAATTGCGTAAATCTACAAATCTATAGCTAAATAGCATTCTTAGCAAATTACAGTATTCGAACATTATAATTATGGTTATACGTCTGTAACATTGTAATTATAGCAGCTACGCTTTTTTATAAGCATAAATTCAAGTAATTTGATAAATTATTTTAGTTTTGTAAATGGACATACAACTTGTTAATTTAAAAAATTTACACTAGCAAAGCTTTTAACTTGATAGTAGTCCAGTGGTCTTACTTTTTACATAAGAAATAGATGTTTTGTGTTGTCTCCTTATATAATTACTCAATAGTTATATGCTACTGCACAAACGTGTAGCACAAGTATACACATTGTATTTAATTATTTATTTTATATTTTTGTTGATCTTCATGTTCTTAATATTAACCAATTTTATTGATTTTAGACTCCAGAAGAAGGTGCTCAAACTACTATATATGTTGCAGTATCAAAAGAACTTGAAAATGTTTCAGGACAGTATTTTGACAATTGTAAAATTTCAAAACCTCCAAAATTAGCATTGGATGCTGCGTTAGCAAAAAAAATTTGGGAAAGTAGTGAATATTTTGTTAAATTAACTCCAGAAGAAAGAACACTGTAAATTACACTTTTAATTTAAAACTTCTAAGTTAAATTTTGTGTCTTACGTTTTCTACATAACCTCTAGTTTGCTGATTATAAAATTACAGTGTATTTGTTCACAAATTTTCGTATTCGTAGTTGTAAGAAATTACGATAAATAGTTCATACTACTTTTTTTGTATTTTAAATATTATTAGTGTTTAAAGATTTTGTAATGCTAGTAACAGTTAAAAAAGTACTATTGATAATTACATTCTAATAGTTGTACTTGTTAAGTATTATAATTCGGTAAATCGTTGTTTTATTTCAAACACTCCCGTTTTTTGTAAAGTGATGTAGTTTTGTTATTAAAATTAGTTTTCATATCACTAAATTATGATGCACAATTTCCTAGCAAAGATTCAAATTCGTATAATGAAGATTTCCAAAAACATCAACTTATATGTTGTCATAAATATGATTTTTCCAATACATGAATCTGAAACTACCATGCTAAAATTTGTCATAACAGTTTTAAAATAATTACATATATAATAATTAGCAAATAATAATAATAATAAATAATAAGTTTAAAGAAATGCTGTCAACCCTTGAAATTACAATGTTTTTGATGAAAAAGTTTTATTATTACAATACGAAGAGTTCAATTATCTCAATAACGACAATCAGAAGAAGCAGGTAAATTTTTTTTGCAATTTTGTTTTATCAAAGATTTTGTTTGGGTCTTTCAGTCATTGTTTATAAGTATTTTCACTGCAGTATTTATTGTAACTTTAAAGTGTGTCATTGTTAAGTTTCATACGAATTGGTTTTTTAAAAACAGTTTTTAAAAATGGTATATGTACTTAGTTGGTGAACGGGTTGAAATTTTACGCAAGTGAAAATCGAGGTGTTTTACGGGCGACTACTGAGTTTAATGTAAACGGTGTTTACGTCTAATTTTTTGTGTGAAAATTTGAAGCCACTGGTTCTGTAGCAAATATCAAGGTTCAGTGAGTTCAAGCGTTCTGGCTGAAGGGGAGCAAATTTTGGGTCAAGTCGCAGAATTAAAAAGAATGCTACATAAATTGGTTTAGAAATTTTTTTTAAGGATGTATCATAAGTGGAAAGTTGCAATTTACATTTTTAAAG
Organism: Aquatica leii; assembly: GCA_035610365.1. Classification (NCBI taxonomy): domain Eukaryota; kingdom Metazoa; phylum Arthropoda; class Insecta; order Coleoptera; family Lampyridae; genus Aquatica; species Aquatica leii. The sequence continues at coordinate 204,900,670 of CM069432.1, read as the reverse complement.
TTAGGGTGAGCGACCATGTCAATTTGATTTCTTTTTCGTATTGTCCAAACTGATTTTTATAATTTTTGATATTATTTTTTGTTGTAAATATATTTCTTATCCAAAGTTTTGAAATTGACACACTATATTAATATACATATACATATCGGATCCTCTCGTAAGTAAAAGTACAAAAATCTCATAAAGATTACAACGTATACAATGTAAGCAATGTCACATGCTGGTCTTTGACAGTATATTCTTATTTTCGTGTTAATTTATTCTTAACGTTAAGTCTTAATTGTAAGTATTGTTGTTTGATATAGCTTAAGAATTAACAAATTAATTATTTGATTGTCTGGGCCATGTAAATAATTGTATTGCTTAATAAATAGAGACCTGAACAACTGCGCACGCAGCGGCACAAAAGGTAACCGGTTCTTAGACACTTAAAGTGTTTCTAATGAGTTTAGCTTTAAATTATTATTGTAATGAGATTTTAGATGCCATAATTTTTTAGCTAAATTCAAAGTTTTTTTACAACTTTTACTTCAATTGAATTTTTATTTTGTATAACCAATTATATAATGGTTCTGACATAATCTCCCTTAATAATTTACGTTATCAACAAAAAAAAATTACCTGACTTGCATTTAGTTTTTTTTAAATCAAATAATTATTTGTATCATTTCCTTTGCTAATACCAAAGTATTTAAAAACGCTTGGATAAAAATGTTTTTCAAATATTGTTTTTAAATTTTGTTAATATTTCTTTTTAGACTTTCCTTTTACTTTTACTTTGTCGCATCCATTAATTTTGGCAATATTTTTTCTATTATATTTTATAGTTATTTAACGAACAAGGAAACTAAAGTACGCAACCCGATGTTATATCTAGTAGTCGTGCAATATCGTTAAATCGGTGGTTGCTAACGATTTCATTAGTTGCTATACAAAATCGTTCATTAATAGAAATTCATTCATGGTTCAAAATCTACCTGTCGAATTGAATATGAGCTTGATGTTATTTTTAAAAAATGATTAGACAAAGTATGTAGGAAGGTTTGACATAAAGAGAATGATCTAAAGTCTATCAAATTTACATGTTACGTAGACGTCAAGAAATAGTAGAGAACCATTATTTTTCAATAGTGAATTTGATATTTGAATGTTGGATGTTTAGCTGATATGTAGCTGATCAAGATAATTCGAGTTGATCATAGGGTCAAAAATAAACGTGTTGTCAACATACTGAAACCAGATTTTGGATTTTTAAAACAATGATTCTAAACTAACTAAACCAACGCGGAGAAAGTTGACCGAACTACCTGTGGAAGGATCATTAAAGAAATTTAAAAATAAAAACGTTTAAATTTAAAATAAATTTGTTTGTATATAATAGATAAGAAAAATTTAGTTAAATTAAATTTATCGCACGAAGGTTCGAAGTTGTCCGTTCGTTTTCTTTTCCCGACAATCGAATACGCAATTGATCTTCTCTCCCTCGTCGTGTTCTTTTTGTCTTAAGAGAAAAATTTCTCGTTTAATCGAGGAGTCCTGAACCAATCGATGTCGCAATAAAAACAACCTAGAGTCGTCTGACGCCACGCGTCGTCGTTTTATGAAAGCGTTCTACGTTCATGAGGACGCATGAAAACTTCGATAATAACTTTAAACAAAACCACCACGCGTTCGTACAAAAAAATAATTACGAAATGCGCGTGTGCGTTTTAGCAAAACTCTAAAAATTTTATGCAAATAAAACTTTTACTTTAAACGAACGAAAACTATATATGTTATACATACATGTACGATATACCACCAAGAAGCGTGGTTTTCTAAACATTTTAATTGTTGAAGGGTTTAGTCAAACTATTGCAAGCATGTACATATATAAATACTACTTTGAACGGTGGATCACTTGGTTTGTGGGTCGATGAATAACGCATCTACACGCGCGTCGTAGTGTGAACTGCAGGACACACAAACATCGACAATTCGAACGCACATTGCGGTCCAGGAAGCGCTTCGGCGTTCGGAACCACGTCAGACTGAAGGTTGTTTTCTACACAAGCGAAACGGTTGACGTGCAGACTACCACTTACAAACGACCGTCCGATGACACGAAAGACAAAATATTTCTGCTACATTGTCCCTCGTTCGGTCGATTCGTCGGTCAGGAACGGTCTCCCCGTTTCTATATTTGCTTTATCTCGAAAACGCACCATTTTGTTGACAAAAAGAAAAAATCGTATCGTACGGTCGGTCGGTGTGCATTTCAAAGGTTAGTTTGAAGTTGGAGCTGCATGCACCATGTCATCGATTAACACATTGTGACTGATTTTTTGACGAGAAATCGCAATTTTCACAATCAACTATTTAAAGTAATTGTCTGATCTAGCACCGTGTGACATCTACATATTCAGAAAAATGTATTTGCCAATGAAAGAAAAGCGTTATGTTGACGTAAAGACCATACAAAAGGCTTGCACCGACATTCTTAATCACATTTCTACAGAGGACTTAAAACACTCGCTCGACATGCTTCTTGACCGTGCAAATAGCACAAGGAGACTCATTTACATGAAATAAAAAAACCTAGACTTTTAAACCAAGTGTTTGCTAATACTCTGATATGAAGCAATAATAAGCACTGGCAAAGCACGAATTCCTAACAAACTTTCAGAGTTAGTGCTCAACATTTTTTTACTGGGCTTGAAGTTAGCAGAAAACTTTAACCATCTATAACTTTTGAAACAAGTATTTGCTGATGCTCTAATATGAAGCACTAACAAGCATTAAGAAAGCACTAATTCTTAACTAACTTTCAGAATTAGTGCTCTACATTTTTTGCTGGGCATGAAGTTAGTAGAAAACTTTAATATCCTATAACTTTTAAACCAAGTGTTTGTTGATGCTTTGATATTCAGCACTAATAAGCACTAACAAATCACTAACTCTTAACAAACTTGCAGAATTAGTGCAGAACATTTTTTGCTGGGCGTTGAAATTTTACCCCGTACAACTTTCAACCGAAATATTTGCTGATAATCTAATATAAAGAAGTAATATAGAATAATTCCTTACAAATTTTCAGCATTAGTGGTCAAAATGTTTTGCTAACTTCACGGACCTCTAGTAGACTGTATCTTTATTGGTCTTAACTTAAGGTCCCTCGTTAATAAGTAAACTTTAGCTATCAAAATTACTAAAATAACTAATCTTAATTTAATAATTTTAAGAAGGTATACGTAATACAAATTGAATAATGATACTAACATTAGAACATAATTCTCTAAATCTAAAGAGAACAAAAATTCTGATTATTTGTATGTGTTATAAAACGAATATTATTCGTTATTGTTTTGCACAATTTGCGTCGCTATCTTCTTTCACTAATAAGGATTAGTCTCTCACGGAATGTTAATTTATCTTATCTAAAATAGTTACTGAAATTTGTAGTCGGTATTGGTATTAAGTACGAATTTGTGTTGATACGATTTTTAGTTTTTGATGTGTAGTAGAATAGTCGATTTTGTTGTATTTGAAAAAAAAACGTTTTATTCAACAACTAAAAGTAAATTTAAAAATAAGTGAGCTGGTTTTTACATTTTTATGTACAAGACAAGAACGTTTAGCGTTTCTCTGCCCCTGTCGTTAAAAAAAACTTTTCACTATTTTGCGTTTTTGTTTATATTCTAAATAAATTAAATATCATTTTTCAGGTAATATTTAACCAACAACAAAAATAATTTGGTTAACTATTCAACCAAATCAAATCAAAACGACTAATCTCCTTGTACAATCGTCAAAATAAATTTATATTATTTTAGTAAATAAATAATAATTTTTACAAATACATATACAGGGTGTAACTGATATAACGCATAATCTCTTAATAGGGAGTAGCTACGATGATTTCGAACACATTTGCTTTATGAACATGTGGTCTAACATATAATTTTTTTTTGTAAAATTTTCAATAAAATAATAACCAAGTAAATATTAAGTGCGGACCTGTTTTGTTTTATGGTTAATAAAATATTATTTTTTTATAATGCATGTTTTTGTGTGAGTTTAACCTTCCGATTACCATTGGGGTCTTTTTTGACCCCAGACGTGTTGTTTTTGTTGTCTTTTCTTAAGCTGTTTTTTACAACTGTCTCAATATTTTTCTAACTGAGTTTCTTTCAACAATGTTTAATATAATATAACAAATTTTTCAATTGTTATTTGTTTTGCGATGTAAAAAAATATTGTTTGGCAGACACAGAACAACACAAAAAGAGGTCGTTGAAAGATATGTCCAAGAGCAAATGAAAAAAAATGTTCGGAAACATGTGAAAAGTGCAAACTCTTTGTATGTAAACAACATTGCCAGAAAAAAACTACAATAATATGTAATAGTTGTTACCCTCACTAATTTATGCTTACATTTTATTTTTATATTATTATTAGTTTATATGAAATCTAATGTTAATTTAAAATCTTAATAAAAGTTACCATTACAAATTAATGGGTTTTTCTTTACAAAATAAAAAAATAAGCTTGGTAATCGGCGCCTCAAAAATTGCTTGGTAATCCGAAGGTTAATAAAACCTGTACCGTTAGCAAAACAACCATTATCACTTTCAGATACGTTTGTACGTGCTGTTTACTAATAATGTATTGAAGTAGTACCTGTGTCACATGCTACTTGTATTCGGGTTCAACCAGAGACGTATTTAAAAATTGATATTGGATTTTCTCAAAAATTATCAGGAAGAGACCATAAGTTTTTAATAGAAATATGATCCAAATCATTACAGCTACCCTCCATTAAGAGATTATATTATATCAGTTACCCTGTATAAAACGGATCTAAACAATTAATTTATTAAATTCTTTTTTATGAAGAGTAATTAAACAAACATTATTACTAAACAATTTGGTATTCAATAATTCAGATTGTCATCAAACAAAATTAAAAACTTTTTTTAATAAAAAAATGATTTTGCGACTTATACCATTAAACATTTAGTTATATGATTTCCAAATTTTGACTGCTACACTTAGGTACCCTATTTTACATTTAGTTTTCTTACTGCTTTTTGAACTAAAGGTTAATATTAATCGTGTATTAACAGTAATGCATTGAATTTTGCTTTTGCCAATACATTTCTATTTTTTTAATTTATGCGTCGTTTGGTACAATTAAAGAAAGCAATTTTTGGTGACAACAGTATGTACAACATTTCTGCATGATCGACTACTGTACACATCTTGTTGTCTTACTTAGTATAGAGAAATAAAAATGCATCTTGCGCTCAAACGTCTCTGCGTTCAAATTTCTCTGCGTTCTAACGTCTTGCGTCCAAACGACTCGCGTTCAAATGTCTCTGCGTTCAAACGTGCTGGTGCCCAAAAGTTTTGCGTTTAAACGGTCGCGTTCAACTGGTCGCTTTGAAACGTCCTAGACCGAGTTGTTTACTCATTCATCAAAAACGGAAGTACAATCACAATTGCGTTTAACCATCTGCGACAATTCTTTTCTTTTATATACAAAAGGCTATTTTTTATAAAGTTTAGAAGTTTGGTTCATAACTTGATTATTTAACTCCTTAGAAATACTTTGTAAGATTGTCGTTTGCTTGTCTTCAAGATTATTGATTTTTTTAGAGAGATCTAGGCTAACATGTTGCTTACGATAAACAAAATGTAATTGTGGAGTATTTGAATTACGTGTCTATAAAATCAACCTACAACGTTTATCTAATTAAATGGTAGTAGTGTTAAATTGCAAGATGTCGCCGCTATCACATTTTTTTATGGTATCACTTTTAATTATTTATATAACCAGTATAACCAGTATTTTATAACATCATATTTTAAGTTAAATGACAACGAAAAATAAAATTTCATAATTGTATTTTATTAATCTAAAATGAATTAATTACATATTAATTTTTTAATTTACTATTGATAAATATTTTAAAACGTCATAAGTAAAGTAGAGTGACAATGAACTATAATCTGCTGACCTATAATTAACAAACACAAGTACAAAATTAGATATAATTGGAAGATTCTAACTAAGTTTATATATACATATGTATATCCATTTATGTATAATAATTTTGAGTATTTACAAGTAGTATTCTAAAATCAAATATAAAATACATATTATATTTATAAAACAGTTAAATGTTTAAATTATTAATTTATTTATAAAAATTATGTTTGTAAAAACTAGATTAGGATATTTAAAATGGTAAATATTTTTTATAACAGTTCACATTTAATTATCTAGATAATATCATTTAAACACTATAAAGACTTTAGACTCTGATATACTTAAATATTTTTTTCTTACAATGTTATAAGATGAAATAAAACTTAATTTGTTTGCAGAATATATTATAAACACATAAAACTTTTATATTTTTTACTTATTTAAACTGTTATTTATCTGATAAAAAAATTATTAACGTTTATTTAAATTCTTAGTCTTGGAAAATAAACAGTTGTAAACTGTTATGAAGAATTTTAAAATTAACTTAAGGTTAGTTAAACCATAGTTTAAACCATAATTGTACAGCGGGATCTAAACATGTCAATTACTATTGATGTTATTACCTATTATATAGCACCAGATAGTACTAACTTATTTTATTATGTCGTTGAAAAATAATGGAATTAAAATACACTTACTGATAAAAATTCATTTAATTATTTTTACTTATTACGCTCGTTTTAGTCAAACATTCACTGAAATACATTTGTTTGCTTTTCTGCAGATTAACAACGTTCGTTATTGCTGTAAAAACTTTAATTATATTAAATTAATGTGCACTTAGTAATTATATAACTGTAATTGTACGAGTTGTTTGCAATGATTATTATGATAAGAAGTTAAGCAAATTGCAATTAATACTTTTCTGAAGTAAATTTAATAAGAAATTATTTTTAACAAATTGTGACTGTAAATTAAACACAATTTAACCACTACTACTTTATAAAACATGCATGTATTTTATACTTAAAATAAAGATAAAATTTTCGATTTAACAATGTGACTTTTGACATAACGCATACAGTATAATTTAGAAAACAATAAGTAGATATTCATTCCTAAAAGAGTCAAGTATAATATCCTATAATACACAAAGTCAATTAACAAAATTATTATATTAATAATTTATTATAAAAATTGTCATTCTCAGTCGATCTATAAACTATAAAAGTTTATAAATTAATTAAAAATTATAAAAAAAATATTAACAAATTTCACAAATAAAAAATTGAAACTGAAATTAAACGTACAACCATAGTTGATAACAAATAGAAAATAAAAAAATTAAAATTTGTTATTAACAAAAAGAGAAATGTTCAAATCAAGATTAAAATCGAATTTGTACAATACGAAAAACTATACATGCGTAGGTAGGGAATTATACGCATTATTCTTAATGTGATGGCATCGGTATTAAAACCAATTCAAAACATTCGTGTTATTGCTTTTAACAAAGAAAAAGATTCCATCCAAGTAACGTAATTTTATTTGTTTATTTTATTTTAGATTTCTCAATTTATAATAGAGTAGGTTTAACACGATAGGTTGTAATAAACTAATTTTACTCTAATCGTTGATTTGGTTTAAATATGCTATTTGCAAGTTAAGAAAACTGGTGTGGTTACTACATGACTTTCCTATTTCTACACATTTTTTTTATTTTCAAATTAAAGAAAAACATTCAAGCCAAAAAATATAGAGAATTCAGAAAAAAAAATCAGGTTTATAATTTTGTTTGCTTAAACGAAATAAAAGTACTAAGTATTACACAATAGACAATTTTTATTTAAAAATAATTTTTCTGCTACTCAATTTTAAGTGATATGTACACATCTATATTGACTTCCTAGCATGCTATAATTTTTTTGAACATTTTCTTCTTGATTTCATTAAGATATAACCGAAATATGGCAAATTGAGGTTATCTTGTCATATCGACTAACCCCTATATTTGTGCGCCTCGATAATGCTTTCCCCTTTAGTAAATCAGTAAAAATTGTTATTTTTAATGTATCTTGGTTTCTTTTTAAGATGTGGAATTGTTTTCTAAGAAACATCGTAGCAAGCAAGATTCGAACGTAGATTATATTTGGAATTTATTTCAAATTATAAATCAAATATCTAATAAACTGTTAATGTTAATAATTTTTTTTTTTTGAATAAATTGTTAGGAAGAATTATTTTATAAGAAACTGTAAAAATAAGTCGAATAATTTACATAGGTAAAAAAATTATATAAGAAGAACAGTTAAAAATGGCGGGTAGAGAATATGAAAAGCCAAGCTGCATACCAAATTTCAAGTTACTAGGACTTTTTCTTCGAGAGTTACCGTGGGTACAACGTTACACACACACGGACACAGACACACAGACACCCAATTTTGTTTTTGTCAAAAATACATTTTTCAAATTCTGCAAAAAAAATTTTTGCAAAGCTATATTTTCCTTATAAGAAAGTAAAAAATTGGTTAAACTTTAAAGATTCTTGAGTTCATTTTATTATGACGCTCGCTGAAAGTATAACAAAATGCATAAGTATATAATAGTTATTTAACAAACAAGGTTGTTAATTATATTAATTAGTAATCGAGACATTTTAACGCCGTGAGCAAGTGTAGCGAGCGAACGCGTTAATATTGTCGAGATTATTTGACGCCGATTAACAAACGAGTAAGTTTTCAAGTTTTTCCGTTGATCGTACCTTAGTAAAACGTGTGACGTTATGAGGAAACTAAAGTATACGTAACCCGATACTATATCTAGTAATCGCGCAATGTCGTTAAAGCAGTAGTTGTTAATTTCATTGATTGCTATAAAAAATCGTACATTAATAGAAATCCATTCATTGGTTCAAAATCGTTCATTAATAGGAGTTATTAACGATCTATTTCTGATACATTATTATACGTTAATATTACTATACTTCATTTAATAACTACAAGGAGCGATTTAAATTTATGGCGCTTAATTCTTGCAATTCTATTGGCCAAATTGCAGCCTTTTTTACACAGCCGCAAATACTGTTGTTTGTTTACTACGCCATTTTGCTTTTGTATCGTCTTGTAAATTCTGTGCTATTTTTGTGTTTTAAACTTATGCAATCTTGTATTTAATTAAAAAAAGTTCTTCTGTGAACTAAGAATTCTGTATTACGATATTTGATTATGGAGTGCATCATTAATAAGTACAAGCAAATTCTGAGTGAAGATGCAAATACAAAACTGTTTTTATTGTATCTAAAATTTCCGAAAAAGCAGGTACGTTTTATTGAAGATCGAAATTGAAGGTTTTAACTTTTAGATTTTTTGTAGGCATTGCAAAATCAACTGATATGAAAAATTGGTTACAATTAAATATATCGCATTTGTACCGGACATGGTTCGGTCTGAGCTTTTACAGCTAATTCGTGAACACAAGTATCAACATAATTTATATACAATTTATAAAATGGCAAAGAAAGATAACAAATAGTGTTACGACTGCCACCGTATCATTGCGAATTAAATCCGATAGAACTAATATGGGCTCAAGTAAAGAACGAAACGGCAGCTAAAAATAAATCGTTCAAATTGTCTGAAGTAAAAAATCTTTTACAAGAAGCTTTATCTAATGTATCCAGTACCAATTGGAAAACAAGTTAAATGGAATAGTCGATAATTTAATAATGACAGTACTGATACGACTTCAAGTTTCGAATCAGACATTGAATAGTTTACATGTGTTTGCTTACATTTTAATGTATTTAAAATTGTATTTCTTATTCTGGGTGATTAGGCAGTGTAGTGTTTATTTATGTTCGTAGTACTCATTATTTGTAATACAAAATTTTATGATTCGTGTAATTTTGTTACTTGTATTATGATTTACATGAATAATCATGTTCTAAATTTTACTAAGATGAATTGACAGCGCTATAGCAATTTAATTTTTAACTCTAGTTACTACAAAAAAGTTTTTTAGACGTATATGTAATTATTAAAATTATGGAAGCATACTACTTTCGAATTTACCGCCTCAAATTATTTAGTTATTTATCTGGTGACTTTTAGCAGTGTAAATGAATCTTTTGCAATCGCTCCTCATAGTTTTTAAATAAGGTATAGTAACAGATGATCGACGGAAAATACATTTATGCATCAGATATGGAAATTATTGTTTATATCACTGAATGTGTTTTAGTTTATATATAATAAATAATATAAACAAAAATATTGTAACGAGTTTTAAAATTAATTTATTTAAAACTAACTATATGTACTTTAAAAGTACTTTTTCTAAACGTAACTAATTTTTCATTAAACCGATTATTAAAATGTAACGATATTTAAAAAACAACTTACAGGTAATTTATATATAGCTGTCACTCGATATTTACAAATACTGTCAGATAAATTGCACTTTTTTTGTTGTATCAACACGTTCTTTTTTGCGACGAATTTATTTTTCAGAAGCAGGTGCGTTAAACACTTTATTAATTTATACCGACAATGTATTCTTCTTCTAACTAAACTCAATTCGAATAATTAACTCGATCTTTCTTCGAATACTTTTAATATTCTTACGTTATCTGCTTCGAAAACATTCCGGTAATTACCTTGAATTATCTTGAAGCTTCTATGCGTTTCAATATGTAAAGAATACATTCATACTTACGTATCAGACATACTATTAAAATTATATCTCGAATACATACATTTTTCAATATTGCAGCGTTTCTAAAATAATTGAAACATTGGAGGCGATTGTTAAAACAGATGGAATGAAAAAGAAATTAAAGTCAGTTGTAGTCTGAAGAAAAAAAACAGGTACAGGTTTAAATGCAACGTCAAAGTAAAGAGAACGTGTTAAATAAACAAATGCATTAAGTGACTAATTATATTATTTGGGCGATATCAGTAACAGTTTAAATGCAACGTAAGTGTAAAGGAGCGTGTTGTTAAATAAACAAATGCATTAAGTGACTTATTATCTTATTTAGACGATATGCGGTAACAGTGATATATGAATTATTCTAATTGTTTGTTTATTAAATTGCTAGAGTAGGATTAATATCGGAACGCACCAAGCTGCGCGAGAAATGTGACGTCAAAGTGTAAAGCTCAACTTAAAAATATAAATTTTCAAAAAATAAAAAAAAAATTTAGAGGTTTATTTTTTAGTTTATCTTTGTGTTCTATTTTTAAGTTTAATTTGAAAACCATAAAACAATTATTTTTAAATCGTATAATAAAAGTTAAGTTATGTCATTTTGTACTCACTTGCGAGTATATTGTACTTTAAGCAATTTAAACTATCTTTTTTTAATGTAAAAATGCGTTTTTGCGCTGGTGTCTTCCAATCTTGATCGTACTATAGTTTATTATTTTGATTTATTTTGTCTCTGTGCTTTTCAGTTTTAGTACAATAAACTATGTATCTGGGTTTAATAATAAAAATAATTATAGTGTTGTACAATAAATTAATAAGTGAATAAACAATGGCGACAAGAAAAGTTTCTGCTTTAAAACCCGTGGATTTAATTAAAAAATTAGAAAAACGTGATTATAAAATTAATTATTTAAAAGTTGTGAAGATTTGGAACAAAATGGTATATATTATGTTGATTTGTATTTCTTTGAAGTTCCTCAAGTAATAGATTTTAATACGCTTATTAAGAAAATGAATAAAAATTCTAATTAAATGGAATACAAATTTTAGAAAATAAAAAAATGCGTACTAGTATTGGAAACCAATTGAGACAGATAGGTGGAAAGATATAGAGACTCAACAAAGCGTTTTGTTTTGAAACCAACAACTACAGGCAGGCAAGGGAAAAACAAAACAAAGCATGCGAATTTAGATCTTAAATTCGAAAATAAGGTCTGCTCTGTGATTGGTCAGATTGTAAAAGGCGCGAATTGTAGAAATATTTTAGTGTGTAAATTATTTAAATTTGGAGACTGTGTTTGTTAATTACTTGTTAAAAAGTAATTTATTTTAAAAAAATACGATGAAGGTGCAGTACGTTCATTTGATGTAGACATATTTTGATTTTGGTAAATGTAGTTAGGTTATGGATTGTGAACTAAACAATGTCAATGTGTAAACAAACCAGTGGCGTGTTGTTTTTATCATTGTATAAATACAATTATACGCATTTATCTGTTGAATAAACGTTCCTTTTTATATTCTTCGTCACTACTCAAAGTTCCGTTTAACATGTGGTGCCGTGAAACACGTCCCCTACCCATCTTGCATTTAAACGACCTGCCTATGTTTGAGTTTAGTCTATATATTTCGACGTCATTGGGTGAGACAACCTAATAAAAAGAAAAGACATTTTGAGTAATAAAAAGCAGGCAGTTGTACTACATTAGAAAGCAAAATGATAAAAATATCGATTTGTTTTTCAAAAACATTTATAATATTAGATTTACATATTAAACGTGTCTGTATTTTAATAATTTAACACAAGTTTTCTTACAAACCAATTTTACGATTATTTTTTTAAGATTCGCAATGTTTATATTTAATTTATCATTACATTTCATAATTTTTATCTTATCAAGCTTAATTTTCGTGACGAGAACGGAGTTATCTTAAAGAATGTTTAAAGTTACTAAACGACAAAACCTTAGTTAGACAATGACAGCGCTAAAACATGCGAAACGCTAGTAGTTTCAGATGCAAACGCAAAATTGACATATCTGGCGCTGCTTTTATATTAAATATAACAGGTTTCTAAGTTACAGATCGGTATATTCTCCTACAGTAATCTATAACGATACAGTTTCAGAGATTTGGAAACGACATATGTTATTTTTATTACATTTAAAATAACCTTGAAAGAAAATTATGTTTATGCGAGATAACACTTATGTTATGAAATTCGTTCTACGTAATCAACTGATATTCTGAGAAACATAATCATTCCCCTAACAGACACGTACAGTTTCTAATTTGTATATATTTTTTTATAGTATTCGAGCGATAAAAACAATAAAATAAATTACCAAATTTCTATTCAAATTTGATATAAAATAGATTAAAGTTAACTATTTAATAAATTCACATGCTGATAAAAGTTATAAAACATATATTTATAATAAAATGACTAAAGGTTTTTATCGTTGTACTCTAAAAATAGCTGTTTTGCATATTTAGCTTATTTTTGCAGTGTTATTTATTTATTCAAGTATTTTGGTTGATCTACAAAACGTTACATTATTTCAACATCTGTGAATACGTTATCTTCGAGGATTAACTTGGAAAGCATGTGGGTTCTTAGAATAACAACTTAAATTAACTACGTCTTATGTGATAACGTTATTTTGTATTTATTTTTAGTTACAAAATAAATTTTAAGTAACCCCTTTATATACCCTACTTAGTAACGGCGAGGCCTTGAACAGAAGAGGGCATTACTAGGGGTATGGAATACTCCCTAGAAGAACGGGGTTTTGGGTCTTTGGAAACACTAAATTATGCATAATTTTAATGAGAATTTTTGTATTCTTTCTTCTGAAATTTTAATTCAATCTTTGATTTTGTTTTCAATACGCCAAGTACTAGTAATAAAAATAGAAAACCATTTGTAAATCGTTGTTTAGTAAACATTTTTAGCCACAAGTAAAAAATTACGTTTTTAAAATTTTGTTATTTTTCTTATATTGAAATTAAAAAATAACAGGTAATGTAAACAGAGCACACATTTAACATTATACTTAATCAAAATTCATTTGAATTACTTGAAGAAGAAAAAAATAAGAAAAGCTAATATTTCGCGTAAGGTAATGCTTTAAAGACACAGGACGCTCAAATACAACTGTAAAGTACAATTAAATACGGTCTCTTAAACTGTGAAGAAGGTTTAAAATAAACTTCGCCCTGCGGTCCATAGACCGTGATGAAAGTGTATATACCACAATGTGACATCTTTTAGGTTAATCGTTACTTATAATTTAAGTTTTCGAAGTATTGGGTATTTAAAAAAAATATATTTGCTTGAGACTTAGTGTTTCTATTATTAATTTAGAAATAAACGTTGTTGGTCATTTTGTACAAAAAAAAAGACTGGTTTGGTTTGGTGATATATTTCCATTACTTAGTTTTAGCAAAAACCTGCAAGATTTCTGTTTTGATTTATAGGTAACGAAATTCATATTAGTTTTGATTTTTAGTTTAGTTACATATATTTAAAGATAATATCTTTTTAAAAGAATAAATAAGATTTCAGGTAAGTCGCTTGAAAATAAAACTTTACAGACACAGATAAGTAAATTTCAGAGACGCATACTTAAATACTTAAACTAGTAGGTACGATATCATCCATAAATTGGGTGCAATCAGCAAAGTTGAAGCATTTTTTCTGAATATTACGACAGTATAATAAAAAAAAAACAATTGAACATCGGATTTTACCTATATTCATAAAAATCCATTTTCTATAACAAATGCAAACTACGAATATATGTTATAAGAATTTGTAATGGGAATTAACATTACAATTCTACAACCACTAAATACGTTCAAATGATGATAATACTTCTTTTACAAAGAAAATCAAAATGTTGACTTTAATTTAATCCGGAAATATTAAAAAATTAGGTTAATTAAAACAGCAATTTTATATTTGGGCATGCAGTTTAAGTTTGTTCGAGCTATTAATGGAACTTTTTTTAATTCATTTTAATTATAAATCAAGTTATGAATGACTTAGAACTTTTTTTATTAAAGGCTACAGCTCTTATTTAAAACTTGAGCCGAGAACATAAATACATTAATTAAAAATTCGACGAAAAAAAATTAAATCTTTATGGTACAATTTAGACATATTTGCAGAAAAATACATGTTCTTTGAACGCTTGAAGCGAAGCTTATAAAAAATTGTTAGTAACTTTGTAATATTGCTGCAAGTAATGTCTACAATGCCAATGTTGTCACATTTAACTAGCCGTTCTGTTATAACGTAAGTTTGGTTGCCTACCTTGCAGGTCGCGCTTAAATGTGTCCAATTACTTTTTTGGAGCAGTGTACATCAAAACGCAACGTATATCTAAAAAGCTGGAAATCGAATATGCTTAATAAATAAAAATGTTTTTAAATAATGTTCTCAACAATATATTGTTTTTAAAAAATCAATTATATTTGAACTAAGAGGAAGTATCTTTCTATATCGGAAAAAATCCTAAGGGACCAAGTTGACTACTTCAACTAATATGTATATAAAAAAGACAAAATTAACGAATATATAACGTAAATATAGTTTGCCTGGTGCAATGAGCTCGATCGATCGAGGAATCAATACTCAAAGTTTATGTCGACATATAAACTAGAAAATATCTTTTGTGCTGGCTCTTGTACTAAGTAAGGGCGTTACCAAAATATATAAGATACACACACTGCGACAAAAAATATATTTATTTATTAACAATACCATTACTTCAAAGCTGGTTTTATTTTGGCATAACAAACAAGCATATGCATAAAGTGTTAAAACAAAGTTAAACGTTAAAGTAAGGTTTGGTGTCACGTGCCACTTTGGCAACATGAAGATATACTAATAATGAACCTCTGAAAATAGCCACCCTGTATATTCGCAACGGTATCAAAACCACTACAGAATGTTCAAAGACCATATTTTAAAAACTGCATAATTTTAAATTCACGAAAATTAGCATTTGATGTTACATCAGCTATACACATTTGGAAAAATAGTAAAATTATTGTCAAGTTAACCACAAAAGAACAAAGCTTCTAGACAAGATACCGTTTCAGTAGAAATAAAAATTAATTAACTATGGAAATCTCAATATTTACGTGGCTTTTACGTTAAAGTTAGATACATACATTTATTAAAACTATGTATTTCATTGTGAATTGTTTTTTGTCATGTGTAACTATAAAGAAATAATTTTAAATGCAAAACATAAATTATAGAAATACGTTAATAAAATGCTAGATTTTTGACTAACTTTGCTTTATAGATTGCATTTACAAAACAGAAAGTATTATATCTAACACGACTCGGAGGATAGTTCTAATGATAACGTGTGTTTGGCCGACCTAGTGCAAACTTCTTCAAGTACAATGCAATTTGAATTACAAAGTGAAGATTTATGTGAATCGGAGGATTTAGAGAACACTATTACCGACAAAGAATTTTCATGCTCTAGAAGTACTTATGATCCCATCAAATATAAATCTAATATCTTCAATCAGCCATTTGGATCAAAACTTATCTCTAATTTTGACAACCTCTTTATTAAAAAATATTGTTATCGAGTCTAATACGTATGCAAATCAACGTGGAGGAGAGCTAAATTTGACTGTAAAAGAACTGAAGACGTTTCTAGGTATTATAATCCTAATGGGGTTTCACTGTCTGTCTAGTATTTGACTCTATTAGTCAAATGACAAATATGAACGAGTGTAATGACCTTAAAAAGATTTTTTTAAATTCTACGTTTTTTACATTTGAACAACAATAAAAATATGCCATCTCGCGATTCCCCGAATTTTGATAAATTACATATATAAAATAAGACCGCTTTTGGGTCATTTAGGAACAGTGTTTCTAAAATTGTTTGCACCATGAAGATATTTGTCTATTGACAAAAGTATGGTGGCTTCAAAAGTCGAAGTAGTATGAAGCAATACATGCATCTAAAACCTATCAAAAGAGGCTTCAAAATCTGGGTTTGTTGCTGCTCAGTTACAATTTATATGCTAACTTTTCAAGTGTACACGGGAAAATCTTCAGATGGACAACCTACTCTAAATTTAAGAGAACGGGTAGTGATAACATTATCCCAATTATTCGAGGGATTCTTTTATATTCTATTTTTTGATAATTTCTTCAGCAGCATACCGCTAATGAAAAATTTTTTTTGGAAAAGGACTATGTGAAAATTCTACCCAAAAAATTTTTTAAAAAAGAAAATGTATACTCTAAAGAAGAAATTGCACACAATGACATTAGCGTTTGTAAATGGAAAGACCATAAAAAAAAAGGTCACAATAGTTAGTAATATGCACAATCCTTCAGCTACAGCAACAGCTGAAAGAAAAAACAATCAAGGAGTTCGAGAAAAAGTTATTTGTCTGTCGTTGATTACAACGCTCACATGGGCGGAGTGGATACATTTGACCAAATGATGTCTTTCTACTGTATTGCTCAAAAGTCTAAGAGATAGTAGGTAAAATTATTTTATTATTTTATTGAATGTCTCCTGGTAAATTCCTACATCATATAAAAGGAAGATATGAAAAATAGTTTTTAAAAGCCAATGACTCATTTAGCATTTCGCTCAACGTTAGCCACAGAACTTATAGGTTGGTTAATTATTGAATATAACAGATTTGATGAAACTAACAAACGTGTATGTAATTTTTGCAGGTGTTTTTTGCAACAGAAAAAGATCAGGTTATGCTGCCGGAAGAAGTTTTGGAAGAAAACGCAATCGATCTGACGGACAACCTACGGTACAAAACACAACGCGTCAACGATCTCACATTCCTGAAATTGTGACATATAGGCGGTGTGCGTTTTGTAGCACAAAATCCAAAAAAAAACGTTCAAGTTTAATTTGTAGAAGGTGCAAAGTAGGGCTATACAAAAAATGTTCTGCTCCTTTTTATAGCAAATAATTTTTTGATTATAAGTAATTTTTAATTTAAAATAAATATTTCTAATAAGTTTGATTAGTAAGTAAAATTTGTAGTTAATTTTGAAGTGGTAATTTATTTTCCCACTGCTCACAAAGATTTAGCAGTCAACTAACAAGTCTTTGGGATAATAATTTACCACCCAAAATTTTGGGTTTTGAAAAAAAAAGTTGTTTTTTGGGTATTCTGTCTTCCAAAAACCAATATTGACTACACACAAAATTTTGTTACAAAAGAAAAGGTCCCAGTCTTTTGCCCTAGTTAAGAGGTAGAGAAAAGACATTTTTTTAATAACTTCAATTCTGTAAATTGATATAATAATAAAAAGCTAACGATAATAAAGTTTTTGTCGATAGATTTAAGCAAACATGTTTTAATTTTTAACTTGTATAATTATGTGTTGTTTCTTTTTTAAGATAATTATTGTTTTTTATTATGCGTTACGTGGTTGTTTGACGAACAGGTACTGAACTGCCCAATTATTAGTCGAAAGCGCTCTGCAGTATGTAATTAAATCTGTAATTTAATACAAACGTTAAAATTACCTATAATATATTTTAATTGCACACAGTCTTGAAAGTAATTTTTTAATTTCATTACTTTAATATAATAATGTCTTTACAGTTGCAATGCCTTCAAAACACACGTAAAGGTATTGTCAGCCGTGGAGAATGGTCTGAACAGGAGCTATTACCTGCAATGCAGACTGTACAGCAAGCAACGATGGGTGTGAAAGTTGTCGCAATTTTGGAATACCATATTTAACTTTACGTAAGCGTCTAAAGAATAATATGTCAGAAAGATTACAATTGGATCCATCATCTACTTTGGGATCAGCAAATGAAAATAAATTATACGTTGTATTGGCATTTGAATTAGTTGTAAAATTGAGTCTTCCCCATATGTTTAATGTCAAAAAACGTATGGCTGGATATCTATGGCTCAATTTCTTTTGGCGGCGAACAAAGAACTTGCCGTAAGAAAGACAAAAGGTATGCAATGCAGAAGGGTCACCGCAGAAAACAACAATAAAGACAACATAGAAAACAACTCCAGATAAACTTTTAGATAAAATTATTTCGGTGCCTATCACAGAAGCGGTGGCCTCCTTTTGCAAAAAAAGTAGGCAACTGTTAAAATGTTAAAAAGAAAAAGTTAAATGAAAAAGTGCTACGCGAGTTTAAAAAAGAAAGAAAAAATAAGACAGGAAAATAAAACTGAGTAAGATTACTACGAGACAAGAGCCAGTAAGGTCCAGAAAAGGCCTGTCCAGTTTTTCGGAATCAGAACTAGAGAGAGACAGTATCGTCTACGATGTGTTCGTTTTTCCTTAATATGAAAATCATTTATAAGCGCCCTAATAGCACGTTCTTCTTCTGCTTGTATCTCTGTTTTTTAGGTCGCTTCTTTCTTGAAGCCTATAAAGAAGTTACCAATTGTTGTCATGACTCGTTTGTTTGGTGAGTGGAATGTGTAATTCTTGACTATTGTGAACACACTCGGCATCATCTTTTATAAAAATTACAACATTGGCGACAATTTTACGTGCTTGGCTATGAAACACCTTGCCTTTTTTCTAAACGTTTTATGGGTTGTCAAATCCATGTTGTTAGTAATAACTCTATAATAATAATCGATCAGTTAGTTATTTTGGTTATAATTTTTTTATCATGTGTGCTTACCCTTTACTTGCAAAGTTGTCTTCAAAAATGCACTTTAGCCCTAATCAAAATTTATAAAACGTAAGCAAATAACACAAATTATACCTTATTCTACATGTGGTTCTACACAAAGACAACGAGTAAGACCGATCTATCACAAATAACATTCGAAATTTAAGTTCAACTTTTGAAAATAAGATCAAGTACATCTCATTAAAATTTTAAAGTCATATTGCAATTTGTAATATATAAGATACATATTATGTTAATATAAATTATGAGATATATTTATTACATCTAAAATGTATTGTTAATAATATATTATATATATAAATTAGTATTATAACTTTGTTCTTTTAATGAGCTTCAGATAATACATATAAGAGATAGGTGCGTTTACTGGGAGGTTGCGGAGAAAGTTACTAAAAGAACAAAATCAGATGATTGGATTAAGTGTGTGCGGTGCTGCAGGCGGCTACACGAAGAATGCACAAAATATTCAGATGAATGTGACGCCTGTGAAAAAATGTTATAATAGTTACTGATTAATTTTTGTGCTTTATTTTTTTATCATAATTTATAGTTAATTAGATTGTTTCTAAATTGTAAATTATTTTTTGAATTATAATAAAAAAGTAGCGATTTAAAAATGAGCTATGTTTTCTGGAATTACCCTATTTGGCAATAACCTAAAAACGGATACAAAACTAATACTGAATTAGACGTTACAAAAATGTATGTGTATTTTTAATTTTTTTATTAAATGATAAAAGAAATTTTATTACCAAAAGTAGCAATACAAAACCAAAAGTAGAGATCGTTGTAATTTACTTGCAAGCTTTTTATTTGCCTGGAACGTGTAATAATTATTGTTTTAAGTTGTCCGGCGTTCCGTTTAGTCTCCTCGCTACATTTCAATTCTTAAGTTCCAATTGAAATTATTTCAAAATGAGGTTGTTAAAATGACGACACGTTTCTCGAATATACAGCTGGTAGACTACATATATGTATCTCTGCGAGTAGGTAGTGCTTTTTACTATGGCTACTGCATTTTGATAGCTTTCAAACTTTCATTCAAAAACTTATTTGTATCTAGTAAAAGTTAAAGGTCGTCAATAGTAATAATAATATTCTGTTCTTATCAGTATTACAAAAATCTGTCTTCATTACTACAACTTACTTATATCTTATAGTAATTAGAATTTAATCGCTAATTTCTTTTTTATCACTAATAAATAATAAAACATAGCTTTTAGGTTGATTATAAAAATGGTATCATTAGAATTCGCTTGTCTTACATGTGTTATATTGGTAATTGTTATTAAAGTAGTATATAAGTTAAGTATTGGTCGAAACGGAAGTTCAACATGTCTGTTAGGGAAAACAGCGATTGTGACAGGTTCCAACAGCGGTAAGTAATTGCTTATAGTTTCAGACTAATTTACCACAAAATTTTCATTAGGAATAGGATTTTGTACAGCTCAAGACTTCGCAAAAAGAGGAGCCAAAGTAATTCTGGCATGTAGAAATAAAGATAGAGCGGAAAAAGCTAAACAGAAAATAATAGACAACACGGGAAACTTAGATGTTTATGTTGAACTAATTGATTTTACTTCTTTAACGTCAGTTAGAGATTTTGCAAGAAGAATAAAATCAAAAGAAAATAGATTAGATATTTTGGTTAACAATGCTGGTGTAATAACATTTGATGATATCACAACTGAAAATGGATTAAGCATGTCTATGCAAGCTAATTATTTTGGACCTTTTTTATTAACTATGCTTTTAATAGGTTGGCAACAATTTATAAAAACTGCACTTTCTAAAATTATTTATTTTAGATTTGCTCAAAAAAACCGAATCCAGTCGTATAGTAAACGTTTCTTCTTTAGTAGCACATTGTGCTCAATTAAATCCAAATAATTTAAATTATTTTTCCACATCGTTTATGTTCAACGTTATTTATTTAAATTACGCAAATTCAAAACTGTGTGTTCTATTATGGACAAACGAACTTGCAAAAAAGCTAAAAGGAACTGGTGTAACAGCAAACTCACTTCATCCGGGTGGAGTTCACACAGATATTCTAAGAAATACAAGCAGGTTTATGCGTCTTATCTATAAAGTAGCAAAGCTGGGTTTAAAAGTAAGTATGATGTATTCTAATACAACATATATTAAATTTTTAGCTTTCTAGTTATTTTACAAATATTTTTCCTTGGCTATTGTATTTTAGATTTTCTATTGCTATATTTATTACGATTCTTGCCTACGTATGTATGTTGTTATCTAAGCACTAAAATATTTTTTTTATTTTCTCATTATCAAACAAAAGTAAACATTAAACTTTCAGACTTTCACGTTTATAAAAAAAATTATAACCTGTCAAACATTCAAATCTGTTGCCAAAAAAACTTTTAAACGGGAGTGTACCTTCGAAACTTTATTCTATTAGGATATAGATTGGTAAAACCAAATTATATATTGTACTATTTCAATACCAACTGTTATTGGCGAGCAGTTTTTCAGTCACAACCTTTTTAAAATTGAAATAATAAAATTACTATAAGTTCGTGTAGACTGCAGTGCAATACCGAAGCATATCGTGCAAATCGCTTAAGAACGTTTAGACACAATTTATGCGGTGACGTCTAAATGTTTGTCTTTACAAAAGTTGCAGTGAACCATGAATAACGACTTAAAAATTGCTGTTTTTATAGTTTTATCTTACTTATTGTACACTTTTAGAATTTCTAAGCAAAGTATCTCCACAATAATTGTCTGTAAGGAATTGAGAGCACGATTGAAACACTACAAGGTACGAAGCTATTTTATTTTTATGGTTAACTAACAACTTACACACTTATGTAAGAGTTAAAATGTCTGTTAATAAATTTGTAAAGGGATTCTTGACAAACTAAGAACTGGATTCTAGCAAATCAGACAAGATTGGAGATTGGATGGATTGATAAGAATGGTAGGAATAAGTAGGTGACGGAACACATAGTTGAGGCGAGGCTTCTGAGCATATGTTGATATCAGTGGTGGATGTACAATACTAGTTTACGTAACAAGAGTCGAAAGTAAGAAATAGCAAAATAGAACGTTAATGCGACGCGAGGCCGCACGGCCAAGCGTTGCATGTGAGTGAGTTATGCTATGATTCTTTCGACGAGAGTAATGTACATTATTTTTTGTGTTACCCTTTATAAATTTACATTCTTTTTTGAAAAAATCAACAGAAATATAATGTTGGTACTACATTTATTACTAAATCTGTCAAATTTGACATTAACTTTAACATCGTTTTTCTTCAATTTTAACTGAATTTCAAGATTTTTAAAATGATTTTTCCACCTGTCGCATACTCGTTCTAATATATTAATTGACTTTGAACACTTAATTTTATGTGGATTCCTAGTTTTCATTTTGCCACCCTAGAGCTTTTTTCGTTCATTACGTAACTACACTAACAAACGAATATTGACGTTTGCGATGTTGGCAACACAAAAACATAGTTATTGTTGCTGCTAATCATGTTTCACCACTTCAATGACCATAATTAATTTACTTATCAAAAATAATCTAGAGTTTTCGCAAATACTTCGATAAACTTACGCTAACGCTAAAATCACGCGACTTATACGCTATTGACGATTAGCAGTTGGTTGCAAATGTAGAGTTCCCGCACATACGGTGTCTCGTTAACGCTAAAATGCTAAACAGACAGCTACATAACTTTACAAACGCTTTAAACAGTGTTCTAAATGTTTCTTCAGAGCTTGCAATGTCAATGTCAGTTATGTTTACAAATCAAAGGTTTGCTCATAACCTCACACACAAAGACCGTTTACGATATTTGGTCCACTATTTTGGTGAATTTAGCGTATACTGGTAATTATTTGCCGTATGATGTTTTGTGCGCTTGCGCAGTTGTAGAAAAATAGTGTTACTGTTTATCGGAAAGTCTGCGGAAACTCTTTAATCTTATTTATTAGGTGCATCATCCAATTCTTGTAATTTAGTTGCTATACTATGTTGACCAAGAGTGCAGCATTTGTCTTTTGGTATACGATGCAATTTTAAGTATAAGTAACAAATCTTCTTGTTGAATTTTCTCATTAAGTGTGGTCCTTTTTGGAGATACAAATAGTTTGCGTTTGCGAGTAGATGTCTTTTCAGTATTTTTTACTGTTGTTAACACTATTAACCTTTCCAGATCTACACTTTCGATGTGCATAAATTCAGCTTCATGCGAAACGTTCACTTTTAATTCCACAACGCTTGTAGTTTCAATATCGTTATCATCTAAATCCTAAAACCAATAATTAACAATGCATTAACTTTATACTATTACAAGCGCCGTCTACAACAAAAAAAAATTTAATAATTTCCAGTTAATTTGAGCGGCAGTAGCATTGTGTAGATATTTAAATTTCAGAACTATGTCAAACGCCTGACTAAAGTCTATAAAGAGGAGATATAAATCAACAATAAATTCATTACTTTTGTTTAAAATCTGTCTTAATAAGAACTAGCGGACCCGACAGACATCGTACTGTCAAAAAGATTTTTAATATTGCAATTTTTTGTTCCTACGTATTTTATAGTCGGGGCAAAAAATTCTCCTGAACAGAACCGTCACCCTGGTGATAGGACGTTGTGAATAAAAAATAATAAATAAAACATATTATATAAGGATTTAAAAGTAATCGCTTTATTGTTAATCACGTGAATCATAATTATTAACAAAAAATATTTTTATTATCATTGTAGTGCTTTATGATATACGATGTTTTTTGTTTGATTACCTGGCGCATAGACAAACAAATCTGATGGTTTTGAATATTGTGGGGTGGCAATCCTGGCAAGTCTAGCGAGTTTAAAAATTCCGGTGGATAGTTGACTACATCGTCGCAAATTATCTATTTGTTGACCTCTGTTGTTCGCTCGACGATTCTGCATTGCCAACCGAGCTGTTTCACAGGCTGCTTCACTTTGCTCTCGTGATTGAGAAGCACGAAGTCGAGCCATACTATCGCGGCGTTGTTCACGTGCAATTTATTGTTCTTCTTCAGTCCTTTCATTTGCAGTATTTCGTATTCTTCTTGCATCACGGCTTTGTCGGGAAAGATTCGATCTTCTTGGTTGCGGCATTATTAATTAAACTTCACTTCACCTAAAAACTTAAATTTTCAACCATACCGAGTTTTATAGTTCACTTCACTGTTTATCCGAATGGGCAATTGGGCAATAATGTTAATTATTTATTTAATAGAAATAGTTTTATTATTGATTTCTTACAAATATCAAATTGTCATCCATACGTCATTACATAGCTGTCATTATACGTTAATTTTGTTATTCCAAGTCTGATTCTTTTTTGTTATACCACGTTTTATAGTGACTGACGTTACATGTCAAGTCACACGGGAATGCTGTCGAACGGGATAAAAAGTATCCTATGTCCTTCTCCTGGCTCTAAACTACCTCCCTGCCAATTTTCAGCTAAATCGGTTTAGCCGTTCTTGAGTTATAAGTGAAGTAACTAACACGACTTTCTTTTATATATATAGATATGTGATCTAGCCCGATTTGGTTTTTCATTATCGGGATTAACGTTTTTGCTATTGTTGTGCTGAGTACTTTATATACCGCATTTAATAAAGCTATTACCCAAAAATATTTACATTCTTTTTGTCCCACTGTTTGTGTAGAGAACATGTTATTGTCACGTTTTACTCATTTGGCATTTTCTCTTTCTTCCCGATGTTTTTTATCAAACTACACAGTTTTTTTCCAGTTCTTTTTTTCCTTATTTTAGCATCTTTGCTACTATGCAATCTTTCCCTAGAGATTTGTTATTTTTTAAATTCCTTATTATCTCTATTATTTCTTCTTGTGTTGGTAAATTCTCCACCCTCTCTTTCTGTTGTTACAGTCTTTGTTTCTTTAGCACCTCAGTTATGTCTTGTTTATTTGTGTTTAACAATTTTTCAAAGTACTCTTTATATCTTTTCACATCCTTTTGCGTGTTTCTTACATGTTAGCCTTCAATCTTATTTCCTTACAACTTTCGCAATTTTTTTCACTTAAGTTATCCATCATTTTTATTCTTGCTGCATTTTGCTTCTGTATTGCTTCCTTGCATTCTTCGTCATACCACTTTTTTTTGGATTATTGGTATTTACTCTTGGTTAAATTTTCATGGCTGTCTTTATAGTTGATCTTTTTATTTGATACCACTGATCTTCTACATTTCTATATTTCCATTCTGCTAATTTTCCGTTTATACCTCTTATGTATCTCCTGGTTGTTTGCTTATTCTGTATTAATTCGTTTATGTTAAATTTGCACTTTACTATTCCCCGTTCCTCATTCTGTGCCTTTATTTTCTGATTATACTTCACCCGTACTAAAAAATGGTCCGTAGCGCACTCCGCTTTTTCTTGCATATCTTGTATGTCTGACCCATGGTTTGCTTCCATCGTAACATGGTCAATCTGATTCCTTGTTATTCCATCCGGTGACATCCATGTTTCTTTATGATTGTTTGTGTGCATGAATCTTGTACTGCTTACAATCAAATCATTACTAACTGGCCAGGTTCATTAAACGTTGTCCGTTATTATTGCTCTCTTCGTGCAAGCTGTTTTCCTATAATTGTTTTATACTGGTTATCCTTTCCCACTTTTGCATTAAAGTCTCTTAATATTATTTTCACACCGTGTCTTAAGGTTTTATCTAGTATTTCTTGTGCCTGTGCCTAAAATAACTTTTTTTTCTCATCCCCTTTATCGTTCGTCGGAGCTTGTACGCTTCAAATGCAAATTAAAGAATGGTGCCTTTTTTCTTAGTTACCGCCAGTCTTTTATTTACCGGATTAAATGTTAGTATTATTTGTTTACGTTCACGATTTGTAATAATTTTCATTTGCTTCTTACCTTATCTTATCATTTATTTTTGACAGTTGTTTCACTTCATTAGCCTCTAATTCTTCTAGCGTATACTCCTTTCCGTCTATTAAATGATTGTTATATCCCAAATGTGCCTTTTTTCAGTCTTCTCTTACTTGTTTCATATATTGACTCAATTTTTTTGCGTTGTTTTCTGACTATTTTGAAGTAGTCTTCTGCAATCTATATGTCTGTGCCTTTAAGTTTTTTTGTAGCTCTCAACACCGCCATTTTTTCATTCCATCCTGTCATTTCTACCAGTATTGATCTATATTTCTGTACCATGCCTTTTCTTAACTTTGTTATTTCTCTTCCTTCTAGTTTAACCTTGTTTGCACATTAAATTTTTTTCTCAATTCTTCTTTATCTTCTTCTTGCGTCTCCTCCATCCCATAAATCACAAAATTTTTTTTCTTATCTTTTTCTCTAATGTTTCTATTCCTGGTTCTTGTTCCCTCATCTGCCGTTTGAGTGACTGGTTTTCTTAGTGCAACGATCTATTCTCTTGTCGTAATTGTATTGTGATCTCTGCATTTTTATCTATTTTTGCTTTCACAGCCGATAACTTCCCCTCTATTTTTTTACTTTTTGCAAAACTTAAATTCGCCTTGTCTATTGTTTACGCTTCATACGCGACCGTGGCTGTATTTATTGCTTCGATCCGCTCGAGGACGGTCATTTCTTATCTTTATGCATGTTTTAAATTTACTTTCTTTCTGTTAATTCTACTCTTACCTTAGTTTCTGTTAGCATACCATATTAAGTATATCACCTTTGTATTACCTAACCACTCACCACCCCACAATTGTTTTGCTTTAAATCACTCGTATTGATAGAAATATAGACTCTTGTTAAATAATATTACGTTAGTATCAACAGTCGCAGTCAGTTTTATAAGTGATCTACATAGGTACCTTTTTAACTGTTAACGAACGTAAATTTTAATCCAATACTATAAAATAATGGGTAAAATAATAATAAAAAACACTAAAAAAAATAGTCCACTAGCTTATTATAATTTTGAATTTGCGGCTATTGAACCTCAGGACCGTATCTGTGATGGAGGTGTTTTTAGCAGCGCTTGCTGTATTAACTACTTTTTACCTACATAATTTTTTACGACAAAGTAATGTTTCACAAAACGTATCTCCTAGAAAAACATTGGACTATGTGGAGAATGGAAAAATAATAAGGAAGTTGGTCTCATTAATAAGTTAAAATAAAACCTTTTCCAGATCTTCTTGTAGCTTTTATTTTTCCACGTTCTCTTCGGAATGGTGACAGCAAAAAAGTTATTCTTGTTTTTACTGTTTCTATGTCGGTTTTAATTTTTATTGCGGCTTGAAATGGTAATTTTTATTACAACAATCTTATTTTTTTCATAATTATGTATTAAATTTAATACTTGCTTGTGAACTCTGTCATTCATGTTATCATTAAATTATATATACACTCAAAAAAATTTAATGCCCGCAATGCAAACTGCGAATTGTGAATAAACCTGTTCAAACTGAACCTGTTGCCATAATCGCTGCAATTTGTACCGTTTGCGAACGTTTTGTGCGGTATTACGCTGCGGTTTGGACGCACCTTATGAATCAAACCTTTATTAATTACTTTTTCCAGTGGCGGCTGGTGAGTAATGCTGCAGGAGAGTAATTTCAACATTAAAACTTTAAAAACGCTATCTTAACAAAAAAATTGTATTTAACGTTAATTTATTATCTTTGTAATAAGCAAAATGATTATTATTGTTTATAATACTTTTATTATAAACTAACATAATTTTTAGTACTTTTGTAAAGGCTAATGGACTAAATGACTAAACGGAAAAGCTACCACTAACTTTTTCCAATTATTTGTTATAATACATTGCTTGAATGCTACCACAAAAACGTGTAGAACAAGTAAACAGATTGTTTTTAATTGATTATTGTTTTTCTGTATGTTTGTAATATTAATCCATTTTATTGATTTTAGACTCCAGAAGAAGGTGCTCAAACTACTATATACGTTGCAGTATCAAAAGAACTGGAAAATGTTTCAGGGCAGTATTTTGACAATTGTAAAATTTCGAAACCTCCAAAATTAGCACTGGATGCAGCTTTAGCAAAAAAAGTTTGGGAAACTACAGAAGATCTAGTTAAACTAACTCCAGAAGAAAGATTGCTGTAAATAACATTTTTTATGGTCGTAATCACGAAGTGTCTTATGATTCGTACATGGCCAAAGAGAAAATTAAAATAATGCAACATACTTAATTCCCTTATTTTTGGGCACTTAAAAAAAGACAGCTAATCTTCAGAAAGTCAGTAACGCGAATCCCTACAACGTAGGTTATTTACGCCAGCGTACGCTGATAACGTAAAAAACGTTCTGTCAGTTTAATTCGTCTTCAATTAAATTAACTGTTAATCCAACTTTAAGTCAAATGATCGTAATATTATGAGTTATAATTATTCATAACTATAACAAATACATTTTAAACATTTAATTATTTTTTAATTTTATTTGGTAATACAAATACGTAGTACATTTCAAACCTAGCTTTAGACTTAAAAAGTACACAGAACAGGACCGCGGTACATTAATTTTTGATCATCATGGTCTTTGATTGAGTCAAATCACATAATTATAGTCGATAAAATACCTGTGAATATTGCAATATTTTTAATTATTGTTTTAAAATACCTTTTCAGTAATATTAAATAAAATCCTTTTTTTTCCAATAATTGGCGTTTGTTAAGTTTTAAGTTTACATATGCAATTACCTAAAAGGATATACAAATCATTATAACTATTAAGTAACGATTTACTACCTCTTTATGAAATATATCTTATTTCATCTTACAACTTTGTTTCTAGGTCAGAAAACTGTTCTTGCTACATAACTTCACAGCTGCAAAAATCTCAATATTTTATAATAATACATGTATTATTCATTAAGTGGGTTCTAGTCAAAAAACATACGTTCCAAAAACCTTACGTTGCGTACCGATGAGTCATAGACACCTTTCGTGATTACGATTATATTTAAAATGTTTATGTTTACTGTTGTATTTTTTGTTTTTCTACATAAAGTTTAGATTTTGCTATTAAAAAATCTTTGTTTTGTTACTTGTGAGAATTGTCGAGTTTGTAACCGTCTTCGACATCCAATATGTCAAACGTATTACTACAATGAGGCAGTTAATGGGATCTCGCTTATAGAGCTTGTTAATGCACGTGTGCTGACATCACCTGATTTAATTACTTAACTTCAAATCTGAAGGATTAGAAGTCTAGTCTACCTCTTATTTCAGATATTGTTGAGAACTAATTATTCGTATTTGTGGTACTACTAGGGTATGCTTGTGTAATTTTTTCAGCTTTTAAAATTGTAGTTACATCTCTCTAGTACTAAAAGAAAAGATTTAAACCGTAAGTAACCCTATTGTGTGCATTTCATTTGTAGTACACTGTGTTAACTTAACTAAAGAGTCTAGTATATTCTTACTTAATTTACTTTTTAATTACTATTACTGTGATATTGTATTTAAAATGTCGCTGACCTTATACTTTACAGTCGTCGATTTCAAAACAAATATTCTTTTTGTTATTTTATTCGCGTCCTACTTGTATTTCTGCAGTTGTGTATATGTGTGAACGAGCAGCTGTAAGTACCCGCGTTCTGGCGCCTTTTTAATAGGTTATAATCTGCACATTAAAAGTAAGCTGGTTTGTACTTATTGTTTTACTCACGCTACTTTTTGATATTCATCACCATCAATGTCTTTTACAATTCCAGGAAATAATTTCTTATCATAAAGGACGATCATGTGTGATCCTACGGTGATGTCTATAGTTTCAGCTCTATTAAAAATTTCCAACACACAATGTTTTGATTGTTGTTTCTCACCGTCTCTGTAATGGTATCAACTGAATGATATTTAGAATCTTTCAAATTTTTCTACTTTTGTCTAAATTGGTTCTGAAAAAAAATTTGGAATTTTTAGAATTGCAGTTTACAACACTATGTTTAATTATTTTCGGTTCTTCATTAGTACTTTGTATATTCTCTATAGGATTTTGTTCATTATAATCGAAAATTTCTTCTTCAAAGTGGAAATTGGTACTTAAATTATCAGTGTTTGTTAAGACATCCATGCTTACATTTTCGATAGAGTCATAAACTACTCCATCAATTTCTATTGGCATGTTTGCTATATCTACATTTGCAGCACCGGATACGTTGTTTGATTTGTCACCATTTAACTGCCTGTCTTCTAAAATTTTTTGTTGGCTTTTGTTTTTACATATATTCCAGATATGGAATAAAGAACTAGTACGTTGTTTTACTTGTTGTTCTCCAAAGTTGGTAAACTGTTTTACTATATTTACATCTAAATGGTTCTCTATTACCTTTAGAGCAGATCTATAATTTTCAACTACTATGCTCACATTTCTATTATCTTGCCAATTTAACTGTTTTTGTTTTGTTGCTGAAGTTGTTGCCGTCTTGTTGATATGCATTTTGCGTACTCAACAGCATCAGGACTAAAAGGGTACAGTCCACAAACTCTAAATCACGCCTTAACAGTTTCAGTGAGAATGGCATCTGCAAACGCACTCAAAACAATGGAGCAAATTTGCTTTTCTAATTGCTTTATTTGTTTTTTGTTCGTGTGTTTATACGGATTCTTTGCAATAAACCTTTAGCAATTTAAAAACGGCAACATAGCATGGTTGAAGAATGTGTGTTGCATTAGGTAGTAAGCAGTATAGTATGAGCTTTTTTTATACAAAACTGGAATAGCTGTATATTAATGTGTGCTTTGTGGCCATCCAGAAAAAGCAAAACTGGCAATTGAATTTCGTGTTCTACTATCCAAGGGTAAAATATACAAGCAATAAATTCAAAAAACGTAGAACTGACCATTCACCCACTGTCGGAACGACCAATGGCCCAATCTTCAGCAGGTGAGTTTGCAATATCTTTTGGAATACACTTATAGAGGGTTTTTTGGCCCCAAGAAGTTTTTTTTGACTAGATACTGTCTCAGTGTAGTGAATCAGTCCTTCATACTTTCTTCCATTACTGAAGCCCAGGCGAGTAATATTTGAGTGACGACGAAGAAATAAGAGCAACCAATTTTTACCAGGTCTGTCATCTGTAAAAATATATTCTCCAGTTTCTTTCATCACTCTCTGCGCGGAATTTCTCAGTTTATCATGGTGCATAAGAAACCATAATAATGCCTTGCACAGTATCCATTTTTCCAACTTGTTTTCTTCTTCATAACACAATACAACGTTTGCTCCCATTCTTCGTACTTACGAAACTTTTCTAGTTAATTTGTTAAATAGTGTGCTTTTTGGGATGACAAAGGTTCGGCTTGCTTTAGAAAGAGTTACAGTTTTAACCCTTATCATTTCCAAGGCTTGCAGGAGCGTTTCTTCCGCATATCAAAATGTAACGTATGGTTTATGTTCAGAGTTTTTAATTTTTTTCTGTAAACAAAGTTTCATGAAAACTATTGTCAAATATTAATATTTATTGTTTATTTATTGGGTTGCTAACAATCGACTAAATGCAATAAATAAACAATGCGCAAAACCTCATTCATTTCCTGGATAGAAATGTGTTTGGGATTTTTTAGATTAAGCAAACGATTATGAGCCTTAATATTGAACGTCTTATAGGATAGAACATTTTAATCCCCAAATAAGCTAAATAGCCAGTGAATGAACAAGTAGTTTATTTACTGGGTTTAACAGGTACAAAGAAAGTACCAGTGAATGAACAGAGTATTATTAAAAACTTCTAAAATGCTCTATTGATAATAATGGCATGCACATTTTTAAAGCTATAAGAATTAGTCTCTTAATAAGATGTATATTCAACTAACATAAAGGTTTACTAGCACAGCGTCTTATACACCAAGGTGATCACTTTAGTTTAGTTTTTAAGTAGTTAGCAGAAGTACCGGCACCGGTCATGTTCGTAACTGATACTAGCGACGACATACGTATCAAAGCATAAATTGCGTATCTGAAGACGCCAAATAAACGAACTGAAACGTTTGCTAAGTTTTTGTCAGCTTCGAGAGCGTTCACAAATTTTTTATTTACTTCCAGAACGTTTGGGAAGAATGTAGAAAATTCTCGGAATAGATAACAGAAATATATAAACACGATTTAAAGAGAGCATAGATCAATTATTCGAAGTCGGAAGTGTTTAGAAGATGTTTAAATAAATAAGTGATTTACGTGTGTGTTCTGGATAAATATAACGGAGCATAAACGTAAGTGCCTTCAATGTAAACAAGCGTCAATTTTAGATAAACAAAAGTTATCGGCGGACATTATTTTTAGAGTGATTGGAATATATAAATTAGTGTAAGTGCTTTTCTTAAGTATCGTTAGATTTAATTAGTTTGTGTAGTCATAAACGTGTAAATATTTCGTTATAAATAAAATAGTTATAAAATTTGCTACATTGGTGACAGGTGTGCGGTATTGAAACCCGTGGAAACCGTGTAAATAAACAACTGCTTAGTAAGCGATTCGCGTGTTTGTTTATAGCGTGTAATTCTCCTGTTTTATTAAACTTTTTATTCGTGTTTAAATTTATGCGGTTGCAAACGGTTAAATGGAATCAAAGTTATTTGAATTTCTTGAATTAATAAAAAATAGTCAAGAATCGATTAATACAAATATCCAAAAAAAATTGTTTAAAATTTTAGACGATTGAAAAAGAAATACAAACGAGCATAGAAAATCAAATCAAAATTGTTCAAGAGGTAACCCAAGCAGATATGTTAAATTAACCCTTCGGTACACGCGCTTTTAAAAGTCACACGAGCACACGCGTACGCGGTCGAAACTTCCGCATAAAAACTAGTTGTTCAAAGATCCATTTTTCGGCGTTTATTTTAATTTTAAACATTTATAATTTATGTTCTAAATACAAACACAAACAAGTATGAATAATATAACAAAATAATAATAAAATACAATCACTATCCTAAAAAATCACAAAATAAAGATTTAAAAAAATGTCGAGACAAAGATTAAAAATACACAAATCAAAATATTGTTGGTATCAACCAAAAACAATGTACTTTATCTTTCAGTTGTCATATTCTTCCTCTACATCTTCAACAAAACAATTTGGACATAATTTTTTAGTATGCACATTGCACAAAAACCTATCACATGTAGCACATTGCGACTTTGTACTACGATTCTTTTTACGGTCGCAAAAATTACATCGTCTTACTGTATTATTTAACACTTTTGTTTCATGTAGCGTTTGACTCAATATTTCACAAATGCGTTGTCTTTTTGCTTTTGGTAAGTTCCGCGTAGTTCTTCGAGATAGGTGTTCTTTCACTAGCTGTTTCGATAACGCTAATATAAAAACTTTTTGTTTTAATTGTGGAGCGTTTGTGTTTTCTTTAAAAATAATAAAACTGTTTATTCCGGTAACATCTAAACATGCATAAAAAATTGTCAATGGCCAGCGGTAACTAATATGTGCTACGGAGTAGTTGGCTTTCATCTGATCTACCACATCCACTCCGCATTTCATTTGATTGTAGAAATGAATTATCTTCGACAACTTCTTTGTGGATTCATGATCTACATTATCATCGAAGTGCATAGTTGATGCACAAAGAACTATTTTATTCTTCTTTGATTTGTATGACAATAATGTCATCTTGTCTGAAAAACCAAACATTGACGAATACTGTTGTCTTGGTTTCGTTTCTACAAACAGTGGCGGTATTTCTTTTTTGTTTTTTCTACAGGTTCCTACAGCTGACAATTGTTTTTTTAATAAGTCCTCTAAAAGTGGAATCGACGTAAACCAATCATCAAAAGTAATGTTTTTGCCAGACCCCCATATAGGTTTTGATAGACGCATCACTATATGATATGGTTTGTTGCTAAATACCTTCTTTCTGCTTTCCGGCGTATATTTCCATGTTGAAAGTATAATAAGACTTGGCATCAACTAATGAAAATATTTTCAGGTCGTATTTAGCCGGTTTTGATGGGATATACTGACTGAAGGAACACCTGCCTCTAAACGGTTGCAACATCTCGTATATGGTTGCATATTCGCTTATCCTATAATTTTTCATACATTTTTCAACAATTCCATCAAAGAAATTACGAGCTGGTGCCAGTTTGTCGTATTGTTTTCTTTCTTCTCTAGTATTGATATTAGCTCTTAAAAGAAATAAAAATATGTTTAAACCCATTGTGAATGGAAACAAATCTATACCGGTACCGTCATTTGTCCATAGTTGTTTTATGTTTGTATGTCGTAAGCGCATGATTCCAGACAAATATAAAAGTCCCAAAAGCGTTTTTAGTTCAACTGAGTCGATGTTTCTCGCGTCTCTATCTCTTGAAAAATTGATTTTAATTTTTTGAATGTAAATATTTGTGCAGTGTACAATTTCTGTAAGAATTTCATCCGTAAAAAATAGTTGCCACACTTCACTTTCAGAATCTAAACCTTTGGAATGCATTGCTGGTCCTGAAGCATCGCGAACTAAATTTTGCGTTCTTGTTTTTTTAGCAGTACAATTTGGTACAAATTGCCAAATTGTTGATCGGTCTTTTCCCAAACAGCAAGGAACTTTAGACGATTTAACTCTTTGTTCATAATCGTGTATTTGATCATTTTCCGTTATTTCATCTGAACAATCGTCAGTATCGCTAAAACACACCAATCTGAATTATCTTCTTCATTAATGTGTTCTTCGGATTCTAATTCGTGACTCGCTTGTAGTGCCATTTGCACTATTAATCGATTTCTAGACCACGACATAACGTAAATATAAACAAAATTACTAATAACACAATGCGAAATACGACGACTTAAGACGAACGTAAGCACACGCGCTAGCTGTGGAAACAACCGCGCCTGATTAAATGCAACCCAATAATGTCTAGTGAACGAAATTATTCACCCCATCACTATAAAAAGACCAATACAGCTGTGTTGGAAGAATACCTAAACGTAACGAGCAAATAATAAA
The DNA here is from genome assembly GCA_035610365.1 of Aquatica leii. Taxonomy (NCBI): domain Eukaryota; kingdom Metazoa; phylum Arthropoda; class Insecta; order Coleoptera; family Lampyridae; genus Aquatica; species Aquatica leii. Next base: position 204,865,341 of record CM069432.1, on the reverse strand, counting down.
CGATTGCAAAAGATATAACTAATTAAGCAAAAGTGCGGAGTATCCCACCATGTACACGTTTGCTCGAGGGTTTAAAAAAAATTTGCAAATCGATGAATGACAAAATAGAAGCAGTCGGAGATAGAATGAAACTGCTTGAAGAAAGAATAAACCAAATGATTTACCTTGGTGAAGAAAGCGTCACGAGAGAAAATTTAACAATGAACAATAAACTTAAAAGTTTAAAAATGTACCTCCAAATTTTGATAGTGAAGTTCTATAGTCAACCTACTACAAGCAGTTTGAAGCCGCAGCTACAGTTAATGGTTGGAGCAACAAATAGAAAACAACGTCTTTAGTAGTGTCCTTACGTGGAGAAGCCTTTGGTATCTTGCAAACTATTCTTGATACCTACAAGATAATTACAAACTTTTAATTTCATGTTTAGAAATGAGATATGGAGATGCTCATCTTTAACAAGTGTGCCAAGCTCAAATTAGTCAAAGTCAAGAAAGCTGTCGAAAGTCTTTAAGAGTTTGAGGCTGACATCGTCAGATTAACACTGCTTGCGTATCCTACAACACCATATACCTTCTTGAAACAGTTGGCTTTTCAAACCTTTGTAGACGACATCCGAGACAGTAAAACACAGCAAACTCTTTGATTAGGTCGACCGAAGGCGTTGGATAACGTTTTAACACATGGTTTGGAGTTTGAAGCAGCAAACAGGCGTCGCGGCAAAGCAACCTTAAGCTCCGTTGTGCTGCAGAAATACCCGCGCAAACACAAGAATTCATTGAAGAAATAGTGTGTAGAACTTTAGTACGAGTGAAAAACACGATGCCAGTAAGGATCTTAAATGTCAACTCAGATACAGTAATGTTGAAAAAGAAGACTGTGGTAGGACAATGCACGCCAGTATTTCAGATTGTAAGATGCGTAAATTCTAACAAAGATACGTCGCCGAAGAAGTGCTCACAACATCTATTGGACATTTTTACTTCTAAATTCCAAAACCTCAACTAAGACCAGCTGGCTAAAGTTAAAGTGTTGATCCAGCAGCATCAAAATGTATTCGCGCTGGACAGTGGTTCCAAAGGAAGAACTAACTTAGTAAAGCATAAAATTAATACCAGAGACAATCGGCCGATACAGCATCATCCACGCCAACTTCTTTTGGCGAAAAAAGAAGAAACCGAACAAATAAAGACAGGAACCGGCGGTCATAAAAGTTTTAAAACTACGTCGTGACGGACGTTTCGTTTTCTATCTGGTCACCAAAACCGTTATACGAAAATCTGTGGCGAACATTATAGAATCTGGGATAGAACAGCCTTAAGAAGTTGGCAGTGAAACGTTCACGAAGTTTTTGTGAGTTTAAAGGTTTACTAGCACAGCGTCTTATACACCAAGGTGATGACTTCAGTTTAGTTTCAAAGTCATATTCGTAACTGATACTAGCGACAACATACGTATCAAAGAATAAATTGCGCATGTGTAGACGGCAAATAAACAAATTGAAACGTTTGCAAAGTTTTTGTCAGCTTCGAGAGCGTTTACAAATTTTTTATCCACTTCCAGAACGTTTGTGGAGGATGTAGAAAATTATCGGGATAGATAACAGAAATATTTAAAAACGATGCAAAAAGAGCATAGGTCAGTTATTCGAAGTCGGAGGTGTTAAGAAGATGTTTAAATAAATAAGTGATTAACGCGTGTGTTTGAGATAAATATAACGGAGTATAAACGTACGTGTCTTTAATGTAAACAAGTATCAGTTTTAGATAACCAGAAGTTATCCGTAGAAATTATTTTTCGAGTGATTGTAATATATAAATTAGTATAAGTGTTTTTCTTAAATATCGTTAGATTTAATTAGTTCGTGTAGTTATAAACGTGTAAATATTTCGTTATAAATAAATTAATTATAAAATTCCTTACAGAACGTTGTGCTTAATATTTTTACTTTTGTACACGTTTGTTCATTTATTGGCTACGTGTATTCATTGGTGCTGTTACTTTAGGTTTTTCTTGAAGAACCAAATACGTAATTTAATTTTTTTATAATAAGTATAGTTTTAGGTATATTAGTAAATAGAAAAGGAAGTTATTAGACTTCCAATGTTCAAAAGAATTGAATTGAAACATTGAAAATTGTAACAGTGTTCATAAACAATTGTAAATCTTTTCTTGTATATAATAACATTAAACAATTATAAGCGACTTTGGTTTGAACACTCAGACTTTAGGCTTGGAATGACATTCACCACTCCGAAGATGCAAGCTGCATTGTCTTGGAAAATGTCTCAATATGTTTGGTTTCACAAACGACAATACGGCAAAGCTCAAGTTCTACTTCTTTAGTTCTCAAGGAAAGATTAGGACCAAGTCTACAAAGTCTGTGTGTTCAACTACGACGTGGTCTAAACCGAAAGTCGCTTATAATCGTAGCAAAAAAAACGCAAAAGCTAAAGATTATTTAAAAAGAAACACTTAAACATATTTTGGAAAAGTTTCTAAATGTGATTACTACATAATTAGTAAAAATGTAAATTATTATATCTATAAAAAACAAGTTGTTTATACAATCGTATTGAAAATGTATTAAAATAATTTCACGTATCTTGTTTATATAATAATAAACTAAAATTTAAAAAAAAACAGTGTTGTTAGAAAAATGATTTGCAGTTTAAGCAGACGTGTATTCGTTATCGCCGTTTCGAGTACAGTGCTTTTCACTATATAAAGTATAAAATCTTGTGGTGTGTACATTATCAAAATCAACCAATATTGATCAATAAGAATAGTACTATGTTTTTTATCATTATCACTAAAATGTAGGTCAAAATATTATTAGTACGATTATAAACAACTAAAAAAAGCATTGACACAATTTCTGTAAAATCTTGCCTTTTCGACCGTGGTTGCACTACAGTAACGTACGATCATACGTTTCAGTTTCTTAACGACACTTTTTTAATGTGTGATTGTTTATTATTACAACCGGGAAGTGCTCTTGAAAAGTAATACATTAGCGATGATAGTGTATTCTGAGATAATTTGTAAACAGATTTGTTCAAAACATCTATTTGCCTAAATTGCTACTTGTATCTTTTTCAAACATGTAGCATATTTAGTAGATAAGATAAGCACGTGTGTCATAAATTTGTTTGGACAAACAACAAGTTTATGTTACAAAAAAACTTGTTATTAAAAATCATAATACCCGAATTATTCATTTATATGTAATTTGTTTTTAAATGTCACACCGTTGGATTTCAAATTGCCACCTCTTCATAAGTAATCTTTTTTGGAGATAAAAGTTAACTAATGCAATTTTAATTTGGTATCGTTTAACACTCCTTTTACAATGCGGTTTACCATGATTATCAAACGTGTGATTTTTAATATATATTATTTCGATAAGTATTTTAACCAACAATAATGTTGGTACTACATTAGCTACACGAAAAATGATTGACGTTCTCAATTGTGCGTGAGACGAGTTCTAGTATAAGTTAATTTAGGTGTTTATATTTTATATTTAGAACATAATCTGTAAATTAGTTTTTATCGCTACATGATAAAAATGTGTCATAGTAATGATAAATGTATATATATATATATATATATATACGGAACAATTCAATTCCTTATATAGATTAGTACAAGTGTACTAGTAGGTAGCAAAATTATTTAAATTTTTAGCTTTATTGTAAAAATGATATTCGTTTGTTTTACATGTTTTATATTGTTGTTGATTGTTATTAAAGTAGTAACCAAGTTATCTATTGGTCGAAACGGAAGTTCTACGTGCTTGTTAGGAAAAACCGCAATTGTTACAGGTTCAAACAGCGGTAAGTAATTACTCATATTATAGTAATAAATTACAAAGTTTTTATTAGGAATAGGATTTTGCACAGCTCAAGATTTTGCAAGAAGAGGAGCCAAAGTAATTTTAGCATGTAGAAATATAGAGAGAGCGGAAAAAGCTAAACGAAAAATTATAGATAACACAGGAAACTTAGATGTTTTTGTTGAACTAGTAGACCTGGCTTCTTTAACATCAATAAGAGATTTTGCAAAAAGAATAAATTCACAAGAAAATAGATTGGATATTCTGGTTAACAATGCTGGTATAATAACGTTTGGAGATATAACAACTGAAGATGGATTAAGCATGTCTATGCAAGTTAATTACTTAGGGCCTTTTTTATTAACTGTGCTTTTAATAGGTTGGTACTAATTTTTAATAACTGCACTTTCTAAAATTATTGATTTTAGATCTACTAAAAAAAACTAAAACCAGCCGTATAGTAAACGTTTCTTCTTTGACCGCACATTATGCTCGATTAAATCCAAATAATTTAAATTATTTTTCTACATCGCTGTTGTCCAACTTTTTTTATTTCAACTACTCAAACTCAAAATTGTGTATCGTATTATGGACAAACGAACTTGCAAGGAGATTAAACGGAACTGGTGTAACAGCAAACTCACTTCATCCAGGTGTAATACACACAGAAATTCTGAAAAATACAAGCATGTTTATGCATACACTCTTTAAGATTGCTAACCTCTATTTAAAAGTAAGTTTGGTGGTTTTCCAATAAAACATATGTTTAATTTTAAGTCTTTTAGTTGTCTCGCTTTTGTTTTTTCTTTAGATAAACAATTCTGTTTTAGGTTTTCTATTTTTTAATTTGCTTTTTTATTATCATACAAAAGTAAGCATCAAATTTTAAACTTGTTTTTGTAGTGTATCAATTTCTAAAGTTACTACTGTAACTAACTTAAAACTTAACTTATTTTAACTATTTACATTTACATTATCATACGATCATTATAAATGTAACTAAATTCTACTAGACTAAGAACACAATACAATAAACTAAGAAAAATAACATACTAGCAATTTACTAAAAATAACACAAGTAATTTATATGTCACTGTAATCGTATACCGTCCACGGAAAGGATAATTAATTACTTAACCGTGATTTTTCACAACTTATTTATTTATTTAGACCGCACTACTTTTTGAAAACTTGCAACTTTAGACGATTCCAATTGCCTTCAAAGACCTTTTGTATTCCTGCTTTATCTGCAACTAGAAAAGTATGTGTTTTGATAATCGCTTTAAATGTTCTAAATGTTTCGGGAACCTTTCAGTATCCCCTTCTTAAGACTGCTTCGTTCCAGGACAGGAAATTAGACGCGGCACCGATAGTCGTGGCGATAGCAGCAGCTCTCTCCATTTTGACAACTTCCTTGACCATAAAAGTAGTAGTCAATGATGTATTTCTGACCGCTTTACTTAGATGTAACGACAGACACTTGTTTCCCGGAAAACAACTTCTAACATATTTTGAACTGTTTTCCAATCCAGTTGATCTAAGCGGCAACCAAGCTTGAGTACTGTCCATTTCTTAATGTTATAGAACTTCATTACTCTTTTGAGATTTTATAATACCCACAATAGTTTTCCGTATAACGGCTTTGTACGTTAGTACTTCTTGGTGACTAAATAAAATTATCGAGATTTTTAATTCCGTTTGTTATTATTCTGGTTCGAATTCGTCTTGGGTAACATTGTTATTGCCAGAAAACGAGAGTATACGATTGATGTGAACCACATTTGACTTACCTCTGGGTAGTTTCCGGATACGGTATACACAGTCATTAATACGCCGCAGAAGTTTTGTTTTTGTAGCTTCAGCGACAAACCACGTCTTCTTTGAAGATTACATAACCACATCATGTCACTCTGTTATAATCTACACTTCGTAACGTATAAAAGGTTTAAATAAGAAAGGAGGTTAATAATCTTTTTATCTCCTCAAAGGCGTCGGCTTGGAATATCTCCCATTAAACACGCGTTGTTCAAACCTTTTTTTTATGATGACGATGTCATCCAAATAGGCGAACGCCGTTGCATTCAGTTCGATGCCGATGATCTTTGAAAAACAGCTGGCGCGGAATAAAGGCCAAAGGGCATAACTTTAAATTAGGAAAGCTTCCTATCCGGTACAGTAAAGGCGGGTATTTGGCAATACTCATGTTTTAAGTCTAACGTACTTACGTAAATTAAACTTTTTTTAGTTTGTCTAAGTTTCTCTGGACGTACGGATAATTCATTAAGTTGTCGGTAATCTACACAAAATCGGTACTCACCTGAAGATTTCTTTACCATCATGATAACGGACGATATCATTTTCCAGCTTGGTATCAATTTCTGCATTAATAACGGCTTGCATTGCTGAGTTGCAAAGATAATTTTGTTGTTTTACTGCTTCTGTCTCGAGTTTAAGCTTGATTTTGTGGCAAATAAGGTCAGTCTTTTCTTGGATGTTGTCGAACTGTACTAAGTCATATTCTAATAACTGATTGAGTCTTTTGATTTGAATATTACTAAGACTTTCTAGACCGTCTAATTCTGAGTGGGCAAGAACTATAAAGACCGGGCTTTGTTTTTGAGCGACAAACTAAAATCTAGGCATACTTTATTTTGGGTAAGAAAGTCTAGACCCAGTATAATGTTGTTGGTAAGCCCGGTTAGGCTGCTACATAATGCTTTAATAAACATTTTTTAAAAACTCATAGTTACAAGGTACGCTTTCATAGACATAATTATAGTACCATCGGTCATTTGTACTGGTTTAGGGCGGGTGGAACGTAGTGTTCTATAATGTTTTTTTATTGCCCCAGTATCCACTAGTGCCTATATGGTTTGGTTGCAGATGGTGAATTTCACAAACAGGCACGAGTCGATTATAAACTTGCGGGTTACTAATTTTGGTTTTGGTTTAAAAAAACTTCTGAATAACGTCTAACCAATCGGATCATTCTTTCATAGAAGTCTTACTTGTGTAGATTGGTAAACATCTATTATTCGTATGTCCGCTTGGTTTGTCAGCATACTTCTTGGCGGGGCGCCGGGGCAATATTAACGGCGGGAGAATATTAAGAGTCAAAAACTTGGTTTCTGAGTACTCGTGTAGTTTTTCTAGGTTCAATGAATCTTTTCTTCAGATGTAAAATTTGTATTCTCTTTGAAGGTTGTATAAATACGTTCCAACTGACTTGCATTAAAGTTGACATTCCGGTCACAAACTCGGGTGCATTTCCTCGCTTTGTTTCGGATGGTGCCTTCGAGCTGATGTTGGTAGCGGTGTGGTAAGAATTCACGCTTAAAACTGTTCATAAAGCTAGCCCAAGACGTTCAATTGTTTTTGTTATTTGGTATATAATAATAAAACGTTCCAGGAAGGATATTGGGTCGGTACGGCCATCAAAACGTAAGTCCTACTTTCGTTTTGTACACGGTCCCAAAATTCTACGCCTACTAAAAAAAAGGTTATCGGATTTTCGGTCAAAGAACCGTCTAAAACTTTCTCCGGTACAAAGGAAGTGCACCTGACGGGACCGTAACACTTCAACGCTGTTTTCGGCTTATAACTGCAATAAAGTCAGCTAGTGTACGTGGTCGGAATCATTAAACCGATAAATTTGACGCGGTAGAAACGTAATCAAAGTAAAAGAAGTTCCGAAAAGAAAAAATATATATAATTCTGGGGAAAAAAAATTAATTCTGGAAAAATAAAAATTAATTCTGGTGCTAGTTTTCTGATCCAAACTGAAAAACCTGTGATTTTCAGCTATAAAACAGCTACGCTGTAAAATAAACTTGTTAGTTTCTGCTCGGGCGACATTTAAAGTACCTTCTGCGTTATGTTTGTATTTTTATTCGACGTTGGTTAAAATTATGTAGTCAGCATGACGCCATATCGCGTCTTCATTCTGTCGCTGACAAGTTTCGCATTTTACCGAATCGTTTCATGTTTCTAGTCTTGTCATCAACTTGCTGACGTAGTTTTTTTGCAACAATTTTTTGTAATTTGGATTTCGCATGGTAGTCGTATTTTGCAACTAAACACGACACAGAATAGTGTTTGACCTGTACTTTGGTAAATAGATAAACGAAACAAGTGCAACCCTTTCAAAATTGAAATAACACAATTACCGTGAATCAAACTTCTATTAATTACATATTTTTAAAAAATACATAGCTTTAATGCTACTACATAAACGTAAATAAATAATAAACTATTTTTAATTTATTATTTCATTTTTTTGTTTGTGTTCATTTGTAACCATTTCGTTAACATTGATTAATTTTATTAATTTTAGACACCAGAAGAAGGTGCTCAAACTACCATATATGTTGCAGTATCAAAAGAACTTGAAAATGTTTCAGGACAGTATTTTGACAATTGTAAAATTGCAAAGTCTCCAAAATTAGCACTGGATGCTGCGTTAGCAAAAAAAATTTGGGAAACTAGTGAAGATTTTGTTAAATTAACTTCAGAAGAAAGAATACTGTAAATAACATGTTTTATTTAAAATTTCTAAGGTAAGTTTTTCTATATGACACATAAAATTACACTGTATTTGTATACAAATTTTTGATTCTATATTTGTTGAATAAGTAAGTCTTAAGCAGTATTACTATTTCTTTTTTGATTTGTTTTAAACATTGTAAGTACTTAAAAACTTTGTAATGCTAGAAAGAGTTAAAAAACTATTATTGATAATGACTATAATAATACTTGTACTTGCATAATATTAAAATTGCGAACTAAAAAAATAGTGAAACATTTACCATAATCTCAAATTACGTATGTACGTTAGTTGCCCAAATAAATGTATAAACTTCAATAAATTATCTTAAACGTTTAACACATAGATTTTGTTGGTAAAGTAAAAATATAGTAAAAATGGCGATAATTAGAAGTTTTTATTTTTTGTTACCAATTTTTCTTGTTAACTTTTTTGATTGAAACGCCGATTTGTTATTGAAACGTCGCGACATCGTAACTTTTCTTCACGCCAAAGCCAAATAAAAACAAAATTTAACTTTGTTCTAAAAACGATAAGAAAATTTATTAAAAATTAATTTTTTTTAAAGTATTAAATAGTTTACGAGTTTTTTGTTTGTTTGTAATTTTTTTTTGTTTTAAAATTTTCTTTGCAATCTCAATTCGTATTCACACGCTAGCAATACGCCAGGCTTTTAACTTTATACAGTGTTCATGTACCGAGTGACAATTCCTTTAAAAAAATCTCTGGTCATAATCTTTCACTACCACTTATTATAAATACGCAAACAAACTACAATAATAATATCAACACAGAAATAGATAGTAAAATCACAAGAAAACAAACACCACGCGCAAACGAAGTGACGGTATAAAAGTTCGTGTTAAAGTTGAATTGAAAATCATTTCTAGTAATGCCTCTTAAATTTCTTAGTAACATTTTCAATACCAATTATTTCCCAAAAACATTTTGAACAGTCTTTACTCAACTTTAAATCAAATTAGTCATTTATTACTGATTGCACTAAAGCATAGAAGCATATGGTGGCAAAGGTGCAGAATTTTCAAAACCATCGACCTTAATTTGTAATCAAAAAAACAAAGAAAACTTGATGTACGAAATGTTGGTAATGCTGATGACGAAACAACTCCACAGCAACCGCAAGATCATCTACAAAAGTTTTTTATTTTTTCAGACGGTGCTATACCTTGATTTCAAATTTGTAAGCGTCCTTTAACTTTCTAAGTATTTCTTTTGTGAAAGACTAGATATTTGACTTTGTTTTATTTATTTCGAGTTTTTTAAGACCATTTAAATAACTTCATATTAATTTGTTGAAGTTATTAAAAGTTTTTAAATTTTTCTTAGTTTTTAATTGTCATTAATTTATTAAGTACCTATTTAGTCCATATGCACTTGAGTCATTTATGTCGATTTTATTATCATATGTTTCAAGTACAACTTGTAATTTATTATCTCCGTCAGTCATTATTAATATAGAGTTTTAAAGATTAACTGTGAAACTGACTCTTCTGATTTGGATAGTTTTGTTTTTGTTAACCTTGTATTACTCGTTGTGAGAAACCTCATCAAGCTCACGCGTACTGCGTCTTGATTTAATTTTGCACTTTTTTTTCACGTCTTTATTGTACCGTTATTTCCTCTCACAAAGATTTACGTCACAGTTTTTAATTAAATTTGTGGTAAACACTTGCAAAATCATTATTATGTGATAGCACTTGTTACACATGTACACCTTTTGAACGACTTCTACAAAGTATTTAACATTATACAGTTTTGTTCAAATGTATGTTATCCTATGTATATTCTTATACAACAGTCAACATAATTATTATTAATAAAGTATGTTATTTTCGAAAGTGGATAATGTTGAAAAGCTACAAAGAGAATTTAACTGTTTCTGTAGCAACCTTCCAACATCCTGTTTTCCATATTTTATGCAATTTCAAAACAATATAGGTACATCAAGATATTTTAAAATATGTTTATAAGATTGCATACGTTTGCGATTTTTACGATATAATTTTTTCATCTACTACTACGAGACTACATTCTACTCCGGTCGTTGTTATAATAATACTCCCATTTTAAGAATTATAGTGGTAACACTGTTTAAGCCATATGACATTTATTTTGTGAGTTTATGTGTTAGTTGTATTTTCATTCTGTGTTTCTTCTTTTTATTATACCAAAACAGTCTTTATTAACACAGTTATTAGCTATTAAAAGAACGTAACACAAATGTTTGGATGTTTATATGTATTGTTTTGTGTAAATCTGGTATTACAATAAAACGCCCAATTAATTTGTAGGAGCTTTCTTTTGAGCATTTTAATAATAGGCGTATTTTAGACTCGTATAGCAGCAAAAAAATCTTCTTATTGTACAGTATATTATAAAGTTCCTAACAAAAAAAAAGACATGCAACCTAAACGAATTCACCAAATTCAATAAATTATTAGTAAACTCAAATACCTTAATGTTGTTTAAGCGAGATCTTCTTTAAATTTTTAGAACCACTTTAGAGTTAGTCATCAGCTTATAAAGGATTATATAATTAATAATAATTACGTATTGAATATTCGAGAGTAACAAATTTAGAATGTACCGTTAAAATGAGCAATAAATGTTTGAAATAATAGTGTCTTATTCATTTTACTATTACAGGACGAAAACTTTTAATAATAAGATGTATTTTTTTAATAATTACACTGCTACCAACTTAAGATAACAAAACTTTGGAAAGTTTTGTAGCGGAAAATATAACTTAATCTCAATCATTTTGACTCACCTTGTGAATTTATATACTACGATTAAAATAATAATTGAAATCAATACAAAATTTTATGGACATGTAAAAAAGGCTAAGTAACGTTATTACACTCTGGTAATTCTATAAATACAATATTCTATTTTTTATAAAATTGGGGGTGGAAGCATCCAAATTTTTCCTGAGTTGAGTAAGAACTGGCGTGTTTGTTTAAATTTAAATTTTGGCTAAGAGTGGTGGGAAATCGTGAAATATAAATCGTAAAATTTCGATTTCAGTCGAGCACGTTTCGAGCAAATATAATGGTTTTCAGTATGCTTTTGGATTTAAGTGTACGCTGTTTGTAAAATTTAGAGTTTAAGCTACTCGTTTTGTTGATAGTCTAGGATGATCCTAAAATTTGAAGTTAGCCAGTTGCTTCGAGTAAGGTCGCGTCAGTGGTAAATTTACATTATGATTTGTGTGTATTTAAATGTAAGATTTGCGATGATTTAATATTAGTTTCTTAAAAACTCTCATTCGTTTATAAGTTATCATTTAATAAGAAACAATTTATCTAATCTACATATTTAATTTGTAAAATATATTTAATGATATTTATAATAAGTATCACATTTTTTAAAACGCTGAGTCAATAAACAAAAGTTAACATCAAATAATATAATATTTTAATAGATTTAATTTGGTATATATAAAGATAGGATTTGCTATGATTTAATATTAGTTTTATTTATCTAAGTTCTACATATTATACATATTTAATTTGTGATACATATTTAATAATATTTATAATAAGCAAAATAATATTTTTAAAAACGTAGATATTGCGTTTGAGTCATTAAATGCATAATGTTGTTCTACGCTTAAAAATTCATTGGTTTATTGAAATTGATGACAATGTATTTAGTATGATTCTTCGTAAAAAATATTTATATTGTTTATTTTTGTAAATATTTTTTAAATTAAAATTATTAAAATGTAACGTGTTATTAATGATTTAACTATTATAAGAGCGTATTACAATAATAATAATACAGTCTTTGTTTTATTACAATTGCATATAATTATTTATTAAGTATACATACCCATATACAAAAGTTGCTATTTTGCTATAAAGCTATTTGACGTTTCAAAATTTAAATAATATAAGTTCTTGATGTATAAAAATGTATGAAATACAGGTTTTAATTAAATAATAGATACAAATGAATCAAGCGTCTTCATTAGTTAGAATCACTCAGTTGCTTATTCAAGTTTTGAGTGGGTATTATTTTTTTTTAAATTTTACTTCTTTAATAAATTTCAGAGTAAGATTTATGATCATGTTTGCTATTACTTTCGATTCTATACAGTTAACCCCAAAACGTAAATGTCTAGCGTCTACAAGAGCTGAAGATTTGCATAGTATATGAAGTGTTTTCTTTCTTTCTACACATTTTACAATCAGTATTGCCTTTCACTTTTATGTTAGTCAGATGTTTTATAAGTGGAGAATGTTCTGTGAAAAGCCTGACAGCTCATCTTAGTTGTATTTGCCAAATTTAATGAACTCTTTAACTCTCTTTCCGAATGGTCATGTGATAAAGATCATCGGCTGTTTTAGTTCAGAAGCTGCCGACTTTTTTCTGAGGGTCTTATATACTAGCTTACAGTTTGGCTCAGACCCTGTAACGGCGAAAGTGTAGTTTGCAATTCTTTTTGACTGACGGATAGGCAACTCTGCCACCGCCGACGTACGAATACTTGACCTCGAGAAATTTGCTTAAGTCTTACGTCGTCAAGCGGCGCAGGTTGTAGTTCATTTTCCAAAAACATTTACGGTCATTTTCAATTTTTGATACGCCAAATACGGTGTGTGTGTATCTAACTTATAAATGTTTTTCTTTTAGCAAATCCTTACTTAATATTCCGTATGTGAAAGTCGGTGAAACAACTCACTAATATTTCGAATCATCTACTCGAAAACCATATTGTAGGTTCGTATTAAAACGTGGTAAACGTTGTTGCAAGTTGCCTATTTTTTTTATTGTAGTTTTTATGGCTTGCTTCTAGGAATAGCTAATATAACTTAATTTCTGTGGATAATTTTATTGATTGCCGATGGTGGCATTATTCACTGCGGATTTAGAAGCTGTTTATAGTTTGCAGTGTTTTGAGGTTACGAATTGATATAGATAACTTTTATAGGTCGCTCTAAGGAGTTCATAGATGTATAACGAATATGGTTACCTCCTGTTAACACCTTCAGGTTCTGTCTCCAACAATATTCTCCGAAAACACGGTATTTATATTCCATTGTTTCAACGGTGAATACACCAGGAGAAAAGCGCGACCTCTACTTCTAATCGATCGCGTGCTGTTGAGTATTCCGTATCGCCGTCCCGCTTTCAACAATGGAAGCGTTGCCGTCCATTGTTGTAACGATTAAGTTAACGAAGTAATTACTTTAAATATAAGAAAATGTTCCCTGTCATGTGGGCTTTGTTAAAATTTTACTCCGTCTGTAATCTTATTAACTAACTTTCATTAATTTTACTACTATAATAACAGAATTACTATTTGTAAAAGAAATGGAAGTACGCGACGATGTTTTGTTTAATGTTACCGGGTAATTCAAACCCATCTCGACATCTTACTCCTAAGTTCGACGTCAAGGCTATGGGTAGATTGTACTTTATATAAATTTCGCGTACGTGTTTACAGTAAATACTATCGTTTATCCATTGCGGCGGTATACTCAAATAAACAAAACTGTTATTTTTCTATATTAGCTATTGTTTTATTTACTGATGTAATTTGGGAGATCCGTAAGAAAAAGCTGTTTGGGCATGGCTTATCTACAGAGTGCTTTTCACTAACAATCCGAATCACGACTTTCTGCGGCAAAGTTAGCCGAACGGTAACCCAAACATCTACTTTTTTTCTTACTTCCTCAATTTGTACGTCACAAATAATTTTGGCACCTGGAACGTGTGGACCTTGATTTTCTCCACTATTTCGTGTTATTTTGGACAATGACTGCTTCTTGTTTTTTCTTCTTTCTTTTTAGTAATTGATTCGCTTTAGAGAGGGTGTGCGTATTGTTATAGAAGCTCAAGTTGTACCTTTGGAAAGTTTACCCATTCACTTATATATTTTTTGTCTTTTCTACCTAGTGAGCAAAATCTTTTTTTGTTCTTTTTTCTTTTCTGCTGGAGTTCAAAAAAAATATTACTACGTGAGTTCGCGTTTTTTCCGCGCTACGGCAACAAATTTTAGTTTAGGGGATTTGTGTTCATTGATACGTTTAAATATCCACAATGCCTAATTAATGGATATTGATTGTAAATCGCCTTAATAAAAATGAGCTACAATATGAATTAGCTTTAAGAGGTTTACATTTGGACATTGCTGGAAACAATCTCTGTTCGTCTGTGCGTAATTCGTTACATTTGAAAGCAAATAAAACGCTTCTCCAATTAAATATCCGTTCTCTTCCGAAGAAGATAAGATTGCTGTCGAGGGTGCACTTACTAAATTATGGGAGCTTTACGAAGGTTTTCAAAGCGATATTTATTCTTCTGGCTATCAAAAACTTACTTCGTTATGGATTCATGTTCAACGGCGAAGAACTTTACTTACTGTGAGTACTGATGAAGAAGGTGTTTTACGTAATAAACTATTACTTTGCTTTCGAGACATTTTTGACAAAGTCAACTCGCGGTGTAAGAAGTTTTCAGGTACGACTTTTGCCGATTTCTCATAGGTTCCTACTTCTGGTCCTAATCCAAATAATTCTCACGCTGATGAAAATTCACCTGACTTACTTTTTTCTGATTCGGATTCAGAATCGGTTCCGATTGGTGGTGCTATACCTGCTCGTACTTCCGCAATAAAGCCTGGGTCTACTAGTAAACTGAATTTGGTATTCAAAGAAGATAGCTCAATTTTCTTGTTAAAGTTTCTAACTAGAGTGGATGGGTTAAATGTCGCCCGTGGCATTTTTTCTAACCATCTCGTGGCTTCTATTCTTGAGCTACTGGCTGGAAAAGCTCTGTTACTTTACTAAACACGCAAAAATTCTTTAACTACATGGAAAGATGTAGTCACGCTTCTGAAACCGGAACATCTGCCTACGAATTATAGTGAACGCCTCCTTGTAGTAATTAAAGTTTAAACTATGGGACTTGCAAAATCTATTGGTTTGTACATTGCGACTACGCAAAACCTATTTCTACGGTTGAGTGATCCTTTACCTGAGGCACAACAACTTCGCAATATTCGACTGAATCTTACTCCGTACTTTCAGACAGCTTTGGTTCTTCGAGACTTCAGATGCACGAATTACTTCAGTACAAAAGTTGGAATATAACCAATATCTGACTCATCTTTTAAACCACTACCTTCTAGATGCTCATTTCATCTTCTAGAACCAAATTTGGACTATGTAAAGTCTGCTACTTCTTTTTCTTCTTCTTCGACTAGTTTGGTTGCAGAACCAACATGCTCTTCGGCGAATACTAATACTGCTGGAGAAAAACTGGTTTGTTAGAATTATGGTACGAAAAGTCATGTCTCTCCTCAGTGTTCTAAGTCTAAGTCAATTTTGCATTGTTATAGTTGCGGAAAACGTGGCGTAATAAAACTGCTAGCGATGAAGACAAAAACTTTAAACCGGCAATCGAAGTCTCGGGTCGAGTGATGGACCCCAATCATTTTTTAATATCGACAAGTTCTTTTAGTGGTTTAGACAAGAAGCATCGTGTATTGTTGGATTTTATGTTTGCTAATGCACGGGATGATAAACGTCTGTACTTAATTGTGTCCATTTTCCTTATTTTTTTCTGTGTTCTACTGGATTCAGGCGCAACTCGCACTATTCTGAGGATACCTGGCTGGAATATTCTACAATCTTTTAATCTTTCTATTACTCCGGAAGTCATTCCTTGGTGTTCTGTGGCGACGGGATCAATATGCTCTGTGATTAGATCTTTGTTGTTAGCGATTACTTTAGTATGCTAAAGTGAAGGCACTGAATGTGTTAGTAGTCCCAGAGATCTCACAATCTTTAATTTTTGGTATTGACATCTGGATGATGATGAACTTTGCTCCGGACTTTTGTTCGAGAGAATGGTCTATTTCTTCTCCTATTTATTCCATCGGTATCGATGAACTTTCTTCCAAGTTTCATCTGACATCGGATGAACAAACTCTACTAACTTCAGTGATTGATAAACTTAGTCAAACATCAGATTCAAACTACTGCTGAATCGATTAAGCAACGGTAGTATCTACTATCTCGTACCATGCTACAAGTAGTCAATCAAAAACTTGACGAAATGTTGGAATTAGGTGTAGTAGAATCTTCAAACAGTCCTTGGGCTATTTCTATTGTACTCGTTAAAAAAAAAGGATAATACTTACCGGTTTTGCGTGAATTTTCGTAAAGCAAACACGGTTACTCAGAAAGATTTGTACCCTATTCTTTAATTGTCTGCTATTCTTAAACGTCTCAAAGGTCCTAAATTCTTGTCTAGCTTAAATATTTGTTTGGTGTACTAGCAGATTCCTCTTGCTACTGGTTCAAAAACCGATTACTGCTTTTACTGTTCCAAATCCGGGACTTTTTCAGTTTACTCGGATGCCGTTCGGATTGTACAATTTAACTGCGACGTTCCAACGACTTATCGATTAGATATTGGGCCCGGAATTAGAATCTTTTTGTTTTGCTTATTTCGACGACATTATTATCGCTACTCCTTCTTTTGAAAAACACCTACATATTTTTCACTAGTGTTACAACGTCTTGGTACGGCTGATTTTGCCCTTGCTATTTCGGTCGACCAGAATTAAAGTATCTGGGTTACGCGGTCAATCAACATGGTCTACTGATAGATCCAGATAAAATTTGGACTATCTTAAAGATACCTACATCTACTTCGGTGACAGAAGTACGACTTCTTTTGGGAATAGCTAGTTGGTATTCACGATTTATACCAAACGTTTTTTCTGTTATCTCTCCATTATCGATTCTCACTCGAAAGAAATTGTCTTGATTTCTCACTTTCTTTCGTTATCCAAAACGACGCTTCAGATTTCGATTGCTGTTCTCTCACAACTTTCTCACAAGAGAGAAAAAATCATAAGTTATATTAGTTACTCGTTGAAAAAGAACAAAAGAAACTATTTCACTACCGAGAAGAAGTGTTTCGCGGTGGACTAAATTTACTGTGATTACGGATCATCATTCTCTCCTTCTGGACGTCTGGCGCGGTGGTCTAGTTGTCTCCAACAGTATGATTTCTCTATTATTTATCGCACAGGAAAGGAACACGTCGTTCCGAATGCTTTATCTCAATCTGTACCCGTTCTAAAGTCTGCTATAATGGAAGTACCTTCATCTCTTGCTGGTCTTTTTCTTCCTATTACAGACAACTGGTATCAGAACCTATCTCGTCGTATTACTTCTTTTCCTCGCAAATTTGCGAAGTGGTACAAAAGTACTCGTCTTATTTCTCCTTCTGATCATCGATTAAAAGTGATTAGTGATCATACTTTGGGAGATTGCGGGTCTGAGATATTTCTTTTCCTCTAGCCTAGACGTTTGTTCTATTACGATCCGTAAGAAAAGGTGGCGCTTGGGTAAGGCTTATCTAAAGAGTGTTTTTCACTAACAATCCAACTCACGACCATCTGCAGCAAAGTTAACCAAACGGCGAACGGTAAGCCAAACATCTACATTTTTTTCAAAGATTTTAACTTGTGTTATATCATGATTGGCAATGATCCATCAGGAATTTTGCACCCCAAGTAATCTTACTTATACGTTTGATTACACAATACTTGTCAAGTGTTGTTAAACGTTTATATCCTGCGTTGTTTAATAATTTTAATTGTTGACCTCTTTTATGTTTACTGTTATATTTATTATTAAGTAACTACAATTCGTTCCCATGTCCTTAGTCGGTAGATTGTTTCACTTGATACTATTTTGTAAGTTTTATGTTTTAAAAATTATCTGTTAATTCATTTTAATAAGCGAAGAACTCGGAATTACTTATTGTAACACACAGAGAAAGATAAAGGATCTTTATCAATTTTATTCTATGTAAATAATTCAAAACATAATTTGGCATTGCAAAAAAAATTACCTTGTGTTGGCTATAGTGCATTAAGCTGTTTAGATTGAAATAAAAAAATCTTGTAAAATCTAATACTTTAAGAATATGCTGTAAACTGTTTTCGTTACGCAGTAGTTTTATTGGATTTTAAAAATGTGTTTTATTGCAAATTTAAGAAAAAAGCTTATAGACTTACCATAAATAAATTTTTACCTGTTAAGGGGTGTTGATTAATACATTTGCTTTTTGTTGTGTGTGTTGTAATCAAGAAAAACTCCTAATTACCAAACAATTATTAGTACTTGATGCAGGTAAACGACTGACAAAGTATGTCGTATATTTTTATCTAGTTATTATATACCGATTACTTAATCATCTGTATTAAATACATTAACGTTACACAGTTTGGTTTAGTAATCGATTACGTATATTTTTAGTAAAATGTAATATGTATAAATTTGTTGTCTTAAAGCATCGATAACTAAACGATACAATTCAATCATATCAACGTAATTTGGATAAGAAAAATTTGCTATTTCATAATATTTAAGTGACTTTCTCAAAAGTTATCGATCTATATGTTCATATTATCTTTTGCTGTATACCGACAAATCTAAAATAGATAAATAATAACACGGACTGTAGCGTATTACTATAATTAAATAAAGAAGCCTAGTAAAAGTATTGTTTACTAGTATTTATATTATTGGTATGTATGCATATTAATAATTACATGCACTACAATGTTGATGTTTTTACTGATAACATTGATATTTTTATTAATCACATTTAGTTTAATTATTAAATTATCTACTGTTTGGGATAAAAGTCCTACTTGTTTGGTGGGAAAAACTGCAATTGTCACAGGAGCTAATACCGGTAAATTAAAAACAACATTAAATTAAATTATGTAATTCATGTATGTTGCAGGTATCGGTTTTTACACAGCTCAAGATTTTGCTAAACGAGGTGCTAAAGTAATCTTAGCATGTAGAGATCGAGGTAGAGCTGAATCAGCAAAGAAAAAAATTATAGAAACTACAGATAATTTGAACGTTCACGTTAGAATTCTTGATCTCTCTTCATTACAATCTGTTAGAGATTTTGCTGAACATATTCGTAGAGAGGAAGATCGGTTGGATATACTAGTAAATAATGCAGGCGTTTTATTGTTTGACGATATAATTACACCTGATGGTTTAAGCCTTTCAATGCAAGTTAACCATTTTGGTCCATTTTTGCTTACTCTATTACTAGTTGGTAAATATTATATTGTTACTTTCTACAATTTTTTTAGGTATATTTTAAATTCATTTTAAGCGTGTATTAAATTTAATGTGCGTAGGTTACTTAACAGTCTTGTGAAAATTTTTATGATGATCGCATACAAGAACATATTTAGTAACTATTAATGATCACAATGTTTTTTAATTTTAGGATTATTAAAAAAGTCAGCGCCTAGTAGAATTGTAAATGTTTCTTCAGCTTCGGCATTCTGGGCCAAACTAAAAGTCAATAATTTAAATCACTTTTCATTAAATCCATTCGCTAAACTAACAGTATTTAATTACGCAAATACAAAACTTTGCAATATCTTGTTTACCAATGAATTAGCAAGAAGATTGCGTGGAAGCGGCGTTACTGTAAATTCTTTACATCCTGGTGCAGTTTACACTGAAATAAATCGTAATTGTGGTAAATTTTTTCTAGAATTTGGTAAATTCCTTCGGTATTTATTAAAGGTATAAATTTTTACATTGATAGTAAATTATAATGCTTTGATACTTTGTTTAGACTTCTGAAGAAGGGTCTCAAACAACAATCTATGTGGCTGTGTCTAAAGATCTTACAAACGTATCTGGAGAATATTTTGATTGTTGTAAAATAAGTCGTATGCCTTCTTCTGCTCAAGATGTGGAATTAGCAAAAAAGATTTGGGTTGATACCGAAAAATTTGTAAATTTGTCTGATGAAGAACAAATTCTGTAAAGATTTTTTTAACCATGTATTTTAATATATAAAATTACCCTTTTACTTTTTGTGAATTTGTGGTTATTTGTTTTGGCACATTTAAGAAATTCATTGTGTTAAATAACTAAAAATAATTTAAAAACTAAAGATTAATCTTTGTAAAGTTAGTCACACAATTGCTAATTATAACCTTTATAAAAAAAGTTTACATTAAAATAATATTTTAAAGAAATGTATAATTATATGTATGTATATGTATATATATAATATTAAAACTATATAATAAAAAACAATAACTTTTATATTTTTGACGCTTTTACATATGTATTTAGAATATGAGAATTAAAGCATTCATTCATTGTAAAAATGTTATTTTTAAATAAAGATATAAATTTCTAATTTTAATAACGCATATTGTAATTGAATAGTTAGAAAAGTTTAAAAAAACAAATAACAGAAAACGAGTAAAGACAGAGATGTTGTTAGAATTTGTTTTTTGTGTTGCCTTTTTATAGTTTTTAGATTTTCGCACTATCCTTGAACAGTAGCAAAAAGTTCTTGTTAATATTTTAACCTTGTCAATCTTGGTGTTCAGTAAGACAGCTAAAATAGTATCAAATTTACTACTACTAAAAAAAACACTGATTACTAACAAAAACACACACTGTCTCTTTCATACAGATAATTATTTTTGTAGCCAACACCCCAAATAACATTTATAGTTGCAGAGAGGCAATATCAGTTAACTACAAAATGCACTGTTCATTATTACATATAATAGTAGGTTGTGAAGTAGCACTTATTTAAATTTGTCATTTCTATCCACAGCTATAGCGTTTGCGCGTTAAAAACAAAAGTTACATGAGTTTTTATCATTTGCCTATCGAGAATGCTTGTAATTTTTTTATCGGTTATTGAGGAGAAAACTGTATTCTTTTGGGAGTAACAGACAAACGACAAATCACAATGAAAAACTTGGTTTAATAAAACAGTGAACATTACTTTGACGCATTGCTTGTGAAAGCCAGTCGCTATAACCACTTTTCTTGCGCAATGTTCATTTTTTACGCAACGATCTGAAAAACAAATTAACAAACTATCACACTATATTCCTAAGAAAGAAAATATACCACACAAAAAAAATAAACTAATAGTAAGTAAATGGCTATAGAGATAGAAACGTTAAAAGCTGATTTTATACCGGCGTAATTCAAATAAGTTTTGAATAAACCGTGGGCTAAAAGCACAGCTCATAAACATGTACAGATGTGAAAATGCCATCAGAGTGAATAAATGGACGGCTGTTTCACCTTTTTGAGACTCTTCTGCAGGGAGAGAACACTCTACTGTAGTTCCACAAACGCATTGACAGCTTTATATTAATAATTGATGTGAGTAACATAAGTCAAACACGATGGCAGAACCTTCTCATAGGATACATTTACTATTCATGAATAATAGTAAGTAAATGGCTATAGAAATGGAAACGTTGAAAAAAAAATGAACTAATTTTAAACGATAACTTTTAAAATGAGAATAATTCTAGAGAATTGTTCTAATTTATGGTTAACTCAAAAGATAATAAATGTAAAAAAATAAATTAAACTACACTTTAAAACGAGTTATAGTTTCTAGGTATGATTCAATAAATTCTAAAGAAATATTTGTTAGGCAAAGATTAAATTAGCGTTCTCCTTTGATATTTGAAAAATGTGTATTATTGGTGACTGTAATTTTGTATACTTACTATAGTAATGCCCCAGAGTGTCGTAGAAACAAAAAGCGTGTTACATGTCGTTATTATGTATTCATCGAAAAGATTTATTTTAAACTAAAATTAGTCTAATTACGCTACTGATACTCCTTACGAGTGTGAATAAACAATATATCGCTGTCAAACGTTTATTTTTCGTGTTTGCTTTTCCCGGTTGGATATTGCTGGTAAACGTTTGTTCTTCTGATGTTATTTTAAGACATCGTATGTGCTAGGAAAAACGAAAACGTATTCCAGGTCAAAGTAGCCGTTATGTGTTAATTACGCGACGTTTCCAGCAAGTTTCGAGGGATTACTCAGCGGGTTTCCGGGGACTACCATGATATCTTCGTACCCAGCTGTTTGTGGGGATACGCATGTAACCTGTAAAGTCCACCTCGTTTAACACAATCGGAAGGGACGAGAGAAGACTCACACTGATATCAGTATTATATTACTTCATTAAATTACTGTATGCACATTATTTGGTATAGCATACTTTCAATCGCAAACTTTATATCATCTGTAACCTTATCTATTGTCGTTGAGTACGTTGGCGTGACATCCGTCAAAAGCAAAATTACATTAACCGTCGTACATAAGCTTATATACTACGAATAGTTTTCATTTTAAATCAGATAAATAGGAGTGGTGGAAGTCACTACAATTAACGAAGAAGTGTTACTTTGGTAAGTTTCTGTATTCATATTTTACTTTTTTTGCGATTCATTATTATTGTAGAAATTCGACTTGTTTTGCGACTGCATAGTAGACGAGGTAGTTTGATCAAGTAATATTTATATTTAAATTAAAACAATTCATTTATAACATTTGTTAGCAATTGAATATAATTTGTTGTATGGTGAGTTGCCTGAACGAAAGAGCCTACATTGATCCTATGGCTGTGTAATTGTTATTGGTCTGTTTCTCTCTATTGATTTTAACAACTATTTTCTCTTCTTGAAATAAATATATTATTAATGGAAGTTGTGTTTTTTCAATTTCTTTTACCAATTTGAGCTGTGTAAATTTGTCTCTTCATACATTGGTTTAAATTATCATACAAAATTGAAGGATGGGCTTAACTCTATCTTTTCGTCGTACAGGGAATAGTAAAAATTCTTTCCTGCCATATCATCTCTATCCCATGATGCAGAATAATTTTTCTTGAGCAAAGTCAAGTTAAGAGCTAGGCTTCTAAATTGCTTTCTCGTAAAACCATAATGCATGAGTGAGGTTTCTTCTAAATAGCATTTCAGAGAAAAACCACTGTATGTATGATTTTTTGCTGTATGATGCAACTCGTTATCATTGGATGTCCAATGAAGTTTGATGTGACAAGCTAATGTAGACTTTGAAATATTCATTTCCACTGCAGATTATCCAATAGACCAACCCTCATATAATACAAGATTTGCGGGTCTATCAACATTGGTTAAATCTACTTTTTTCTTTACAACACTTTCTTTACTTCGAGGCATCTATAAGAAAATAAAAGACCTGATCATCATGTGCACTCTATCTGAGAACAGATAGTAGTGGCATAACCTAATATTTGGAAGGTGTTTGTAGCCAATGGCGTTTCTAATATACAAAATAACACCAAAATTTGGCGTCAGGTTTCTACCCAGGATAACCCAGCAGATATCTTATCTTTATTCCAACCTAAAAGACATTATTAAAAACGTTTAAAAAAAACCTTCGTTTAAAGTATCTTTAGCAAACATTATTTCTGATTTTAATGGATTTCATAGGCGACTGGGACCTTGCAAAACGAGTTTTTGAACTGCTGAGCACCCCACATTATTGATTATCTTATAAATGTGTATTATACTTATTTTCGTTAAAAAATAAAATATAGATGTTAATTGTTTCTCAAAAACGCAGCAACTCTCAAAGCTTATGAAAGTCGGCGCGGCTGCGTTTATTAAGAGTA
Organism: Aquatica leii; assembly: GCA_035610365.1. Taxonomy (NCBI): domain Eukaryota; kingdom Metazoa; phylum Arthropoda; class Insecta; order Coleoptera; family Lampyridae; genus Aquatica; species Aquatica leii. Next base: position 204,841,433 of record CM069432.1, on the reverse strand, counting down.
ATAGCAATACGTCGTAGATTGTTAACAACAAACTTTAAGAATAAAGATAGGATTAAGACTTCGACTACAACAAAAATAATTCACGCAACCCTAACATCATTGATTAACTGTAAATAGCTATAAAAGCGAAAAACGTTGATAAAACTGGCGTAACAAAAATTATTTGCTTTTGCAATTAATTATAATTACATTTTCTTTTGATTCAAACGATCTCTAAGAGTAGCTGGACGATTACCCAAAGCAAACATATCGTACAATACAAAACATCAAATCATATTAACATAAAATCATTCACTTACTGTACTTATTATTTGTGCTGAACACCATAGATACCCGGTTGTATAAAGCATTGCTTTACCTTTGACGATGATGTTAATTATGAGATCATGTCGTTAAGTGTTGTCATTAGTCGTCAAATCAATTTTTTTGTAGACGACATTGTCAAATTAATACCTACGACTTAGTTAACAACGGCGTAAGCTAACATATTAACTTTGCCTTATGCAACCGATGAAAAGAGTTGCATACTAGCTGTCAAACACTCTTTGCATAATATTAAAACAAAACTATGTAAATGCATATGTTGTAGAGTAAATCCCATTAAGTTATTAAGCAAAATGGTTGATTTACCAATAGATCGTGTAACTCAAACTCCAACATTTATTGTAAGTGCAATAGCACAGAAATGTCCTATAGACTTCGAATTGATGTCTTTTCATGGACATCTGAACGTTTTTCCGACGTCCACAAAAGATCCAAAGTAAATACTATGGACGTCCATAGTACGTTGATACGACCACCAACGAGTGGACGTAAAGGTTGGGGTTGGACTGCCGCGGCTAACTTCGCAGTGGAGACGGCGTGGGCGATCTGAATGAAGCAATGAATATAAATGGGCGCCAAGAGGTTGAGTACCCGTTCCAAACCCTTCCAAAACGTTGCGGTTTTTGACACACCACCAACCCCTAAACGGGTGTCACACAAATATATTGTTCTATGCAGGGCAAAATAAAAGAAAACAACGCTAACAGACACATTCATATAATAAAACATTCAAATGTAAATAATAAATGAACATAATAGCAAATTTGCCACCTTTAGGTGAAGATCCACCCGAGCGGGGCCACGAGTCGCGTACGATTTATAATTAATTGACAGAAAAAATAATCCAAAGCGACAACCGTAGCTTACGTAAGCAGCGATAGCGCGAATTGCGTAATAGATCAAATGTAGCGACGCGCCACTAACGCGCGAATGCAACATTTGCCCAACCGGAAGGCAAATTGCAGATTAAAAAAATAAATAAAAGAACTGATATAAATTGAATGTAATACTAGATGCTATATGAACAACGACTTAATAACTAAACTTTACAATGTGCTTTAGAATAAAATTAATAAAAGCAATCGAATAGCATAATCTTACAACTGGTAATGCAAACAAAATTACTTAATTCAGTAACGAACGATAATACGGCGGTGGCGTCCGATTAATTTTCGAAATCCTCTTTCGTAAATAAAAATAGGAAAATGCCTGACCTTAAAGTAGATTTCCATAAAATTTCCGTTGATAAAATTACCAGATGGCGGCTGATTAATACGTCGAATAGCAGTATTAAGGACGAAATTTTATGCCCTGGGAAAGGACCCTAGAAGTATAAAATTATGACGATATACGTTGTAACATAATTAAAGCGTTCTGCGACCTACCTCGAGAGGGTACGTTGTAAAACCCAAAAATACGATAAAAAAAGCCACGTGGATGCGACACAGTGATCCTCAATTAAATGAGTTTTTCTTACTCTAAATCTCAATTTCCACACGATTAGTAAGAAATAATTGTACAATGATCCGTAAATCCTGAATAATTCAGAAGGCATTAATTCAATTTAATTAGCCCTAAAAGATGAACCATGTACATGCCAACACCACTTTTTGGCTAATAAATGCTCACGTAAAGAAAAGAAGAATGTTTCAAAAAAAACTCGGGTTAAAAGGTCTCAGAAACTGCCAAAAATAAATCAGTGCCGTGCTTAAATGTGGTACAAAAGTATCGAAAAATAGATCGGAAATAGCAAGTTAAAAAAGGTTTTAAATTAGAAGTAATTACTAAACAGCACTGGGATATAAAATAAGAAACAACATAATAACAGAATTTACAAAATTTTCCAAGAAAATGCCTTGTGAAAAATGTCGTCGATGCGCACGACTCTGGCAAGTCAAATTTACCAATAGTTGATTACGAACGTCGCCGAATTCAATTCGGTTTAGACTCGAAATTCAAATGAAAAATAAAAATGGCGTATTTACAATTGCAAAACAATATAACTAATTTCGAAAACGGAACAAAATCTTAACGAAAAATATCTAAGCTAATGGAAAATTAACATTAATAATTTACAATATGTAACAATAATCAATAAATTTTATGTAGGTAAGTGTGAGGATGAGGTCAATGCCATAAATATAAAGATAAACAAGTTTCCTTATAAATTTTAGGCTCAAAACACAAAATTAACCATACTGTTAATTACAAAAAATTAACAAGAACACACAAAACGCAATTTCAATTAGAACTCAAAATAAAAATTAGAAAACAAAAATAAGTTGGTATACGAGGACCATTCAAGAAAACAAATACCGCAATTTATACAAAATCTAAATTATAACTAACAACGTTACTGTTGTGTTTCTTTAGGTGTTAGAACAATGAATACACTATTGTAATAAACAACTTACTTTTTAATAAAGATAATTTTTATATGACAAGATTTTTACATGTGTTATCGTTTATGTCTATCTTACATTACGCGCGCCAAATTGAACCGTTTTCCGCTTTTTTTCTTATGCTAAAAGATGACGTTTATACTAACTTATATATACAGTATGTTACATTAATAAAATACATTATATTCTCCCACACTTATTAATGTTTAATTTTGTTTTTCTTACTACATATTCTTTTAAATACTCTGGCGCCTTCCGGTTTTTCTGGGAACGTCGCAAGGCTACTGGTTCAAGTAGGATAGGTTCTGTAATCGTAATATATTTGGTTCAGTACTATTTGCAGATGTGTCGTTTACTTCCATTTCTGGTGCTAGTGGTGAAGTACTTTGTAAAGTATGAGGTAAGGTGCTTTCAAAAGAATCTTGTAGGGTATAATTCGACGAATGAGGCGTAATCTTTTGATAAATATGCGTATTTTACCTATCATGGGTAGAGTATTGTGGCAAAATGCGTTTATATGTGTCTGGTGCAAATAAAACGGTTTTCTTTAAAGGAATTCCGATTTCTGTATTTGGTTAATATGTCTCAGTATAACATATCCTTCATCTGATTTTATTAAGTAGTGAAGCTTTCCCAGTATTTTAGAAACTTTGCCTGGCTTCCATTTTCCGTGTAACGTGTAAGAACGAGCGACAACTCTTTCTCCCACACTCAGTTTTCGTATAGTTGGCATATCTGGATTGTTACTGTACGAGTGGGATTTTAAAGGAGGTTTTAGAGAATCAAGTTTTATGCGAATTTGTCTGTTTAAGCACAGTTCAGACGAAGACTTTCCAGAGTTTAACGGAGTTGCCCTGAATCGAAAAATGATTTCACGAATTTTATCGTTGAATGGAGACTTTTTGTTACTCATTGCACGTAGTTTCTTTTTAAGAATCTGGATATAGCGTTCCGCTTTCCCGTTAGTGGCAAGGTGTCCTGGTAAGATAAAATTCTGTTAGATTCCGTTATTTGTGCAGTAATTAAGAAATTCATTGGATTTGAATATCGAAGCATTGTTCGAAACAAGAACTTGAGGGTATCCATGAGAAGCGAATATATCATCAAGTGCATTAATGGTAGATGTAGACGTAGGTGCATTTTTGAAGATTTTTACTTCAGGCCATTTAGACAAAGCATCCACCAAAATAAGAAAATGGTGTCCTCCTTCGCAAGGTCCTGTAAAATCCATATGAACACTGTCAAAATTATTTTTAGGTGGTTCCCATTTATGTGAGGTTATTTGTGGCGGATTTTTTTGGTTTAGAGCACATTCTTGACACGACTTTACAGTGTTTTCAATTTCTGTATCTATTAGTCGCCACTACACATGCCTGCGTGCTAAGGCTTTCATGTTATTTATTCCTGGATGCGTATGGTGTAGTTCTTTGAGTACTTCTGGCCGTAGAGATTTAGGTACTTAGATTGGGTGGTTCCTAAAAATTATGTCACGATGGAGACTAAGATTTACTTCGGTACTTCGTCCGTTTGTAAGGTTATTTTTTATTTCGCATAGTTCGCTGTCAAATTGAATATCTAATTTAATGGTTTTGTAATTTAGGATGTGAGTCGATATGTTATTGACGATTTTGTCATGAATTTCACTCATGTCGTCATCTTCTAAAGGTTCTGTGTTTTTGAGCGGTGCACGGGATAAAAAATCAACGTTTGAATTTTCAATTCCTTTTTTATGCATTATTTCATAATCGAATTCCATTAGAAAAAGAACATATCGAAGAAGACTCAAAGATGTATACAGAGGAATTTTATTCTTAGGGTGAAACATTTTAGTAAGTGGCGCATTATCCGTTACAAGTGAAAATTTTTGTCTGTAAAGATATATAAAGAACTTCCCACACAGCACAAGCATATCTAATGGATATGAAATGTACACACCAACCATGGATACCGGAGGTGCATCGAACATCCATATTTAATATTATGGAGCAAGGATGGAGGTCCATTGGATATATCATTCCGTCACGGAAAAATCTTCATAGTATGTCCATAGGACCTCTGTGCAATATAATATGTACTTTGCCATCACATAAATAGTGCGCAATTTTAAAAGCATTGGCAATGTTAGCAACTTAACACAAATTAAATGCATACAATGGTATTATCATTTTTAATTTAATTAATAAAACAATTTGGAAACTTAACATACAATGTCCATATATGTACTGAAAAAAATTTAAAAAATATAAAAAACCTATTTACATTCCTTCTGTGCTTATGTTTATTGGCGTCTTTCGTACCCACTACTCCTGGTGTTTATTGCGTGTTGTAAAGCTGCACCACAATTTGAATTTTTTCTTATGGATACTGTAAAATAAAAATTACATTGTAATGCTACTCAAATAACTTATGCACTTTTTTAGCAATTTCTAAACTAAATTTTGAAGTTTTTGAAGTAATTATAAAGAATTGCTTTGTAAATAGTCGTGAAATAAAATACAACATGAAAGTCAAGTTTGGCAGTAATGCACTTGAAATCACATTACGTTAATATACATATGAAGTTAATGTTTTAAGTTTTAACCTATAAACTATAAAATACTCTGAAGCCTCTTACCATAAATTAAATTTAAAATATTTTTACAAATTTGTTTTGCTTGATCCAGACCAATTACTTGGTTAAAACATGTCTGTTTGCTGTATCTTTTCATCCAACAAAGTAGATTGAATCGATCTATAAAAAAAATTTCAATTAAATAAAACTCAGCAATAAGAATAATGAATTGGGAAATTGTAGATAAACTCACAAACTGGTTCTTAGATTACAAATTCCAAAGTCATTATATATTTTCTCGAAAACGTGTTAGTTTTTAGGTTATATATTTATTATTAAGAAATAATTTATATTTGAATTTAATACTTACTTATTTTGTTTACCCATCCACCCTAAATGATGAAAAACAAACACATTTTTTCGAAATTTTAAAGCACAAAATGGTTTGCATACGATAAATACAAGCTAAACAAAAAGCCAAAAAGTTTGCGTGTGCAATCATTCAGTGGCGATAATATACGCGAAAACCTTGGCGAAAAGAAACGAACAACGAAGAAAGTTTAAATTAAACCGCGCCAAGTATTTTTTTACTTTTTCAATTTTTCATTAAATTTGTTGTTGCATGTTAAATATTTACTACAAATGTTAAATTTTAGAGAATATAATTATTTCTAAATAATTTTGATAAAAAATAGCAACTCACAAAATTATGTAACATGATACATAAAAAAAAATGTTTCCGAACATAACACTTAAGATAATCCTATTTCACAGATATCCATGAATGTATATAAGGTGCATATACAATGGATATTAAACTACGGATGTACATCAATGGATATTATATGGATAAATATGTATATCCATTGCATCTCGCGTGCTGTGTGGGACCTTGGATATAAAAATTTTATTCTTACCTATAGTGTCAATTTCATAGTGTCTTCTGTCACCACAAATTTAATTTTGAAAGAATTCTTTTCCTCGTATCATTAATATCCTTTCAGCCACTTATTCAAAACAAAGCCTTATAAACAAAAAAATATATGTTAAATATGAAAAAAATAGAAAGAGTGCAAAAAAACTATTCAGTTAAGTTACCTGTAATAGTAAGGTTACCCGAATAAGAAGCAGATCTTAATGCAATTATGCTGATGATTTACCACTAACGTATAAACATGACACTGATATTTATCTGTCATCGAATATACTGCTGACAATTACGACAGAGCTCTGCTTGTAATGGTTTTGCATGTACTTTCTGTATATCGATTAGATGACATCTTTTATTTAACGAGCAACCATACGATTATATTGCCGACACTTTACCAGATAACGGCAGTTACTGTTGTCTTCTAGGTAATCATTTTTTTTAAATACGGACGCAGCAACAAGTTGTTGAATTGCAATTCTTTAGCATTTACCAGATGGTACAAATGTCGTACAAAGGACGTCCACTGGACATAAATAATATTTTGCCCAATGTACGTTTTGCACAAAGCGTTTCATGGACATCCGTTAAAGGTCCATGGAAGTTCAGACCTTTATTGGACTTAAACTGGACGTCCAACGGACTTTGTGTGCTATTAGGGTGATGTTGATTTTGCAGCTCCTTACTCTATCAAAAACAAAAAGTTGCAAAGGTACGCATTTCCCAATGTTTATATGTCCATATTCATATGTTTTTCTACAAAAGCGTTAAAATTGTTAGAGATCTAAGCAGTTTAGCAAATTCATTGATTTCGACAATGAACGCCAACAAACGAAAAATATGGTTATCATTCCTTAAAAAGGTTCTTTAACCAACATTACTGAAATACCACAAAATCGTTAAATAAATATCAAACAATACAAAAAATATTTAAATATTTTGGAAGCGCTGGTCTAGCAATTATTTAACGATGTTATTAAAGTTGGTATTGTGGTAGTACTAGTGAAAGAAGTGTTGTTGGAAGTTAGGACGAATCATATTGGTCTACATCTCCGTGAAAATACTATAGTACGTGTAATGAGTGTCCAAATCAGTACCGTTGATTGAAAGTACTGACATTAAAAAACGTGCAGTGCAGAAATGATGTGTAAAAAAAATCGTTAGATTCAGTTGAGAAAATAATTTTATGTTAATTGTCATTAAAAATGTCATTATTTATAAAAAGGGTTTCTATTTGTAATTAAATGAAAACAGTTGTTAAACAAAAAAATAGTCTACTTACATAAAACAGTCGAAACGCCATCAAGAACACACAATGAATGTGTGTAACAATATACTACTAACAAGTACTTAGCTACCCATCGTTCTATTTATTTCTATTTCAGAATTTAATTTTCTTGTAAATAGTGAAACGTTTAGCTTCGAGAGCGTTCACGAATTTGTTATCAATAACTATAAGGTTTGCGAAGAATGTAGAAAATTCTCGAAAGATAGCGAAAATGTATAAAAGTGATTAAAACAAATCATAAGTTAGTTATTCAAAGTCGGTAGTGTTAAGAACATTCTGAAGTTTAAATAAATAAGTGATTAACGCGTGTTCGAGATAAATACAACGAATTAAAAACGTACGTGAATTTAAAGTAAACAAGTGTTAAACTGAAGTTATCCGCGGGCATTATTTCTCGAGTGACTGTAATACATAAATTAGCGTGTTTTTCTTAAATATCGTTAGATTTAATTAGTTCGTGTAGTTATAAACGTGTAAATATTTTGTGTATAAATAAATTAGTTTTAAAATTCGTTACAATATTACAGTGAAACCTGCCATAACGGATTTTGTTTGCTGGATTATATGTACTTATGTGTATACTTAAAGCGGAAACCTCCATACTGCAGAAGCGGAAAGTATATTGCGACCCCAAACTACAAAATACCATAAATATAAACTTGTCGGTGCGGAATGTAATAAAATAAACTTATTGAATTTACAAGAAATTCATAAAATCATTACGAAAGTGTTAATAATGTCAAATAAAAAATAATGTTTAGAATTTACTAAAATATAGAAATTATTAACGTGCACAATAAAAAACTCATCTTAAAGAAATTCAAAAACATTGTAATTGTGAAAAAACGTAAGTGTATGAATCAACACAGAAGATGAAGACGATGTGATAAAAGAGTTAAATGTTAATAGTTTTGGTGATGCTATCAATGATTTAAAACACATTCAAATTTAAGTTAGAAAAACGAGCTGTATACTATAAAATAAAAAAAACGTTAACAAACAATTGCCAATTTTACCTAAGTATTACATAAATACTTGTTTTGCATATGTAGCGTTATTTTTGCATTGTTATTTCTTTATTCAATTATTTTGACTGACCTACGTTACATTACCTAATTTAAACATTTGTAGAATTGTGTATTTTTTACATAAACTAACTATTTGTAGACGAGAAACTTCAATTGAGAGAAAAGAAATAACGTTTTAACTTTTCCCCACAACCGTTAGAGGCCACTATATAATAATTATCGGTAAAAAATACAAATACAGCAAATTTTATTTCCCTCTTTTTCGTACCTTGAAGGCTAAAAACGCTGGATTGCATTTCTCGAATAAAATCGACTAAACAATGCAAGTTATTTTTACACGTGTTTGATTCTAACGTTTATTACTATTTAAAAACTGAAGGTTTTCATATTCGTTTTAAAAAAAAGATGTTACAATATTCACACGGTGTTGATTTGAAGGAAACTGGAAGTTATTTATATTGTATTTGTGCAAATAAAAAATGTTATATAAAATAAGTCGCTTTTTTTAACGCATAATTATAAAAAAGTGACAATTTTCATAACTTTCAAAAACAAGAAAACATTCAAAATAAACCATTGTAATAATAATGGGTGCTACCCACACCCACACATTAAGTTTAAAATTCGCGCTATTTGTTTTCCCCACAACCGTTGTAGGGTGCCATAAACTGTGTTCCAAGTTTATATACAAGAGTTTCTCTCTGATTTCTTAGAACAGTAAATTAAATATCATAACATTGTCTTTGATTTCTTTTTATTAACGGCGTCAACAAACTAATGCAACAGGTCCGTGTAATTTTTGATTTGGTTATTTGGTTCAATATTCTGATTTTTTAAATATTTTTACAGCTGTTATTTCTATGTTTTTTCTTTTTATTGATGCTATAATTTCATATTTTAAATTAATAAGTTGTTAATCAGATACAGGCTTATTTATTTACTTGTTTCTAACCAATAAACATTTATTTGTTTTTTTGTTTGAGTATCGGATATTGTGATTCGGTTATTATTATCAAAAGCCCCAGATCTCAATGTGATTCTCTTAAGCGGCGTGCACTGTATAATGTTTGAAAATTATGAACATTTTAATATACTGTATTAGGTTAATGGTACAAATTGTAAGTAAACAGACTATGCATAGAAGTATTTAGTCAATCGTATTGTCTATCTAAGTCAGTTATATTTTTTCAAATCCATAAAAACCAATTATATGTTAAATTATAGCATAAACTGATGCATAGAAAGTTAAAGATTTAGATAAATATTAATAATTTAATAAGTTTTAAACAAATTGATTTCTTAATTATTTTATTTGACATTCTGAAACATGTTAATGCTAACAACAAAGTATTATTACATATATAATCGAATTATATTTACTATACATAACTTAAAATAATATAAATTTTATATTTTATCGATATTTAGTTCTCCATTTGTATAAGAGATTACATATGATTGAATGGATTTATAATTTGAAATGATATCACAGACGTATACAAAAATATATAATTTCACACTTTAAATCAATATGTGAATAATTTTATAAGGCAGATGTATTAGTAAAAAAATTTAAAATTAATTTATGAACTACTCATTTTGGTTCCTACAAATTGTAATTGAATCATATACAGATTCACAACAACACACTTATCCTAATAAAAGCATGACTTTACACTTATTAGCAAATCCAATTTTGCATTTGGTAAATATAGATTCAGCAAAGCGTCCTCTTCGTAAAAATTAATACTTACTAATCAGTCAAATAAAAACTGAATACATGTGTCTATTTCATCAAATAATAATTAATGAAACATAAGTAATATTCCGCATTACACTATCGCGTTCCCTTAGTATTGACACTGCAATTGAAAATTATTTGTACTCGGAAATTAAAACTCCTCCGGCGTTGAAGATAAACTCATACGCGTGAACGCTGTAACTGGGACAAATTCTCTTAACGAATAATATCTGGATCTATCATCTTGATCGACCGATGTTACATGTTGAAAACAACACGGTTGAGAAATGTGCGACTTAGGGGGTAGCGGTAAAGGTTTTGTAGGTTTCCTCTCTTTTCGTTTCTTTTTTCCGGGAACCGATAAAGATATATTTTCTGGACAGGCAACTAATTTTTCAATTTCAATCCACATATCATGTGCAGCTTGAGCAGTATCAAAACTAAAACCTATTTGTAATGTATGGTCTCCCGAATAACACATTGTATGGAATGCTTTTCCAGCAACTTGATACGCCGATAAGTTATCAATTGTGTCTCTCCACAACATAAAGCAACTTCCTCGCTCAGCAAGCACTATTTGAATCCGCCTTTTGTTTCTTGAACGTGCTTCCCCTACATCTAACAACACTAGCGGTATTCCGGCATATTTTAATTGCCATTCGCTGTCTATCGGAGATTTTGTGTATAGATTAGCCAAGGAACCACTTACGTACACCTGAAATGATAAATGCTGTTAATCAAGTTTCGATTGAAAGTAAGAATTAGAAATCATAACTGGGGGCACAATTTATTTAAAAGGCAAGTAGAACGTGTTCCACCTATGCGACGCAATCCATTAAACTCTATTCATATCAGTTAGGATTTACCTTATCTTTTTTACGTTTTTCACAGTCAAGCCGCACCTAATTTAGAAAATATAAATTCCTAAAAGTTTCGGCGTAACGTATATTACATCGTAGAATATGATTCAGAATAAGCAATTAGCTATAAACAATATCTCGTACCTATTAAATAAATATTCTTGTTAATTAAATGTGGGAGAGTATGGGAAAGTTTAAGCTTCTAATAAGACATTTACAATACTTTTATTAACTGTACGAATAACTTGATATTTGCCCCGAGCAAACTAAAATAAATATTTTATAAGGGCTAAAAAAGTGAATACATTTCTTATTTTATTAGTAGACTTCTATTTAAGTCAATGAAGTATTCGATCTAGTTGAACTAAGTATTTGTCAAGGACTTTAGTCATTAAAAGTTATCTTCAGTATTAGACGCCTACAGTCAGCAAATATTTTTAACATAAACTTCGATTACGTAAATGGGTAATTGAGTGCTCCTGAACTTGGCCAAGGCAAAGCAGGATAACACGCCAATCACCATAAATGGCTTTGTGGTTAGTCTCTAATATGGCAATAACAACAAGATTATAGGCTCACGTCATTTTTTTATCGAATACCTACTTATGTGCTGAGATAATACAAACTAAATCAATATTTACATTATCCCCTATTTGAAAGTTACTCGACAAACTAATATTTGTGTTAAAGATTATTAGATATTGACTGCACTCCCACACCCATTAATACGAATTAAATGCGCCATGCACATCCTCGACATTTAACACATAAGTTATCCTATACAAGATATAACAAATTGTTTAATGTTGTTTTATATATTTACAATATTTCGAACTAACTTTACGTTTTTTAACGCGCAGTGTCTAAAAGTAATAATTAACACATTTAAATTTAAGGTGCGTTTTAACGAAAACTTTACTACTTGTTAATGATTCAATGAATTACATCATTCTCAATGAGTCAGATGTGTCGGAGAATATCAGTGAGGATACGCTCTCAATGTTATAATTATTTATTTAGTAATAAAGACAGGAGAGCGTTTTCTTGAGTTAAAACTTAAATTTCACGGTTTACTTGGTACACAACTCAGACATTTAATTACCACTGACTCTTTAATTAAATCGTTCTGAAACGGCATCAGCAGTTAATGCTACGTACAAAATTCATTACTTCTTTCGGATCATTAAATCTGTTTTGCGTCGTACTTTTAAAACTTTTGCTAAATGACCGTTACTGTTATTATAGGTGTAAATGTAAAGATTCACATATTTAATAAAAATACGTAAACATTGAACTACGCAGAAGTAGAAAAATTCATTTTAAAAAACAAAAAACAAGTAAAAGACATACATACATAAGTACATTTAAAAAAAAACTTCTAATTGTATACAAGTTTTGTTAGTGTTGCGCTAGTATAAATCATTGTAATCAGTTTAACTCATGTGTGATCAATAAACACCTAGTGCTGCTACATTAAACTGTCGTTTTTTATTCTTTTTTGTTTTTTGTAAATACGTGTTTAATAATTCTAGTGACAAATTCCGACGGCAGATAAATAAAATTTGTGTATGTAAAATCGTCCTTAAACACTCCATTGCAAAACACGATTCTAATTTTAACACAAAATAAAATTGATATTGGCTTTAGCTTTTGCTGCGACTTCTTTCTATTTATTCAATCGATCCAACACACTCCAATTCCAACACTTTTAATTTTTTTTATTAATTTGTTTTTTAGTGCGCGTCCTCGTATAAACGCGTTAGAGTATTGTACTCTTTATTAATTGCCTGGGCTTTCCGAAAATACTATGAATATGCTATAATCAAAGAAAACAGTAACTAAACTCGTTTGTTTTTTGTTTTAGTTCGTTTTCTTTAATTTTTATTGGGACTGTCAATTTCTTTCTACATCACTACTAAGCTAATTGACCTTTTTGACGCCTGCGCAATGAATGGCAATGCTTTACTTGTGGTCTACCTTTCAGAAGCTTTTTTGTTCAGTTCATTTTCTGTTGGCAATTTTGATTTCACCTTAAATTTTTTTGTGATTTTTCTTTTCTTTATAACCTCAAATATCAGTAAATTAATTAAAATATACACCTTACTAAAAATAAGTAAAGGATGGAAAAAGTGCGGCGTTAATCAATGTTTAAGTACAACAGAAAAGAATAGGGATTTAACGTTTCACAAGTTTTCTTGAAACTACACAAAGAGAAAAGAATGGATGGATCGAACTCCTGGATGTTGTTGACCCTTACCCCGAACATTTTGCGTTAATTGAACCAGGTAAATTTTGCCAATGTGTGTATTGTATTACTATTTTTTGGCGTGTTGATCCTACAAGTCAATCAATTTTTTATTTCTTCGTACAAACTTAGTGTGTATATATTAATTATACCTACAAGAACTAATATTTATTGTTATAGATCACAATTATTGCATACCTGATACTTCTGAGTTGCTATCAAAGGTAGAAAATTTACGAGAAACATGTGGTAGCACTATGAATAAATTCTTAGCGAAAAGTCAACAAAATCGCATTTTAAATAAACAAAACAATGAACTAAAAATGCAAATTTCTTAATGTATTAGTGTAATTGAACAACAAAAAAACAGTTAAAGAAGCAAATAAAACAATAAAAAATTTATATAGAGAGATTAACTTTAAACAAAGCATAAATTATGTAGTTATTTTAAATTCTGTCCATTTATTACGCTTGCTTTTATACGCGATTTAAAGATTTAAATAAATTTGATAATTGTTATGAATTGATAAGTACATTTGAAAAAATGTGTTAAACGCGTGTTGAACTTTCAAGTGAGAATGTACGAAAAATCAAAGTTAAAGAGTGTTTTTAGTGCTTTCTCGATTAAGATTGGGGTTGTTAGAGGTAGATCTTGCTTATCGTCATGGTTTGTCAGTCTCAACGATAAGCAGAATTTGTAGGCACTGGATTATAATAATGGGATCATTTTTCAAACAGTTGTCAATTTGATTTCAACAACGTATAATTAAAAAATATATGCCAACTTGTTTTTCTACTCTATACCCATCTACACGTGTTGTTCTTGATTGTACTGAACTGTATATTGAAAAACCAAGCGATTTCAATGTACAAAGTTATACATATTTCAATTATAAATCACATAATACTGCAAAAGAATTAATAGGCATCACTCCAAATGGTTATGTGTCCTTTGTTTCACCATTATATCCAGGCCGAATTTCTGATAAAAAACTTTTTGTAAAAAGTAATTTACTGGATTTGCTAGAACCTGGCGATACTATTATGACTGATCGTGGGTTTGTTATAGAAGATATTGCAAGGTTAAAAAACGTAGAAGTGAATATTCCACCATTTGTAAGAAATCATGAGCAACTACATGTGCCTCAGGAACAACAGACAAAAAACATTGCTTCTCTACGGATTCCTGTAGAAAGAAGCATCGAACAAGTAAAAACACTACGTTTGCAAATAGCATGGCTGATAAACTAAATGACATTTGGTTAATTTGCACAATTTTATTAAACTTTTTAGATATACCATTAATAGATAGGAGTATCAGTACAAGTTAAATGTAATTTTAAAAAAAATGGTAAAATTTAAAAAACAACTGTTACCCAGGTATTAAAATTTAAATTTCTAAAATAAAATAAAACTAACTGTTCCAACCACTCTGTTTTCCATTTATCTACATCTAATTCTAATTTTATTATAATCATTCACTATCAACAACAACCTGACAGCAATGCAGACGTTTGATTGCTAATTGACCCTGTACAATTTTATTTCATGGCTTTCATTAATGTTTTTATTTCTAACAATTCATAACGAGAGGCAGCTAAACAGGGAATTCCAGGATTTATACATACACCACACTTAATATATTTCCAATGAGTATTTTTTTTCTATTGATTTGTTCATAACTTCAGCTTCATTACGAAGTCCAACACGCAATTCACGAGATTGAAATGTAGTTGTCTTTGTGAAAATATTCTTTTAAACTGTTCAGTAACTGTGGCTTAACGAGAAATAACTGCATAAAATTTCGAAGCTGTTAACCGTTTAGTTCTTTCAGCAAACCACAAATTACTAGTACTTTGTGAACATGTTTCATTCTGCACTTGTCTAGCTATGGGCAGTGATGTATTGACAAAATTCTTCTTTATGTTGTTCAACATTATGTTTTTACAAATATTCGCGTATTCTTCATACCATAATTCTTGTATTGGCAACAAGTATGTTGGAATAGTGGATGAACTGAAGTAATGCGTTGACGGTGTAACACCATATTTAAACCATTACTCAGAAAATTGCTGTAGCATTTTCTCAGTAAATCGGAATGAACCTCTACAGATTCGTAATTGTTTCTAATACTGTTGCGTTGCTCAATAATTTTTAGTGTTGATTTTTTGCATTTACCCGGCTCATGTTTAATAAATTGTAATTCTTCAAATACTGATCAATTTTTGTTTTACTCAAACCCTTTCCCCAAGCAACATCTTCACCGATGTATAGTAATTTCTGATACACACAATCTAAAATGTACCACAACAATGCAAATACATGTTTACATCGACCTAGTATACCACCGATACAATTACAATCGCCTTGTAAAACTTCGCCCAGAGTATTAATATAGATGACATTATATGTTGTAACTTTATATGAAGCCTGCACGTTTGCTTTTGCAACAACTTCATGTCCATAATGCATAAAGACCCTTGTGACCTTATTGGATTTAAATAAACGCTAACCGTGGATAAATCCTTTTAATCTATTATCGTCATGGCCCATTTTATACACCATTATCAAATTTTCATTAAATGAAGTTGAAGGAAACGGTAAGAAATTGTTCGTCGAATTGCATTTAGGACATTCCAATCTACTTGTAGAACTGATATAGAATATTCAGCATTAAAAGTTATGAACCTTTGTACATACTTTTTAATTTCCATCTTTGTGCTAAATAAAAAAAACTATCACCAAAAATAAATATGCAATAATTTATAACAATACGTGTACTATGGGTAATGGATTACGTATAAACAACATTAATTTAATTTAAAAAAAAATAGGTTAGACACGTTGCATATCAAACTTCAAATAATGGTATCAAAAGTAACTAGGATTCCATTAGACCAACGTTTTCATGTATAACAACGACGACCTTAACGGTAGACCCAAATTATAGTTACAAAAACAGACGGTGGTAAAAAAGGTCAATTTATAATAAGATATCTTAATAACAAATAAATAATTGTTTTTTATTTCAATGTTCAAAAAACACGTAAAAAAGAAGAATTTTCAGTACGGAATAAAAATGTATTTTGTATTCAAACGGTGTTCAACAACAGATAATTTAATAGTCATACAAATAATCTTGAGTGACAAACAAAAATTTAAAATGATATTTAAAAATTAAATTATTTTGTTGATTCTCAGTAGTAAACAATTTTTTTTAAATTTTTGTTGTTATCTACTTTTAATTATTTATTTTTACAAAACATCTATGAAATGTTTATTTGTCATTCATTAATGATTATTTTATGTGGATAATATTTATTTACACTATTCATCGCATTTCACTTGGTTTACTATATAACTAAATAAAACTGTAAATCTCGTAAAATGATTTTAAATTAGTATGACAATTGTATCCGTCAATTACAACCAATAATGTAATTAGCAACAACAATTTTATTTAAAAAAAATTATAAAGCAGAAAAAAATAAGAATTTTTTGAATAGTTTTTAGATTATTGCATAATACATAACAGACAAACATGAAAAATAAGAAAATCCTTACAAGTAACGACACTAATGTGAAAAAAAAACTATGCAAATGTAACCATACTTGATCGCATAAAGAATATCTAAACTCAAAACATATATATATACCATCAGATTATACCGCTAGCTTTAATAATCCTTCATTTTTGAAAAACTATCTTAAACGATTAACGTCAGTTGGCTTCAGACTCAAAATATTCTCAATCGTAGATTTATCGGGTGATCAAATAGTAATTTTACTTTTAATGAATCTAATAATGTAACTCATAATTTAACAAATTCTGAAAACAAGCTCTAAAAAACTTTAAACAACACGATACAATAAAGTTGGTTAAAAAAGGTCACACTAAAGAACATTATTCAACCGCCTCTGCATAGACTATTGACCGTTTTACTAACCAGCAATTAATTTTTGCAAATAATAAATCAAGTTTAAATTACACCAGACGTTCCCGATACTAAATATAGAATAGTTCAATTGGGAACTATGCATACATTAAAATATTGATGTAGCCGAAATTATGACATTTGAATTACTGTTTTTATAAGTTTACTGTTTAAAGAGTACACAGTCTAACAAATACATACTACGTCAAAGTCATATCACTGACAAACAATTTTAATGATGCTACTAATCTAATCGTAGAATGGAACTACGTACTTTAGTTTTACAATTGTTATTTTGCAAATAAATATCCATATAATCTATATGAAATATTTTGTAAACAGATTACAAATATTTTTTAAGTATAGTTTTTTTTTTTATATCCGACTTTCTCAAGCACAACGGAACTTTAAAAAATGAGTTGATGTTTAATTGATTTCCGCTACAAACATTTCTACTATTAACTTTAACTGAAAAAATATTTAGTCTTTTCTATAATGGTAGATGCAATGAAAACTACTCAATTATAAACATTTATTAGTGTTAATAGATAAACAATTAAGTTCATCAGTATAAGATAGCATAGCAGATTACGGTTAATTTAGTAATGACATCAACCTGGCTTTATTAATTCAACTATCATTATCAATCATGAACAACCGTACAGATGTGTAATTAGAAATAAAATATAGATGCGAATATTATAACAGCGTTTTCAAATTTAATCGTAAATATTATTGTAAACCGTAATAGTAAATGCATAAAGTGATAATAACCACAAAGGAGATTGTATCATAAATCATGTTTGAAATGAAGATCCGTTAGGATTAATGGAACCTATCGTGGTTACAAGAAAATTAATCGTGTAAAATTTATGGTCAATTAAGTTAGAACGAAATGAATTTTTTTCTTTACTAAAACCAATCGATTATGTACAAATTCATTCTAAAATTATGGTACAAAAACATGAATCGAAGCATTCAACTCGTCATGCATCGAACGGTTTAAATGATTACCAAAATGTTAATTTTATAAATATGTTTTATAATTTTGTTATATTGAATAGTATAATATTTTTTTTTGTTTTTAAAGATATGTATATTGACAAAAACGAATATGTCTAAAGCTCTCTGAGTAGCTGCACAGAATTAGAGCAACAACAAAAATTTTAAATTGCTCAAGTGTACATAAAAACTTATTATGTAGATAAAATATTGCTATTTTTTACCCGTTTTGGCCATAACTAAAGTAACATAACAAGCTTGCACAAACATTTTATATAAAAAAAAAACACCTTGTTAAACCTACTATAAAATTCTATACAATTTATTTAAAACATTTTTTTTCTAAAAATAGTTTATTAAATAATATTGTTCAACATATTCCACTTTATGTTTACTGCATAAGATAAATAATAATCACCTGTTATTGTTTTAAAAATAGATTTTGTTAATTTTAAAATAATATTACTTAAACTATAACATAAACTTTGTAAGCACAAGTAATTTTCTTGAACTTGAACAGATGTTATAGATTCTCGTAGCATGTACGTACACTAAGCAAAGTTATTTGGCATAGTTTGATTATTTTAATGTTTGCTTGTATCAAATTATGATTTTATTGTTTTCGTAATGTTAACGCTTTCGGTATCACACTCATTTTAAGCTGAAAGCGAAAATTAGAAAAGCCATGAATATTATGTGAGTACTATCAATTTTAAATAATATTAACATAAATGATTCACAATTCATTAGTTTTCTTTGAATTCGTTTAGCATTTAAATTACTTAAATCTTAGTAGTATGACTAAAGAAATACAAAAAAAATACAAAATTGTAATTGAAGATCCTCTATAAATAAATAAACACTATCGATAGTAGGGTGTTTTCTAAAACTAAATAATAGGAATAAATTTTCACAAATTATAATAGTACTAGGATAATTTATATTTTAATGGGATGTGATACAGACAACAACAATAAAGCTTATTTACAAAACGTCAACAAAAAAAATAAATACGTAATAGCAAAAAGTATGACAAAAACAAAAAAAAACAGTTAGAAGTGAATCATCAGCAACTTTATTTGATGTCGAGTACATTTAGCTCGGGTTAGTTTTGGATTTAATCATACCCCTGATTAAAGTTGACTAAGCATTATTTACTTTTAATGAAGTTCTCAGCCAAAGAGATTTTCTTCTAATCAACTACGTTTTAAAAAAAGTTTGACCTTTACACTTAGTACGTATTTAGTAAATTATGTAAAAATTTTATCATGCGTAGCAGTAAACCTATTTTATCTACAGTACTTCCTGCAAGGACAGTATTTACTTCCTGTAGAAATATGCAACAATATTAAAAAATTATACAATTTAAAAAATCTAGATTATGTTAAAGCTTATTTAATTTTCAATATAGTAAAATATTGATGTCAGTTATTGTTGTAATGGCAAAGCTTAATATAACTACCATATACCCTTAAACGATTTGACTAAGAAAAGAAAAATATGTACAAAGCGTCCTTTTCTTATCAACATGCGTTTACACGCACTTTAGTAGTTTGTTTAGTGTGTTGCTTTAAACATGACCACAATAAGTACATTTGTTAGATCATCTGTCTAAAAACGTATATCAGATAGACGTGGTAAAATTTGTAAAATAATTTTGGAAAAAGTTGACCAGGAAAAGCGTTGCTGAGTACGAAATTGGTTTGATCGGAAAGAAACTTATGGCGCCTCTTCCACGTTACACAGAAGACTTTCAAACGAAGATTCTGCTAAATATAGAAGTTGTGTGAAGATGTCTAAAGAAAAGAAATCGAATTGATAAAAAGAATACTGCAATAAAAACTAATATTCCGCTAAGAATAAAATTGAAAATTACATTATCATACATTAGGACTATAAATATCATCAGATCTCGCTCACGATTTAACGAAATCTTTAATCTTCTTTTTTTATTGAGATTATGTTGATCTCAAAACCCGTATTTTGTTTTTTGAATTCAACAGCACTACCATAACATGAACTCTCTATACGTGTTTATTTGGCGTTTGGTTGCTGCGAAACTGTAGTGGGGGACACTACTTGCTCAATTAAATAGAATGTAGCTGTTCCTAACCTTTTAGCAGTTGCGGCTCTCTTAGATTCTAATTAGTAATGAGATAATTCGAATGGAAAATAACCGATCGTCAAAATATTAAAATAATCATTGCATTTTGGTTATTACAATAGAGTATTCGGATTGATAATAAATGAAAACTATACGCCTGCGCCAGCAACTACGTCGACAATGTGCATATGCATGTATATGTATTTCAGTTGAATACCAACAATATTTAGCATCTACTATATTATCCAGTTATGCAGGATTCATATACGAGTTTCAGTTAAATTATAAAAACAAGCAGTATTCAGTATCTAGTACCTATCCAGTTATCCATAATTGATGTATTATTATATTAAAACAAAACATGTGCAATAAATTATTGTAATTAACGGTTTTTTACATTTTTGTGTATATAAAAAAAGTAAATAAGGTTTATTTTTACAGAAGTTCTTTACTTTTATGTAGTTTTAAAAAATCTAAATATTTTAGTAGGTAAGTTAACTTTTTGTAAGATTAGATTTTTATTTAAATAACCAAAAGTGTATGAAGTGACAAATTTGCGATTGCGCAGCGCGTATGTCAAATCTTCTTTCTTAAATACACTGCTAAACGATTCAACGAATAATCATTCGGTTTTCAAGAATATTCAGTTGCTGAAATATTTAGCTATGCCCAACACTAATTCTAATATATTTTTCTGCCAACTACTGAAAGGTTTTAATAACACTTTCGTGTCTTCTTAGAAAGCAACCAAGGCACCCTAAGAGGCCGCAGCCCCCTATAGTTAAATATCGCTAACTAAAGTTTCTTACTGAATTTATTGCTTACTTTAGATACTTGTCACGTGTAAATTTGCATAAAAATAAAATTTTGAGTTATATTTAATTGTATAATTACAAATTATCATTTTAAGTTACATATTAACTCCAGTTTAAGTTATAAATTACTAATATTATTGTGTCTACACTATATGAAAAAAACGTTTTTACAATGTAAGCTTGATAAACGCCAATCGTATGCACAAGTTATGTTATAAAGGTACCCGTTATCAAAGTACGATTTCTAATTGAATGCAAATACACTTTTTTTTTTAATACCATATAAAGCACCTTTTGATTAAAATTTTGGTCAAAAAAATGCATTTTTGTCAGGCATTGGTTATAAATATGTTAATAAAATCACGACTCTTAACTTAGATACATTCTAATGCAATTATTAAATACCATAAAAATTAATTAAAAGTAAAGTTTCATAAGATCTGTTTAATTAAATTTTAAAGGAATAAATAAAAACGATCTTTTATTTTAAATAAAGTTGTTACTTAATTAAATAATGCGCACATCTGTTTTAAAAAATGAATTAATGTTTGCACTGATGACTAAACCTAATTTTAGTTTATTAGATGACGATTATAGAATTGCCTTGAAGCGATCTTCAGCAACCATGTAAAATTATTATTAAATTATGACGCGATATTAAATGATGTTTGCAATTTAAAATAGTTATAAGAAACAAATTAACATTGGCTATTACGATGTGGAACAGTTTTAATGAATCATCAAGTTTTGTGGCACACAAGTGATACGGAATGCCCGAGTCTACCAAAACCTATAACAAATTTATTCATATGAATATACATATATGCATTTGAACATCCCACAATCCGTTTCTAATTTGACTTAAAAAAAATATCAAATTCTTTCGTGTAACCGCTTTATAGATTTATTTTGATTAAAATGTTTAAATTAAATTATTAAAAAAACATATTTACCTGTGTTTTCAACCCTTTAAAAAACGTCTCAACTTGCTGCCTTTCAATTTCAGTAATTTGTCCTTCTAGCGGTATTCGTTCCTCCCTTTCATCACGTTCCATTTCATCACTTTCAGCTCTTCCTTCACTTCCATCCTCCCTTTCGCCACAGCTACTACCGGAAGCTGTTGTACTCGAATCTCCACTTCCTTCTCCAGTCGATGAAAGTCTTCTGCGATTATGATCGTTACGATATAATAATCCGTGATATGAGTCATATTTTGACGACAGACGATTCACCGCATACTCAGGACTTTCGTGCCTTGCAGATATAGAAATTGACGATATTCGTTTATCAATAGGAATTATTTGCGAAGATGAATAAATAGGTACTTCTGTTGTGCTAGGCATTGCAAATTGTTTTTCTATCTGCAACAAAGGATGCTTTAGTACTAGAAAACAGTGCTTTATGAACGTAAGTAATTACGCAGCGAAATTGTCATTATGTCAAATAGAAGTTTCACCGGTAAAATTACAGTGTTTATGAGAAAAAATGACTCCACACTTTATAATCATTAAAGTACAAAAGGTTATAAAAAAGAAATTTTTATTGTGATGCATAAATTTCTACACAAATTAATGTCAGTTGTAAACTTCAAATAAAACGTAAAAGTTAGATTTGGAAATTTCCAAGTTATACGTAATCAATAATAGCTTGTCTTTATCGACCAAATAGAACGACAAACAAAGCTGGGTCAACAATACATCAAGTTAAGTAGTAGTTAAACAATGACTTCAAGTATTATAGAGCATCAACACATTGACAATATACATATATTTATTCTATAATTAATTTCATTAACCCAAGCCTTAATGATTATTAAGATGACGCGTTAAAGACGCTTCGACAGAGTTAAGAATTTGTTTGTATTCAGAGGCACAAATCATTCTACAGGTAACACCGACGATAAAAATATAATAAAAATCGAAAGATCTAAAAATAGTCGGTTTGCGTCAGAATTTTCCTGCTTAAAAAATAAACCAAGTGTGAAGCGCATTAATTTCATAAAAACGTTTAATATTTCTAAAATTGTGTTTTAATTGTAGAAGAATCGATCAGAAAGTTATTTATTGCATAACTAGAAAGATGTGTACCTATAAACCGTTAAATTTGTTTCAACGTACAATCACAAAAA
Source organism: Aquatica leii (assembly GCA_035610365.1). Classification (NCBI taxonomy): domain Eukaryota; kingdom Metazoa; phylum Arthropoda; class Insecta; order Coleoptera; family Lampyridae; genus Aquatica; species Aquatica leii. The sequence continues at coordinate 204,818,082 of CM069432.1, read as the reverse complement.
TTGTTGCATAATTGAACACCTTTCAATATAATAAACCCGTAATTGAAAGCAATAATCAATTTAAGAAAAAATTCCCACAATGTTACGCCAATAACCTTTTCGAAACGTGTGTTCAAGGATTTTGTTGTTGATTAGTTGCGCAATTCTTTTAAGAAGTTGAGTTCTTTCAACGCTAATAGATTTATATACTACATACAAATGTGGAAAGTAACGTGCAGTATTAGCATAGTCCTTCAGTGAGGTGATAATACTATCATAATTTATAGATAGTAGTAGGAAGTATTGTGATAGATAACATTCGTGATTGTTATGACTAAAAATTCTTGAAATTGCTGTACTTGAGTGTATTGAAGATAAAAGCATAACTGTTTACTTTTATCTACAAACAAAAATTTATTCGTGAAAACCCATTTGAAAAAACTACCATTAACTAGAAACTACTGGGAAACCTCATCCTATGATAAAGAAAAAGTTTAAAAGAACGAAATTTAATTATTTATTCTTATCTTTAGGATTTGTTACCTATATTCGTTCAAAATTCACTTTGACAATATGAGACGAACAAAGAACTTTTAGTATCTAAAAATGCATTCATACCAACTGTAGGAAAAATTTTATTTGCGATAATGAACATATGATAATCTAGTCCAGTGCACAATATTGCTCAAAGAGGCACAACTTTTGGTAATTTTGCAGTTGTACAAAAAAGTGCACAATGGCCGTTAAATATTTGTTGATTATTTTTAAACTTTAGTGGTAAATAAATGCATATTTAGGTATAATGTTTTGCTATTTTTAAATTCAAATGTGCACATTAAACAAAGTAACTATTCGTTGAGTACCCGGTACTAGACGAGATCCAAAGTAACGAATGCCAACATGAACAAGTAATCGTTACTTTTTACAAATACTATCTGTAGTTACCACACTTACTTAATACAAAAATACAAAATTAGCAATTCACTGATACTGTTCATAGATAATCAACGGTAATACCAAAGGTAATATACTTACGCCATTGGCACGCGTAAAAAAACGTATATAGAAGTAACGAATCGGGATTTCAAACCTAATAAGGAATACATACGATAGGTACCTAGCGAAAACGTACCTATATCTATTTAAGCAACAAGTAACGACGTGTCCAGACGCGAGTACTTGTAACGAGTAGAAAGTAACGAGTCTGATACCTAAAAGTAACGAATAGTTACAAGTACCAAAAAGTAACTCAATCTTACCCACAACGCTTAAAGATTCACAGGCTTGGCTTGGTTTTCAAAAGCTTGGCTTAAAATCAAGCCAGGCTTTTGGAACCTCAATCTAAGTTTGAAATTAGCCAAGCCATGCTTTTACAGGTCAAGCTTTCAAACTTTTCCCAAGCTTTCAAGCTCTTGAAAACAATATTATCTTAATGTAAAATTTATAACCCAAAATGAAGTTTATCAAAGGCAACTTACGCTAATCACTTCAGCAAACAGCGTCAACTGAAGAAATCAAAACAGAAACTAAGCAAGTTGTCGAACTGAGTTCTAAGAAAACTGAGTTTAGAATTTATGCTTTTTACATTGCAACGTTTTTTGTTTATTTAGTTGTAGTCTTGTTTTGGTTACAACGGCAGATAAACGTAATCGAGTACACAAAATACATGTTGTTAGGTTAGGTCAGTTCGAAGAAATAAAGATCGGTATCTGTTGTAATTATTCTACTAAGAATTTACTTTGTAGATGGCGGAAAAGTAAACAGAATAATAATTAACGCAATACGTAAAGAAGTTTTAAAATACAGATCTCACAGCATTTACCACAATAGTGCCCATCAAAAGTCAACCTTCACTTATTTCAATAGACAAAACCGACTTAAAAACTAACTGTAAATACAGTGCACGCCACTTATTGGAATCACGGATAATGTTATTAGTCGGTCACGTGTGCTACTACATAGAAAAAACATCGTTTATAGTAATCATAATTGCGGTTTATGATGTTATCAATTTTCTTCTCGGGTTTGCTTATATACGTAAACAATAATCTATTTTGCATGATTGTTTTAGCTTTATTTTTGCAGTGTTATTTATTTATTTATTCAAGTATTTTGAAAGCATGTGGGTTCTTAGAAAACAACTTCACTTAACTACGTCTTAAGTGATATCGTTATTTTGTATTTATTTTTATTTTTAATGTCAGCAAATTACTGAAAAGAAATCTGTAGTTCTTAGAATTCTTAAATTTATTTGACTCAAAATTTGTTAATTTTTTTAAACGTTTTATGAAATTTTGTTGCTTGTATTGATGCTATGATTTCATCTTTTAAGTTAACAACTTGTTAATCAGATACACGCTGTATGTATTTACTGCTTTTTAACCAATAAACATTTATTTGTTTTTTTTTCTGAATTTCGGATATTGTTATCATTCGGTTATTATTATCAAAATCAACGTAATGCTATTAAGCGCGAATGCACTGTATCTCAAAAATAAGCCACTTTAGACCAAACTTCTATAAAGAAAATTTTTATTTAACGCCAAAAGAAAACTTCCTTAAGTTTATAGTCGTTTATCAGAAACACGTTGTATACCTCATAGCTCTGGATCAATTAAAAGTCAAGCAGTCATGTCAGTAAATGTTTATTGTGTATCTTATTATGAAATTAATAATTAGATAGGTAAGTAAATGTAAGTATGAATCTGCATTTAGTTACTTATATTTTTTTTACTCCCACGTACAGACTCGTTGTGCCTTCACTTCAGTTCGAAGGTATGAGGTAACCCAAGGTAGCCTATGCTAGCAGTTGGATAATTATTTCTACTGTAGCTGTGATCTGTAACACGTGCGGGGTACGTGTTGCAAGATCATAGACTACTTTTGCGGAAGGAACAAGTAAAAGTTTGAAAAAACTCCTTCTTCTTTAAGTACCTAACGGCGGTTGGTTATCATAATGGTAATTTTGACTTTGAAAAAGGTTGAAAGCTTAAAAAAGTATCAAGCCAAGTCAAGCTTTTGTTTTTAAAAAGCTTGAATTTTAAGCCCAAGCGACTTAGCTTGGTAAATCTCTAACAGCACTACACACTAACAATGGGTATAGGTATAGAATTCGCACAAGCACGTTACAGATATTCTGAATTGAATAGAAGTTGATCAACTTTATGTTGATAAAATTTTATGTGGAAAATTGTTCTTAATTAAAGATAACGTAGAGAAAATACAATATTTTAAAAAAAGCATATACAAGACCTTAGCCACACTTTATTCAAATATTAACTCTTGTCAACAAGGGCAACTATGTAATATTCTTTCTCTTTAAATGTCTTAATTTATATTGTCGGTAACGCGATGAAACTGTTGTACAGTTGAGTATTTCTTCTAAAAACCAAATTGATTCTCTAAAATAAAAATTAGTTTTGCCAAAAATTTTTCCAGAACTTTAGCAAATAGAGATAGTAGACTAATGGGTCTGTAAAAGACAGATCTGTTTGAAGGTTTGCCAAATTTCAAAATCTGGATTACCTCTACCTACTTTACAATGCGTTAACATAATCTGAGGATTGCAGTGTATCACATAAAGTAGTTTTTTTATTTGTTTCTCTTATAAGGAAAGTATAGCAATCGCAATCTATTTAAAAACAATTTTTTTGCAAAAAAAAGTATTTTTGACAACAAAAGTTTGGGTTTCTGTGTGTGTGTGTGTGTCTGTGTGTAACGATGTACCCACGATAAGTCTCGAACCAAAAGTCCTAGTAACTTGAAAATTTGGTATCAAGCTGGCTTTTCATATTCTCGCGATTTTATCAAAAGATGGGTGTAATAAAAAAACCCGAAGGGGGTGTATCCGCCATTTTTAACAGTTTTTCTTATATAAGTTTGTACGTATGTAAATTATACGAATTATTTTTACAGTTTCTTATAGAGATAATTTTTCTTAATAATTTATTCAAATAAAAAAAATTTCTAACATTAACAGTTTATTAGATATTTTATTTATAATTTAAAATGAATTCACAAATATAATCTAGGTTCGAATCCTGCCTGCGACGATTTTTTTAGAAAAAAAATCCATATCTTAAAGGGAAAGCAAGATACGTAAAAAATAATATTTTTTACTGATTTACTAAAGGGGAAAGCAATATCGAAGCGCACAAACATGGGGGTTAGTCAATATGACAACATAAGCTTAATTTGCTATAAATCGTGTGGTAACCACACCAGTTTTTTTAAGTAGTTTGGAGGTTTGTGAAATGTTTAAAAGCTAATTGAAGAGTACTTTGAACTATTTTAATGCTTGATTGTTGCGTTTTTTTCTCAGATTGATACTTTATGTTCTGCCACATACTTTTAAGCGTTTTTTCCGGTTATTTGAATGTAAAGTAATATATAACTAAACTTAAATATCTATTGGTTTAAAGAAAAATTTTTACATATTGGTGCTATGAGATCGTAGCATGTTGGTAGTTAGATTTGCTAACCGCAAAAATTTAAAAATCGTATTAAATAGTACACGATTGCCATCCACCAACGAATATAGAGTCAGTAAAATTGCAAAAATTATCATCAGAGAGAACCCTTTTGGGGATTAGCACTGCGAAATGATGTATTTCCATAATTATACTAATATATTTTTATAGCTTATATTTAGGTTTCGTTCTAATAACATTTAAAAGTGTTCTTGCTACGATCTTAATAGCACCAATTTGTTTAATTTTATACGTGGGCTCATTAACCACGAGATGGCGTCGACCAAAAAAAATTTACGTTTAGATTATTATTAGTGAAGTATTTGTAGTGATTACAGTCCGTATTTTATTTTATAACCAAAAGAGTAACAAATTCTATAAAGAGATGTCAGTAAGACGACAAACTCAAAATGCGAGAGAGATGGGTATTACTACCCGTTTAACAGAATAACTACGTTCAAACTGACATCGACTTGACATCTACTGACATTTTGTTCTTAATTATTTAAATACGTATTTTTAATGTTAGTGAAAGTAGAAAAGTTGAAAACAGCCATCGACTTGACAACATCGGAAAGCTACGCTTCCCTTTGGACGAGTAATCTTTATACTTTCGCAATGTGTTTGTTTGTCTCAAACATGTAGAAAAGGAAGTACATTTGTTTATGTTTACGGTGCGCACCACTTGTCAATTTATGTTAACATACTTATAACCTTAAATTTTAGAATTGGCTCTAGCAGAATTAATTGAAGTACGTAGATATTAAAATTAATTGATTCCAACGTTAAACATGGAATATAAATGCAATGTATCTTTAGCTTGTAGTAGGAATATGTAAAAGTCAAGTAAAAGTAAACAAATAAAATGGTCGTTTGACATGTAGTGCGTACCGTTTGTTTACAAATACGATTTCTATCTCTTACAATGTTGTGTATGCTATTCAGCCTGTGATTACTCGTTCAGTGAGAAGCATAACTTTCCGTTGTTGCCAGGTCGATGGGAACAGCGCAATAGTGATATTTTTTAAGACTTTCGAGGTTATGTCTCTTCAGTTTAACTTTTGCTGGTTTTTAAGAAATTAAAATGTAATCGATGTTGGTCTAAGTTAATATATTCTTTCAAAGAATATTACAGTCTAATAAGTATGCCTATTCAAACATAAGCGCTAAAACAAAGATTAACGTTCCTGATCAAGATAAATGCATACAGTAGCCATAAAACTAAAACGATTGCAATGTGTAATTAGAAATCAGAGACAATTTTCAAAGAGTAGTTTAATGAAAAGTTTACTCTAAACATGATGCGATTACTTTTCTGGTTTTTTTTAGATGAAAGTAATTGATTTGATTGTGAAATGCCTGTTAAGAAAACTCGTTCCAGTTTTGTTTGTTTCTTTTACATTTTTGTTTAATAATGGTACTCATAGCACTCGCTCATTTAAAATGATGCATTTCAGATTGTAGAGAATATTTCTGTTAAAAAAGGTCTCGCAAGCAGAAGACACCTATTCCTTGCTAATATGACCAGACAGGGATTTGCTACCCTAAAACACATGCTAATGTTTGTATCGATTTCGGTTTGTGTTTTCTTTGTATAAAGATGTACACGTATTATAAAATATATAATCACTTAACTAAACGAGCTGGTGTTAAAATAATTACATAATATGCAAAGGGATTTATCGAACCAGTTATTACAATAGAACAATGCATATGTAACTGTTACAAAATCCTGATTTATTTAATTTCTATACTGCAATTCGGTTTATTCGTATGAGCTACAATACTTTTCGTTTTGAAGTAAACGATGATGAGATTAGCACCATAAGCTATTCAATACAAATGAATTAGTCCAGCATGTTTTTTAAATTTCACAAAATATTTAGATTCTAAATGTACAAATTTTTTAATAAAATAAAACAAAATGTAATACTTATAATAAATTTGGGAAATGGCAACAGCCTATTGCGATATATTTTGTAAATACTGGCAACGTGGTTGACTACCAGTTTAAAAAGCCAAGGTCATCGGACCGTGTCTTGCAAATATCAAAGCTTTTTGGCGGAGTGTCTTCTCTTTGTAGAATTAGTTACTCCTTGGTATAGCTTTAAATATGTTTCATGATCTATGATCGTACTGAACACAGTAGCTCTATGGTCCGAGAGTAGAAACATCAATTACATATAATTTGCAGTATCGTTAAGGAATGTTTTCAAAATCTAATCAAGTATATTAGGTTTATAAACAGTGCATGAGAAACAGTTCTGTAAAAGTGATCGACACCCACTTGAAAATTACAGGACTTGCAAAAACAACGATTGCCAATAAAATATCTAGATTTACAATATGCATTGATCAGATATGTTGACCGACTAAAGAATTATATAATTGAAATGGCAGTATTGGTATAACAACAAGAAGTAGTAGTCAAATTTAATTACCAGTAATTGAAAAGTAATGTAAGTTTCCTGCATTGCGTTATACGTCAAGATTCATTCCATAAATAGGTTTTAGGTATTAATGTCAGTAGATGGTAGCAAATCGCTCTCGATAAGGTATTATTTTACGCAAATTTCAATAGCTCCTGCAGAGAATTCAAATATTTTATATTTACTTTCATTTCTATTTAAACGATTTTAAAAGTATATTAAATATTTTAATCTTAATAATAATACTTCATTTTGTTAAGGTCATTATTTACTTTTGATTTTACTTAGATTTCTATAGATTTGTGATTATATCCCAGCAACAGTTTTAATTAATTTTAATTTGTTTTTTTAACAGGCAGTTTTGATTACCATAATATATTTTAAGGTGCATTAAATAAAGTTAAATCTATAAACATTTATAACAGGTTGTAACAAAGAAAGTTATAAAACCAATCAAATTAACTCAAAACAGTATGTCTACCACTCTTCGAGATACTATAATTGTTAATGTTTAATACAAGGATTTGCAGTACAATCCAGTTTAATCGGTTACTTTAATCGTACAATAATTCAAAAATAAACGCTTGTCATTAGAAAATAAGTAACTTTCATAATAGTGTTTTAATAATTATTCAACTTCTTGCTAAATTTAACTCATATTGCAAAATCAGCTTTAACAAATAGTCAGTAATCAACATAATTATTTAAGCAAAGCCATTCAAAATAAATGAATACATTTAATAGAAAATAAAATTCAATTGTTAATATAGTAAAATTAAATAATTGTTGCGCCATAATTTTTAATTGTATGTACTTCCAACATTTACAATATACGTACCACACTTTTATACTCTGATAGTGTATCACTAGTTCCGCAATCGACGTCTATAAACAGTTTGTTAAAACTATGAAAGTTGGAAGTAGTTCCGAAAAAAACTTAAATACAGTGTTAAAGCAAGGAATAAATTCTCTAAGAATAAATAATAATATTAACTTAAGAGGATATTATAATAGTTATTCTCTTCACCGAAGAAAGAATCACAAGAATAACGTATTTAAGTATTTGCGACTATTGAAGTGCTTCTGAAAAATGATTGTTCAGTTATGGTGGCCTAATTTGTAACCAAAAGCAGAAAAAGCATTATCTTACTTCTATCTTCAAAGCATCTTAGGTACATACATTTTAGTTCTGCATTTAACACTAACACTATTAAGATCATTTGTAACAAAAAGATCAACACATTAACACATACCTAATTAGCAAGATAGTTTTCCTAAATTCCAATATTTGAATTTACTTTATATAAATATGGCTTCTTGTTGTTATTGCAGTTTCAATCTTAACGTCTGAAACTATTTTAAAAGTAAGTTCAACTGGTACTACATAGGATAAAACTATTTTGCATAGAAATTGAATTTTTTATTTTATGCATCTGAGATCTTGCCTAAGTACTGCATTTTATTTTAAGACGAAAGAACATTACTCAATAAGTATGAGAATAAAAATCATTTCTATTTCATATAAAAGATTGCTAAACGCTAAAAAACACAGTTGCATTGTTATGATTATAATTAAAAATGCCACAAAAATCAAAACTATAAAATAAAAATTAGTGTAAGACCAAACAACAAAATCAGTAAAACAAACAAATAGTATCGAACAAAAATTTGTAAACTGTTAATAACACTTCGTATTTAGGTATATCTAAGCACAATAAATACATTTTTAAACGTATAGATTTTTTAGGTTATAAAATACCAAAATAAAATCATGATTTTATAATTGTATTAATGAACCACAAAAACAAAATTCCAACCAAAGTAATTAACTTTTGTTCTTACAAAACGCAGACATTTGAACACAATTAAACACAAAGAACATTATGCAATAGCAAGAAAAACGTGTCGGTAATTGTAACGTGACTTGTAAATCATGTGTACATTGAATATGTTTATTATACATTCTAATTTAATTGCATATTAGAATGAATTAATTATTAAATAATTATAACTAAAATACTGTTTCACAATCGCTCAATTTAGTGTGATCTTTAAATAGACAAAACTGTAGTCTATTGATATTTATATATATATTGTATTATTTGAACATAAGCCAATGTTATGAAACGTTTCAAATATATAATTAATGTCACTAAAAATATTACTTGCCCTGTTAAGATTGTCATATTCACTCTTACTTTGTTTTTAAATTGAAATATATCCGTATTTCAATTTGTTATTTTTATTTATATTTATTATGAATACTATATAAAAAGTCAATAATTGTAAAAACAATTTAGTTCATGGCGATGCAATTGGCTTATTCTAAACTTCATTAATAAAATATGAATAATATTCAATCAAAGACATTGTTCACGTTTGCAATGACGTTATTAGAAATCTTTCGACATTGTGTTAGACCTTAGCCATGACCACATTTTTAAATCTAAGTAACTATTTTGTGGTATAAAATGCCACTTAAAAAACTATCTAGTATTTCACAATCAATAACTTAAAAAAAAGATAAAAACAGTTCAAGCAGTATAAAAACTTAGCTTGCACTAAAAAAGAACGAAAACGGAAAAGGTAATAACATAATAAACTATTAAATAAAATTTTAATACCTCTTGTAGAATACCACAAATTTAAACAAAAATTAACCATACAATATTTAAAAATGTTAACTTTTCTACAAATTAATTACGTTTAATTATATTTTTATATTTGTCTTTAAAACACTAGTCTGTAGTTTCGTTTTAAACAACTAGATTTTGATTTAAAATATTCACCAATTCAAACTATTAATTCCAAATAGTCTGTGGGCAAGCTAAAAAAATACCGTTTGTTCAAAGGGATTGCTGTAAAAGCAAAAACAGTCATGTTACATGCTTTTCCAATTCCGTTTACTATGCACAGTATTGGCAAACTCTACAAAATATTATCTCGAGAAATGCATTTGAATTTTTCTGAATTTTATTGACATATTCCCAAATTTCTTCTTATTTTAAAATACGTAAATCAAAGAAGTATATGGGCGTTGCAAAAAACGCTGTTCATGTAGTTCAACTTAGTCTCATCGTCATCTTGCTCAGAAATTTTTTGTGTTAAATTTTTACTTTATTGCGTCTACGCAATTTGTTAACCAAAGAATTTAAAAACAAAACTCATTTATCTTACTAGAACTTTGTTAAAGAATGGTTATATCAAACGAAATATTTAATCATTGTTTTCATCCACGTTCCCCAGCCCACTAAAGACACTTTTAACACTTTTTTTAAGGCATTTTTATTCTACACCTGTCAGGTGTAGACAATAGACAATATTTCTAATTCTTTTCAACTCTCTTTTCAACGAGTGTATTAAATTTCTTGTACGTGTGGTTTATATTACAAAAACTGGCCGTTCCGTCATCACACAAATTTCAAGACATGATCGGTATATATAAAAAATATGTTTCAAACTCTAATTGCTTACTATTCCACTATCGAGAAGTTGCAGAATCAACAGTGCTCCAACCAAAATTGAGTTCAAGCTACCATAGCAATTCTTCTATATTGTTTTACGATTTACTCACTTGATTTTTTAACGGCTTTTGGTTAGAAAAGTATAAGCTTAGTTTAGAATGGATTTCAGATGCAAAAATTTGTAACGCAAATTCAAGTAAAATAATGTAAAAACACCAAAAACCACAATATTAACTTTTACAAAGCACCGTACACGTTTAGATACCTATGCTACCATCATCAGCTACAAGCACAACAATGTAGCGCTGATGGTAGCATAGACATCGAAACGCATACGGTGTTTTTGAAAAGTTATTATTGTAGTTTTTGAATATTTTATATTATTTTAGTAATAATGCCACAAGATTTCTTCCGGTTTCAGCAAATACTTATCATCACGTTAAAAACCAAAGAAAAATAATCAATTGATTCGTAAAATGTAGAAAACGCACTTTTCAACTATGGGATGTTCATTCGATTTTATATTCTATACACAAATTTTATTTATTTAGTTAAATATAACTGTAACATTAAACATAGTTTAAATAAAAGCATTGGTTGGTCGTAAGCAACTCAAACATAGTTTACAAATGGAAATCTTTTGTCTAAAAATATTTTTAAAATAATTATTCGTATACTTGGTTTAAAAACTTTTATTTTGCAGCAATAAACTTTAGTTTTTCAAAACCATTTTTAGCTTTTGTCCTGCCATCCAATTTTGTATAATCTCTACTATTCTCTGTATTCTTTCAAACTGTTGTTTGAAAAAATAAACGTTAAATTGTCAACAAAAGTAAAAGTACAATTTTTCTCATCAAAAGCACACTTACTACTAGGTCATAACCGCGTTTGAAAACAAAAGTACAAATTCCAATCTTTTAGAAAGTTTAGTTTCAACTATGAAAATATCCAGAAAACCGATTAGTTTTCCAAAACTTTCTTTTCTTTTTTTAAAACAATTTGATTAAAACTGATAGCCAGTAATATAAAATTTTCTGAGTCTCAAAAAACATTCTTAACGTTTACCAAATAAAATTCACTAGTTTTTCTAGATGAGTGGTTCGCATACTTTTAAGTCACGTTAATACATATCTAATGGTTTAATAATATATAATAATTTTCTCACATGATCAGCAACAGCCAGTTACTAGTTCGCAAGATTAATGAAAAAACGTTATTGTGTAATACCCGGTGTGTCCCCAGTAAAAAATATTTGAATTTTTGTCTACTTTGGAAATAGTTATTTGTGTAGTAAGCACCAAAACTGTATAATTGCAGAGGGGTTAGTCACTATAAAAATTGCGAGACCAAAAACATTCAATATCTCCATTAAACATCCAAGTATATGCACATAGATGCAAGTATATCCACGTACATTCAAGTATATCTACGTACATCCAAACATATCAACGTATATGCAAACATATCCACGTACATCCATGTATATCCAAGTACATTCAGATGTTTGACCCATGCGTCAAATTACTTCAACCTTGAATGAAATAAGAAGTAGAATAAATAACTACGATCTTTATACGATTAGATTACCTATTTTGACATATCGCGGTTAATGTATAACGCTGCATGGGTAAAAAATGTGCATAAATAATATAATTTATATGTACAATAGTTGATAAATTAAGAATATTAACTCAAAAATGAAATTTTAAACGTGTTTTTGCAATTTCCTTAGCTAGCTCATTGTATGTATAACTCGATGTATAAACGCCTACATAGGTAGTTACTACTAAATTTTTAAATTGTGCAAGCACAGACACGTCTCTTACATTTTTGTAGCTTTGCTCCTAAACATAGCTACCACAGTCACTTTAGCATTTGGTATCATTTATATTAAGCTTACAACTCGAAAATACTTATAAAAGTAGGTCGTTTTTAAGAGTTATTTCATTTTTGATTACCGAAAGTTGCTGATGTTCATTGAAATTAAAAACACTAACTTATATATAAAAAATTACAATAACTCAAAATAACATAGAACTGTTCTCTAAAATTATGTCGTGAATTTATTATACATATTATATATTATTTATGATCAACACGTCGATTCTGTTTGTTTAAGTTTTAACTTTTTTCGGCTATTGACATTTTTTGCCGTTAGTTCTTTTTTTAGTACAAAAATGCTAAAGAAGTGTGACCTTAAAGAAAAAAGTTTTTGAGATATTCAAGCATTTTAGTGTTTTAATTTAGTACACTGGTTATTTTTCTACTTAATATTGAGCATTCTAAAAAGATTTAGGAGCAAATTATTTAATTTTGAAAAATCAATAAAATTACTGAAATCAATATCAACAATCAACAAACAACCTACAAGAAATGGAAATAATTATAAATAAATATAACAATAAAAACATACATGTACAACAAAAAATCAAAGTCAATAATGTTCTTGACTTCCAAGTATTTCTTGACAATATCCCATCCGCCACTGAAACTCTTGGAAAACCTTACCAACAGTATCGCCAGGAGTTAGCCGTTCGTTACGATTTCTGTCCTCTAATTCGTCAATGGTATTTGGTCTATTGAGATAAACTTTGATTTTTAAATACTCTTATAAAAAGTAGTCGCGGGTCTCCTACGACCCTACAATTGGTTAGTAAATACTTGGTTTAAATATCTATCCTCGCAAAATGGAATAGTGCAACATCATGTTGGTGCCATATTGTATCATTGAGTAGATCTAGATTTTTTTTATTTGAATGAAATACTGCAAGTGTAAGGACTAACTCGTCTCTTAAAAATTCAAGGTATTTTTTGCACATGTCAACGCGACCCCAAAGAAAAATGAACCCAAGGTACGGTTACTTATAATGCCAGCCCAAACGTTAACTTTTTGTAAAAACGGACTATGAGTTTCCATTTTCCAGTATTAGTTTTTTCGATTTACTGTGCCGTTCACTTAAAATGTAACCTCGTCAAAAATTATAATAGTTTGTAAGAGTTCTTCATTCAGGCGTTAAAACATGGTTTTGCAAAACTAATCTGAGATCACTATCATCTTCGTTCTTGAACCAAAACCACTTTTCCGGCTTATATTTTAAGACGGTAGTTAAACTATTTCGTGCCATTGGTGGATGAATAAGGTTTTTCCAAACTTTATCATTTAGGAAATCATGAATTTATTTCATACCTTGCGAGCTCAATGTAGGTAGACTTCGTTTCAAGACTAAAAAACCGCTGCGCAGAAACCAATTTTGTTCCGAATGTCAGTACACTAGCTAACCAAAAAACGTTTCCAACTTTTATACGGCGTTTGAAATGTCCACATTCATTCCACAAATTGTTACAAACTCTTTTTCATCTTTGTGTTTTATATTTTTTTATATTATATTCATCGTTTTGTATGCATTCATTTTTTAGTTAAATTAAAGATAAACTATTACAATTAATGTACATTGTTTACAACAGATGTTTTTAGTTATAATTTATTTCGCATGATCGTCAAATTCCGAATTTATCCGACGCGCACCTCACGGTTCTTAAGTCGTGAAATGATCTCTATCAATCTCACTTTTATGTCCCTGTTATGTTTCATGATTTTATATTTTTTATTTATTTTCGTTTCTTCTAATGTAATATTCATGGGTTCTACCAGAGAGACTAGAAGCATCCACAGTAACCAACCCCTCAATAATTGCTGCTTAAGAAAGCCAATCGGAAGACAATTTTTCAAAACCAGCAATAGATATTTATGCTGAAAATACACAAGACTGTTTTCTTTGCTGCTTTTAAATAACTTTAAACAAATGTGAATGTTATATTGTTGCTGGTTGCTAATGAATAAGTGCGGCAATCATCACAAAACATCAACTGTTTTTTGATGATAACTAAAAAAACAAACTTTCTAAAACTGTACATTATTTCACAAATTTATTCATTACACTGATAAAAATTATGTTTTCTTCCCAAATACGCTGCGTAATTAGGAAATTCGCATTTAAGTTAACTTAGTTTCGATTGATTCAAAAAAAACACTTTATTTAAAACAGCTTAATTTGAATATTTGAGTAGAAGGCGTAACGATATTTAACTTGTAACATAAATATTCCTGTCAAAAACGATGTTTTTGAAGGTATAAAATGTAATGTTTATTTAGACAAATAAGAGATGTATTATTTTTTGTTTTAATTTGTTTACGTATTATAAAAGTTTTATTTCCATGCTTGTAAGATTGATTGTATTGATGTATTGTACTCTCATTGCAAAAGTGATAAGAGTGCGTCCTTGAAATTTTTCAATTCTAAAGATGATCGAAATTTATTAGTTTTATTTCCTGAGCCATACGCAGTTTGGCATGTATGTTCTAATTATTCTTAACGAATTCTTGTTCTACTTCACTTCTTTTTGATTGCGAATATAAAAAAAATAAGTTTTATTAGTTACTTAAAAACTACAATTATCTTACATTAATAATGTTTAATAAAAATTCTTTCTTGACGTTGCTGAAGGTGTTTGTCAATTATGTACTTAATCATTTTATAGATTAATGTAGTAATTAAGTATAATGTCAAAATCGCTTTAAACGTGTCAAATAGTACAAAAATCCCAACCCGCTTATTATTTTCGTAATTTAATATTCAGAAATGAAAACGTTTTCATTGACTTCCTTTCGATAACGTAATCGAAGCTTTACAAACAAGAAACAGTGTCATTAATTTTCGGCTAAAAAATTTAGGTTACTATTGCACCAATGTGTAACGATTCGTCATAAGTCGCAAAACCTGCCTTAAGTACTATAACGTCTACATGTTCACGAACAATTATTCGACGAGCACAGTTTAAAATTATGAAATGACCCAAAGTTCAATGGCTCCCCTAGTTAAGGATAAAATTCATTTATTCCAATTAAATTTATGCATTCCGAGACTTATATGGTTTAATAACCTTAATCATTAAAATAATGTAAGACTTTACAAGGGTCTAATTTGTTCTACTTCATCTCTAACTTTAATGGAAATATAAAAACATATAATTCTTATAAAATATTTGTGGTAAACTTATCAGAGTATGAAATATTTCTAAAATTACTGGCAACATTAATTGATGGAATTTGTTTTTATGCAAATTGCATATTCACACCCATTACTGTTAGTATCTGAATCAGAACATAACGCCCGTTATTGTAAAACTATAACAGATAATAAAATGAAAGAAGAATCTTCACATTACTTACAAAAGAAACATTTTCCGCAAGAACGTTAATTACGGAAATAAAAAGTATACTTTCCATTTAAGCACAAAAAATTTAATTCAATTATGCATTTCTCTTAGGTCACGTTCCCAAGAAATATAGAAACGTAAAGATGTGTTTCTTAGAACATTATTGCTTGTGAACAGGCAGCGACTTACAAACTTTCAATTCAATTTATACAGGTAATGTTTAATCGCGAAATAAATTGTTGGTTCATTTACCTGTACTTAAGTTTGCTTGCTTAGATAAAATTAACGTTTATTAAAGCGCTTGGGTCAAGTTTGCATTATCTGACAAAGGATAAGGATGTAGGTGTCAGTACTTGAGAATTGAATTACCAGCTTCAATGAAGCTCAGACTTAGAGCACCTGCATCCTGCATAAAGTACATATAATATTAATAATGCAAAAAATGTTCCTTAAATTATTAAATTAGTTTATGTTAATATTAATAATGACAATGTTTAAACAATCTGTATAGACTATTATGTAATTTTTAAGCAACATTTTAAAACAAACGTAGATTTAAACTAATCTATTTAATATTCTATTTTCTATAAACTTCTACAATGTTATAAAAAATGTAAATGCAAACAAGACAGAAGAAGTTTTTTGGCAATGTTCTCCTAAATTATTTTGTTAAATTCTTTAAATTACTATTACTTCAAGATTACTTCTAAACGTTTTATATTCAATTAACATGTGAGAAAAGTAACTATTTGAAGCTTTTGAAATCCATTGTTTGAACAGAACTTTATTGTCTCCTAGTAATACACCTATGTCTCATTGCTGTTTACTAGTAATATACAATCGTTTGTAGAAAAGATTGAAATCGTTTTAAGAATTCCGTTACTACTAACTATATGTGTTGTAAACGCAAAACTATTAAAACGCAAACCACTAAATATTTCATTCTGAAACAATCAGCCAAAATTGCGTGAACTAATCTACATAAAATAAATGCTATACTCATTGGCTATACTGCAGTATCAGCTGTTTGTTTCAATTTTTCTGGCGTTTATAGTAGTATGATTAGAGTAAAAATAACATGTGAGAAACCATTAGAAAACCACAATGAAAAAAGCTGTTTACGTACTTCTACAAAAATGCTATCTTTTTCTGTTTCTCTAAGTAAGTGCGTTTGTGGAACGAAAACTGTGCTTTTAACAAACAGCATTTGATGTAAAAATTGGGACAAACATTAACTACAATTGCATTTTAACAATTCCTATTAAATAACAAAAGCAAATTATAGCCAATTATAATTAAAAAGAAACATTATGATATAAGGTAATTGTGCCAAAATGCCACAACGAATCCATGCTTACGAAATGAGATGTATTTTAATCTAATAGTCGATCCACGGTTGTTATTGCTTTCGTTATCGAATTTGTGTTGTTTCGTCAAATTTTGAAATTTTGATTAATACTAGTGTATTTTTCAAAACAAAATAAGTAAGATATTTGCTATATACGTCACATATTTTTGTGGTTGTACTATATTTGGCATTTTGCTATGCCATTGTCTTTACGAAGTCGCACACCTATAGGTTCTTATAAATTACGCGAACTCTACTATAAAACTACTTAAGACTCTCGTAAATTTGATGTTATATAAGGGTATGGTTAAAATACTCGAGTTTACACTTGCAACATAAAAGAAATTAATATTAAAACAAAAATAAATAATATATTCAGTTGCTCTACATATGAATGTTTAAAAGCTAACCATATACATAAATATGTATATACGATCTAATAACTCTTAAAGTTTAATTAATCTCAGAAAATCACATTGAAAATAATTAATGAGAAATACTCAACGACCCTTTTTTAAACATTGAGCCGCATTTATTCACATTACATTAATTATGTTAACGAAAAAATACAACAGAAATGTTAAGTTAAAAATTACAATCTCGATTTTCAACATCTATGCATTTCACACGTAACAGTTCGAATCGTTAAACCGTTAAACTAAAATAATTTAATTCCGGCGTAATGTAAATATGATATAAAATTAAAAATAATCTAACAATTAATTGTACAATTCTGTACCTTATAACAATTATTCCCCAGCAATCAAGAAAAAAACATTCAACGAAATAAAAAAAGAAAACTGGTATTAGTATTTCAGAAAGAAGATAAACTCTAAACGTAATCTAAAAACCAAGACAAAATAGATCCGCTGTACAAAACCAAGTCAACGTACAATATCCAAAAAAATATAATTAGCGTTCAAATCATTACGTTTTTTACTTGGTTAGTAGCGTATAAGAAGATCTAGACTAGTAACAGCCAACAAAATTAAAAAAAACTTTTCCAAAATAAGAGTAGAATAAGATTAAGAAAAATTCTACCTAATGATTTATAATTTTAGATGAATTATAAAAAAAATCATAAAAACGTGATGCTTATCTCAAATAACCAATTGTGAAACATCAGATAACTCTTCTGTAACAAAAACAAAAAAAAGTTTTGATAAAATGATACATCTGCTTAATGTTGTTACGTTAATTTGTGTATTTATAAACTTTTTCTGTGTAAAAAATTTTTTTTTAGTAGTTCGTGAACAATACAAATAAAATCAGATTATGGGTATATACTAAAATACCTACAAAAAATTGATTCCACATTATATTTTAACGTAGAGAGATCGTTATATAAAGTTTAAAAGACCAAAAAACGTAAAACTACATATATTATCAACTCCACATTTATAAAAACCCACACAATCCAATAAACTTCAATTCAAAACAGCAAAGCAATAATCTTGAAACAAAATTATCTTGAATAGCAAAAACGTTGTATAATTAATGTTTGGTCCATTTTATCGAGGCACCTAAACAAAAAAAAATTAATTTTTGGTATTGAATAATACATGTTTGCAAAAACCTTTTACGCCAATCGTTTCGTACAAGTAACGAAATTATTCAAAGTTTTCAATTGCGGTAAACTTATTAAATTCATGCAAATAGTAGTTCCATTTTCATGACCATATTCAACAGTTTTATTGTTACGTCCAATTTTTATTATTTTTAATACATTTCAAAAAATTTATGATAAAACGATCAATATAATTTACATTTTAGCAAAGTTTCTATTTGTCGAAGTTTAATCGAGCGTGTAACAAATACAGATGATGAATGTAAATACAATCTGGTATAATTCAATAAATTCTATAAAATTTATACTGTTTCTGTCACACTATTTCTATTGTAAACCAATAAGTTTGATATATTTTAGTTCATTGATCCATCATGAAAGTTTTTACCAAAAATCTAATTTGTTATTGATAAGCATAACAGTGAATTCTGTTTGGATTAAACCAAAAAAATGTATTGCTAAATTGTTGTTATTGCAATTAACAAAAAGTTACAAGATGATAATTTTCTATTGCTTAATTGAACTATGAATAATTACACTTCGTTGTTTTTTCAGAGCGCGAATGACCATTCTCCTGTACAAATATTTATGTAAATATCAAGTGCTTTTTCTTGTTAAAGTTCTTTTAATATAAAACCTCTATTTGATTAAAACACAAACTTTTAAATAAGTAAACTCCAAGACAGTTCAATCAACTTTCACAAATATTTTATTGTCCTTCAAATGTTGATTTAATTGAGGGAACTGATAGATTTGCAATTTATTTGGCCTGCCGTTACTAAGAACCATTAGTTACTTTATTTTTATTATTTACGATATATAAAAATTAAATCTTTAACTTCACAACACTTATGTAAATTTGTTCAAACAAAATAAAAAATATATTTGAAAAAACTATATAGGTAGGTACCATAAATTACTAGTCTTTAACAACAACGGTTAGTATCTAATAGAAACGTTGTACTTGTTCGGCCCCTGTAATCATGTTAAATTACAGAAACACTTTTGCGTTTTAGTAGTTTCCGTTTTGTCAAGACGCTAAAGTACTTAAATTTTATTATTTGTAGTATTTTCTTGCACAACAAAATATTTGTTTTATGCACATTTCTTGTAAATGTAGTACTATTATCATGAGTCTTCTACAACTTATGATGCATGATTAGCTTTTGGAAACGGGTTCCTAAACCAGTTAATAAAACACATACGAATTACCATCCAAGTAAGCAACAGATCACTGACTCGAATTAAAAAAAATGCATTAATTGCACTGCATATATTTGGAATTTAGGCAAAATGATTATATTTTAATAAAACGTATAAGACTTTATTTTATAAAGTAGACGATGATTATTTGGTGTGTCTACTCTCGTTCAGAGTTTTTCCGCAGATAACATTCTTTCTTCCTGTAAGCTATACGGTCTTCTTTAATATGAACGTGAGAATCTTTGTAAAACTACTAGAAGACATTCTGTCGTTAGCTTATATGCTGGTCGCTTGTAGTATTTGACGCAACAGTTGTTTGTTGTCAAAGTCCATACAAGCAAACCTTTTTTAGTGCTTATTTGTATGCACGAATATTTTGTTATCAAAGTCTATCTTCTTCTTGCACAATGTTAAGTTCTAAAAGCATTTGTATACAGCAATAGTAATGCATTGTTTGCCATTCTACTAACGTATAGTACATTTTTAAATGCATGATTTAATAGTTTGCAATTTATAATAAAGTCTTTAGGAAAAATGAGAGTTCATTCTAATTTTAGGTGTGGGATAGCAGAAAACCACATAAGTTTCTAAAATGCCTCACTCATAAATAAAAAGTTAGTAATAGATTTAGTTACTGTTACCGTGAATTTATGTACTAATTCAAAACCATTGGCCCAAACAAAACAGTTGTGATATACATTGCCGTCCAAGCAATAATAACTACCAATATTTTTAAATTTGAGTTGCTTCACCAACTACGGCATGGGTGAATCTAAAAACATTTGATCAGCAAAGTCTTAAACTAACATACCAAGTTGAAGTACTGTAGGTTACGTCCTCCTTTTATATTTAATTAATGAATAGGTTCTAGAATACTCTTCACTTTGCCCCTCCTAATGAAGGGTATTCTAGAACCTATTCATTAATACCAAGTTGACTTTACCATACAACGTACAACCTAAAGTATAATAACACAACACACAACGTCTAATCAAGGTTAATTTTAAAACTTTGTCAATTATACTTCGATTTCAATTCATTTGCTTAATTTATCGCTTTTAAACTGTTTTCTGTATAATACTGAAACGTATTTTATAAACCACTAAACTCACGTTTAGGTTATTCTTGCTGTAAACTGGAAGTACCTTGAATACTTATCCTTATTTATCAAAATTATACTTTTTGTTATATGTATACTTGGGGGTATTTCTAAGTACAGTCAATAATTTAAAGCTCTAGCAATTTAGTTAAATATACCTTGCTATTTTTTCAACCAAATCAACGCATCTGAGTTTTTTAAATTGATTCAATTTGCGCGGATACCTTACAAACTTTTGTAACTAGACAAAAATGTCTCTAATTATCGCATAATAAAAGCTTAAGCAAGTTATTTCCAGAACATAAAAACGCAATTAAGGTTTATTTTGCAAAAGTGCGTGGTTTGTAGTTGTACAATTACCGCAATAAGTGGCATGTGTTGTTTTATATGCGGACATACACATTCTATAATAAATATCATATACTTGCTTAGAGTTAAAATAATTTTAACACAATTACTTCAAGTTGTAAAATTGAATATTAACTTGGCGTTTAATTGGCTTCGATATATTTTAAAAGCATTATTGATAAATAATAACTTTACATTGTTGAATATAAACAAATGTATATCAATTGTAAATAGTAACATACGTTAAGGTATTTCAAAATAACAATAGCAATAATGTTTTTACGACTCTGAAGGTGTGAGTATGTATAAGAAGGTAATTGAAAATTTAATTCAACTTACGACCCTCATCTGCAAAGTTTAAATCTTTATCTAGCTAATTTTCTTTGCACGACAACTCAGTTAATTTCAAAAACAAAGTACATGGAAGTATTTGCAAACAATAAAAATCCCTACAATGTACATCTTTTTTGATAACTACGATGTTTCATTTCCTTTCTGTTGTTATCATTCTGTCTGTACTTTCCTCTTTTGAAATGCGTATTAAATTATATTAGTCAATCCGTTGTCTACCTAACACACACAGATCATCAATGAAAACAATTCAGACAGACATTAGTATTCGTTATGACTAAATTACAAAACATAACGAAAGCCTGTTGATGAATATTCAAAAGAAGATTTAAATTTCTCAAGCATTTCTGTTAACTACTTAACCTTAAGACACGTAATCGTACAAGAGTTTCTTTAAAAGAATTCGTCAAATCCACAGGTACGCTTAAGAGCAGACCTTATATACGAGAAAAGACTTTTTACGTCTGCCGGTAACAATCGTTAAAGCTGAAAAGAGAAGGCAGTAAAATGACGTTAGGGCAGAAGTATTTTAAAACTGTTACATTTCAACAAGAACTGCAGAATAGCATTTGTGGAGACTCCTTCAAGCGTTACAGGTTTGAAACGGTCACCGACCTGATGTAGAAGAAGCTCGTGGTCAAGATTTTGCAGACTGAATGTCCTGATCCTGTTTAAGTAATCGGCGACTTCAAATTAATTAAAAAAGAATCAAGGAATTACGCAATTTGCCTTTGTAAATAATTCTAGTTAAGCTTGAAACAGAAATTTGTATTTGTGATCATCATTAATTTTTAGGGAAAAAGATTAAAAGTAAAGTTGATATTTTAACTAAAAGTCGAATAAAAGAAAGCAATGCTGCGTGTATAGATAGACCAAACAGAAAATGTTTGCGTAAAAAATAACGTTCACTACTCGGTTCACTATTTAACTGCAATCAAAAGTGAATGTCGAGGTGAATGCAAATGCTATAAAAAAACTCAAAACTAATTTAAAAATAAAAACACAGAATTATATATTCTTGGTATCAATCAGCTTTAAACATTAGTAGTTTTTAAACCTACTAAACATAATTAAAAGAATAAGCTGCATAATTTGCAATTGAAAAAACAGTAATTTTTGCATAACAAATTTTTTGTTGCAGAAAACTTTTTAATAAACAAATAATATATTTACGTGCTACTTATAAAAATAGCTTAATAATTAAAATTTTTCAATGAACAATTGCAATATCGTTTGAGTGAAACAGCAAGTGTTGATTACAGGTATGCGTTCATGTGCGTTTTACCAGAAAAGTATATTCATTCAACCAATACTGATGATTTAAACGCAGTTTAAACTGCATATTTCGATTTCTATTGTGTGCAAAAAAAGTAAGTGGTTTGCAGAAAAAAATAAAAACACTCCAGACATAAAATGTAACGAATTGAACAAATTTAAACTTTAACTTGCTTGCGGTTAACCAATCTTTTTAAAAAAATGTTGAATCTTACGTAACATTAAAATAATTTTAAAAGAAAGCATTTTATTCAAAATAATGAAAATAACCGACAACTCCAACTTTTTTAAAAGCATTAATTTTTAACATACATTAAGTAAATGTAATATTTGATCGATAAACAAATAATTAAAGCTTAAGATACTTACTCAAATAAATATGATACTCCAATGTGGAAAATATGTATAAAAAATCCAAAAAATAATAAAGCACTAAATATTTTTCACAAACTGCATTATAGATAAACGCAGGAAATTAATTTCACGCATCGATTAAACTAAACTCGACACGCATTTTCAATTTAAATTTTAAGCAAAAACGTAATTACAGGTGTCGTTTTAAATTGCTTGAGTAAATAACACCGTACAGAAGCAATCCACACGATTAACAGTAACAAACTGTACGTACGCTGTAGGCTGTAGATTTTCTTGAAATGCGCGCGCAAAGTTGTCCCTACTCTGCAGCTTTTATCATTCTTTCCATTCTATTAGTCATTATTTGGAAAGTTTTATCGAAACTTTTCACGAGGAAAATTCAACCAATTCCGGTTATCAAAGAGATAGTGGATGGTGATTGGTTTGAAATTGAAGAGTAAAACTGAACATTGCTCATATCTCTGACAGCGCAAGCATGTTTGTTTAATTTAGAAAATAATCTACATATATAAAATGATAACCCTTATTATCAAATACAAAAACTTAAATCAACATAAATATAGTAGAGATTATCGTTAATAATAAGTAAAAAAAAGTCTTCTATAAAGAATTTTTCAATCTCGACAGATGTAGTAACAATCATGTTTAGCGCAACGTGCTATAAATCCAAGATGTTTAAAAATGTCGGAATGTTTCATTACAGGATACCACAAAACCACTGAACACACAAAATACTACAATGAACTCAGTCTTCCATAAACATATGTGTAAATGACATCATACATTCATTAACATATTTTTTGAGTTTTATAAAAAATTTCACAATCTGTCATTAATTAGTAACATAAACTGTATCACATTTAGCTTTAAATAAAGCAAGCTAGGTGTTACTTTCAACCGTAAAATATTACTGATTCTATTATCTATTTAGCATTTCATAATTATAACCTAAATAACATATCAGTAATTTATCTCTTGTTCTAATTATGTATGTACATACCATCATATACGCACATAGAAAAATTAAATAACAAATTTTGAAATTTCACGTTTTACTTTGTTTTTAAATTTGAACTAAATATTAATGATTTTTGTAGCTTTGTAAGAATATCCAATTTTTAAAAAGCGATTAAAAGTAGATCAAGGAGAATTATTTATGGTAATATTATAAAGAAATTATCTGTTATTATTACAAAAACAACCATTTTCCTATCTGTCTATTCTATGGTTATAAATTTTTAATTTTTTAAGAAAAGTAATAAAAATTATTATTAAATTATGTTTGCTACAAAATTTTTAAATTAAACAAGAAAACGTTAGATGTTTTTATTATGTCAAAGATTTGTAATTTGTGTTTTTGTTTACAATGTACCAATTATTTGTTCAATTATTTTATTTGTTTGGTTAGTCCTCTCTATTACATGTGCATATTTTTTTTTTCTCTTATTTACTAAATACTATCATGTCTTCTGTGAACTTAAAGAATTTTTTTCAAAATATCTTTATAGACAATTTTTTTATTGAAATTGTTTTTACAGAATCATATATAATGTTTTGTTAATTTTTTAACTCTAAATTTATTGTTTAAATATGGTAAATACCCTTCAAGTTTTGGCTCGGGCCGGGCTCACGGTCCCAATTCGGCCCGAATAATCGCGCTTTTCAGGCCAATCCGAAAAAAACAATGCTGATTAATAAAATATATATTTAATAGCTGCTAAATAAAAAGTAAAATAATAATACATTTTATTGATTTACAATATGTTTATGTACGATTAAATTTAATTTAATTAAACCAGAAATTATATTTTAATAACCAATTTAATTGCTTAAACGGATTTTATTATTATTTTACAGTTTAATTGGCGAATAATAGTAATATAAAATATATGTTATAAAACGTTTGACTTTCTTAGCTTTATTTTTGTTATAGCTAAAACTATCAAAACTGGTCTCGGCCCCTCACGATTCCATCTCTAACTCTAATCACGGACACGCAACTTTCTTTAGGTTTTTTAAGATTTCATGTTTGATTTTACAATTACAGTTTACTACAATGTGTTTACAATTACAGAAGCTTACATAGCTTTGTTTTCAAATCCAACATTAATTTTAGTTAAATGATGCTTTTGTCCCATATGTGCTCTTACCCCACCTAACTTTACATATAGTCTAAGATCCGGTGTTAGAAATATATACCCTCATTTGTTATTTGACGATGACAAAGATTTATAATGTTTTGTTAATTTTTTAACTCTAAATTTATTGTTTAAATATGGTAAATACCCTTCAAGTTTTGGCTCGGGCCGGGCTCACGGTCCCAATTCGGCCCGAATAATCGCGCTTTTCAGGCCAATCCGAAAAAAACAATGCTGATTAATAAAATATATATTTAATAGCTGCTAAATAAAAAGTAAAATAATAATACGTTTTATTGATTTACAATATGTTTATGTACGATTAAATTTAATTTAATTAAACCAGAAATTATATTTTAATAACCAATTTAATTGCTTAAACGGATTTTATTATTATTTTACAGTTTAATTGGCGAATAATAGTAATATAAAATATATGTTATAAAACGTTTGACTTTCTTAGCTTTATTTTTGTTATAGCTAAAACTATCAAAACTGGTCTCGGCCCCTCACGATTCCATCTCTAACTCTAATCACGGACACGCAACTTTCTTTAGGTTTTTTAAGATTTCATGTTTGATTTTACAATTACAGTTTACTACAATGTGTTTACAATTACAGAAGCTTACATAGCTTTGTTTTCAAATCCAACATTAATTTTAGTTAAATGATGCTTTTGTCCCATATGTGCTCTTACCCCACCTAACTTTACATATAGTCTAAGATCCGGTGTTAGAAATATATACCCTCATTTGTTATTTGACGATGACAAAGATTTATAATGTTTTGTTAATTTTTTAACTCTAAATTTATTGTTTAAATATGGTAAATACCCTTCAAGTTTTGGCTCGGGCCGGGCTCACGGTCCCAATTCGGCCCGAATAATCGCGCTTTTCAGGCCAATCCGAAAAAAACAATGCTGATTAATAAAATATATATTTAATAGCTGCTAAATAAAAAGTAAAATAATAATACGTTTTATTGATTTACAATATGTTTATGTACGATTAAATTTAATTTAATTAAACCAGAAATTATATTTTAATAACCAATTTAATTGCTTAAACGGATTTTATTATTATTTTACAGTTTAATTGGCGAATAATAGTAATATAAAATATATGTTATAAAACGTTTGACTTTCTTAGCTTTATTTTTGTTATAGCTAAAACTATCAAAACTGGTCTCGGCCCCTCACGATTCCATCTCTAACTCTAATCACGGACACGCAACTTTCTTTAGGTTTTTTAAGATTTCATGTTTGATTTTACAATTACAGTTTACTACAATGTGTTTACAATTACAGAAGCTTACATAGCTTTGTTTTCAAATCCAACATTAATTTTAGTTAAATGATGCTTTTGTCCCATATGTGCTCTTACCCCACCTAACTTTACATATAGTCTAAGATCCGGTGTTAGAAATATATACCCTCATTTGTTATTTGACGATGACAAAGATTATATGTAAGATGACACAAAAAAATTAAAAAATATAGGTTGTCTAATTTCTCCTCGGTACAACTGTAAATTATTAATATACCTTTATCGGTTATTTGGTGGAATTTTTTATCAAATGAAAAATTATTTTATTCCTTACTCTTGCTTTATCAAAAGTTTGTAACATTCATGGTTGCCGTGATTTTAGATGTTTTCAGCGCGATCGTGTTGAGTGACAGCAAAATGTTGAGGGCGTCACTCTATGTGACAAACGTGAAAATATCAGTCTTTATGAAAAATTACATAGTTAAAAATGAAGAAGTGTTTTTTGCTTAGTACGGGAGATTCCGTTACTGATTTTGATAATAAATGAAATATTCGCTTCATTGACAAACCCAGTAAATGTTTTCGTCGAAAAGAAAATTGAATGTGTTCAGAAGTTTATACTGTATTTATTTATGGAATCAAGCATTGTTTAAGCGTCAATAACGCTAGATATCGCATGTTCTAAAAAACATATGCAACAAACAAAGACAATAAGCAATTTGTTGAAAAGATTAAAAACATCGATTAGAATCTGATCTGATCTTACTTAAACAGAAAATTTTGCGCACAATTCAATGCAACTGATGCATGCTGTGTCAAACTAAGTCCTAAAGATTGCGGTTGGTTTTGGATGGTTATTTAAAGCCAACGTGGTTTGTAAGGGACCCAGCACCCTTACAATTTAAGGATATATTTAGCGAATTGAAACGACAAAGAATTAGAGTTCAATTTTGATATAAGCAATTCTCACAAGTCAGAATCAGAATAAGTTTCTTATATAACATTTTTTTATTAAGATAATTTGCTATTAATAAATCAATATGTAAATAAAACAAACTTTTGGAAGATGTACATTTTACAACAGAAAAATTTCTATATTTTGTAATTATGTGTTGTCGCTAATAAATAAATGTGAGTGATAAAAAAATTGATACAATTGCTCATACTTAACCTATCTTGAATTCAGTATTTGATCAATAAAGCGTGCATACAAAACCTAATACTGTTGGGTAGGGAATAAAATAACCTTTCATTTGATAACAAATTCTATTAAATACCTAATGAGAATACAATAATAACGTTTGCTCACTTGTTTATACCTGGCAACTTTATAGCTATACTAAGAAGAAAGTAGACAACCTATATTTGTTATGGTTATAGAGAACACTATATACAACACTATTTATACGAAACTGAAAAACAAAACTAACATCTTAGACAAATCATACGTTGTATATAAAATCAATTATAAACGATGCAATAATTATTATATCGGTCAAACAAAACAAAAGCTTAAAAATAGAATTAAAAACCATAGCTATGATTGCAATAAAAAAACTGTACATACTGGTCTAACTTTCCATTATGTCGAGAACAATCATGATTTTGATTTTGACAATCCACAAGTTTTGGATGTAAAACTAAATTAAAAAAAAGACTAATATCTGAGATGCTCTTTATTAATTTATATAATGATAATGTGAATTTTAAGACGGATACTCAAAATCTGAATCCTTTTTATAACAACATTATTAGCAAATGTAAACGAATTTACTATGTTATGTTTTGTGTCGTATAAGGTTATAGGTCTTCGTGCTTACCTACTTTGTCCATGTTTTAATTATATGTATATATGGGCAGAAATTAAACGTTCTACTGTTAGGTAAGATCAATGATTTCTTTAACTCAAGCGTAGTATTCGTGAACAAATAAAATTTTGGTAATTTGTTGTTTGTGTTTTTCATTTTTACTGTAAATTTGATTTATTATTCTAGTTCGTAAGTTTTTAATTATATTGACAATTGAAATATGTTCGACTTATATACTTATAATTAATTATAATTACCATCCAATATAGATTGGCCTAATGAAGTTGGCACGAGCCAACGAGTTGTTTCTGAGTTGTGATCTATGGTCGCACAGAATCAGTACCAAGCTATTTTTGGAGGAGTTGTATCGTTCTCATAGTAAATTATCAATGTTGTGTTTGCTGGGATATTACATTAGTTTTGACAGTACGTAATATAGTAAAAAGGGTTTAGTTTGTAAAAAATATTTTAGGCGATGTTTGCAAACGTTGGTATTTAGTGGTGATTTTTTTGTAACGTAAATATATTTTAGAAAAATTAAGTTTAACGTAATTAGAATAAATTGAAACACTTAATTTGCAACCGCACCACTTGTTTTCTTACAGAGTTTTCTTTTGATAGAAAAGTAACGTCAACAGTAATTTATTGGACTTTTGTTTTTGTATTGTTATAAAAGCTTAGCTGTTTAGAAACTTTACAATAATTACTGAAATTTGACAAATTAATCAAATTAAATAACAAAATTACTCAGTTTGCAATAACAATGTGCTCAAATTAACTTAAAGAAATTAGTATTTATTAACATAGATCAGTTTTTTGAGCTGCATGACAATTCAGAAAAGACCAATTACTTTTTAGCATTTTTCGATAGTTACAAGATCGAAGATGTTTAATTTCGAACATGTCTGATATTAGTGCGTTATTATTTATGCAGTTATAAGTTTTTATGTATATTTTTACTATGTACTACATTACAATCTTATAAAAACAATCTATTCGCACACTATTGCTACCTTAAAGATTCAATCATAAACACTTTGTATTTATTTTATAATAAATAACACATGTAAAATATTACAGAATCAGTTGTTAAAAGACTAGTGCAAATTACTGGTTTATACATTGAAAAAAAGTAATTCCAAGCAAAAGCATTTTAGCACCGTTATATTCATTGCTGTAATAAACTTCTTGGTTTCTTGTACAGTACCATTTTTTGAAGTAATAAGGTTACTAAGCTTAATACATAAGTTTGGTTGACAATTTCTTTTGATCACAATATTTCTTATATTTAATAAATCTTGAAGTAAATATTGTTGTACCATATTAGATCTTGTTACTTACAATTTTACTTGTAACTTAAAAGCAAGCGACTAACTCGATATTCCGGAGAGAGGTCGCAAATAGTCCTCGGTGTGTTAATTACAATAAATAAAAGAGCGCCAATGCGAGTAAGTATTTATCGCAGATCTCGTTTATATCTGCCAAACGATACAAGTAAACAAATTTTAAGACACAAGTATAACAACACATATATTTATTTCAGCAAGACGAGGAAGAAAGAGGTTAAAATAAAACGATGTAGAACTATACCGGTCGAGTACACTTTGACGCCGCCGTTTTGACGCGGCCGGTTTAACACCGCCGTTTGGACGCGAGTCGTTTTAACGCGAGGTCGTTTTAACGCTGGACGTTTAGACGCCAATGCTATTATTTTTGCCTTTAAAAAAATAATATATTAATACTTTTATCAGTTTTATTGAAAACACTGCAGATTTAAGTTATATTAGGACTATGTAAGTATAAGGTAAAGTTTTTGTAAAAATTCAAACACAAGTAATTTACATTTTAATTATTACAAGTAAATATGATGTATAACAATTTCGGGCCCATTACATAATTGTGACTAATTCCACGTAAATATTCTATTATATTTGTGTTATTATAATTGAGTACTAAATTATGAATTCTAGTATCGGCTCTTAGATATTTCTGTAATTTTGGATTTAGATTATTTCCAGCAATCAAATGTTTCATATAAAGGCCCCACCCATGTTGAATTGTCTTCAAAGTGTCGATAAACTTCCATATAGTGGGATGATCCATTGACAATTCCATTTGAAGTCGTCTATGTGCAGCTTCGGCTCTATCACGCCGAATGCGTAAAGCTTCTAAATGATTGTCACTCAGAACATTGTAGGTGTGTTCTCAAGTTACGCCTAGAAATTGATGTAAGTAACCAATGTGCTCAATTGTATGTGATTTTAAATTATCGACTCGATGTATGTACTTAGATAGACTCGACATGCACAATTTCCAGAAAGGCCAGACCTAAGTCCCTAAGATGATACGATTAAGTTAAAAAGGGTCGTAAAAATATAAGCTAATTCAGGGGTTTCCAACTTATGAGTGACCGAGGGCCGCCATTAGATTCATGGAGTAAATAGCGGGCCGCATCCGCACAGGTATATATTTATATAGCTACTATTAATGAAAGCCGCGGGCCGCATGCAGGAAAGCCGCGGGCCGCATGCGGCCCGCGGGCCGCGGTTTGGAAATCCCTGAGCTAATTCTTACTCCAAGAAGACCATGACAAGTACCACAAATACAGTAAAATTGATGTAATACCTATTAATAATGTGATATTTTTTAAATTGATCCTTTATATTAAGTTTTGTTTAAAATTAATGTATTAAAAAAACTAAAATAATAAATGATTTGAGGTTAACTAAATTTGTATCTATTTAAAGCACGTAAATTATACTCACCATTTTCAAAATAAATAGTGGTTCTAGTTATAACTTGTAGTGTAAACGTTGACAAATTGACGTTTTAAGTATTATCAACACAAATTTAGATTATTTACTTAAGAAAATTACTTTGTAAGTGAAATTTGACAAAATATAAACTTAAGTTACGTTGTTTTATACATTTTATTAATTCAAGCTTTGTTTCATGCGCTATCAAAATCTTGAATGACTAATTTTTAACGTTGATGTTTTAATTGCAATACAGAATAGGTGTTAAATTAGCTAATAAAGAAAATTAATATTTAAAAAAATAAAATATGAATGCATTATCTTAATAGTCGAATTTATCAACTATCTTGACTTGGCTAAAAAAATTGAATGTACCTCGTAATTATGATTGACTGAATGTTTCACAGTCACAACCTTTTGATTTTAATTAAATTTTTTTTTGAAATGTTTACATCTATGCACTGTACGTATAATGCTTTTTTAAAATATTCTCACTCTATACCTGAAAGAAACATTCAATTCAATTATTGTTTTTACACAAACACCATAACGCACTTACCAAAAACGATTTGACTCTTATTTGTATGGTTTTTTTTTCCATTTAAGCATTGACGCCCTTTTATCATAAATTTATATTTTTAATCAAATGTTGTTTCAAATTTTGATTACTATTATTATCTGTAATTGAACTAAAATAATGGTCAAAAGCAAGTTTTAAGTCACAATCTATATTAACAAATATAGGTTTCATTCTTGTTAAATTTGTTAATATAGGACGCAATCCAAAATCCGAGAATTTTTCAATGTTAAAACTTTTTAAATAGATATTTTATATTTTGTGTAACTAGAGCTGCTCTTTTAGTAAATTTTATTATTGTCTTCAGTGACTTAACATTTTCATCGTGAATAATTTTAATTTACCATTTGCTTTTTATTAGCTCATTATTCTTTTTCTGCGTATTTTGTTTTTATTTATTTTTGTATAATTACTTTTTAATTATATATAGATGTCGTAAATAATGCAAAAGTTGTTTAGCAATGTCATTAAATTTCTAACATGTTTTATAGGTTTTCTCCTTAATTATGAGTAGCGTGACAATGAATAAACTTTGAAAAATATGCATAAACACAAAGTTTAATTTTAAACTAATTAAAGATAAGTACGTAAGAATAAGTTGGGGAGGTGTAAAAACTTTGGAGAATACCTTCTTTGATAATAAATTTTATTGTTGTAAAAAAATGTTAAACTGACGACAAAGTTTGCCTGTTTATGGCGATTGGAATTAGAATTGCAATTTCTAAGTTTCAATTTTAGAACATATTTTTGTGTTAAGGTTAGTATACGCGAAAATAAATTACACAGAACGAAGGTACAAACTTTTATAAATTAAGCTGTTATTATTCAGTTACTATATGATTGAACATACCAAATAATATTAAAAAACGTATATGTGTTATATTAGAATGTAAAACATGATATGCTATTGCACAATTGTTTGTAGAACAAAGATTAGGAGTATCATCATGTTTTATCAATACAATTAAATAAAGCAATGAGATGTTTAACATTTTGTGCGTATTTGTTTAATAAATCGCATTTACCAAAGACATAGTCAATAAACAATCTTAGCTTATTACGATCATTTGTATTTTTCGAAGAAATACAATTTTTAACGTTGGAATAATTTCCAAAACAATTCTTATTCACCAAAATGGTAATTTCAAAACTAACTTTAAATATTGGTATTTTATCTTTCCTATCAGATTTTAGGCGTTATAATCTTTTGACATATTTTATACATTGTTATTTTGCCAATACATTTATCATTGAAGTCACGTCTTATGTATTTTACGCTAAAATTTATATAAAATAGATACATATATTTCGTTTTTCAAATCACGTGTATAAGTTGTTTCCTTTAAAAGATATTTGCTTTTTTCAAGCTGTTATAGGTAGGTAATACTGTGTAACCTATCGACACGAATTTTTTAAACTAGAATTGAGATAGATTTTTTATTTTTGATTCTGTTATATTTTACACTGAAATGGTTCAAGTTCAAATTTTTATTTTTTATTGAGTTAGTCATATCGCCTTGCTATGTATTGTTTAATGTTGATTGAAGTTGCTTTTGAGGTCGGAATTAAATGTCGACTTTAACATAAACATCGTATACAATAAAATATTCTACTTTTCCAATTGAAAGAAATTGCAGTGTAGTATTTTTAGTCAAACTTACTTTTGCGTATCTTAATGTTAATTTAAACAAAATTAATACATTAAAATAAACCTACGTTACAGAATCAGAAAGCAAAATTAATATTATCA
This sequence comes from Aquatica leii, assembly GCA_035610365.1. Lineage (NCBI taxonomy): Eukaryota > Metazoa > Arthropoda > Insecta > Coleoptera > Lampyridae > Aquatica > Aquatica leii. The sequence goes on along the minus strand of CM069432.1, from coordinate 204,784,664 downwards.
TTTTGTTCTTTAATTAAAACTCGGTAAATGAAAGCAAACGTTTACATATAAAAGTAAATAAAAAGTTAAATATATAACTGCAACCATGTTAATTAGGTCAAACGGTAATTTTCTTAAAAACAAAAAGAAATATCATCTAACTCTTAATTATCTTTCAGGTTAAACGGCTAGATTATAATTTGTATGCAACATAGATTTTAAAACTACCTCGTTTGCAGAATGTTAAAAATGTGCTTTTATAACGATTTGTCAACATCGTCGCTTTAGTTACCAACATCAACGGATTTCATAACAAAAATAAAACGTTACAACATTATAAAACAACAACGTATTTAAGTGAAGGTATGCATAATTCATTTTTGCTTTGGAATTACCTTAATTTCCGATTTCGATGTTCTTTTTTAGTATGTTTTATGTTTTTTAAAAGTTTTTAATAGAGCGTAAATTTTAGAAGATTCTTAATGTATTATATTTCTATATTAAAATCGTTTTTCTAAAATTTTTTTTAATTAAAAACAATCTTTATTTAGCTGTAAAAATGATTTTGTTATTTATGCTTTCTATGTTTTGCAAAATATTTGATTGTTGGTAAAGCAAAATTAGAATTTTTTTATTGTTGCTGCGTAAAAAACAACAATCGTTACACAAGAGTAATAAAGCATGTAAATCATATAAGCACGCATTGCACTTGACACTAATTTTAAAAAACTATATATAAACTTTTTATAATTAGCATAGAACTTATAAATACATTTTAAATAATTTTCAAGAACTTAAAACATTTTAATGTTCTAAGATGATTTATAATTATAACATTATTGACGTTATAGGTATCTAAGCAAGAAAAGTAAATATTCATAATTGTTCTTAACTATGCATAGTATTAGCAATAAATTTAGTTTGCAAAATTGATAAATGTTTAGAATGATTCTATAAATTTTTCTGCATTTTACGCTATGCAGTAATGTTACACGAGACAATTTATAGTGTAATTATATTTTAGAATTGCGTGTATTTAGAAAGAAAATCTGAAATCAATACATTTGCATGTGTGTTAAGGTCCTATCTGAATCCATAAGGAAAAGATGCGCGTGTTTTTCCGTTTTCTACTGCTGAACATTAACAGTTGTATGGTTAATTATTGAATACAACGTTGTTTAAAGTAACAATTTGTTCCTTGGGTGGACTGGAACGATTTTTGTAAACATCTCCGTCGCATTAAAATCATATGATTTTAATAATCTTGTGTAACTATCTAACTATATATATGTAGATATATGATAATAAAGTATCAACTAAGGTATTAACCAAATTATGAAATAAAATTTAAATAAATTAAATAAGTAGACGACTACGCATTTTACTTTAGTAACAATATGGAATTTGTTTACAAGTTTTTATGAGGTTCATTAACTACTCACAGCGTATAGCTGCTCTAATTACGCCATCTTCATACTTTGACTACAGGTCTTAGCATTCATTGTAAAAGATTTGGTTTTTTGATTATACATATTTGCTTTAACAATTTTGGGTAAATGTTTGCCCGGTTTTGTTCCCTTTCAAGAAGAGTGCTGTCATCAAGATCATTAAATTGACTCAATTCAAATTACAACAATTTTTTTTAAAGGTAAAGGTAACATTGCCAAATACTTTTAAATAAATTTTTATTTACTTAATTCCATGTTTCTAGAAGCAACTTTGAAAGAAAGAAAGAATTGTGGCTTCATTTGATTGACTAATTTTACGTACTTTGATATTTGATCTTTTCATCATTTTCTAAAATTATTTTATGTCGATTGTAAGGTCAACAACACTTTTAGCGTTGTCTAACAAAATAGATATCGTCCTATCGGGATTACTAATAATTCGTTCTAATGCCACTATGAAAGCACCAAAAGCATCCGTGTCGATTTTGACCTTTGGTAACCGGTTAAAGCTAAGTTAACCAAGTGATTTATTTCTGGTTAACCAGTTAGTTTTAACCATTTTTGCCAACTGATTCATTTTAACCAACCGATACTTTTTTGGTTAAGCAATTAGCTTTAACTAGTTTTAATAACTGATTCGTTTCAACTACGAGTGTTGATTCAATCGATTGAAGTTAAATTAATCAAATTGTTTTAACCCCTTTTTCTTTATGATTTGTTTTAAGCAACTATTGTTAACCGATTCGCTTTAATCACTTTTATTAACTGATGTGTTTTAATTAACTCTATAGTGCATACTTATTCTACTTAATCAAGTAGACCAATAAGATATTCTTATAGATCCTTATTAGTATAAAAAGTACTGATTAGTTTTTACTTTATTGTAAACTGTTAAAATTAATTAAAAAAACTACTAATTTATGTTTTAAAGTAGCCACCTATTAAATTGTAAATTATTACTTATTTATACCACTTATTTAATCTTAAGCCGGCGTGTTATGAGTTATTTAAGTGATTGTCTTTGATCTTCTACAGAAACTATAATTAATTATAGAAGATGCCGAAATTATTGAAAAATAATTATTATACGCATTACACTAGTGATTAAGGAGATTAGGATATTGCTTGATATTATATACTACACAAACTCCATGCTTCTTATGCAATTTTTTTTATGTAAAAATATCAAAATCATGAATAACGTAAAACGAAATAATATTGTAGGTATATTTCTAAACATTAAAGTTATGCCATTTAAAAAATAATAACAAAACTTAAAAAAGTTATCAGTTTATCATTCAGTTTTATACTGTTTTAACATAATGAAAGAAAACAGTGACTATTCAATGTGATAACTATAAGAATATTAATACCATTATAGATTTTTGATTACGTTTTAAAGTTAAAGTGTAGACGGAGAACAGTATCGTTTGTATAAACAAAATATTTTAAAGTTTAATATTAATGGCAATAACAATAATTTTAAATAAAATCGCGATTGCAATTACCGAATCCTCGAAAAAAGACCACCTTAATCACACAAAAGTAATATTAATTTTGTACTTAGAAATTAGTATTATGTGTGTAATTGAAATATATTTATAATTAAATTGATCTTCTGGAACAGTTTTGTAGCACTGATTAAGGATATAGAACATATCAATTAACGCGTCTTGATTAAAATATGAAAGGAAAATTTAACTTAAACAAAAAAAATTATAAAATTAACGGTTACTTCAACAGAAACAACGAGAATGATAACAAAACGAAAATATGAAAAAACTCGTATTTTTAAACCAAATGTTTAAATTAAACAATATGATTTATAATGTGGATATTAAGAAGTTAAAAATATATTAAAAATTTATCTTTTTTGTTATAGAAAGTGTAATTCTGCATAAGTAAATGTAACAAAACATTTTATTTAATAAAACCCCTTGAATAATTGTCAAAACCCTAATTTAATGTAATTTGAAATTTTTAAACTTATTTAAATGACAATTGTTTCGATCTTTAAATATTTAAGATCATCTTCAGACAAAAACAGATGTGCGCCCTAATTAACAAACAATATTAACATTAATAAATTGAAATTTTGACTGTTGCAAATTAGAGTAATTAATAAATTGACCGAACTATATAAAATAATGATAATTTTATTTAAAACGAAACCATTATTTCAAATAAAAAGTGTTTAATTCATTTTTGTAATTACATTATATGAATTACAAAATAAATAATAAACTATTCCAGTGGTTTTTCTTCGGAGGGTTTTTCCTGGATTCATCAAACAACGATCGCGATTATCGACTACCTGTAAATCGCCTTCGTTGAGAAAAAATCGTTAACTTTAACAAAGTTGGAATAAAATGTATTAAAAACAGTTAAAAGTAGGATTTATATAATTTAAAAAACTTTGTGCACCTGATGTATTATGTTCAGTGTTTATAAATTTTTAATTGCAATTTATAAGTACAAAATGATTTGGTTAAAACGTTTCTTTTATTTTTATGGTTTTACTGCTTTTACGAGATTAAAACTTACTTTTGGTTAAAAGTGTTGGGCGATTACGAATGATTTAATCGAGATATATCGATTATAGCTCAATGATCGATCATTAGATTATAGTTTTGAAATTATCGAAATATCATTGGTTGGAAACAGCCGAGAAGCGATACTAATGAATGAAACAAAATTTGAAATGTCAAATATATCGAAATAATGGAAATCGACTCGACTCGATACTAGTCGACACAAACTCGAATCCCTGTTTCATTCGTTTTTTTAATTAAATAAAAGAACTGGATAAAAATAAATTGCAGATGTGTAAAAGGGAAAATAATTTAACCAATAGGATGGCTGCAATTAAGCGCGGTAAATTTAAATCGCTACTTCTAAAATAAGGTTTCATTCGATTATGCAAAACGAGATATTTCAATTAATTCGATTATTGCAATTATCGATTATGCCCACTTCTTACTGTTGGTACGTGTCTTCTTATATGCAGGTAAAAGGATTTTCTAAGAAAAATGAACAAAGGGTTGAAAACAAGTTGTAACTTGCTGTAAGCTGTACATTGGTAATAACTAATAACTTTTCTTATTTTTGTCACTCACAAATGTATTTCAAATATGGATATATACCTACTAGGTATATTTCACAAATTTTATTATTGATTTCAAAATTTATAATACTATAAAATATAACTCTACGTGTAATATTTTTAAATGCATATTAAGTAAATGTGCTTTTAAGTAGACAAGTACTTTTCAAAATTCTCTGACTATTAACACTTTTGACTATAACAGTTTCTTAAAAGGACTTTGTTAAAAATTCTTATGAAAAAAATGTTACCTGCTTAAAATGTAATCATTATGTTTCCTGTTTATAGATTTTTATTAGAGAAAACTAGATATGTGCACAACAAAATATTAAACAAGTAGTCAAAAACATCTGGTTACAATTTAGCACACATACGTAGACTAGCACTTCTACATTTTCAACACTTTTCTAATGTGGCCATTTTTTGTAGTTCTGAAAATTCACATTAAAAAGGTTTTTGCTTTTTTGATTGTATTTATATTCTAAATTGTTTAAAGTAATTCATTTAAAAAGTTGACAAAAACAAAATGAAATTAAAAAATTACTAGTGAAAAGAAAAGTAATAAAAAAAGTGTAAAGTGATTTGTTTAATTGTATATAATAGTTCGTTCATTCAAATTAGTATAACTTTAAAATAAATTATTTTTAGTAAAAGTAATGTCTTCTATAAAAGTTTGAGAGTTTTCTACTCTGTAAAATTTATTTATAAAATTGTTTCTTAAATTAAAGACTAAAAAATAGATTTTAGTTTTTTACAGAAATAAGAATATATTTTTGTTTTGCGGGAAACGTTTAATCAAACGTGGTTAAAATAGATTGTTTAATAACTCGTGATTAAAATGGTCGTTTAACCAAAAGCGTTTGAAGATGGTTAAACTGAACCGTTTAACCAAATACGGTTAACCTAAATCGTTTACCCAATAATGGTTAAACTGAATCGATTAAACATAAATTAATAATTCAATTTTAAATTAACCGTTTAACCAATAAGAAAATGATTCGGCTAATTAACACCTAATTCGATGTTGCTAATTCGATTTGTTATTAAACTTATAAATAAAGAAAATCAGTAAGTTTGGAATTTTGCAGCTTTCTATATTTCATTTGAATAGAACTAATGTAATGAAAATCTACTTGGCTGCAAAACTAGCTTGTAAACATTTACCGATAGGTTTCTTATGAACGGAACATGAGAATCGGCTTCACAACATTTGCCGCATTTACGAGTAGTTTGGATATAGAGTAGGTAATATACCATGATAATAACCGTATCTCTGCTAAAAGATGTTGAGCTCCGCATTTTTTCTATTGTTCATGATTGTGAGTATTTTTTTTATTGAAAGAATAATTACGATTTTAAATTTTACTGTGGTATCTAAGACGTCATAAGTTCGCAATTTTGAAACATCTAAACAACAATGTGTATTATATTAAATAAAAATGTATTTAAAATGTTAGCAGTTTCTACTAATATAAATCTTTTAATGCTACTAGTGTTTGTTTTAAATTCAGAATTATAGTAATCGTCGATTTTAAAAATTAACTGGTTAAACCCGAACACATCGCTAAAAACCAAAAACGCCAAATCGACACAATACTTGTAATTCAATTACTGAAGAAGTAACAACTAAAGCGTCTAAAATAATCTTGTAAACAAATCGCCGAACGTAGTCAAAGAAAGACGACACATCATAGATCGTAACTGGACGTCAAACTCAACTTTCAACTTTACTAATAAACGTAAAAAACTGAGAGTACAAAATATTTGTTGAGCAAAATGGTGCACAAATTTCTAATGTCAAAATTACTTTGTGGACAACACGCCAAAAACAAATTTCAGGTTAATTTCAGGAAGTAAACTTTTATGTTTTTTGAAAAACATGTTTTTTTCTAATCGAGGAATGTTAGTGTATCTTATAAGCACAGTTTACTTATTTTTGTTCTGTCTATTAGTATATATACCAAGCAAAAAATAAATACTACGTATTACACGTTTGTTGTATATATGTATCCTTTTGAGTACACAGTAAATTTTTGAAGTCACCGAAACTGGCTAAAAAAATAAAAAAATATTAAACACTGTTTTATAAATAAACGGTTACATAAAAATCTTTAGTTATTTTTTTTTTTTGACGAGTTGTCCAGGTATGAATTTTGGTAAAGTTGAGAGTTTGTGTTTGACTCCCGGTAAGGATCTGTGAAGTGTCGTCTTTCGTTTTTCGTCGTTTTGACCACGTCTGTTAATTTTTACACAAGAATATTTTCGACGTTTTGGCCGTTTTGCCTTTTTGGTGATATGCCAAGCAAAAAAACTGAAATAATGTTAAACCAAAATACAACATCGTCATGAGAGGTTTTAATTGTAAAATAAGAAAACAAGGAGAGATTTATATTAAAAGAAAAGAAACCTTAGAGACAATATGATAGTAGCACTCCTAGAACAGAACAAATTTTACAACATCATATTTCATGAAAAAAAAAACAGAAATGAACGTAAATAACTCTAGACGGATAGACAAAAAACCACCAACTACATATTAATAAACGATATAAAAACAACAAGAAACACAGAGGCTCTCAATAGATTTAACACAGACAGTGATCATACAGTTGTAAGGTCGACAATTCGTATTAATCAAAAGCTAGAAAGGACCAAGCTAAGGAAACAAAAATAGACGTTACAATGCAAAAAGAAAATGCTGTGGATTGCCTACAATTTTAAAAGAATAGTTTAAACCAAAGAGTATATAAACAAAACAAAAAAAATGGATTAGATTTTTTTTGAATTAAACAAAAAAGTTAGCAAAAATGCAAAAAACTCAATAAAAACTACAAAACAGCATTACCTAAAAAAATAATAAATGAACAGATAGTAGTCAAGATAACAATTATTTATTAAAAAATGGAAAAATAGACCATCGCTATGCGAACATTATCACTCAAATCTATGTATATAAATGACAGAGAGACACAGTCTCTCCAAAATTATTTACACTAGTAATGGAAGACGCAGTAACAACATAAAAAGCAAAAACGTGCGTTCTCACGAAAAAAATAATAAAAAAAACTAAGAGTAAACCAAAGAGCTATACACGGTGTATTTGATTAACGGGTTGTTATTTTAGCAAGTAAAATTAGAGCATAAATACAAACAAAAAATGTCAAAACGTTTTAAAAAATCAAAATTTTTAGTAAAATAAATCGTAAATTACTGATCTGTTGCTTCTTAAGGTTGTTGGTACCACAAATAAAAATAAACTGTTCTAAGAAGTGCAAATTTCTTCTCAGCGATTTGCTGACACTAAAAATAAAAATAAATACAAAACAACGCGTAGTTAAATTACTGTGGATAAAAGATGCAGTTTTGTAAATAATTGCACATTGTGTGTAATTTCACTGTTACAAACAATCGATTATGCAGATCTTGTCTATTATTTACGGAGGTTTTGCATACTTTACCTTTCACATAGCTTCAGAAAAAAGTTTAAAGGGTTAAATACCTAGGCTACGGGATGACTTTGCCATTTCTTCTAATTCAATAACCCGTAAAAATTATATTTAAGAAATCGCGGAGGAATTACTTCCAAAAGAGCTCTATTGTGCATAAACCACATTGTGCTGCAAACTTGAAGGGGTAAGTCATCAAATTCTTGCGCAAACGTTTCTTGCAAAAGTACAAGTCGCCTGTAAGTCTTTCTGGTAAAATAAACGCCCCTATAAACTGTTTCTCAAAATAATAATGTTTTGGCACTAAAGTCAGAGAGAGTCCTAAGCTTCTTGTTGCTGCAACTACTCACAAAACTCAAATCGCGGTTCAAAGTCAACGTCGGTTAACCGTTGGACTCGTTGAACATGGTAAGGGTACAAAAAATAACTCCTTAAAAGACCATGTAGCGTACTATGAGACACGTTAGCTGCGCGACCTATTTCTCTGGAACTACTTTGTATCCGACTTTCTACAATTTACAATATCTGCACATATACATTGAAGAAAAACAAAGATTGAAGTTTTGATTTTATTGAAAAGATTTATTCTTCTTTTCCGTTGCTAATTGGTGGTTTTTCTCGACCACGGCTTTCCTAGGTAAGAAAAACACGTTCAATTTCTTTAAGTCCTTGCACACACGCCAAAATAAAGTTTATTAAAGACAATTGTAAATTCGGGTATCACCTAATCCACAATCTACGTGTGGTGTGGTGCTTATAATTACACTCACCGTACATTAAAACAGTATCACTGTATTCTGCAATTGTACATAATAATGAAATTAGTTATAATGAAGAACAAGTACTTTTACACGAATCACTAAAAAAACCCGTTAAAAAATCGAGACAGAAAGAAATCAGATTGTCAAATTCAGTTCTGAAAAATCTAAATTTTGTATTTAATTATCTGAAGTCTTGTTTTGTTTGCAACCGACGACCCAATTAGCATTGGTATCAATTTAATGACATCCGAGTGTCACTTTCATGAAAACATTTTGATACAAAATTATTGGTACGATTTTCATAGCTTGGTGGTTTGTATACGCTGCTATCGTTGTCAATGTATCATTCTGTTATAAATTCAACGCAAAAATTTAAACGCTCAAAGCATCAATTTAGTTCATACAAAATTCATGAAAGCGTTATACATACTTTTTTATATTGGTCATTTTGCAAACGTTGCATATTTTTCGCGGCAATTATTAATCTGAAGATGGCAATTTATTTACTACTAGAACAGGAATCGAATATGTGTAGTTATCTTCAAAGGAAAAATTTTTATTTAACGCCACAAAGAAACTACTCCTTGAGTTTGTAGTCGTATTTCAGATACACCTTGTAAAAAGAAGAATATTGGAAATCACACTGAGAGATCATAGAACAAATAAATGGATCAGAGATAGTCAAGATAGAAACCATGAATACATAAAAGAGCTGTAAGTCGCCCTCAAAGGAGGTGGATCGACCACATAAAAAAAATTGGTACAACGTTGCACAAAATAGAGAAGGTATTATAATCGTAGAGTAGAAAATAAATAAACAATGAAGAACAAAAAAGAACAGTGTTGCTTTAACAGTAAACACAGATAATGAAAGATTATTATTTTTTTTCTAGTTATATCTTTCTATTATAATATGTAGTATAGATTTTATGTAGATACTTAATTGTTTAATTCAAATTATATTAGTAATATTCATTTGATAAAAATATTGCATTATTTACCCTTAAACTCCTCTAAAGTCAAAACGGTTATTTTATTTCACCTGAACGCCTAGTATTTCAAAATAAATAAATAATTTAATAATTCTACATTAGATAATTGTTACGTAGTTAAGTCAGCAGGATTTTCTTGGCAAGGTACGTAATACCACTCATTTGGTAAAATTATTAATTGAATATCAGCTAATCTGTTACGCACAAACACTGTATATTTATTCGCAATACATATTGTAAATTAATTGAGAAGTTAATTTCTATCTTTTTCTGTTAGTTATGCTATAAATACTGCAATTTCAACTGTGGAATTATTGTATTACGCAAAACTACACACGTAATTTTAAACATAATAATTGAACAGAAACTGTTTGTTATATGTAAGTGTTAATGCACCTAACGTAAATACAAGATCCGTAAACTGCTGCCACTGGATCTGTCTATTAACATTGTAGGAAATTATACATGTAGAAATTTTAAATGTGTTTAATGTAAGAAACCTGACTTTTAATTTATTCTATTTGGCATTTAATACTCCAACAGCTCCTTCTTGTAATTATTATTACAAATAATTATAGTAAAACTGATAATTAATATTTATTTCAATTTTATGAGCCAGAATTTATTTTGTTTTATGTATTTTTGGTTAAAATATTGCTGTACTTTAAGTATATGAATTTTAAATACAAACATAAATAAACTGAATATTAGATATTTACTAACTACCAACCGAAACAAGTGGCATCTTATAATTGAAATTATTAACGTTTATGAATAAAATAAATAAAAAACAAAGTTAATTTTATATTAGTTTATTCAAAAAAATTGTATACTAATTTATTTAAAAAAATTATAAACTAAACATAATCATATTAAAAATGTTAACTAAGCATCTGAAAAGTCAAACCGTGTACTATCAAATATTTAACTTTAGAGTTTTAAAACAATTTTTTGTTATTTGTTTGGTTTGCTACCAGTAATTCATCTCATGCGTAGTAGATTTAACTATTTGCTGTGATTATTTTTAATATTTTTACAATGTATTTTGTAGTAACTTTTTATTTGTTGTGTTTTATGATTTGTTCAAGAAACATTTTCTCTTCCAGGTTAAAATAATGAATTTTTGGTTTCTTATTTATGTATTACATATTTTCCGCAAAGTTCTTTAGTTATTTTAAAATTTGTGTTGAGATCCGACAAATTGCTGTATTATTCACTATCAATCCATACTCTTTTTCTAGCTGTTGTATTAATTTTTATTTTACTAGTCACCGATTTGTCATTTTTTATTGTTTACTGTTCAACAATACTGTTTAATATTTAGATATATGTACTTTGAATTTTGTCTATAGATAAATCGTTTCGACTAACGAAAATTTAAGAATAGCGTATAATTCTGTGTGGTCATTTTTAATTCAATCTTAAAAGATAACGAAACCGCTCACACGATGTATGAGAAATTGTTTACATTTTATTATAATATAATGCTCGGTCAATAAAAAACAAATTTTAATTTTTACAAATTTTATGTAAAAAAGTTATTTAAGATTTTCAGGTATAAATTATTTTAGCATAGCAACTAGTTAAATATTCAGTTTCTATTTTTTATAACATGCACTTTGATACTATTTTACATATAGATACATATCTGCAATTATTATTTGTTGTAAGTAAAAGTATATTCTACTTGATTTTTAAAAATTGTCTGTATACTAATTTTGTTTAGCAGATTTGAATTATGATTATATTTGTTTTTTATTTATACGTGATTTTATAACTGTTAAGTTTTACCCATCTTTTTCCTACCATAGTTCTCAAACTTTTTATTGTTCTGTTGGATTGTAACACATGTTATTCGCGAATAGTTGTATAATTATAGTAAAATTTATGTTTCAACGAGTTAATTTCGTATTACAATTTTTCATTTTGGGTAGATCTTACAATAACCACTGACGATGTCTACTGCGAAGTATAACGAAAGTTCAGCTTGTGAGAAATTCATAACACGGAAGAAAAATTGTAATAAGTTTTATAATTGCTAAGTATTTTGTTTAGTACGCTTTTTAGATTACGTTATTAGCATATATCTCTCAAATGTTATTATTATTACTGTTGTTGAAACGTTTTCGAAGTTATTGTCAAATTCGAGACAATGACCGAAGGATGTTGAACATTTTAGAGACAGATAACAGAAATATATAAAAACGATTAAAAGGAAGCTGGAGTCAGTTTTTTGTACGTGTTGTTAACATAAACAAGTATCAATTTTAGATAAAATTAAAAAGTACGGACCTATGATACTAATACAAAAATGAATGTAAGTGTTTTCCTTAAATATTATTAAATTTAATTAGTTACGTGTGGTTCTAACGTGTAAATATTTTGTTTATAAATAATATCGCTTCCGTAATAGAAAAACTGTGTGAATAATACGTGATCGCGTGTTTTTTATACAGAGTGTATATGAAATACGACTACAAACTCAAAGAGTAGTTTCCTTGTAGTGTTGTATCAAAATTTTTGATAAAATAAGTAAATCCTACAGTTAATCTCTTCTAGTTATGTACCGGAAATTACCATTTAAATGGCATCGCCTAAGGAGCAATTGCATAGCATTTATCTTGATGGCAAGATTAATGGATAAAGTGTTCAGACCTTCATTCGTCCTGACATGTTATTAGAAAACGAGAAGGCATCACCAGTAACAGTACGACTTCTTACGGGGACGGACAAAGAAATATCTACTCACGGAGAAATCAAAGTAACCATTGGTTTGGAAAATGGAGTACTAGACCATCCAGTACTGGTAGCCGACATCATCAAAGAAGTTATCTTGGGGATGAACATTATAAAAAAGTATAGGTTCCATTTGGATATGAAGAACGATGTCCTGAAGATCAACAGTGACGAAAATCATTTCCACTTGTCAGAGAAGACAACCTTGCGAGTTTTATTGCTTGATGACGTGACTTTTCTTGGAAGAACTAAACTCGCGCTGTTGAACCAATAAAGAGTGACTTGATGGAAAAGGGTCTATATCTATAATATTAATACGAGTGAAAAGCACGGTGCCAGTAAGGATTTTGAATGTCAATTTATATCCAGTAACACTGAAAAAGAAGACCGTGGTAGGCCAATGCACGCCAGTATCTCAAATTGTGAGATGCGTAAATTCTAGTAAAGATGCATCGCCGAAGAACTGCCTACGACATCTATTAGATATTCTTACCTCCAAATGCCAAAACCTCAGCCAACACCGGCTGGCCTAAGTTAAAGTGTTGATCCAGCAGTATTAAGATGTGTTCGCACTCTAGAGTAGTTACAAAGAAAGAACTAAAGTGGTGAAACATAAAATTAATAACAGAGACGCACGACTGATACGACAACATTCACGCCAACTTTGTTTGGCAAAAAAAAAGAAACTGAACAAATATTTATGAATATGGAGAGAGAAGCTGTGATTGAACCATCAAATAGTCCATAGGTATTTTAAGCAAGGTTTTGTCTAGGCCAGAAAAGAATTACTTCGTTACTAGAAGAGAGCTGTTAGCAGTCGTCAACTCTATAGAGCACTTCTACAAATATTTGTATGGACAAACATTTTTACTAAGGACGTACCACGCCGCTTTGAAATGTCTTGTTCAGAAGAACATGTCCGGCAGACTGCAGCCATTGTTCGCGAGAAAAAGTCGAATGCCTTCGGAGAACTGTTGTGGTTAATGACAAATGGGAACCTGAGCAGTTGCGTCGCGACAAAAAAAACGATCCTGAACTGGTATAAAAACGGCCGACGACCAACTTGGGAAGAAGTGAGTGCATTGATCGTGCTTGAAGCATCTGCACAATAGTACATCAGGAGGACACTTGAGCGTAAAGAAGGCATTGATAAAAGTTTGAGAAAAATTTTACCGGGTGAGCTGCAAAGAGAACGCATCAAAAAATAGTACAGCGAAAAAACACAAATGAAGCAGTATAACGTAGGAAGCCCTTTAGAAAAAGTAGCGATTGACATCACAGGGCCGTTCCCAAAATATGATTTGGAGATCATATACATCCTGGTGGTGATGGATTATTTCACAAAATGTACAGAAACTTACGCCATAAGCAATTAAGAAACAGTTACAGTCGCAGGCGTATTAATAAAAAAGTTTTTTTTGCCGGGAGTTTCGTTGGAATTATATTCCGACCAAGGCCGCAACTTGAGTCTGGGTTGTTTCAAAAATCTTGCCAACTGTTGATAATTAAGAAAATTAGGACGGCGTCTCTCCATCTTCAATCTGATGAGATGGTTGAACAGATAAATCGAACAACGCAGAAGTACTTAGCCAAAGTAGTGTTCGAGCACCAAAAAGACTAGGATAAGTACACCTTTTTTTATGGCATACCGATCATCTGTTTACAGGCCAAACACCATCTTGTGTCATGCTCGGTTGAGAAATACCACTGACATGCGTCCTCCAATTTAGACGAAGACTGGAAGACAAAGTTACTGGTGAAGACTACGTCAGCAAGCTGACAAAGAGGCTAAACGGAATACATGCGCCAATACGTAAAAACACACAAATCGCCAACGACAGAATAAATACCAGATATGACATCAAGGCACAAAATGATGGGTTTTAACTTGGCGACATGATGTGGTTATATAATCCCCAAAGAAAACGTGGTTTGTCGCCGAAACTGCCTAGGCGATGGAAGGGTCCTTATGAAGTCGTGCAGCGTATTTTTGACGTCATATATTGCATCTGAAAACCACCCACAGGCAAGCCAAAAGTGGTCCACGTCAATCGTCTAGCCTCTTTTGCTGGAGATAACAACGTTACGCAAGTTCAGGTTTTAACCAGAGTAATAACTAGCAAAACCTAAAATCAAATTGAAGGAATGGAGTTCGATCCGTTTATAAGCATATACGAAGGTTCTGCTAAGGCTAGGTTTAGAGTTACAACCGAGGAACAAGACCTGTTCCAAACCAAAAAAGATTACGCCATTGCACTGTTAAGTGCATAAATTTAAAAATGCACTTTCCTGTATATTGGTTGAATTAAAATTTCCATTTTTTTTTATTATATTGTTAATAATCTATGTTATTAAATTAAAGTTGTTATACATACTTTATATTTCCTTTATGGTAACATATCTTTCTTTTTGTTGGTTACACGAACGCCAGTGTAACAAGGATTACAAACCTAAAAATTCGTTACAAGCTTGGACCTTCTGTTCTGATCGAGACAGAAGTTTTACTTATAAAAATCCATTAATTCTTATTTAACCTCCCCTATCTCCGACTGTGTGAGTTGGCCGTGTAAGGTTCGTAAGACCTATAAGCTTGTAACAGCACATTGTGTGAGCGAGGATCTTGACATGTCCAGAGGGGTTGCAGTCCTATTTTAAAAGAAGTTTGGCGGTTGAAAAACTTTTAAAACTACGCGGTGACCGACGTTTCGTTTTCTATCACCAAGAAGTACTCACGTACGAGCATTATGAAATCTCAAGAGAGAAATGAAATTTCACAATATTAAGTAATTGGCAGTAGCTATGTTTGGTTGTGGCTTAGATTAACTGAATTGGAGGACAGTTCGAAATATGTTGGAGGTTCTCTTCCGAGGAACAGGCATTCAAGTGTTGGTCTGTAGTTACCAACCGAGGAGAGTATCGGGTCAGGAAAAGTCTATTGACTGCTTATATGCCCAAGAAAATTGCCGACATGGAGAGAGCAGCCGCTATCGCCACGATCCTTTCTGCCGGTGGCGTATCCAGTTTTTTGTTCTGGGACAGAACAGTCTTAAGAAGGGGGCAGTGAAACGTTTTTAAAGTTATTGTCAAATTTGACACAATGACCAAAGGATGTTGAACATTCTAGAGATAGATAACAGAAATATATAAAAACGATTCAAAGGAAGCTGGGGTCAGTTTTTCGAACTGAATCGAGAAAATTTTGTCGGTTTAAAATAAATAAGTTATTAACGTGTGTGATAAGATAAATAAATAAAGTGCTGGTGCTATTGAAACATAAATCCGTAGCGTACGTGTTAACATAAACAAGTATCAGTTTTATATAAAATTAAAAAGTGCGGACCTATGATACTAATACATAAATTAATGTAAGTGTTTTTCTTAAATATCGTTAAATTTAATTAGTTACGTGTAATTCTAATGTATAAATATTTTGTTTAAAAATAAGTTAATTTTAAAATTAATTCGTTACATTACTTACAGGATCATTTGCGTAACACGTTCGTTAAAGAGATTGAAAGAACAGATTATACTAAAAACATGAAATTTTGTATTTTAATAAAAATGTAGTACTATTCATGTCTCTAAAATACTTTCAAATTCAGGTTAATTTTAATCAAGCCAAAACAAATTAGCATCTTCGAAATCGAACATAATCCGAGATAAATTATAATCACATTAATCAATAACTGAATAGTATGTGTATATGTTTTAGTTTATTTAATTTAGTGTAATTAACTAAGAATATAAATTCAAATTCAAAAAGGTTGATCTATCTTTGATCATAAATTAAAAAAAATTGAAATTTTAATTTTACAGAACAATGTTTTTACATTGATCAGAAGGCTCAAATTAGTGAATGCAACAAGTTTTGTACCAGTAGATATACATATATTATTTGAACAGATCGTTTATCTTATCAGACTAAATTGCATTATTCAAGGTTGTTCAACATTGAAAAATACTTGCTAGCAATTTAAAAATATTCATCTGCTACTGTTTTTCTAGTAATCCTGAAAGAGGTTTTGTTTTTGTTGATGGCGTTCATTTAGCCTAGATCAAATGTATATTTATAAAAATGTATATATTAATTTAGCAGCTTGCAATTAATTAAAATTACTTAAGTCACTAATACCAATCTTGTAAGTTGGGCGCTTTGATAAGATATATTAACGACGCAAATTCTAACACTGTTGAAAATATATTATCATTTTTTCGACATAATTAATTTTTGACTGTTTAAAAAAAGTAGAGTTTGCGTTGACTACACTTTGACACATTTATAAATTTATAATGACAACTCATTCAATCTAATTTGCCAGTCATAGTTTATACTAAAAATAAAACTTTTTAGCTTAAAATCCCACAAAAATGTAACATTAAATTATAACACAAATCAAGATTAACAATGTATATTTAAAAAAAAAGTATTGTTTAACATAAATTCATCAAAATAAGCAATAATTTTGTTAACTTGTATAAATATTTATCTTCAGCCAATTATTTTGTTATAGACCTTAAAACATAATTAACTTACTTCCACTAAATATTTATTTAACTAAAACAAAAAGAACTTTCAGTCAACACACATTTCGTTTTACTGTAATCATGTAATTTGTTTCTAAACACCATATTAATAACAGAAGGAAACCAAATAAATATTCTCTTTCTGATATAAAAACAACAGATTCTTTGAATTAAATAAGATTTGTTTAAACCGAAATATTATTATTATCTGTGTGACGAAATTCCAAACGATAGTAAAATTATCAAAATGCAAAAATACCAAAAATGCAATAATACAATAAAATAACAATTTAGAGTATAAAGTACTTCTTACTATTGCCAATAGAACAATTTTTTTCAACAAAAAAGTTTGACAATATATGTATGTATGTTTGTTGTCAAATTATATGATTATTGTTATCCCTTATTTAGTCTATACGTAAAACCGTCTTAATTACTGTTTTTAGAAATCTAAATTTTATTTTTTAATAAGCAATAAGTATTATTTAAATACATTCAAAAATTATTGAATATATTAAAAACTTTTTTAGATACTCTTATGCAAACATTTCTGAGTTTTTTCAAAAACATTGCATTGTGCATTACACAATAGTTCGATAGTACTTTGCTTAGTTTGGTATTTGTTTGTATAGATAACCTAAATTCAAGTAAAAAGTATTTAAACTTTGTATTTGTTAGATCCTACTTTGCTTAAAACATGTAAAAACACACCAATAAAAAAGAAAGCTATTAAATTTATGTAGCATTTACTCAATACTGATGTACTACTTTGATTTTATTATTTAAGTTATTTCTTAAACTTGTATTCACTTTAATTATGACTTTCATTGATTCATAAAATTTTCGATGAGTTATAAACAAATACAAAAATTTTCATTTACTTAGAATGTATTTTATAGTAATTAATACAATCTTATATTAATTATGAAACAATTTATGACTTTTTTTTATTGCATTGGATGATAATTATATATGTAATTAAGCAGTAAAGAAATTATAGAAGAATATAAAATAGATTCTGTTGAGCTTTACTTTATATTTTTTGTATAAATATTTTACATTTTTATACTCGTTATTAATCTTAAAAATAAGATTTGAAATTTCTTAAATTCATGGCAGATATAAAAATTAATTAAAAACCTACTAAACAAAAAAAAATCTTCAGTTGTATAATAGCTTTTTAGATAATACCAGACAACGCGATGTTTATGAACGTTCATGCTCTAAAGTCTACAGTGAACTCAGAAAATCAATTAAGGTTTAAACATAAAAGCCTACATTTTTTCCGGTCCGAGTTTTTGTCAATACAAAACGATGCTAAAAGATGTATGTTTTCTTAAAGCAAGCAAATGAAAATATTACTGTTGTATTGCTGATTCAGGTGTTTGTTGAGTATGTAGCAATTTTGTATTATTATAATAAAATCCAGTTAAAAAAATAATATCTGTATAGTTGAGACTATATTTGTGTTGTTTCCCAATTTGAATATTTTTTTTATTTAATTTATTATATTAAGTTAATTTATAAAAAAAATATTATTGTAAATAGCTTTACTACACAGCTACACTAATAACGGTGAAAAACGTTGTAAGTCGATTTTTCCTCCACGTAATTCAAAATAGTTTTAAATGAAACTGAAATTGTACAAATGCCACCAGAAGGAACTACTAAAAAGCACAATCGCATACAAGCAGTCGCCACAAAAACTTTAGTTTTCGACTAGCAATGCGTGATTATTAACTTATTATAAAACAAAAAACTTATCCTTAGTTTCTTAACATAGTAACTCTTAAAAGTTGTTACTGCAATGATATTGCTCTTGACACTTTCGAGGAGTGTAAGCTTACATTCGACAATTTAGTCTTAGACAACACTTCCATGAATACAAACAAATACTAAGGTACTTAAACGATACAAGTCAACGTAACTAGTAATGCACATTATTGCAAACAGCTGATAGCTAAACTATAGATTTGAAAGTAAAATATTAATTATGATCTTAAAATACACTCAAAGTAGCTGAAAGCTTAAAAAAAATAATAGAGCGTAACATAATTTATGTTGCTTGAAGATTAGTAAATAATAAAAATGTAGATAAATTAGGTATCACAGTTACAAAAAAAATAATGTAAAACAATAAGGTTACAGCGTAAAGTAAATAAATCACATCAAATTTCAATTGACAGATAGCCGCAACTGATCGACGTTAATTAAAGCAAGTATTATAATGTAAACATATCTGTTTATTACTACAAAAGATATAAATACATAGTTTTGTCTATTCTATGTAATGGTACGTTACATTTAAACTTTTTAATTGTAGATTGTCGTCCATATTTACAAAACAAATATTAAAAACACGATTCTAATAAAAATAATAGAATTCAGATTTCCATGTCTTACTTTTCTATTTACAGTTTTCTATTTGGACAATTCCTGTGTAGTCGATTTTTTAAAGTCGAGCTTTACTCGCACGTCGCATAGACACTTTTAGATTTTGAAAAAATTGATAGATTGCGCGTTAAAATCTCGCTTTTGTAAATTGGTCTTCAATCTATAAAACTGGCTTCCAAATATTCGCTAGAGGAAAAGTAAGACCGCAATTATAAAAGAATTTTTAAATATTTTAATAAACAGGTAAGCAATATTGTCGTACTAAAATTTTTCCGATTGAGACTTGCTTTCTGTATATGTATTTGTATTGTATATGTTTTGAAATCACTCTGAATTTATATTTTCTTTTACACTACGGACTACGTGTACGTTTACGATATATTTATAATTTTAGATTCCTGCAACAGTTAGTGAGTAATTACAATTTATGTACATGTAACTTTCTTAATAGTTAAAAAAACATATTCAGTAGACGGCATTCTTAATACCTAATGTGATTTATAACAAAATAAATCGTTATAGTAACAGTAATAGCATAACTATCTACATTCTTGCTTTTAGGTTTTTGCGGCAGTCGTTCAATTATGAAGTTTGGTTTCCAGAGACTACTGGACGGCTGTTTCGTCAACTAATCAACCAAAACGTCGCGTGACGACCAGTGAAGTGTAACGAGCAATTAGTATAAATACGTGAACCTAAAGGTAAACAAAACAGTTTCAGAAAGACACAAGATGATGACCAGAACGTCAAAAAACCAAATTTATCAGCGACGCGATAACCATTTACATTTTACTTACAAAAATATGCATATACTAGCTGTACCCTGCCACGCTTCGCAGTGGCACATTGTGATTGAATGGTTGACATTTGTATTAATTAATAATTGCTAGTTTTAATGTAATTATATTTATATACATTAAAAGTGAGGTTAATCCAAAATAAATAATATAATTACGTCCACGTGTTAGATGTAATAAAAAAGATATAACCACTCACTTCTGTTAGAAATCCACTTGAATTATAATAAGTCCTTTTATTTTGCCTCTCAGTTAATAATATTTTTACTGTCATTCTTTGATATAACAGATAACCTCTACTTACGATTTGGTGAAAGGCGCAGTTCGATCACAACACTATCACACCAAAAATTCTTGATTTAAGTGAATATTTAATTCAGATTGTATAATAATCAGAATCAGATGCAAATTTTTTTATAAATAAACAATGTAATTGGGAACGAAATTGTTTCTCATGTGACTGCGTCATTACTATTGCGGTTGTCAGCGAGTGTTTTCCTCGCTTATGGCAGATGGCGCGGTCACTGGTACACAGCTGATCGTTAAAAAAACTGTTTTCTCGCGGTCGCAGATATGTGACTGATGCAAAAAATAGATAAAAACAATCCTTGATGCGGATTTTATATCATGTTAAAATTTCAACTCAATCGGTGCAGAACTTTTTGAGTTTTTGAAGCGTACACAAACCAACATAACATTTATATATATATAGATTGTAGCGTGTTGCATACATTTACTATTTGTTCTTGATGGCGTTTCGATGTAATTAAACTATTTTTGTTTGAAACGATTTTATTTAACTACACACAATAACATGACATTTTAAAGACGATCAATATAATAATTTATTACATACTAACTTATACTATGAAATGGATCTGGATAACTTTGCTAACGGTTACTCCTTGAATATAAAGCAATTCAAAGAATTTAGGTCGGTTTTGTCCACTCCGTATCCGTATTTTATTTATTTCACGTATTGCCTTAATTATTCTCTTTATTTTTTCGTCATCTACAAAATAAATCGTTAGTAAAATAATTACAGCAGATACCAATCTTTATTTCTTCGTATTGACTTTAACCTAACTTAACAAAATGTACTTTGTGTATTCGATTACGTTTATCTGCGGTTATAACCAATACAATACTTTAGCTCAATAAAAAAAAACATTGCAATGTAAAAAGTGTAAATTCAGCTTTCTTAGAATTCAGTTTTACAATTTGCTTAATTTGTTTTGATTTCTTCAATTGACGCTGTTTTCTGAAGTGATTTTTGTAACCCATTAAAAAATAAATAATGTAACTAAGTAATGTGCATAGGTGATTCCGGTTTTTTGTATATAAACATATTCATATACATTTAATAAAAATGAACTTAATAGACAGGCAGGTTTAAGATACATATTTAACTTGCTGGTTA
Organism: Aquatica leii; assembly: GCA_035610365.1. Taxonomy (NCBI): domain Eukaryota; kingdom Metazoa; phylum Arthropoda; class Insecta; order Coleoptera; family Lampyridae; genus Aquatica; species Aquatica leii. The sequence continues at coordinate 204,763,064 of CM069432.1, read as the reverse complement.
TATGTATCAATCATGACGTCTTAATTGATTTTTTTGTTAACATTATATCTATGTCTAATTAATCATTATTTACAAATATAATTTTTAATTTGTCTTAAATTTTTGTGAAAAAATATTTAATAATACGTCAATAATATGTTAAATGTAATAAAATAAGTTGAAGAAACAAAAGGGAATTAAACCGATAAGTATCAAATACTACAATAAAACATAATAAATATATTGGATTAAATAACAAAACTTTTTCATAAGATTCTAAAAAGCTAAGTAACTTAATCTCCAAATATCGGTTTCTTAAGCAACTAATTAAAAGTAACCGTACAAAAAGTATAAATTTGTTAAAACAAATTTTTCTTGTATTACTGAAGTATTTCTAAAAGTGTTAATTGACTTATTCAAAATTATATTAAATAAATTTAGTACTTTAAAGATTCTTTTAATTAAAACTGTATATTATTTTGAATCTTCTTATTTGCGTATATTTTGATGTTTAATCAAATATTAATGTTACGCCTAGAGATTATTTACAAATAAAAACACCGCTATAAACTATTAATAAAATTTTGGTGATTGTAGGTTTAATAATCTCCAACTAGTTTTTACTACCTATATACATTTTTAATTTCAATATTTTCTAATTACAAGAAAAAAATCATAACCAGTTGTTTGACTATTTTTAACAGCTTACTTCTATTTAACAAATTATGTTGTTTTTAATACTATCAGGTAAGATTTATCTTAGTATTACTATAAAATAGGTAATTTGTTTTATGTACAGGGTTATTCACGCTATACAGCTTGTAACGTTACCTTCGTTTGAGTATTTGAAACAGGCTCGGCTAAGCCAGAGAGCTGGGCATCCAATGAAACAACCCGAGGTATGATAAGACGTGAAAATTGAGTTGGGCGCCAGGCATACAACGTATACCAGATAATACTAGTTAAAATAAAATTTAAAGAAATATTTTCAAGTCTTATCATCCACGGCACTGGAGGGTGTTTGTTGTCTTATCAATAAAACAAGAGTTGTAAAACAAAATTGAAATTTAATAACAAACAAACAAACAAACAAAAATAAAAGATAGAAAATTAAATTATACAAGCCTGAATGTAACTTAAAAAAAATTGATGGTAACAACTGGCTGGAGGAAATCGTTCGCTACTCCTGGAATTCAAAATATATTTGCGACGAGGTATACCTGGTCTCCTAAAAAAAAAGAACCACAAGTAATCGATTCTAAAACTTAGTTTAAAATAAACCAAATTGTTACCACAGTAAATGCAATAAATCAGATATTAATACAATAAGTGACCTGATAATTTAAATTCAAATACAAAAAAAATTGAATTGTTTTATACATAAATAAAATTAATGAATTTTGAATTTGAACTTTTAACATAAATTTAAGACAGAGGTCAATTGTGGCAGCAGATAACTAAGTAACAATGAGTATAATGTACAATTAAAACATCTATGCAATATGAATACCAAACTACTAATTAAATGCAGAATTACCATTCGCTTGATCAAAAAAAAAAGGTTTCTATTAAAGTGCTACCAGAAAGAGTAATCTTGCTGCTCAATTCTTGTATATATAAATTAATGGAAATTTTCAAAACCAACGGTTTGAGTGTTCGCCGAGATACCAGGCGATAACACAACGCTAAGGTGAAAAATAGCGTGATAAAAATGTATATCATTTAGCAATTCGACGAAGTGCATAAAAATCTTGTTTTTGGTACTTCCTAATTACGGCAATTAATATGACCAGAATAAGGATTGATTTAATTTGGTTTCAAACTGCATAGAATAATTATTTAATTTAATAATTAAGAAAAATAAGCATCAATAGTTTCCACTGTAGGTTGAATCTTAAGATAAACTGATTTATCACAAGAATAAACAAATCAATAGATTAATTAATTAAAAATTTAGGCAAATAACACTTAAAGGAAAGATTCAACTTACGTGTTGACGCTGCCACGAGTAACCACGCTCACCTTTCCTTTTCTTTCCCACTCCCAAAATTAAACAATATTTTCAAAAATCTAAATAAAAGCAGAGGCGTGTTGTTATTAAAGCATAATTTTGATTTAAATTGAAACCAAACGATAACGGAACGTTACAAGCTCAGAATTTATGGTCAAAATACGTGCCTTTCAAAACATTTTATTTTTGGGATGTATAGAAGTCTATTATGGTTATTTTTTAAAAATTATCTTTATATTTTACAGGGTGTGGCAAGGACCTTAACAGTACCAAAGTTGTGTTTTTTAAATAAAACCCCCTGTATGTTATTACCTTTTTTGATTCTCCGATCAAAATAAGAGTGTGTTTTAATAACATCTATAAGGCCTAAACCTGAAGGTTTTTTAAATAAATTACATTTTGTCAAACTGTACCTTAGCAAAATTTACAGTAACAACAGATCACATTCAATATCTCAATTGTAATAAACTTTACGGGGTGTCTAAAAATTACAATTACCAATTAAGAAATTTAAGTGAGTATAACATCATTCATTTAAATAGAACTCCATATTTCTTAATTTAGCTAGAAACATATTTCTTAGTTACCTATCAAATGGTATTAGAATGTTCTATAGCTAAGCTAAGATGTTTTTTTTTATAAAAGTTCTAATGAATCTATTGCTTGTTGTATTTTGAAATATCAGATAGTTAGCAAGCATAAAAATAATCTTGAAGAATTTTTTTACAAATGTTTAGAAACTTGGAACGTAATTTATAATCCAACAGGCTATAGCAGCAATAATGATAATAACATATAACATAAAACAAAAGCAAAATATTTATAACAGATGTTCAAAATGTCGATCGTACATTACCCATTGAGTTATAATATAGGGAGGCCGTGTTTTCTATTCTAAAACGACACCACTACCGCCATATTGATGATAGACTTATGTCATTCTAACGTCAAATGTTAGTAGTTGCCTTTTTTTAAACGTTTATAGTATTTTTTTGTGTTTATTTTTTTAGTTTTCAATTATAAACATTTAAAATGATGGTTTTGTGTGTTTTATGTAGCTGTAATAGTGGAAAAGGTATAAATAAGAAGGTATTATTGGGAATTACATTTCACAGGTATGTACGCAATAAGCAGACCAGTATTAAAGAAATTTATACATTAATACCCCAATTTACTTTTTTTTAAATTTGGTTATTAAGAATCAATTTTAATAAAACTTAAATGTTAGATTACTGTTTTTTAAAATAATCCATTTGATTTTTTGCATATTATTAATAAGTTTTAAAGTTTTTTCTACTAAATTATCTATAATCTCAAAAAGTTTTTCTTTGCTTTAAACTAATAAAGTTGATAAAAAAATCAAAGTACATATTGCTTAATTGCGTAGATCTACAAATCTCCAGTTAAATAATTTTCTTAGTACATTACAGTATTTGAACTTTATAATCATAATTATACATCTGCAACATTGTAATTATGTCAGCTACAGTTTTTTTCTAAGCATAAATTCAAGTAATTTGATAAACTATTTTAATTTTGTATACTAACATATAAACTGATAAAAATTTACAATGTGCGATTAATCTTAAAACTTTAATTTTTATGTAATCCGGGCCTGGCAAAGTATCCATGTTGATAGTAGACTAAGCCACGCCTAGTGGTTCCACTTTGTACATAGAAACTAGATGCTTTATGCTATCTCTTTTTATAATAACTCAATGTACATTACCAGACACTTACATATATTTCTTTGAAATCCACTGCTAACTCTGAACAACATTTTCGAGGTTACAGTTTCAAAAGTGTCTTCTATGCGTCTTTTTATGTCATGTGGTGTTGCCAGTGGGGTATTGTAGACAATTTGGAAAAAGGGGTCCAATTGTGAAATCCATTTCTTCCAATCCACTTGTTTTATTTATTATTTATTGTCGGTCTTTTATTATCATTGTTGCTGTTATAGTCTGTTGAATTATAAATTAATAAAAAACGATTATTTGGCGTATTGTGTGAAAACTGCAAGACTTAGCTATAGAACATTCTAATACTATTAAATAGGTAATTAAAAAGTAAGTTTCTGGTAAATTAAAAAATAAAGCGTTCTATTGAAATTAATAAAGTTACTTTTATTTTTGGTCCTGATAACATGTATATACTTTTGATTATTTGGCAATGCCATCTAGATTCATTGTGATTATTTAGTTTCTTTTTCTGGGATATGTACGTGATGTATCCGATTATCTATTCCATTTCTGTTTTTTGAATATTAGTATTTTTGATTTTTTATCGTTTTTTTCTGTTATTGTTTTTAGAAATATCATTCTGGTGGTGTGGTTTAGTAGATACCGGTCAATACAAAAAAAATTGAGTGTAGCTAGTTTAACATTACAACATTTTTTATTAACTTACTATCATTATTACTTTTACACAAGAAAAGTATAGTGATCGCAAATTTTTTGGCAAAAAAACTTTTTTGCAGAATTTTACGTTTCAAGGTCTCCTAAATCAGGAAAATGTATTTTTGACACAAAAATTTTGGTTGTGTGTGTGTGTGTGTGTGTGTGTGTGTGTGTGTATGTAACGATGTACCCACGCTAACCCTCAAACCAAAAGTCCTAGTAGCTTGAAATTTGGTATAGAGCTGATTTTTTATATTCTCTCGGTTTTGTTAAAAAATGGGTGTGATAAAGAAACTGGAAATGGGGGTATCCGCCATTTTTAACAGTTTATCTTATATAATTCTGTACGTATGTAAATTATTCGAATAATTTTTACAGTTTCTTACAAAGATAATTACTCATAACAATTTATTCAAATATAAAAATTTTAACATTAACAGTTTATTAGAGATTTCATTTATAATTGAAAATGAATTTCAAATTTAATCTAGGTTCAAATCCTGCCTGCAACGATTTTTGTTAGAAAAAAATTGATTTATTAAAGAGTAAAGCAATAACAAGGCGCACAAATATAAGGGTTAGTCGATGTCACAACATAATTTTAATTTACCATATTTCGGTTATATCTTAATGAAATCGAGGAGACAAATTTCAATAGAATTATAACATGCTAGAAAGTCAATACAAACGTGTACATCACTACAAGTTGATAGGATGAAAAATTTTTTAAATAAAAATGTGTAATAAATACTTAGTAATTTTACTATTATTCTTTTTAAGTAAATAAAATTATAAGCCCAAGTTTCTAAACTCTCTATATTCTTTTGACTTGGATGTTTTTCTTCAATTTGAAAATAAGAGAAATTCCTTAAAAGAAAGTAGTGTGGTGATCCCATCAGTTTTTTGTTTAAATTGATTTACATTAAATTGCATAATTAGATACAGCTTTTTGCAATTTGTTTGCACTTTTGTTTAAGTTTTTGAACCCATGTCATTTTAACAAAATATGAAATGTATCAAAAATATACGTTTCATCAACATTAAGATTATGGGAATTTAAGAAAATACAAATTTGTGTTATCTATAACGTCGGCGAACAATTAAAGTTATATTAAAAAAAATTACTTTAAATTCTTATCACTGTAAGCATAGATATATATGATCAGACCTAATCATAATTCAATTCGTGTACTATTACTAATTGTTACTGTATATCTTGTTTTACAACTATTATACCGTCAAATTTCTCAAAAAACCTTCAATTATGTATGGTTATTACATAGCAATTTAACTTGTTTAAACAAACAACGACCTTTACTTATTAAATAGATAATGTGCCGGAAGGAGATTTTTTAATAGTCATTTTAAACGTCTTGATAGCACATAATCAACATTGAGCATGCAAATTATTCATTATTTCACAGACACAGAATCACTAATAACATGTACTTCTAATTTTGTTATGAATACATTGTACATAACAAACAAATTGACAAAAGTAATAGATGGGAACAAATAAATATTTCCATAATTATCAAAATAACTTTGCTAAAAGAATCGATTCACTATGAAAATTGCGAAAGAATTTCACAACGCAACATATTTGACTGCTCGCAATTCCAACAATTCCAAGTAATTTAAGAAGGTTTACACATGCAATGTGTACTGCTGGTAATCAAGTTATATATAATCAAACTAGTAGTGGAAAAATTAAAACAAGATTACCTAAATGGAAGAATATAAAACTGTACGAAATCTTTTAATAGAATAGAATGATAAAGCTGAGAAGGTAACGTAATAAACAACCAGTTACACATTTACAGCAAACCTACATTTGCCAATTATGAAAAATTGATGTGTAGAGTTGAGTAACAACTTATTACAGTACATCTGTAAGGATTTGTTAACAATGGCCCTCTTATTTAAATCACAAGCGAAATGATTATCATGGTAACTTCTACTACACACACAATCTTTGAACAATGACTGGAAAAGCAACTTATTCTAAATCTACACTCAAAAGGTCTTATCGTAATGGCAATACATCTTACCAGTCTAAGGATATAAATAAAGCTGACTCAAGAGTAATCCAAAAGAAGATATTTAATTGTGCTTTGAAGCAATTGGAATCTTTATAACTGAAAGGTGAAAAGCAGTATTTACAATGTTAGTTAAGCAATATTACACATCAAAGTTATTATCTAGATACGTAGAAACGTTTCAATAAAAAAATATTAGCCATTACTTTTTAAGTGTCGAATCTACTCGGTTAACGCTAATGAAGCTTTTGCTTTAATGGTGTTAGTTTATACAAATGTACAAATACAAAAAGATAAAATAAGAATGTTTACAATCAGAATATAGTAAAACTGAATTATAAGATGAATATAAACTCGTATTTTTACATTAATCCCAATTTCCATCAATATCTTGATGAAAAACTTACATTTAAAATAAAATAAGGTTTTTGTTGAAAAGAAAAGGTTTTATATATTTCCTTGACAATTATTGGACAATTTTATTTAAATTCGAAACTTTAGTACTGTCTTTGTGGGTGGTTTCATTTGACTTTGGTGAGGACTTAAATATTGCTACTCGGTTTACAGTAATACGTAAAACTTGTAATTATAGCTAGAACCAGATTAAAAGAAGACAAAGCAATAGGAATTAGGTTAATTTTAATCATCAACTGTCAAATTCAAGCTTCAACAGCTGTTGGCAAGTTGGGTTTTTAAAAATGGCGTTTATTCTACATTATTTACATTATCTACATTGTCTACATTATATACGTATTTTCTACCTATTTTCTACGTATCCGTGTGGAATATTATTTTATACGTGTAAATGCCTATTACTGATCATCATTCATTAATAAAAATTATTTGTTTTTGAAAAACATGTTTGTAAATATTTTCTGTTAATGAGAACAAAAACATAAACATCAAAATATTTTAAGAACAGCTTGGCAGCCTTACAAATGACTTTTACAAACCTTGTACAAGGTAAGCGCATCTTTTAATGTCATGTAACAGAGACATTTTTTCACAACAGCTCATCTTTTAATGTCATGTAACAGAGACATTTTTTCACAATGTAAATACGCAGATAATTGAATTTTTGTTTATTGTTTTATTTTATCGTCAGTTTTACCATCTATTTTTATAAACTTATTGAAAAAAAGACCATCACAAGTTTTCAGTTAGTTTTGATCTGAAACTAATAGATTTAAAAAAAAATATATTAACCGTATTACTTTTGGTGACAATTTTACTCATTTTTTATTTTACTTGTATGTAAAATTATTAAAATAACTTTTTTGCAGAAAAAAAAAGAAACCCGTGATATCACTTGCCGAATAATTCATGTGTTAGACAAATTGCGAACCGAAGAAAGTGCGACTTCTGTCGGGCAACTCTATAATATAAATAAGTCTACAATGCAATCATTTGAAAAAATTGAAAATCAATTAGAGAAAATGCTGCGGCTAGTGCTCCTGTCAATGATAAAATTATTTTTCAAACTGGAAAAATTCCTTTAAAAGAAAGTAAATCCATAAATATTTAGATGAAATAATAATAACTTCTAGACAAGTAAAAAAATGATTACGCAGAAAAAAATATGGAAAGAGAGAAATATTTAACACAAAAAAAATTTAATGCAGACAAAACAAGATTATTCTCTAAAACAAAGTCAAGCCAAACTTTAGTTAGTAGAGCAGAACTATCAGTTTCAGACTTCAAAATATGTTTAATCATGGATAAAGGCTACATTTGCGCAATTGAACCAATGGAGGGCGATTTGGTTTACAGAATATTAGTACGAGTAAAAAATACGGTGCCAGTAAAGATCTTGAATGTCAACTCAGCTCCAGTAACATTATAAAAAAAGACCGTGGTAGGCTAAAATACGCCAATATCTCAAATTGTGAGAGTCCGCATTTCTAGAGAAAGATAGATCAAGGAAGTTTTGCGTAAACTACAGACAATTTAACGAAATGACAAAAAAGGATAGTTACCTTTTACCAAAAATTTACGATACTCTAGACACCTTGTCAGAATCCCAAAGTTTTTCCACATTGTGTTTGAAGAAAGGTTACTGGTAGGTAAAATGAAAACCTAAAGACCCTGGCAGTTTACTGTTATGCCGTTTGGCCTGTGTAACGCTCTTGCGGCGTTTGAGTGTTTGATGGAGAGTATCTTGCGAAAACTGTCTTTGACGACGTGCCTAGTTTACTTAAACAACGTGATTGTAGTTCGAAAGTCATTTGAAAAACATTTAAACAACCTAAAGAAAGTGTTCTGACTACGCAAAGTGTGATGCCTGGAACTCTAAAAGACGAATATTAGAAAAATGTTCGAAACAAAAAATTAACATTTCTAAGTATTTGAAATATTTATTTTATAATAGAAAAATGCGATAAAGAGAGTATTGAAGATCTGCAGGTTCTATTTTGTATCATCAATAGGATTAGCTTTGCGGTGAGCTAAAGGTGACTCATGTTTAATACAAAATTTTAAGTTTAAAATCGATACTCACAGTAGAGAACGGGTATAATCGAATACAACCCTTTATTTAGAAAAACTTGCCAAGATGGAAATAAAAGATGTGCTAATATCAACTGACTAATTTAAAATATACAAATTCAACAGCGGTGTTCAGTTATATTATTTAACATATTAATCGAAAAACGATGCCTAAACATTACTTGTCCATGGTTTTTCTTAACTCCAAATCAGTTTTGAAGAAACAAAAGTGTTTTTGGTATTCTTATACATGTAGATTAAAATGTATTTTTAAAACTGATTAAACTAGTAGCAAAATCTGTAGCTTTAGATACAAAACGATTAAAAATTACTAACCATTCTTGCAGATCCACGGCAGTTTCGCAGTTAGCTAAAGCTGAAGTACCATAGCAATAACTCATCCATATAACAAAGCATGCTAGTATGCCTTTAATACAAGCATATTTGCAAATATATGAACGACACCATGAAAGTGTAGTAAGCAAATTAATGAAAGAAAAAAATTAAGTTTCAGTAAATACAACTGATTGTTCAAATGCTACTCAAATGGTTCAAATTACTCATACCGAACATATTACATCATATAATAAACGTGTTTTTAATTTTAAATAGATAATGTAACATTGATTAAAGTCATTTTTTATTGTTTAATAAATAAATATTTTTTATACGTCTAGAAATACTTTTAACTCGACCTTGATAAATTAGCTACTATTTTTGTTTGTACCAAACTTTTCTTATATTTTACAATTTGTCTCGACGTGATTTGGTATTAATGATCAAAGATTATCGCAATTGAACTAAAGCTTTCGGATTTTACTAAGATTATTAATGCTACAATTACGTTTCGACGAACTGATTCTAAAATACACTCGAAATTTAGATGCAACAAAAATAGTCAACTATTTATTAAGGTCTTGTTATATTTCCGTTGATAATACATATCTTATAAAAATATATTTGTTTATCTGTTATGACACAACTTATAGTACATATATTATACTAGTAGAAACCAAACATTATATGAATATGTTATGTTTTGTTACAATTACGTTTTTAAATAATTAAAAGTTTCCAGCATTAAAAGCAAAATTGATAAACACATACATTCCAGCAATAATAATTTTTAGCAAGTCCAAATTTCATATTTACTAGAGTCCGTGTTATTTATTTTTTAATGCTTTAAAGACCTATTAAATGATAATAGCTTCTTTTTCTTTAAAAAAAATCATAATTTGTAAATTGTTAATGATATTTTAACTAATTTAAAATCTTATCACATTTGGTCAATGACAAAAAACAGAAACCTTCTGCATATAGAATCACAAAATGCAGGTAGAGCAAAAGTACATAGGAAGAATAAATCTAGGTGATCATTAATATGTGTTCTAAATACAAACATTGTAATAATGCAGATTCTAGATTGATGTAACATTTGAGACCGCATATATTATATATTTATTGTAACAAATAAAAAATTCCTTTCCTACAATTTCAAACACGTATTGTACAGCGACGGCGCAAGGGAGGTCCGGGTAGGCAATGCCTACCCTGTTTACTACGGTGCCCACCTGCGTGTCCACTCAAATTAGAGAAAACAATTTTTGAATCAAATTACTTTTATTATTGTTTTTTAAAACTTTCATCAATGCATGTGCCCACTTAAAAAACATTGTGTCCATTTGTGCCCACCCAACTAAGAAAACCTGGCGCGGTCGCTGATATTGTAAAACTGCTCATGTCTTAAAAATAAAGTACTAGTTCAAAAAGGCTCACAAACGTCTTTGTGTTGTACCTACAAAAAAATTAAATTTTGTGCACATGTAACAAAAACCAGACTAATGAAAAAATGAAGAGTATGATAATTTATACACAAATTACTTTTCTAAAAGTTTTAATATATATTTTTATGTACTAGTTTTAAAACGTTTTTAACACTTTGTACCAATTAAAAAATACAAATAAAAAAGAGAAAATTTACTATAATCGTTTAATTTATTTAGTCCGCCATATCAAATATTCAATTTTTACACTAATTTCGAGTTGAACAAGTTTTGTACAAATTAAAAATTATTCATGCATGCCGATACAATATTCTAGACAGGTAAATTGCACATTTAACTCTTTAATCGCTCATTCAATATGTTAAAATTAAATTAAACATCGGTGTGACTAATTTCTTTGAAGTTATTTGAATTGTCTTGTAATGTGACAAGTATTTAATTATTAGCATGTAGACATTACTAGAATAACAATTGTGACAAGATTCAATGAATAATACGATCGTCGCGTCGTCATTATGCAAATGATACAAAATTTTCGTCATAAGTGTGTACCTAATTCAGACATAATTTATACAATATTTTTCAACATTGCAAAAAAATGTTTACGTTTCTATATTTTCAGGCGTACGTTATCGTGACGTCAATATTAATTACAATTTGCAAGCAAACCGTAAACTACTGGTGACAAAGTAAAACTTAGATCAGCAAATTATTTAAACAGCTTGTGTATTCTGCAATCTGGTTTGTTTACATAATTTTTGCTTTTAATGTTACCACGCAAATAGAATGTGAAATTACCTAAAGAAACCGTGTGTTCTTTATGATTTGCTTTGAGGCCGTGAACATTCTGCGAAAACCATTTATGTTCGTGTGACAGTCTCACGGTCTTCTTAATGGCCTTCTTGAGACAGATTACTATTGCGAGGTCAAGGTTCACTATTATTCATATGAGATTTTCTGTAAGATGTAATTAACCGTGCTTAATAATCTTTAACCTTGTAATATGTTCTAATTATTTGTTTAAAGTTAGTCGCGAGTGCAAAAAGTCTACATAATTACCAATTACTAAAAAAAATAATTTGCATATCAAAAATAAATAATAAACAACCGTCTAAATAATATTATTTCTTTTTTTTAAATCATTATTGTTGTTACGGTAAGACGCAGTCATTAAAGATAATATCTGAACCCGCATGTCAACAATTTAAAAGTTGACTTCGAGTTATGTTACTAGATAAATTACCGATGTTTATCAATTAAAGTAGACTGTCTTATTGTTAGTTGAACTCAAAACTAAAAAACTTAGAAAACTAAATCACTCCAATCCGAATAATTCCAGTAGTTTTAAAATAAATTCGATTAATTTACTGTTTGAGCTATCTCCAATTGCCTGCTCTCTCTCTCTGGTGATATTTGAGCGTACTTAAGAAAAGTTTAAAAAAAAAAAATTTCCACTTTAAAAGCTAGTGGTAAAAAATCTAAAATTTTTATGAGTAATCCCTAGTTTTAGCTGTTAGAATATTAGTTTTTCAACTGGAAACTTGAAATAGATCGAATATCTCTATATATTTTTTCAAAATATCTAAAAATTAAACAGATAACCCGTAAGTTGAGCTACTTATCGGGCTTGTCTTTAAGTAGTGGATAGGAGGGTAGATAGAGTGTCACGGTACGCTACTTTACTAGCTAAGCCGGGGCAATCCTGTTTACTTTGCCAGGTGTTAGAGTCGCGGTCTAAAATCCGTACGTATTCCAATATTACTGTCACGCAAACCAGCTTTCCTAGCTCAAGTTGTAGTGTCGTGGCAAGAGCCAACACTGTGATAACGATGTCTGTCGCTGCTTTACTGACTTTTGGCAGCCAAACTCAAAACTCTGTGGGTATTTATCATGGGCTAGTAATGGCTTAAATTTCTGAAGCAAGAGAAGATAACCTCATTAAAAACCTAAATCTAAGGTGGAGTAGACCAGGCCGATAGATTCGTGGTTGGATGGAAGACCAGGCGTCACTGGTTCCAAGCTCGGAATACCAAGTGAACCCCGTTGTATATAGCCTTTCGTGCGTATCGGGGCACTGCGCACGACAAACGTCCAACGGAAAGGACGCGTGAGCCAAACCCATCTACACAAGAAGAAAAGGCGGGCACGTCAGGAACGCAACAGTGGCATCAGATGGCGCACGCAGTTATACCAACTACTGGAATAACAGGGGCGCAAAACATTACTTTTCAAGCAGTACATGGCGGGAATTGCTCTTGCCATTATACCAAAAAGATTTCTTAATAACATAATCAGTTCTGAAGAATACAAAGAAATACAAAACCTTAATACTCAGTTGGATTGACAAACTGGAGAAGATGACAAGCTTCTTCGTTTTTTCAGGAATGCACCCATAAATGGAGATTCCTAAAACTAACGTGCGCAGACAAGGCAACCACAGAGTGGCTAGCCGGTACGTCAAAAAGAAACTTCTAGAGGATAAAGAGCTTGAGATTATTTATCTTATAGATTTTTCTGCACCTAAAAAAGTTGTTACCTAGGTCCGGGTACAGTACTGAAACTGACCACCGTATACAGATCAACATCAGTAACGAGACGTGGCGGGTGGTTAACACTAAACCCGATCCAAATGAACCCACTACGTCTTGTTTATGAACAAGAGGTCCTAAGAGAAGGTGGAAACATTAGGCAACCAACTACACTTCGGATTCTCCAGGATCACTCTCCAAGCAAGGGTACGCACTAGAAGACTATTTATCACAGCCGAAAAGAGCGGAAACTGAATACAAAACTAGCCTCACAACATACAACAACATACAACAATGCCATTAGAAAGACAAAGAGAGACTTTTGCGAAAGGTACTGTACGGACTCAATTAAAGGTACCCTGCATGAACCATTGCAAAAACACTTACCGGGTTCATTGTTAACTAAAGTTTGTAAGCACTAGAGCTTAAAAGTACCAAACAAACGGGCACCCATAAAGAACTAAAACTTAGCAAAAAAAATTAATCCTGAATAGCGAATCAAAGTCCTTTCAGTTTTAGAAGCTGATGGAATTTATCTTATCATGCGGCAAAAGGCATTTGCTGCTCTACAAAACGGAATATGTGAAATTCCACAAGACGGTGTACTGTCACCCCTGTTGTGGTGCCACATCATGGACCGCATACTACAAAAACTAAAAAACGGAGAGGTATTTGCTTTAAGATACGTCGACAATCTCACAACTATCATATACGGAAAGTTTGGAGCAACTGTATCCAACATAATGCAGAATGCATTAAACACCGTCGAAAAATGGTACAAAAAGAGGAACCCAACTAAGACGGTAACCATTCCGTACATGACAACGTGACAACGCTTGGAAAACCAAATAGTTTAAACAAAAAGTCCTTAGGTAGCTCAAAAATTAATTTAAAAAAAACATTTTGATGTTTATTAAGATAATGTAAGAAGTTTAAAGAAAAAATGTTACCATCGCCTTGCGCAGTCTCTAAACGTTGTCTTCGACCGGTAAAATGCCCTTACTGTTCTTAATATGCTATAACAACTTTTGTTGAAAATATTTTGTTTTATTCTTTCATTAATCGCAGCAAACTGTTTCGTATAATTCACCACTATTAAAAAATATATCAAAGTATATCAAATACAAAAAACTTACTAAATTAGTTGTTTGTTGCTTTTTGACGAAAGTGTTGATAAGATATACGGAATTACCGATATACTAGGTGTACGAGTATAAATCCTACCCCTAAGGAAATTTATACTTGTATCGCAAAGTAAAAAATGTCAAGCATATGGCCATCCGCAAAAATTTTGTAACAAAGATTGTAAATATTTAACACTGGACTGTGTAAAACATAAAACTGCTCAGTCTAAGTGTGTTCAATGTTGAAAGGGACATCCAGCAAATTATAGGAGAGGCACTATAGCAAAAAATACAAAAAATGAAGGAGAAACGTAGTAAAAAGACTGTTTTGTCCACACAACTGCAAAGAATTAACTAACAGGCTAGAGCAGCCAAAGCAAACAAAAGAAAAATTACATATAGCCAAGCTGTTTCTAAGAATATAGAAACTAAAACTAGTAACAAAGTACAAAGCACATCTATTGAACGAACTCTCCAACAAATTCTGGGGAAGCTAACTAGAATGAATGAGCGTATATTAAGATAAGAATATACTACTAAAAGAGCTATTCCTAAGAAACTCAAGGTTAACTAGTTTTAGAATCATGGGATGGAATGCCAATGGGCTGTTACAACATCAATAAGAATTGGAAACAGTTCTCGACATAGAAAACATTGATATATGTCTCATTTTACCAGAGAATCTTTAATTAGATTTAAGGGATATAAAATGTATCATACTTTACACTCTGTGAACGCAGCCAAAGGAAGCAGTGCAGTTATAATTAAGGAACCAATTAAGCACTATCAAGAAATATGATATAATACAGAGAAATTCCAAGCAACTGCCGTTAACATTAAACCTAGGACTTATGAGTTTGTAGTTGCAGCAGTATATTGTCCTCCAATGCATGCACTAAAAAAAATCAGTATATTGACTTTTTGAATAACCGTGGTCAAAGATTCATCATAGAAGGCGTCTACAATGCTAAAAACACTTATTGGGGATCTAGGTTAACAAATACGAAAAGGAAAAAACTTCTGGAAACAGTTAAACAGTTAAAATGCAAAGTACTGTCTATTGGACAACCGACATACTGGCGTACAGATCCACAAAAAATTTCAGAGTTGATTGATTTCTTTATTATACCAAATCTATCTCTAAACTATGTACACGTTGAAGAGGCATGGGACATGAACTCTGATCATTCCTTTATTCTCTTACACTCAATGATAGCATTATACATAAAAAGTCTCGTTCTAGATTAGTTTAATTAATAAATTAACTGATTAATGTAGTTTTATACTCCAACTTGAAATAAGTATTAGCATGTTAATACCTTTAAGAAATAAAAACAACCTAATAATGAAGCTGAAACTTTTGTCAAAGACATACAAAAAGTTGTATGGAATAATACCCCTACCATCACCACAAAGACCAAATGTAACAACTATCCAAAAAATATATATAAAATATCTTTGAAAAAAGAAGACTCAGAAGAATCTGGCATCAATCTCGAGCTCCAATAGATAAGACTAGATTGAATAATGCAACCCAGCAACTTAAAAGATAAATTTGAGGATTTAAGAATGAAACAATAAGTGAATGCTTAAGTAAACTAACAAATGACAATAAAATTGATTATTGACTCTGGAGAGCTACAAAAAGATTAAAAAGACCGATCTTGAAGAATCCATCAATAAGAAATGCAGATGGAAGTTGGGCAAAAAGTAACCACCAGAAAGCTACTAGATTTGGTGAACACCTTGCAAGCACATTTTAACCAAATGAAGATAAAGGAACATTAGATTGGAAAAACCATAATCAAAAAGAAAATGAAATCAGACGCACAACTAATTAAAAGGATTAACTCAAACAAAACTCCAGGTTTTAATTTAATTACTGGAGAAACCTTCAAACAACTTCCAAGGAAAGCTACAGTCATATAGACTATAATATGTACCTCAGATATAGAAGGTAGCTTAGACAATGGTGATCTCTAAACTTGGAAAACCACACAATAAAGTTTCATCTTACAAGCCAATTTCCTTATTACTTGTAATATCAAAACCGTACCAAAAGCTACTTCTTAAAAGATTGACACCAATTATAGGCGAGAGAAACACAAACCCAACACATCAGTTTGGCTTTAAAAAAAGCCATTCCACTATAGATCAAGTCCACAGAATAATAATCAGATACAATTGAAAGATCGCTAGAAGAAAGAAAAGTATGTTCTGCTATCTTCCTTGATGCGTTACAGGCTTTTGATAAAATCTGGCACAAAAGACTTAAGTATAAACTGAAAGAACTTTTACCCAGACCATATGCGCAGCTATTGGAATCATATATTTTAGATAGAGCTTTCAGAATTAAACAAGAGGATGCCTACCCTTAAAAGAAATTAAAGCAGAAATACCACAAGACAGTGTATTGAGACCTTTGCATTATCTCCTTTACACTAATGATATTCCTGATTTAAGATACTACATGATAGATTGCAAACGGCACTGCCATCTTAGCTGTAGGCAAAGACCACGAAAAAGCAACAAGAAATCTGCAAATATCTGTAAAATAAGATAAACGACTAGACTAAACGCTGGCGAATTAAGTTAAATGAAACTAAATCAGTCAATTTTACAAATAAACATGATCAACATATCCCTATTAGCATAAATGGTACACAAATACCATATGCTAACACAGCTAAATACTTAAGTATTATGTTGGACGATGATACTATTGTATAAACAGATCCTTAAGCCAATATGAACATATGGCATACAGCTGTGGAGTTGTGCCAAAAGAACCAATACTGACATCATTCAGCGCTTTCAGAATAAAGTCTTGAGAAATATTGTTAATGCTCCTTGGTACTTCAGAAACTGTGACCTGGAAATAGATACAGTTAGCGAGACTATTATAAAATACGCCAGAAGTCATGAACAGCAACTTCTTCATCATGTCATCGTAGAGGCTATCTCGTTCCTTGATTAGACTGCTCAAGAGAACCAAACCCTTTGAGTTGACTTGATAATGTACGCGTACAATAAGTGTAATTAAGTAGTTAGAGTCTGCTAATGGGTAGATTCCTAGTTTTAAGTTGTAGCAGTAATTTAAGTCTGAACAGAATTAGTTATTACTTATAAAGTGATATATTAAAAAAAGAAACATTTATAACACATAGAATTTTATTAATCAATCAATTTAATTATAACTTAATGAAAACCAATTTTAAAAAATGCAACCAAAGTTGTTTACTGATGCTGTGTTTTTCTATTAAATTACGAATCATAATATTAAAATATGTACCCGATTAATTTCAGATGTAAATGTAAACAAAATTTTTTTCTGTTCGTTTCAATACTGGAAGTTCAAGTGTAAGGTTTAATATAACAAAAACATTTTTTTAAAGTACGTATAGTAAATGTTTCATAATCGAAAAATGTTTCTAAATACTATCACATTTAAATACTACTTGATTTTACAATGGCCTCGGGCATTTTTAGATTAAGTACTCCTTGTCCTACTGCAATCGAGGGCCGAGTCTAATTGACCTATAGTAAATAGTATATAATTCTATACAACGTTGAAACAATTACCTATTGGTAAAACCCACTCAATGCTTAATTTGTGCATGTAATACGTATTGTTTTCTAGCAGGTGAAATAGATATAGAAGTTACTCGTGCGAATAATTTTCATTTAAATCATACGCAACAAATTCAGGTTATAAAGATAATGCGGTTAAAGTTATTGAATGTCTTACACAGAGACCATTTCCGACAAATAGCTATTTAACAGGTTGTATGTCTACTTGTCGGTCGCATATTACTTAAGAAAGTGGTTAGAGAAAATTTATTTGAGATTCTTCTGTGAGGAAATAACTAATTGAGGTTTCTTAATACCAAAACGTAAATTGTCTAATTTACATTATTTAATTAACAGGTACGTACAAAGTTTGAAACAATACGCACCCACACGTACTACACGAAAAGTATGTTAGATATCGACATTACCATAACTAATACCTCTATTATTAACAAAACTTTGATTACTCAAAGGATAATTGTAATTGTTTTTTGCACATAAAGTCCGTGAAGACAATGCACTATCGTAGTAAAAAAATAAATTACTTACTTTTTTCTGGTTAATTATTTTATCTGTGTTATTCACACATAAAATGTGGGTCAGCGCTCTAGTTTAATAATAACTTAAAATGCGTCTTTTAGGAATATCCATTAAGTTTCATATTTTAATTTTCTTGAGAGAAATTCTTATTTTATATGGAAATTTTGTTTTTTTTCATATTGTAATGAAAAGTATTATTGCTCTATTTGCAATAATTTAGATTGACGTAAACATGAATGATCACTTTATTAAAATACCTGACTTTTTAATACTTCTGTGCAATGACGTGATTTGAGATAAATGTACATACAGACATTTTTTACTCGCGTTTGTCATTGACTTTAAAAAGTAATTTCAAGTAAATACATTTGACATCGCCAGATTAACACAGCTTGCGTATCCTACAGCACCAAATACCTTCTTGGGGCAATTGGCTATTCAAACCTTTGTAGACGGTCTCCAAAACAACAAAACGCAGCAGAGTTTTTAGTTAGCTCAACGTAAGACGCTGGATGAAGCAAAAAAACAAGCATTGCACCAAGACAGTCATAAACTCTGCTGTGGTTCGGAAGTACCCGCGCAGACTCTAGAAAGCATTGAGGAGATAACGCGACTAATATTTTGGAAAAGAGAAACAACGACTTTCAACTGCGGTAAAATCATTATTAATAATCATATAATAATCATTAAAACCAATTGCATATCAATAAACGAAGTGTTTCGTTGCTAGTTGACACGGAAGCGACGAAAACTATCATTCGTCCTGATATATTACAGAAAAATGAAAAAACATCACTAGTAACAGTGCGACTTCGAACGGCAATGGGCAAAGAAATACTTACTCATGGATAAATAAAAGCTATTATTGGTTTGGGAAATGGAATACTCGACCTTCGAGTTCTGGTATCGGACATCACGGAAGAAGTTGACCTGAAAATAAAAGTTATAAAAAAGTATGGGTTTTATTTGGAAGTGAGGATCGATGTGCAGAAATCCTTTTTCATTCATCAGAGAAGGCAGCCGTGCGACAGTTATTGGGTGAAGACGTGACTGTACCTAGAAGGACTGAAAGTCTGGTGCTGTCACGTTTGTATAGAAATATCCGGGAAAGCTAGATTTGCCTTTATTCTTATAATTAAAATGTTTTTGTCATATAATTGACCATGTTTGAGCACCAAGTCAATTAATAACTCGTCATTATTGCTAAATTCAACTACTACATAGCCTTCACCATTCATGTTATGTGCAATACACGTTGCTTTAAACCAGTGAGTTTCAAAATGGTTGCAAGGTTTAATGTAAAATTAAAAAACTAACAAATTTTTATTAATATGGAAGTTAAAATAAATAACAATTAATAAAGTAAAGTAAAGTAATAAGTAAAATATAAATATAGACAGGTGCATAAAATACAAGTAATAACAGGCATCGCGGTATATACAAGTTAATGCAGAAACGCAAGAGTTTTGCATCTAATCAACAATTTAGTTCTGTGTTATGCATAATATGAAGTGCATACAACTATTTCCTAGTCTTGGATAAAAAAAAGAATAATTTTTTACATTATTACGCAGATAGCGCACTTTCGTTACGTAAATCTATTTGAATAAAATTGATACCTCTTTTTAATTTAAATTTATTTAAGCAAAGTTATACTTTTGTTTAAGTTGATTAAAATCATTACATATATCAGTTATCAGTACAGTAATCTCTTAACAGTTATTAAGGATTTCTGTTTTTATTAAAAACTTAAGAAAAGGTGGTAAGTTTTTCTAAACAGATGTATTTCTAGAGAATATATTATTAATGATTCTGTAAAAAAAGTTAGACATATTTGGTTTTATAATTTAATATAATGCACCTCAAAAGTTATAGCTTACTATTTTATGTTTTTGTTTATTTTGTTTATTTCTACAAATAACCAAATCCGCAAATGTTTGGAATTATTGTATGTTACTGTATTATTATGTTCTGTTGTTAATTAATTTTTGAATTATTTAGTTTGCTTAAAATATTAATTATTACACAATGAGTGCCTACACGATATGTGACATTTACCTGAAATTTTATCTTTACATCCCAAATAATTAATTCAAGTCAGCGTATTGCAGCATTCTTTTTAAACAAATTTGTTTGTTTGTTACAAATAAAAATTTTGTTATACATATATATATATATTTTCCTATATCTTTTTGTGTCCCCTTTTTTCAGATAACAGTATGAGTAAGACAAAAAAATGCAGACAATACAGTGTTGAATATATAGAATATGACTTTATTCCGTCACCAAAAAATAGTGCTTTATCTATGTGTCTTCTATGTACTAAAACAATGTCAAACGATTTAATGAAACCTTTTAAGTTTAAGGAACATTTAATAACAGTCCATAATGACAAAAAAGATAAGGATTAAACGTTTTTTCAAACAATCAAAGAAAAATATTTGAAAACACTGACATTGCAAGAACTCATATGGAGAACATCTAAGAGAGATGACGATAGATTGCGTGCTTCTTATAATATGTTTTCAATAATTGCAAAGTTCAGAAAACCGCACACTATTGGCGAAGAATTTATTCTACCAGCTGTAAGTGAGATAATACGCACCGTGTTACACAAACCAGCTTTCGAAGTTATTAAAAAAAATTCCACTGAGTAAGAATACTGTACGAAGAAAGATCGACGAAATGGCTCGGTGTGCCAAAAACTCTTTATATGACCACTTAAAAACCACTGCAGCTTGACGAGTCAAAAAATGATTAGGAAAAAAAGCTTTACGTTTAGCTTATGTGAGATTTGTAAAAGAAGAAAAATCTTACCAAGAATTTTTGGAAACTGATACGAAAGATGAAACGTTATTTACTGATTTAAAAAGATTTTTTGATGTAAAAGCTATACCCTTCACTAATATCATCTTCGTTGCTACTGACGGTGCTCCGGCACGATACCGAGCCTTTCTGCCATACTTAAAACAAGCTATACCAAATGTATTATTAGTACATTGTGTCATTCATCGACATCATTTGGTCGCAAAAAACCTTAATGAACGTTTGCATGAATCACTACATTATGTCATTAGAGCAGTATATAAAATTAAAAGGAATTCCTTAAATGAAAGATTATTTGGTGAAGCTTGTTTGCAAAATGATGACTATAATCTTTTACTACTTATCATTGTAATATCTGCGTTTGATATACAAACAAAACTTGAGAAGAGGAGAATGTTCTCAGTTTTCAAATATTTCACATTTGAAAAATAAAGTTTGTTTATTGTCAACACTTAACGGCGCTTCCTTCGGACCTTAACCAAAGATGTAAAGACAAGCTTTACTTGGACATTCCCGGCTAAGTGTTGAATCCTTTTGCAAGTAGTAAAACTTAAAGCAAAAATACAGATAAATACATACTAATACAGAAGCAAGTTATTAAATTATCTACAAATGAAGAGTTGAAACCAATGTTTAAACAAAGATTCGACAACGTCTGGTTACAATAATAAATCCCAATTTCTATCCAGCATTATGTGTTATTGTACAGAAGTTGTTGATTGCTGTTCCGTTTTTCTATTTGGTAGAACGTGAATTCAGTGCCGTCATAAACCTTATCACAAAAAAAAACTACTATAAATTATTAAAATATGTTTTTAGAGTAATTGGTGTATTATTTATTTGGAATAATATAATGCGAGCTTTCGAACCTGGTCTAAGTTCTTCGTCAGGCAAAATTAAATTATTGTGATTTGTAGTTCTGCTCACAAACATTTAGCAGGACATAAATACACTCCTAATATCCCATCAGGTTCATCAGTAATTAATTTTTTTTGTATTTTAAAACAAAAGTTATAATTTCAATAAATACTTCTTCAACAAAATGTTTTTTTTTATATTTTTTGTTTACATCACCATTTACCATTCAATACATCAAAATTAAATTTGTAATTTTTCTATTATGCATTTATGCAGTTTTGACTATGAAAAGAATTCCGTCGGGCAAAAAACTTAAAAACCAATGCTTTAAACTAAGTTTGAAAACAGACTGAAAACAGCTAAAAATAAGTTTACAGAGTTGGAATCACTAAAAACTTTTGAACGATCGTCACAATTAACGTAACATTTTACGCAAACGTGTACCGATATGTATATATATGAATCACTATTACCTATTGCAGAAATTTTCTAACAGCGCTTTGCAGAAACCAAATAGAACATGAATGACTTACAGCCATTTTCTTACAAGTTAAGCAATAGAAGTATCTGCATTTATAAAACGTTTTTTCATGTTTTCAATAAGTTTGTAAAAGATGCATGCAACGGACTAATTTAGTACATCATACAGATTACAATGAACGCATCATAAAATGATACACAAGGTGGTAGTGCGTATCCTAATCTGTAATCTTAATGTCAATGTCAGGTAATCGACTACTCTAAAATGTCAATCGTGATATTCTTTACATTGGAAATTGTGAAATTATAATGTTTAAAAAGTATTTATTTATTAGATGTCTGCAGTTTTGTAACTTTAATTACAATACTTATGTTGGTTGTTATTAAAAATTATACCTATAGATTCTTTCAAAATGCTGTCAAGATTTAATAATTGCAATTTGGTGTAATAATTTTATTAAAGATATTTGCAAATTAGAGAACAAGAAAGTTTATTACTAAAATACTAACCATGTTGGATTACCTGACTTATAATTTAACTGTCTTCCGTGGTCTCGGTTTTAAAATTTAAAAAAAAATCGATTTTATTGATAAAAGTTATAATTTTACCCTAGGTTACATATCATGAGTCTGAGAGACTTCATTACAACGAATGCTAATGAAAACTTTCTTGGCCAAAACGGATTCCAGTGGACTTCCTTCTCAACAGAAAGCTAAGCCAGCTAATATTATTCAATTTACACCGGGGGTACGGAATAAAAATACTCGAGTATTATCCAAAAAGTCTGCTTGGGATAAATTTATAATTCCAAAAATAGTAAACAAATACAAATCGCGAAGGGAAACAAGAATATGTAAGGAAAGAGAAGAAATAGACGAACATTGCTCTAGTCGAGATGAACGTTTTCTTCGGTCTACTAATATTAACAGGAGCAAAGAAAAGTGGGGATGTTCCAATTAGAGAGTTATTCCTTGACAATTGTTTTAATCCAATGTTTAGAGCAACGATGTCTGTCAATGGTTTTAAGATTATCAGAAGGTTTATGCGATTAAACGACAAACGCACAACGGTTGTTAGAGCTGAGACTAATAAATTTACCCCTATACGTCATATTTGGGAATTATTCCTTGTTCAATGTTAAACTGTTATGATTCCAACCGAGTTCATCGATCAACAATTGTTAGTATTCAGAGAACGTTGTAGTTTTACTATATGCCAAGTAAACCTGCAAAATATGGCATTAAGTTCTTTTGGATATGTGAAAGTAAAAGTGGCTATGCAATCGATGGTTTAGTTTACTTAGGAAAACAGCCAGGTAATCAGATGTCTAAAAACGTCTCAGAAAATGTAGTTAAAACTTTTGTGCTATTAATCAAAAATTTTTCTTGAAATATAACCTTTGATAACTATTTTACAAGTATACCATTGGTTCAACAACGTTTAACTATCGACGTAACTTGTGTAGGGACATTTCGTAAAAACAAAGGAAAAATTCCATCACATTTCCTACCCAACGAGCAGAGATTTTTTGATTCTTCGGTTTTACAGACAATTTAACTCTAGTAAGTTGAGTCTTGAAGAAAAATAAATCTATTGTGTTCGTAAGTTCCATGCATCACGATGACAAAATTAATAAAGAAAGTACTAAAAAAACCATACATAATCAATTTTTACTACCACACAAAGAGTGAGGTGGATCACATGGATCAAATGTTGAGTAATTACATATATGTAAGCAACAAACTCGACGCTGACTATTTTCAGTTTAGTCGAACATTACGGATGTTGCAACGCTTAATTCCTGATTCTTTATATTGATGAAAATCCAAATTATGCTGCCAATAAAAATCATAAAAAGCGGCTATTTTTGAAGGAATTAGCCCACAAATTAATATTACCGTTTATGAATGTGATATCTCAGAATCCTAAACTACAACGCACTATTATAAACGATATAAAAAAAATTGTCGACATTTCATACTTTAATCTAACTCATCACCGAAAAAGAAAAGATGTAGCCTGTGTCTATCTAAGTTTAGTAGAATTAGTACTCTGCGATGTGATAAATGTAAAACACCTACCTGGTAAAGATAATAGTGTAATAGTATGTAAAAAGTGTAAAAATATATATTCAATACAGTTATGTTTAATTCTAAATTAAAAATGTAATTTCTAAATTTTAATGTTTTTTATGTTTGAGTACCAGTTGATTAAAAGATTCAAAAATTGTTTTACATTTACTCTAAATAAAGCAAAATAAACTCAATTTTACGAATATATTCTATGGGAGTCTCATGTTATGCGTAAACGTTGATAGAAATAGTCATGCATCCTAGAGTTAAAGTTTCAGTACAAACTTACAAAGGAACACATTAAAAAAATTGTTTTATGCAATCCTTTGTTAAACAGTTCGACGTTACTTTATTAGATATTATCAACGAGCAATGCAATGATATTTATTTTATGAAAAATATTAAAAAAACTTTTCTTTTATTTTAGGTTAAAAATTTTTTAAGTTTTTAAATTATTTCTGGATAATGATATTGAAATCAGATTTTCTTTTATAGCTAAATACATGCATAACGTTAGATATTTTTGCTGCATCCATGTTTGTTTTCAAATTGGCTTGTGATAGTGTCTGGATTTATGTTTAAACGATTTTGGGATACAACCTTAAAGAATTTGTGTATAAGGTAAGTCAGGGTAAAATTGCACCAAATTTTATAAACATCAACTTTCAGGGTAAATAATAAAATACGTAATACAGATAACATTCAAATAAATAGTAAGTACTATACTTTGAAAGTGTTCTCTTTTGAGTTGTGGTTCTAAAAAATTCATTAGTTGCAGAATTTTCTAAAATTAATTTTTATTTTATATAGTTGTAATTGTCCAAACTTGTCCAGTCAAATGGGGCAAGTTCGAATGATAGTTTAAATTTCATAGAAATACTGGTTAGTATGCTGCAGGGTTAGTTCGAATTTCAGACATTCCCTGCTTCATTAGAATAACTATATGAACACATAGGTTAACTGAATTAAATGATGAACTGTACCTAAACTCTTAAAACATTTTTTCTTAAAGTTAGACTAAATTAATTACAAAAAAATTGTGGAAAAGGTAAAGTCCGCCTATCTTTCACAAGCTCTGCTAAAGTCATGTCGATTGTTTCCTTCTGTATAGTGCCTACATCAGGCTGATTTTCTTATATTTGAGACATTTGACTACGCACTCTTTATCAGAAATGACTTCCGTAATAGTTAATGAGAAACGAGTGTACTTACCTTAATCAAGAACTTGTATGTGTTAAAATGATACTAAATCACTTATCAGCATGCAGTACAACCAAGAGTAACTAGAAGTTAACGTTATTGACTACAAAATGCTGTACAGAATTCTTCATTATCTTAAGTGGTTGAAAAATTGCAAGGTTTGTTCGTTCTTAATTGTTTATTATTCGCATTTGTGTCAAGTGTTGTAAATAATATTTTTTATTTTTGTTTTAAATTGCTAATCAGCTAAAGAAATTAAGTAAAAATGGTACTTTATAAAATCTTAAGCTTTCGCGGTTGTTATATTTATGGTTATAAGCGGCTTTCGGCTTAGACTGCGTCGTAGTTAAACACCCGTGACCGACAATACGGCAAAGGCCAAATTTTACTTCTTGTTTTGACTCTCAAGAAGAAACTAGGACCAAGCCTAGGTTTGGATGTTTAACTACCACGCGGTCTAAGCCGAAGGTAGCTTATAATCATAAAAATGGTACTTACATTGCTCGAAAGAATTTATATTGTGCAATGTTACGGAATTGGTGAAAACCCCTTAAGGGAAGTAATAAGGCAACTTAATATAAAATTTCTAAACACTGTCTCGCGTACTGCAGCTATCAGAATAACTAAAAAGTCTCTGGCTACTGGTAGCGTTTTTATAATCAAAAGAAAAAAAACATACGCTGAAGACGATGTTGGTAATATAATAGCTCTTGACTTGAAGTTAAAGCATATAAAGCAAATTACAAACATACGCTTGAAGAAGAAAATGAATCATGAAAGAAAGATTTTTTCATAATTGCATAATTTTCTCAGATGTATCCACATTAACAACTAATGGCGTTGTTTCGTCTCAGAATTATCGGTATTGGGCATCTGAAAATCCCAATTTTAGAATTTATTCTAGAAGACAATATAATAAAAAAGTAAACGTGTGGTGTGCCATGTTTTAGCACGTTGGAATTATTGGACCTTATTTTATTCAATGAATGTTGAATCAGCACACTTATTTAGAGATTCTTGAAAGAGTTTCTCAGGAAAATTTTAAAAAGTTGAGAAATATGCTTTGCTTTTTTTTCGACATAACGGTTGCCCTAGCCACTCTACAGACATGATCAAGCAATGGTTAAATGTCAATTCTGGAGATAATTTGATTACCGAGAACAGACATATTAAGTAACCCCCGAGATCCCACAACTTGTCAATATTGGACTTATTCTTATGGGATCGTCTTAAGCAGTTTGTTTACGCTGAACCGTTTCCTAACAGTTTAGCAATATTGCAGCAATGAATTACAAATGCAGTAAACCTACATACCGTTAGAACATATTCGAAACAGTTTTTCGGAATTCAGGCGAAGGATCGAAAGATGTGCGGATATGGGTGGCAGTTACTTCAAATAAAAATTTATTGTTTAGTTTGTTATGATCTGTTACGTGAATATTTCTCACTTGTTATGTTTGTGTTCGTTGTATGATGGTTAAAAATTTAAAAAAATATACAGTATTCGTTTTAATTTATTTAAAAATTAAAATTTGAAATAACAATTTTACATTCTTGATATTTCATTCGAAGTATAAAATTCAATTCCAAACTACTTTATTTAATATATTTTTTTAATGTCTTACTTTAGTCTTGGTGATTTTAAAAATATTGCTGATAAAACACCCTGTAGAATACCAAATCAACTAATTTTTGGTATACCTTAATTTTAGAACAAGCAGGACTTAATCTCCAAATGATAATCCAAAATTAAAATTTTTTTTATCCATTAAACCTATTAAAAAAAATTGAATTATTTGACTCAAAGTCTTTTATACAAAATATATTTTGTGGAAAAGACTATCAGTCAAATAATTCAATTTTATATCTATACTCCACTTGGATGGATTACTTTAACGTTAAACCTATTGTTACATCTACCCTGGAACACGCTGTATATACATACGTATGTATATATTTCTATTTTTGCCTCACGTTTTACTTAAAAATACTAGAAATTAATAATTGATTTAAAATTGCAATAAGTGGCTACTAGTTATAATACTAGCAGTAAAAGTTTTATTAACAATTATATTACCTTTAAATACTGTGCACACTCGGTTTATTATTATATTCCATCGGCCACGTAATACGAAATTAATTTTATTTTTTACGGATGATCATTAGAAAGTTACCAAGCTTTGATGTTACCTTATAAACTATAGTCATTTACCCTAATTTTTTATCTTATTTTTTTATATTTAAAAACTACTTTCGCCCAAGCCCTCAACTTTCTCTGTCATTGGCAGCAAACAATGACGTATGTGTGTAATCTTCATGTAAATACCGTTGACCTCTTTTATTTAATTTAACTGCTACTCTCAGTTGAACTCATAGCGAAAGTTCAAATAAATTTTTAGCAGAACACATAAAATGTATGGATTGGAATGGAAATATACCTACGCATATTTGTCTGTAAAACAGGTTTGATTCTGCACAAGTTCAGGGACAGGTAGACCAACATTGTTGATTGTTCGAATACGTACTTAAGAATTACGTTTTCTCGCCATACAACTAACGTATAACATTTAAAATTCAACAACTAAATTTTTTTATCAGAATCTTATGAATCATTATTTGTTTACTTTACGATATCAGTAAATACATAAATGATTCATTATTATAACTAGCAACGTTGACGCACAATCAAGGATTACTAAGTATATGCACAGTCTATCATTCGTTTGTAGTTAAATACCTTCACTTTGTTTTTTAAATCGTTTTTTTCTACATTTATGTATTCGGTAACATGTGCGGTAATCTGAAAAGCTGTTATAATACGCAATTATACATTTTTGTTTAAACCTTACGTCATTTCTGATAAAATAAAAATAGTTTTGGTTCTTAAAATTTTGCTCGACTTAAGTTCGAGTTAGAAATTAAAAATCATTATTTGCTTTTTTAAGTTAATGAAAAAAACATTTTTAAGATTTTTTATTAGAAAAGTTTGATAAAAGGTATATCTAATTAAAATAAACGTTTGATTGTGTATTTTAAGTTTAAATTAACAAGACAACTGCAGTAATTTGATCTTTAATTATTGTAGGATGTGGTAGCAATTCATTAGTAGCAAAGGTAGCTGTTTAAGGAGCACATCTTTGCTTTTGCTTAAAGCGTTGTAGAAGCTGCAAAACTTCTACACGAAATTGAAGTTTTACCATTTTTGTCCAATATTTCTAAAGTCCGCAAAAGGACTTGTCTTTACTGAATATGAGTTTACTGTCCGGTTGTTCCAAAATATTTAATAATTTGGTTTCAAAATCATCTCAATGTTTATTATTTGCTTTAGCTTGCTTTCCTGCAGGTAAAGCTTGCAATGCCACTCGTTTAGAGGTTGATGAAGCTAGATTACATAAATTAGTAATGGTCAAATCCTGGTCAATTTGAAAATTGCTTTCATCACTGTTATCATCTAGATTCTGTTGTTTCATCATTCCTTCATTTTCTCTTTGTGTAGGACTGGATATTGTAGTATTTGACTGTTTTTGCAAAGAATTGCAACTGATCGTTAAAGATATCCTTTTTTGTCTTTTTATAAATGTTGACGTGGGACCTTATGGTAAATAATGTGATTCCTCAGTATTTAAAGAATCAACATTTTTTTATGCATTATATTCAGAGTTTTTTCGTATACCTGGTTCAAAATGCTTACCACAAACAGAAAATTCGGCTCTGCCATATGTTTCAGTTAGCGATGAGGGATTGGATTAAGTGAATACGTCCATTTGGTGGAAACACTGTATTTAATTACGGTTTAACTTGTACCAGGCGTTACGTTAAGTGTGGATTTGGTATTTTTAGCAACAAATGGAGAATTTTCTATTGGCTTGTAAACGTAAATCCCTTTGCTATTGACATTGTAAAAGCAAGCTATATTTTGCTTAATTTGGTAAGGATGAGAGATGGTTTCAGTATCGAAGATGCTTTAGAAATTGCAAATTTTAAAGACATACCAAACTAAAACTTGCGAGAAACAAGGACTGGGAAGGAAATATGGGATTATTCCACACAATTTTTCAACAATATTAAAGAATCTGTACCGTGGCAATTAAACAAAATATAATTAATATTGTTATTTATATAACATACCTAACTCGGCTTCCTTTTTTCCTGTCAGTTGTTCATAATTTTGAATAAATATGTTGCACATGTCTTACCGAGCGGTTTTAGTTTTATTTCTATCTTTAAAATCGTCACTTATCTTGTCCCATACGGCATACCACAAGCCTTTCTTCTACTGCTCAAATAAATGCTTCAATATCAAAATTTTACATTTTGGCGGTTGGCAGAATATCCTGCACCGGTAAATGTGTTAAATTGTATTTAAAACGTACGTATAATAACTTTTTCCGTTTTTTAATTAATTCTTAATGCTTAATATACTATTACGGAATTATGATAAGCGGCGCTTGAACTTCAGCTAATAATAGCAGAATTCAGGTTTTCACGGGTTACATTCGTATTATTTTCCAAGTAGGCTACGAAAATTGTTCATAATTCTAAAGTTCCCCAAAATAATATTTCAAATCGAAATTCTTTACATTAAAATCGCATAAACAAAATTAATCTATAGTCATTCTTAAAGCTGACAAGAGGAACGCTACTGTTATTATAAATCGATCAATTATGATAACAAAATCTAAAATCTTTTCTCAGGCGATTTGTGTAAAGTAATTATCAAAGTCTCTGTCTTCTATTGAAAAAACACTCTCCAAACATAAAAAAAGTCGTCAATTAATAAAACCGATAAAATTTTTTGAGAAAAGCTTTACTCACAAACATCAGAAGATGCCATGGGTTCTTCGCTTTCACCGGTTCTTGCTAATATATTTATGGAAGATTTTGAGAAAAAACTTTATCCACATTTTATCTAAAACCCAAGTGATGCAGATAAGTTGATGACTTTTGTCAATTGGCAACTTGGTTTTTCTACGCTCAATAAATTTCGGTCATTTAAACTCAATTCATCAAAACATTCGTTTTATTATAGAATTAGAAAAAAAATTCTCTTTGCCGTTTTAGTTACTCGAAAAGAAGATAGTTTATTATCACATTCAGTTTATGAAAAACCTATCCACGTATAGATGTTTAAATGGATTGTTTTACCATTACCCTTTTCAGAAACTATCAGTAGTAAATTCTTGAGTGTACAGAGCTATTTCTATAAGTTAACCCTTCAAAAATAGTTAAATTCTCTAACGAAACTGTTAGTCGCAAACAACTACAGTAGCAAAAGTATTACACAATTTATTACCAACTTTACTTCTGCGAAACCAAGACTAACGTATCGGAAAAATGTTTTCTTTATTTCGACATAAGAATTAGAGATTCTTACATTAAAATATGTCTAATAATTAGTATTATATAAATAAACGCGTCAGCTATCATTAATTCTTTGCCGCTCTTAAATCTAAGCTTAAATAGATATTTTTGAAATTGCAATAAAATCCTTTGTAGTCAAGTTTCAACAATAACTTTTTCCCATAGAGAAAATCATGAAACTTTGTCAACCCAAACCAAACCGCTAGTAGTTCTTTTTCGATTTGGGCGTAATTGTCCTGCTTTTGAGTCAATGCTTTTTAAGGATAAAAACAAGGTAAGTTATTTTGCATTAACGCAGCCCCTAATCCAGACGGACTGGGGTCTACTAAATTCTTTGTTTAAATCAAAAAATTGCAATACAGGACTTTGGGTTAATTTATGTTTTATTGTTTGTAATGTTTTTTTAGCGTTCTCATCCTATACAAACTGAACCTCTTTTCTTAAGAGGTTTCTAAATGGCTCAGTTATAACATAGAAATTTGACACGTATTTGCTTAAATAATTTAGCACTTCCATCAAGCTTTGTATATCATTGTTATTTTTAGGAGTTGTAAATTGCGTAATTGCTTTAATGTGATCTGAATCAATTACTATACCATTTTCATTAATTACATCTCCATGAATTTAATTTGGTTTTTTGAGAACCTGCACTTATTTTTAATACCATGTTGTTTACCTAACTTTAATACTGCATTAAGTAATTTATCATGTTTTGCAACATCTTTACCCCAATCAATGATATCATCTATATACACACTTACATTACTTAAATTGAAAATCTTCTTGAATCTTTTACTAAAGACTTCAGGAGCACATTTCAGATTATATAGGAGTCTAAAGAATTTGTATCTCTTAAATTGTGTTCTAAATGTGCATATATTAGCACTTTCTTTGTCTAGCATGATTTGGTAAAAACCTTGAGATGTATTCAGTACCGTATAAATTTTACTGTCCACTAATTTAGAACTAATTTCTTCAAATGTGGCAAACCTGGCATGCTCCTTTTTAATTGTCTGATTTAGATGCTTGGAATCTAAACAAATTCTTAAGCTCCCATTGCATTTTTTAACAAGAACTAATGGATTGACCCAATTACTAGGTTTCTCAATCTTTTCAATAATCGTATTATTAGGTAAATTATCTGAGGTATTTTTATAAGGTTCCATTAGGATTAAAGAAACCTTTTTGATAGGTGAAATGACCGGTTACATATCTTCAATTATTTCAATGTGGTATGGCTTTTTTATACACCCTATTCCATTAAATAAATTTTTGTATTCCTTTAAAATTTGATTGTGTTTAATTTCGGTATACACCCCATCAACTTCTTTAACTAAATTTAATTCTAGGGATGTAGAAAGACCTATGAACGACTTCTTATTTGAATTGTTCACAAAAAATTGATTTGGAATGTTTGATTATTGTGAATACATTCTAAATTGCATGTGCCTATTACCCTTAAAGAATCACCAGTATACGATTTTAATTTTAAGAATGATGGCTTATCTTATTTTTAAAATCGTATCCAATTTGAAGTTAATTCTTACTCCTTTAATTAGTAATTCTGTATTCCAGGTGTTGACATATTTTTCCACTACATCTGCATGATTAAAGTATTCTACTGTACTTATAAACAATTCATCATAATCAACATTACTGTGAGTACTTACTTATTACTGCTATTTATTTGTCTTCTGGCTGTACACATTAAGCTTAAATGATTAAATTTGTAACACTTGTAGCACTATTTGCAAATGCTTGGCACTTATTAATTGGACGTGTTTTACCACAGTTTCTGCAATTCCCAATCACACTTTGGTTACCATTTTTTTGTGCATTTTAGTTATTGTTATTACCTCCAGATCGTCTTTTCCTCTTAGCTCCATTACCATTTCTATACCCACGTGTGTCTTCTACATAAATTCTTGTAATTGCTTCAATTGACTTTCCTTCATTTAAATATTCAATTTGCTTTGCTTGTGTATTTGATAATCCTTGCATAATTTAAGAACATCTTCTAAATTCCCATCATCGTCCTCCAACAGTTTCCGCCGTACTTCATTATTATTTAGACCACATATAAGCATACATTTTATTAATTCATTTTCTAGTGCTCTAAATTTACATAACGATGCTCTTGTTTAAATTTCAATAAATTGTTCTAATGTAAGATCATTCTGTTTAATTGTAACGAACTTATACTTATTGTACATTGTATTGGGTTTTGGTAAAAAATATGTGTTAAATTTATCTATAACTGCATCATTTTTATCTTGTTTTACATCTTCAAATTTGAACGTGGTATACATTTTGCGTAATTTTTCACCTCCGAAATGGATCATATGTGTAATTTGTATTTTCTTGTCTTTCTTATTGTTTTCTGTGGCTACCAAATAAATTTATTATTGCTGGAGCCAATTCTTCCACGCTTCTGCTACATTTTTGCCATTAAGCATCAACGCGGGTAACACGTTAATTTAATTTAATTATTGTAATTTAACATATCTTGTCCGCAGCGCCATGTTTAGTTGTAATTTTTAATCTTAATAATCTTACAGGTTCATACAATACAAGTTAGTTCCGAATTCTTGAATCTTGATCGTAGTTGCACCGTCGACTACCGCTTATATGATAACAAGCGATGTTGCCAACTTATCCTATATGCAGCCCATTCTCGTAATTGAAGCGCGTTCATTCTGTAACTTTGTTTAAATATACTATTCTAAGCACAACATTATTTCTTGTCGTTGTACAAACATTAGAGAATCAGCAGTAACGGAGCAAGGGCCATCAAATTTTGTTTGAAAACACTAAAATTTTGGCTGTTTCTAATTGCTATCAAAGAAAAATTTTAAAAAAGTATTGAAATAATTAAAAATCCTTTTAATATTATTCAAGAATATAGTTGTCTCCTATCGGAAATTTAGAAACCACTTTTGTCAATCAGAGGCTGGTCTATAAAAGCGAGACGCAATCAATTAGTTTATTCCAGACTCTAAAAATGTCTACAGTGACGTGTGATGAAAGCTCAGCTTGTGAGATATCGACAACACGGGAATTATATAGAATGGAAAATTGTAATACCGCTGATAATCTTATTATACATACGATGTTTTGAGAAATAAAATTATAGAAAGTGACTGTATAATGTGACATATGTATTTAATTTTGTTTTTGCAGTCAATTTTATTATAAAACTCGTAAACAATGCAAAAAACATTTTTTTTAAATTTCATTTAGAATTTTGCGAGAAAGCAATTCTTTTATGCTTTGGTTTGGCGATTCTGTTATACTATCTTGCAGATATCTAATTTATATTTTAAAATTGATATAAGTTGCTTAGACATTGTGTTATAAATTATCAACGGTATTATAAGCAGTGGTTTATGCAGATATTAATTTTATTTAAATAATCATACCTTTTGAATTAGATTAATTTATTACAGTACTATAAAAAATTTAAAACCAATTACGATTATAACTTTTAGAAAATATAATTGATTTTGAGTTTCATTTAACGATAATAACAAATACAATATATCAATTGAAAAGTAATTCTTTTTGTTAAAATATTTAAGTTTTATGTTATTCCATAATTGGAATTTTTAGAGGTATACAAAAACTTGTCGATCCTAAAGACAAAATACCTAATGAGTTTACTTCCTGTTACGTGCAAGAATTATTAAACAGCAAGAACCTGTACGTCCGGCATCGTTACCTAAAAAAAAACTCAGACGAAACTTCTTTTTTGTTGTCTTTTTACGATTTTACGCCGAAGTTCGGATCCAGTTTATTACGGGGTTACGAGAATTACAGACTCAGCATCTACATTTCGAACTTAACAACTTGCTTATATTAGTTTAAAATATTAAAAACTCAGTCTTCATTTTAAAACATAGTTTTATTTTATTAATGTTTTTATTATTACTTTAACACTTTTGTGTATTTGTACCTATTGTAAAATACAGCGTTTAATTTTACTTAATATACTCTGCTACAACTTTGCATTCTTTTTTGTCGTTAGATTTCATTTTCTTAAATGTTGTTTATTACTGTTCTGTTCTTTTTTGTTTATTTATTTAGCTCGTACTTTCATAATAATGATAAATAAAAATGTTGGCAAATAAAATGCATACAATGGTACGTAATACAAAATCTTAAGCTATAAAAACCACAAACGCTTGAATACATTTTTACTATTAAAATTATTTGATGTCTTATTATACGAACTACTATTATAAAGTTTTAAATTTTAAACGATAGTATTTCGGTACATTGGTTTTTTTGATTTTTGTATTAGAATTGTTTGTATGTACATATGTACTGCAAACTTTCTAAAGTTTCAAATTCAAAGATGTCAATTATCTTCTTTATAAAGAGATCAATTAATTGTTCGTCTCTGATATCATAAAAAAAGTATCGTAGGTCAGTAGCTGCTAGATTGAGTAACAGTACAAGAGCCACTGTAGCACAATACTACTATAGCAAATACCACAATAACTTTATAACACTCGAACGGGTTTCGAGAGCTATGCTATTATCACCATCAGCGACAGGAATACTCTACATTTTCTTATCGCTGATTATCATAGCACAGCTATCGAAATCCGTTCGGGTGTTATAAAATTATTGTGGTGTTTGCAGTAGTGTTTTTGGTTAGATTGATTTTAACCGTAAACATCGTGATAGAGTTTTGGTGGGTCAGTCACTTGATAAGTAATCAGTGGGTGGTTTGACACAACAACAACCGATTATATAGAACAAGTAATTGTTCTTTGTTTTTTTTAAAAACACGCTCATTTGATTTGTAAATTAAGCCAAAAAAGAAGATCCATCCCTACGTCATACTTGTATGCACCTGTTTTAAGTAAAAACTTGCTAATTGAATTATTATAGTGGCTGGTTAAAAACTAAAATTTACTAAATATCTAGTGTTGGCAATAGTAATTGCTTTTAATCCAAATACTAACCTACAAAATGACAATTTTTAAAGAACAGTTGTTTTTAATGTATTAGTTATAATGAAACAAAAAATAAGAATTAATTAATAAAATAAATAAGGTTAATTACACATAAACTTCATTGATACAGATCTTACAAGAAATGATAATTTGCGTAAAGTGTACTATAATCTTCCTCTTTAAATTAAAGCTATAAAACAAAAGGTAGTAAAAAATAATGATTTAATTTATTTACAACGACAAAATTTTATTTACATGAAATTACTTTTTGAAGTCTATAGTTAAGTTGAGTATTTATTTTTTTTTGGGCGAGAGAAGGGACCTATAAAGTCAATAGCAATCATCTGAAACGGAAAGTTAATGTTTTTATATTTGCCCATTAATCCAGCACGAGAAACGTTAGAAACTTTTTGAGAACCACAAAATAAATAATTAGAGATGTATTTCTTAACAGAAGATAATAAGTTTGGCCAATAATAATACGAGAGACAGTTTTAAATACTCCGAAATTATCAGAAGTAACTTCGTCATGAAATTGAGAAATAATTTTATTTCTATTTTCGATAGAAACAAGGATTTACCGATCAGATAAATTAGAAACTACATTATATTTACGACGAAAATGTTTATATAGAGTTCCGTCTTTTACTGTAAAATCGGAAAAACCAGCGAGATTAGGCACAACTTCAGATAACAACAGTCATCAGAAATTAATTCAAAATTTGAAAAAGATTTACGAAACTAGAAAGATAATCAGCAGAAACATTTACGGAACCTTTTTATGGTGTTTAATAGTAAAATAAAATTGAGAAAAATAAAGACGCTAACGAGGTAAGCGATTTGCAAGATCTTTAAGTTTAGTTAAACACAGCAAGAGAATGGTCAGTAAAAACAGTTAAATTTGTACCTTATAAGTAACCTCAAAAATGTTCGCAACCAACAAAACGCAAAAACACTCTTTTTCAGTAAAGGTATATTTTTTTTCAGCGTAGCATCAGAGGCATCAACTTGAATAAAAAAAGGCTTATAAAAGTTGGAACTAGATAAGAAAGGAGCAGAAGTCAATAATTTCTTTAAAGTAGAAAAAGCTTGATCGGTTTCAGAAGTCCATACAATAAATTGTCCTTTAAGATTACCATGTAAGAGAGCATTAATAAAAACCTCAAAATGTTTTTTAAAAGTAGGAGTGGCAATAATTATATGATCAAGATAAACGACAACATATGGGTCAAGGTCTAGAGACAGTACTGTATCTATAAGTTTTTGCATTAGCTGAGCACTATTACATAAACCAAAAGGCATTTGTTTGAATTAAAAAAACTTTTGCCATAAACAGTAAACAGGACAAGAATCGATATTACAGAGGAATTTGAAAGAAGGCTTGTTTTAAATCAATTGAAGAATGAAATTTACTAGCACATAGATTATTTAAGATAGAGTCAATTCTATGCAACGAGTGGGAATTACCAATAGTTACTTCATTTAACTTACGATCATCAAAACATATACAATAAAAGTTATCTTTTTTTTTACAGGTAAAAGATGAAAGTTCTAAGGACTATTCGATTTTTTAATAACACTTTGTTTAAGAAGATTATTGCATTGTTAAGATAAGTTTGCACGGAAGAACTTTACTACAAACAGAAACGTCTCTAGGAATAGAAAATAAAGAAGAGATAAAATCCATAGATATATTAAACAAATTAATGAATGAAATCAATTTCAAAAATAAAGCTAGTAAAGACTGTAGACGCGACATAAAATTTTACATTCTTAGTGACATTAACAATAGTAATATAATAGTAAGATACTGTTTGAGGTTTTCTATTGGTAGTATATATTAGAATAAAAAGATCATTAAAAACTGTAGAGAAAGAAGATACGACGTGTAAGGCATCTTTACCTAAAACAGAGATATTTGCACCTGTATCTAGAAGAGCTGTTTGTTCTTGATTATTCAAGAAAAATTTCATGCAAGGACGATTATCATTAGGCATAGATACGAAAAGAGGAGATAATTCAGGTAAATACTCTGAGGAAGAGTTGCGATAAAAATTAGAAATGGTTTTTAACCAAGCAGACCATTCATTTTAAAAAAAATAAGTACCTATTACACAACTTTATTCTATATTTCGTATTGTACGGGAAATGTTTTTGTTGAGATGAGTTGGGTTCTCGGGATACACTGCACTTCTTCGCGTGTGCCAGATTTGTTTTTTTTAAAAGCAAAAATGTTTGTTGGCCAGCAAAAATTCCAGGAACTACATTCCATTTAGAAAAACAAGAAGGACTTTTTGACTTGACTACATTAGAAGTCCCACAAACATAACAGAAAATTTTCTTATGCAATTTACAGTTAGAGTAGGTATATGTGTTATTTTAATAATTCCAAGACGTAACGACAGACAAAGATAATTCTGGAGTTGAATGAACAATACTGACATCATCAGTATAGGCAAAGCCAAGAATCAAGAGAACATTTACTTTCTTTAAAAGTGGTGGATGATATTTTTTAATTTGTTGGCTACTATTCTCCAAGTTACGACAAACATCTAAAAGAAAAGATAAAGATTTCTTTTTATAATACAAAGTTGATCTTCAACAGAGAGAGACGTAGACAATCTATTAAACATGCCTTGCATTAGAGTGATAAAGATAGCAACAGTCTCATTTTCTCCTTGAGTACGCTGCTTAATTTCAGTCTCTTTCAAAAGATTTTCCAAATCTTGCCAGTTATTTACAGTATGTCGAACATAACAGTGCCAGATAAAAACTTGATCTATAAAAAGATCTACGGCAGAATCAAATAATTCTTGAAACAAAATATTACGAGCTAAACGTAATTCATACATCTTCTCTAAAAATTGAATTAAGTTACTTTTACTTTAGGAACCGGAAAACTTCTATTTATACACAGGCATACTATACGAATAAGATAGTGCTGTTTCTTTAACCGAGGTGTAATTGTAACTCGATGTTGGACACATTATCCAAATGTAACAGAAATTTGTCTTCAAAATCAATAAAAAATTCATTTAACTTTGTAATTTGACATGGTGACATGAGGTAATCGGTATTGTAACCTCAGGACTTCCAGAAGAAAAATCAGAAAGACCATAAATTTATAAACTCAAATCTTTTAACGAGTTAAATACTTTAGAGACATCTTGATCAAAACCATACGTAGACACTAGAACCTTTTTTATAACTAATTTCTTTAGGTTCTGATTTCTTTATCATACCCATCTTTTGATGGAACCGAGAAAATATGAAAAACCAGCTCCATACGAAATTTTAAGTTACTAGGACTTTTGGTTCAAGAGTTGTCGTGGGTACATCGTTACACACAGACACCCAAATTTTTTTTGTCAAAAATACATTTTGCTGATTCAGGAGACCTTGGAACGTAAAATCATGCAATAAAAATCGCTATATTTTTCTTATAGGAAAGTAAAAACATTATAAGTGTATCTCTTCCATTGCAAGCAACAACGTGATTCGCCCTCTTATAGAGCTATCCAAGTGACAATCAACCTCTGTCAAATATGTTTTGTGACATATTTGTCTTAAAAACAAATGTGTAGGTATATGTACGTGCTCTCAAAAATTCTAAAAATAAACTGTAAATTAAGAAAAATTTATTATATATACTGGGTGTCCCATTTGAAGTAAAACGGGCAAATA
The DNA here is from genome assembly GCA_035610365.1 of Aquatica leii. Taxonomy (NCBI): domain Eukaryota; kingdom Metazoa; phylum Arthropoda; class Insecta; order Coleoptera; family Lampyridae; genus Aquatica; species Aquatica leii. The sequence continues at coordinate 204,723,166 of CM069432.1, read as the reverse complement.
TCTCGAAAACGAGAAACAAAAAAAAAATGTTTTAGATAAAAGTTGAAGTATTTCAAGGGGGACATGTGATGCAAGTTTCCACTTCTTGAGGAACGATAGATTTCAAGGTCATTTGAAGGTCAACTTTACTTTTTTAAATAGAAACCTATATTTTTTATTCTTTATTATTACTCCCTATAAAAAGATAAACAACTTTTGTTTGTTTTTAGTTTAGCGCACAGTTTCACAGATATTTTAACGTCAAGATTTGATGCAAGAAATGCATGTTACACACATAGTACATGTAAATTACTAGTCAGAAACAAAAGAAACTAAGCATGATTGTGCTATTTTATTAAAGTACCTAATGTAGTAATCCCAAAAACAAATGTTTGCTTTACATCAAGTAGTAGCATTTCAAATTGTCAACTTTTTTATTAGGTACTAAGTCTAAATAATAACACAAGTTTGACGTTTAACATGAGTCACTATCAACCAAGTGAAATAGTAGATATTATTTTAGTTGTTGGTGAATGCCATGAAAATTATCAAAGTGCTGCAAGGTTATACAGAAGAAGATATCCCCAGAGACGTCATCATCCAACTGCTGCTACAATTATTAGAATTGTGCGAAAGGCCCGACTTGGAAGTCTAAAACGAACCCAAAACAGAATAAATGTAGATGATGTTAATAATGATGATCCCCGTCTTTTGGCAGTCTTAGCCTTGGTACATCAAAATCCTCATATTAGTTTAAGAGAAATTCAACGTGATTTAGGTGTTCCCAAATCTACAGCGCAAAGACTTTTAAAATCCGCAAAATTTCATCCATACCATATTACTATCAATCAAGAACTGACAGAAGAAGATAAGATTCGACGTTTAGAGTTTTGTCGCTGGGCTTTAAGATAGTTTGCGGAGCACCCTAATTTTTTTCATTTGGTACTTTTTAGCGACGAAGCCACGTTTCAGAACACTGGATTATTAAACCGCCACAACTGCCACTACTGGGCGGCTGAAAATCCCCATTGGTACAGAGCAGTTGACCACCAACACAGATGGAGCATAAACGTTTGGTGTGGAATTGTAAATGGACATCTTATTGGACCACATTTCTTTAACGAAACTCTAAATGGTATACGTTACTTCGACTTTCTGCAAAATGATTTGCCATATTTGCTAGAAGATGTAGATCTTCAGACGAGATTGGAAATGTGGTTTCAACAAGATGGTGCGCCCGCACATTACGCACGGGAGGTTAGAAACCACTTAGACAATGTCTTCCCACAACGCTGGGTTGGCCGCCGTGGGTACATTTCCTGACCGGCTAGATCTCCGGACCTTACTCCTCCGGACTTCTTTTTATGGGGACATATTAAAAATGTAGTTTTCCGAAATCAGCCGACTACTGAAGAAGACATGCGGTACCGTATAAGGAATGCTTGTGAAAATATTCCACAAAATGTTCTCCTACAGTGCATACAACACTTGCACCGTAGATTACAATTGTGTATTGACGTAAATGGGGGTACATTTGAACACCTTATGTAATCATCCGTGTTGTTGTTACTCGAGATAAATATTTGAAAAAAATAGTATAGTTTGTGTTAATTTTACAATGAATAAATGTTTCTTTTGTTTCTGACTAGTAATTTACATGTACTATGTGTGTAACATGCATTTCTTGCATCAAATCTTGACGTTAAAATATCTGTGAAACTATGCGCTAAACTAAAAAATGGTTTCTACAAAAGTTGTTTATCTTTTTATAGGGAGTAATAATATAGAATAAAAAATATAGGTTTCTATTTAAAAAAGTAAAGTTGACCATCAAATGACCTTGAAATCTATCGTTCCTCAAGAAGTGGAAACTTGCATCACATGTCCCCCTTGAAATACTTCAACTTTTATCTAAAACATTTTTTTTTTGTTTCTCGTTTTCGAGATATTTGCCCGTTTTACTTCAAATGGGACACCCAGTATAGAAAAAATATTTTTTAATCAATTAAATATTTCAAAATATTTTAACAAAACAAAAGATTTAAGAGTTTTAGTTCATAGAATAATTGTGTTTGTTGTTCTTTAATGTAAACCGTTAGTCAGTTTGTCATGGTTTGCATAACAAAAAAATTGTGACAAAGTAAATTTCGTTAATTTATTTGTTGTTAAAACTAGTTTTAATGGTTATCAACTTTTTAAACATGAAAAATTTTTCATGTTGTATCTAAGACTTGAACTGATTTTACATACATATTTTTATTATTAATCTTTTGATTAACGAATGCTCATGTACTGTTACTACATATACAATAATTGTATATAGTATAATTATTATATACATGTAGACAAAGGTTAGACTATAGATCTTTTTAATGACTACTGCTAAAAAATTGTTTGCAGTTGCAAACATATAAATTTAGAAAATTCATACACATGTGCGTCACGTGAAATACTCAACGTTAAAACAATTATAAAGTATGATTACACTTTACATGTGTTTCATCTTGTTTTTTTTTGTTACGCTCGAGCTATGAAATAACAATTTACGATTACAGCGTAACTAATCAGAAAAGTAATAGCTATTAATATTCATGATTGAACCGTACTTAAAATAATTACATGAAATCATTTTTAAAATGTTTATTTAAAAGGTATACGTAAGTGATAAATAATATTGCTTAATGTAAAACAAATTTATTGCTAAATTGAATTCGTACTCATAAACCTTATTAACGCCTAATTATTGAATTACGATTTCACTTACATAATTTTATTCCGAAAAATTTGCATTTAAAGTAGATAGAAAACGTAATTTAAAATTTAAAATTTGTTTTTCTTGTTTCATTCAGGAAGTGTAATCTTGTTAATTTATGTAGTAATCAATTTAAAGACGTAGATATTAAAGTAATTTTTATCTAATTAATTTTGTCGCGGTAAAATTAAATTTACCAGCTCTAGTGATTGTACGGTAAATTAAAAACTGTACTAAAAAAACCATTTCAGTTAAGTATTATTTTTAAATTCACCCGTATTGTAAAAATTGTATTTATAAAATAATTTATTTATTCAAATTTTAAAATATGTCTGTTTTACCTTTGTGAGTGCTCGTATTATTATTACAAGATTAGTTGTTAAAGATATATTAAAGATAAATAAAACTAATTAATATCATTAATATATACCGATATAACCATCTAAATACAGTTTACAAGTCAAATACATATACACAGGTATATTTTTCTTCTTGTTCTACGACATTTTTGATCTCATTTCTATTGATGATTTACAAATCTTTTAGGTTATGGTTTGACTTTTGTTTTTATGTTAATAAAAAGCTTCATATTTCATATTTGTATTGTCAATTATTTCTATCATTATTTGTAGAGTTATATTCAAAAATGCAAAATATGGTTACATTTGTGGTCTCGTGTTAGCATCATACAAGCATTTCTAGAGTACCATGTAATGAGAGAAGTTTCAAATGTGTGCTCACGAATGCACCAAACATAAACACAAAAACCATTTTTACAGATGTTATAATAAAATTATATAAATTTAAAATCAGCATTTCTTGGAACATACTTTGCGTGACAACAACAACAAAATTAAGACTGGAATAGTTATAATGCACTTATTTCAACAAGACAAAAAGAAATTAACTCGTGATATCCAAAAGAATACTCATCTTTCATTATAGTTATAAAAAAAAACCTTTTAGAAACGAAACTTGTTTGATCAATATAAAAATTATTTAATAGTTTGTGGATCTGACACTTGGCGGAGTGTTTTAATATGTAATTTGGGGCGGTAAATTTCAATTCAATATGTTAAATGATTTGTCTGTGTATTAACTGTAGTTACTTATAATAATATAAATAATAAAAATAAGACAAATGTGGTGATACGAAACAGAATATATTCTTACTATGAGAACAATACAACTCCTCCAAAAACTTAATAGCTTGGTAGTGATTCTATGCGACCATAGATCTTTAGATGTGGAGGATAGGCACAACTCAGAAAGAAAACTGTGTAGTAATTGTGGCTACGTTTCGTTGGCTATTGTGCCAACTTCATCAGGCCAATCTAACAGTAGAACGTTTAATTTCTGCCCATATATACATTAGACTGTTTCAAAAAAATCGACAATTATTTTTTTCTTTAGACACTGTGAAAATATCATTGGAAATGACGAAAAAAAAATACTGTGAAAGTTTCAGCTCTTAATATTCATATTAAGGTGAGCCGCATCGGAAATTTCGATTTCCCATTTAATTAACATGGGAAAAAGTTTTGTTTTGTTTAGACTTTGGTTATCAGTAAGACTATAACATATTCTTATAGGAAATTTAATGCTCTACAAATCTTATATCTTATAAATTTTTCGTAAATCTACTCCTTCAAAAGTTATTGAAGGTTAAAGTTGAACCCTCGATAAATTTCATCGTTTTTTTAAATTTCCAGCGAAACTCCGGAGAGATTGACATCTCATTAAAAAGAAGTATACGATTTCGTTCCTATAGAGTCATTTGTATAACAGTGACTCTATGACTCTAAAATACTCTGATTAAGGCCAGAGCAAAATGATATATTTAACAAATTTGTTAATATTTTCACTAACCGTTAAGCAAATCTTTTGCTTAATAATTTATATCCTTTTCCACTGGTTTTATATAAACGTAATGCTAAGATTTTGTATTGTATAGTATAGCGACGTCTATGTGCTGCTACTTTTTGGCTTCGAATTTGAGATAAAATGAAATTGTAATTAGTTGAATTAATGTATTTCGACAGATTCTCAAATTTTGCTATTTATGATGTTCCGTGTCGTTTCTAACCGCTCTGTATATTTTCTCAATTTACCTTTTAGAGATTTTATTGATGCACTCCATTTTTACATAACTTTTATAAATGTCGTGCCTTTGGACGTTACTGTCTTTGACGAGTGACAGTTACTTGACTTAGTATTTTTATTTCTTCTAAAAATAAAAATATTTGTACAATTTTGAGAGAGAGAGAGATTTTACTGAAACATCTACCTAAGGTACTACTTCAAAGTCTTATACGAAAAAAAAGATTCTCAAAAATTACAATATATGAATAAGCGGTTGTTACTGAATCATGTCTAGAATAATAATGATGAAATATTTTAGTACAGCATCAGCAGGTTGAACAGTTCAATGTTGTTCAAAGATCTATTTTCTTTTTAATACTTTTTACTATATTTTGCAGTAATTGTTAGATACAATTCCATGTTATAGTTGTAGCCAAAGTTGAGAATGACTCATCTAACATAATTATGCATATTACATACGTTCTAAAAAACTCGTACAATTTGCCTGTAGAAATTAAATTTCTATTTCATTTTAATACGGCCGTTTGTATGCAGTTTTATTTGTATGCATCACTCACTTTATAACGATTAGTCATACCCAAGTTACTTTAGCAGCAACTGTAGAGATTTTTTTACTTGTTACTTATATATAGTTACGTTGTGCAATATATTACAATACAAACACTGCTTTTACCTATCTTATAAGTGAACTGATAATTAAAATACAAGTTTGAAATCTGTCTAATGGTAAAAAATTAATAAGATTCAAACCACTGACTATGTGTCTAATATTCATAAAAACGTAAATTCTGATTACCCTTCGTTAGAGTTGACACACTATACATTCAAGAACAAAATACCTATTGTCTGATAGCTATTTAATTAAATAACTGCATTCTACAAAAAAGAAATATTATTACCTGGTAAATAAAGAGTTGAAATATCATCATATCAATCCTCGTATCAAGATCTTTGTACTTATCATCAAAATGTTTGCCACACGTATAATAAAATTTATATAAACTACATGTTTTATCCAAACATTAAACAAATTTTCATTAGCAATTAGATAACGATGTAAATATAAGTACAACCTCTTACGTTTCCGGTTTACATTTTCTCAGCTTATATTTGAATTTCTGATTTGTACTGATCTACTTAAGACTTGTAATTTTAAAAATTAAAATTTTAGGTAAAAGTGACTTTAAACCGTAAACGCCCAATTTTATAAACAAAATCAAAACCACTTTAAAATTTAAAAACTTGTTTGTCATAATACTACTTTACACTACAGTGACAACTTAGAGTCACTTTAAACTAATGTACATAGGTGCTTTAATTACTCGGATTCCAAGAGTAATAAAGACAACTTATTACACACATATTTGTATCCAATCACCTGGTTAGTTTTCTATGAGACCACGCATTATAAATGCGATCTTGAAATATATGCATATATTTCTTTTAATCATTTTTTATAAGTAGAATTTACTTTTGCGATAAATGGTTTATAGTATTAGACCCAACCTAAGTAATAATATAACTGTCAAGTGGTGAAGATCTAGAATTATACAGAAACCGGAAAACACTCATCGAATGTGCAATGCAAAATTAAATATTAAGAATGTTATGATCAAGCCGTTTTTAAAAATTGTTGTTTAAAAAACCTGGAAAGTGACGCCTTTCTAGCTAAGTAATAGTGGCTATGCACAATTTTATCGTATCTTATGACACCTATCCAAAATGTAAACAGAAATGCAAAAAATGTACATAACAAAGCTAACAAAGCAATACTTCTAATACTCTTGTTCGGGATGAGTAAATAATGACAATAATAGTAGCTACAACTGTGTTACATAATATGGCAATAAATCAACATAAACTTTTACCGGAAGAAGAAAACTATGAAGAAATGGAAAACATTTAAAAAAACCATGAGCAAGAAACAGAAATAGGTCTAAATATGCAATGCCTAAGAGTCGAATTAAAGGGTTAAAAAATAAAAGTACCAGTAAAATATGCAAAAACAAATTATCTCCGATTAGTATTTTGGAACCATTCAAATGTTTGCAATAGCGTATAACAATAGTTACGAGCTAATCTTTGAAACAACGCAAATCGAACCATTCAGAAGGTGTCAAATTGTACCGGATACCTTTAGGTCTACCTTTGTTCATAATTTGTACTAATTTAGTTCCCGATAGACGACATATACAGGTAGAAGAGATCCATGACCGAAACATGTAAATATAACAGAAATTGCCGACTTACTGTGATTGGGAATTATCTGTAGGTCTTTCGTACCCCTCTTAATAATTACTTTATGCAATCTCGATCATGGCTAAAATGGGATATGGGATAGCGGAATATCTTTAAAAGATTTTTTGAGGTTGTTACAGTAGACATTGATAGTTTTTTGGGAACATTCCTGCACGCGCACGTTTTATATTTTGGCACATACGAAAACGGAAGCGTTTTTCTTATATGCTCATTTTTGTCTAAATATGACTTCGCGGGAATTTTGACATTGTAACCATTCATGAAATCATAGGCACCGAGTTCGTTAGGTCAAGCTATTTTTTGAACGCACAATAATTTTTGTGTGGGTTCTTAGCACCCACAATCATTCCTCAATGTTTCTAGAAATTGTAAATGTTGAGATTAATAATATTTTGTCATGCGCAGACATAAATTAATATAATAAGAATAATACGTCTGGTGCAGTGGCTAGTGTGCAAACCCAATTTATTCCGCTGGCTTTTAGTCATTTTTGTGCAATTATTGAATGTTGTAAGTTTTATGTAAAAACTGGTAAAATTTAAAAAGGACAAGTTGAGGCAAAAGTAAGTAGTTTCCTATCCCATTTGAAATCTTTTGAGTTTTTTTATTATATTAATATACTAATTATATTTTAACTAATTACAAAAATATGTTGTTTCAACTACTAAGCTTGCATCTTAAAAATAAGATTCGTTTTTAAATTTTAGATAACTATCTTTAAACTTTCAAACAATTTTTTTTAAATTATAAATAGTGTTGGTTACTTTTTAGATTGCAACGTTTTTTGCTTATTGCTGATGTCTTGTATTGGTTACAACTGCAGATAAGCATAATTGAGTACACAAAGTAGATTTTGTTAAGTTACGTCAATGTAAATACGAAAAAATAAAGATTAATATTTGCTGTAATTATGTTACTAAAAATGTATTTTGTAAATGACGGATAATTAAAGAGAACCATAATTAACGCAATACATGAAGACGTTTTAAAATACAGATCGCACAGCATTTACCACTTAGTTTATATTAAAAGTTAATATGCACTTATTTAAATAGAAAAAACCGGCCTGAAAACTGTAATTTATTTATTTATTTATATTTATTTATTTCAATACATCTACCCAACAGCAACAAAATTTTAAAGTAGGACAGGTACAAATTAATTGCGTTATCAAGTATACACCTTTAAACCTCGCATCTTAAATACTATGTAAGGGCATTACTGTGTGCCCATTACCCTACCTACCACACGTAAATAAATTTAGTATTGCTTTATCCAAAAAAGGTTTATTGTGTATTTCTTATTATCACATTAGTAATTAAATAATTAAGTCAATATTTTTAGTAGTCGTCACTTCAGTTCAAAATGATGTAACCTATGCTAGGAGTTGGGTAATTGTTTATATCGTTTATATTGTGGCAGTAAGCTGTAACACGTTTGGGGTACGTGTTTTAATGCTATAAACTACTTTTGCGGAAGAAGCAAGAAAAAATGTATTATTATTAAATATTAATTTTCAAGACCAAGTCAAGTTCTTACGTTTGAAGCCAAACTATTTAGTTTGGTGAATTTCTAAAAACAATACAATATGAATCGGTCATAAATTCAAAGTACTTGATTTCTGTGCAGGCAATATAAAAGCAGTAAGGATTAATTGGCTAAGTATCAAAATGAAATAAATTTAAAAAATATATCTGCAAAAGCAGCAAAAAATCAACTATGTAACTAAAAAAATTGCTACATATTGGCAGTACTACATAATGTATAAATTCGTAAACATTTATCAACAAAATAGCTATTAATCTACAACTGTTACATCTAGTAACAGGAGTTTGACATAAACACCAAGAAGCAGGGTAAACTATATAGAACATGGAAGAATTGAAAAACATGATAGAGAAAAGTTCGTGAAATTATGTACAAACAGCTACTAAAAAATCGAAATAAAAATTTTATCACAGTTTTTTTAATTTGCGCAGTTATAAAGATAATGTACTAGAATGTCAGTAGAAAAAACAAAGAAAGAAACTACAATGTGGCCATCACAAAACAGTATAAACAGACAGTAAATGATACCATCAAATAATGCTTAATTTAGTAAAAGACAAATACACGAGCTATAAACATCTTGTAATTATAAGTATACTAGTGACGACTGCTCTGCCCCCCCCCCAAACGTTTATTAAATCAAAAAACGACACAAATTATAATGGATTAAAATTTTGAAACATATATTTATAAGATTTAGGTATAATCTACTTTTTATTACTCTAAAACATTAATTGAATATGATCGTCGTATTTCTTTATGTTCGGGCTACTACTATTGGAACTCATGGCTGTATATGTAACAGAGCGCTCTAACGTGGCCCCACTACGAAATTTAATTTCATATGCAACTTTAACATGCGAAAGGCTTCGCGGCTTGCGCTATTATAACCCGCAGTTCAGTAGTGATTGATCGGTAGAACGTGTATGACGTATTGTAAGTAAAACAGTACATTTGGGGTACGGAATTTTTAAGAAATGCAAAAAATAATGTAAAATCTATTTTGAAATAAAATATTTCGGAAAGCCTGCTTCAAATTTAGAACTAAGTCAAGCAGATTAGGCTGCGAGACGTCATTTTACACGGCATTTTTCTAGTGCAGTTCATAATAAAAAAAACATTACAAAAAAACGACTTCAAAAAATGAACTAAAAACCAAAAATAAGTTGATTTAGTTTATAGTTAAACGAAGAAACTTTTATTTATATAAAATTACTTTTTAGTCGATGCCTTCTATGATATTGACGTAAGATTAAGCCTAATTCTTAAAATCACCTTTAGTAGTTGTAATAGATTTAACTCGAATGTATTTGACATTGATTCAAAAAGTAAATTCATGTAAATTAATATTACGTAGTTTAATTGTAAATAAATTAAATCATTATTTTTTACATTTTAGTGCATTTTATTTGATGCATTTGAAGTCGGTTCTTTTTGTTTGTTAAAAAAATTTTATTTTTCTGTTTTTAGTGATGTTAACAATAGTGGTTATAGTCATTGAAAACTTTGAAAAAAAGAGAATTTGCAATGCACCTAATAGAAAAAATGCAATGTCTTTTATGTTAGACTTTTTTTATTTTTAACAATAAATTAAAACCTAAGAGCAAACAATATGCTACACATAAAATTGGTGGTGTTTTTTAAGCAATACAAAGACAATTTACTGTGAAAATATGAATATACATTTATAAACTATTATTTAATTTTTTAGTTATGAAGACAGCTTCTGAACACACTGTTTTGAAATTTGTTGTTGGTGTAGTTACTTAAAGTGTCGGCGTCACGTAGAAGGCCTCTTATATAAATCTCCATCAAGATCAATAAAATCTGCAGCATCAGCATACCCTGAATCGTCATATCTAGTTTTATCAGGAGTGCGTGTATACCTGCTTCCTAAAGTGGGACTTCTAGATGTTAATCTAAGAACTGGATCGTCATATCTTCTAGAAACGACAGTGAACTCGTGGTGAGCGTCAACTAATTTTTGTAAGCGCGAAACTAATTCAAAATCAGGCATTGGTAAAATGACGCCCAAAATTTTAGCAACTGAACTTTTAAAACTTTGCAATTGCGATTCCCTTCGACTTATTTCGGATAAATTATCTTTGACACGAGCTAATTCATCGCGAAGAAGTTGAAGAGAATGCTCACTTATATGTCTTTCTTGATCGACTGTTTGACCTGTAACGCGTACCTGATCTTTTAATAGCAATACTTTACGATTACATTTAGTACGAAGTGCTTCAGATTCGATTAAACGTTTCTGCAAGTCCTCGACTTTACGCCCGCGTTCTAATGCCGTTATCTAAAAATTATTAAATTAGTGAATCGTCAATAAGTTAAAATCAAATACTTTATAATCGGCCGCTTCCGCTAATTGAGCGTTGAGATCTCTAATTTGATCTTTAGCATCAGACAATTGTAAATGCAATCTATCGATTTGTTTATTAAGTTTTTTAATGCGCAGATTAGCCTCGTCTCTTTCTCCTTGTAAAAGAAACTTTGCTTTTGTACTGTCTTCTTGCAAAGCCAATTTTCTTCTTAACAAATCTAAATGAAGATCTTTTCTCTGAAGTTGTTCGCGTAGTGTCCGTACTCTTCTTTGTAACTGATACACAACAGCGGTCTGTAGAATAAGTACAATTAAATGCTGTAAAAGTCAAAATTTAATGACGTGCAACACATAAGCTTATATTTGCAATGCAAAGTGTACAAAGTACCGTTAATCTCTCAATTAGAAACAATGAAAGCTATTTCATTTATTTAGTGTAATTCCTTTGGTGGAAAGTGTTATGAAGAACTATATAAAACGAAACAAAAGCGATGGGAAATTTAATGCGTGTTCACAATGGAAAAGCATTTTATTTATTTAAGTAGTTTTAATGAAATAAGCAATTATGATAATGAATCGTGTACGCATGAGTTTAATGCAACTATTTCAAAGGTGAATTTTGTTTAGACTTATGTTTAATTGTGCCACCTATTGTCGCAGTTATAAAGCTGTTATGTTAAAAAGTAGGTACTGCTGTAATTAATTAACACTTATACCTTATTTGTATATGTCCTGACAAACGCAATTATTTAACAGTAAATATTAAACAAAAAAGAACTAAAATAAATTAATTTATAAAATATTTATGTTGCAAACATCTCGTATCAGAGATCTGTAAAAATGTACATGTAGTTATAAAGAACAATTTTTTTTATTACCTAAATTATAGTTTGCAAAGAAATATATACAAGGTATATAAAGCATGTACTATATGTACAATAAATGAGACTGAATACATTGTTTATTTCATTTTTACAGTCTGTATTAGTAAATCCGTTATTCTTATTATTCTTATCGTTCTCCAATTTTTTGAATATGGTTAAAACAATTATTGGTTTCTAGAAACAGTGATTACAAATGCCTAATCATTAACAGACTTATCCTAAAAATACTAGTTAAGGTCTTAAAACATTTATTTTATTAAGTACCGTACGTTGTAAATTTTTTAAATGTCAAGTTTCAAAAAGTGACTAATTACTGCATATACATGCAATACTGAATAAAACAAACGTATACTATATAAATAAAGATAACAACAAAGTAAATGTTCCAATCATTTTTCAGCGTGTTTTCCTGGCTGTCTTTACTATGTAAAGTTTAATTTTACTTTTTGTATTTCAGTGTATGTATTTAATGTAACGTAAGAATTTTTAATGTTTTGCGTTTGTTTTTATTTGTAGATATTAGGGGCAATGTTCCCTTAAGTAAATTAAAAAAAGCTATGATTTAACAAATATTTTATAAACTACTACGACTTCAAATGAGTTTCTTTGTTTTGCAAGAAAAAGCAAAACTTAAATACAGTTTTAATATTTGTAGCCAAGAACTACAAAAGAGGAGTATTTTATTACAAAAAAAATACACATTTTAAAGCAAAAGACAACAAAATTTAGAAAACATAATTGATATGAAGAGTATACATTCAAAAACTTAGATTTTTGTCTTCTGACTTCTGACATTTCAAAACTGTTTTGGTTAGAATCTTAATTTCAGACCCTACACTACATTTAGGGTCTAGGGGTAGTTTGTTGTTTTTTGAAAAATTTGTACAATGTCCATTTTGTTTATATTTCATACCTTTATTTTTTCAAATAAAATCATAATAGTACATTTAAGAAATATTTTTTAAATCTAAAATATATCATTTATCTTATTATTTTTCTTTTCTTTATTTGTAATCCTGATAATAACAATATTTTTTAGTATCCGGTAGTAACGTTTTAATTTTTAAAATCAAACCATATCTTTTTTTATACACCTTGTATATTTTTATTCGCATTAATTTTGTTTTAATACGCATTGTAAAAATGTGCTGAGACATACTGTATAAGATCGCCAGGCAGTTATACATGTATAAGAGACCATCCATAAATTACGTCACACAAATTTCATGATTTTTGGAGATCTCTCCCGTTTGTGTCACCGGTGGCCACGTTTGTGTAACTCCCCTTGGCGTGACGTCTGATATTTTGCTTTTTTAAACTAAGAAATTATTAATTTTTAACGCCCATTCTAAAATTATTCATATATTTTTATTAAAAATATTTTTTCTTAAAACTAAGAATAAATCAAAGTAGCAGTTTAATAAAATACCAAATCAAATAAATAATACAAAATCATCTTGTGTCCATGGACTTTGAGCTGATACTTTTATATTATGTATGAGTGACATAGCAGTCACTTCGTTTTCGATTTCGACGTTAGGAACATTAGATGTGTCAACATCTTCTTCATCCAACCATACAGCATCGCCATCGTTCATTATCTTTGAAGACAAATTTTTGTGATGGACAATATCTCAGGTTGCTTTTTATGTGTTGATTAGAGGCTTTGTATGATAAAAAATATAAACAACAGATGTCACACGATTGTTTAAATAAGTATGCTTCGACACTGGAGCAATAGTTATCATATGAAACTTGTTACAAATGTGATGTCGCTTGGAGATCCAAATATAGCTGCAGTAACAGCGGAGCAAATGTACGTTCGAGTCATCATTTCTTGCAAGTACATACACGTCTAACATCTGTTTCACCAAAACTATTGGTGGTAAGAACCTCTTTCATATTAATCGCCACAGGCTAGATCGCCGTACACCACGACACTTAGCAACCTTGCATTTTACTATTTGTAAAAGATATTGCGAATCAGGTACATGATTTGCGTACCAAAAAAGATAATTTTTCTATATCCTAGCTTGAGCGATATCCATTATGGTATCTGCTGGCACAATGTATTGGGCAACTACAAAAAAATCGTCAGTAACTAATTGACTCCACTCTGTTGAATGCACTTCTTCCTGAAGCATTTGTGGCAATGTAAATAGCATCTAAGTCAAAATCTTTAAAATGTTGCGCAGCTGAAACTATCACGTGCTCGTATCGTCGTTTCTTGTCGGGACCACCATCGCAAGTAAGAATTAACATTGGTTTCACAAAACCTTATCGAGATTAACTTTTCGAAAGCAGGTAACTTAGAAAGTCTATGTATGTCTGTGGCATGAGTCTCTGCGTTTGAGAAAGAATGTTTTCCACGAATCGCTACGTGTGTAGGCCCAGAATGTGTTACAGCTTTAGGTTTTTCTTCACCGTCTTTCTTTATTACAATACCTGCATAAACAGAAGCAATAAGTTTATGTTATTCAACGATCACAGAATCATGATCCGGTATTTCACACGGTAAAAAAGGTGCATTAATATTAGTGCTTAAACATTTGCTGCTGTAATACTTAATGACACACGTGCTTTGTCATCCATCGATAAAAAGGAATACTTGAGCAGGACTCAAAATTGAAGCTAAAAATTCAAGGTTTTTTACTAAAATTCTCATGTTCATGTTTTACATGTAGCGTAGAGTCTGGTTTGAACAGTTTAACAGGAACAGTTACAACGGGTTCTATTCCTTCTTCTGTATTGACTCGCCTGGAGAGGAGTCTTAAGTATAAACCCGATCGACTGATAGTATAGCCTTGTCTACATAGTTTGGCTTGTAAGTCCCCCAAATATTTTGCAACACCTTATAATTTCAGTGCGACGTCGATTGTCAGCTGCGCCACCAAAAATCGCAATCTCATTTATGACTTCAAGTAAACCTGATTGATTTTCTTCTACTGCTAAGTCAGTATTACTTTAACAAAATTCTAGAATTTTTTGTTTTTAGAATCACGACTTTTTTGTCGTTCTGCTGCGTTTATCTTTTTCTGTAGTTTGGTTGTTTCTTGTAGAATGTTTTCTTAATGCTGTTGTTTTCTTTCTTGCCTCATCTGTCGCCATACCAGCATTGCGTGCGAACAGCAAACTATTGAGATCAGATTCTAATACTACAATTTTACTTCTAGAATTGTTTTAACTAGGCGTTGATTTAGGTACTGTTTGCAGTAGCTGACTTTGACTTGATTGCACGTTAATATCTTTAGTGTTTTCTGGCATGTTCTGTTTGGTTTTTCCTTGCAATTAAACGTGTAAATGTTGAATATGAGAATTTCACACAATACGTATGTGTACTAAAAATTACCATGAAGAGTTCAGCTACACGATAGTGAAAATTAAAATAATATAAAACTTAAACTTAGTTTTGACGAAGAACGAATTATTAAAAAAAAACCTATGTGTTGCTCTCTTTTTCGTCAATTTTATTTGCAATTTTTTAATTCTCGAACTCACTTTTCAAACTTCGCCATAAGTTGTTAACTTCGTTTTGTATATTTTGTTTATTTTTATCAGCATAAGCTACACTGTGTATTCATATAGTTTGCGGTAAAGGATACCTAAATCAATTTTTTTACTCATTTTAAATTAGTCAGATAAATTGGAAAACACAAAATACTATAACTTTAAAAAACTCTTCTATCACTCAGCGAAAATCAATCGTCGCATGAACAGCTTTATTCACTTTTTTACCAGCATATAAAATAATAAGATAAACAACAAAAAGGTCCAAATATTTCAGTAATATTTTATAAATATTATTTATTAGTAAGCATGTGTATAACGTATCGTATTGTTGGATTTGTATTCATAATATAGTGGTCAATATCAGTAATATTAAAATTTCGAATATAATAAAATGATAAACACCAAATCTTTTGTTATAATTTTTACCGATCGAATGCGGTTTCTTTGGAGACTGAAGTCTACTGTAAATTTCTCATTTTAATATGTAATGGTATTATTATGTCGACAATTTTTATCAACAAGAAGGTTTATGTTTTCGTTTTTCAGTCACTATAATTTTAAATAATTAATCATAAAGTGATCAGTTTTTTAAAAAGCTAAAACTGTAAGCAGATATTCCGCTAAAAATTTAATTAGTAATTAAAAATACTTTTTTTTATAATTTTAGCTCAAAAAATATTTAACAAACAAATAAACAAGAAATTTAAATTTCATGTTTTCATTTTTTGATAACGTTTTGAATCTTTTTTATATATGTAAATTTCAATTAATCAGTATATTCTTTGAATGCATTGTAAAATAAAGCCAAATACTGTCAACTGTTATATTAATTTTCACTTTCAGTAATCGATTATTAACTATCAATTTGTTACTGTATTCGGAATCGAGCTACATAAATAATACCATTATAATATGAATGAAGTGATACAAACAATTGAATGTAGACGAAGTCACTGCGTCGGCAGCTTTTTTCAAAGCCTGCGGCCGACGCTCAACACCATAGGTACAGCGAGTGTAAATTCGCACGGCCGCTATGTGCCAAAAAGTGATTAACATTGATAGAGTTTGTAGTATTTCGTTAGTTTGAATACTTTAGATTTATATATTGTGATGTCACAAAGCGTATGACTCGTCCACCCCTTGTCACACTTTATTAACCCCCTCCCAACCCCTCAAGGTATGACGTAATCTATTGATGGCTCCTAAATAGAAACTAACTAAATATAACTAGATTGGTAATGAGTGACTGTCAACAAATTTTCGACCTAATTTTATGCTCCAAATTTGCCTATAGTTTATTAATAGTAAAACGAAGTTGGCACTGAGTAGCACAACTTTGTAAACTGTTATTTATTTTTAAAATATGTATATTTTTAGAAAGTGCATATTGATTCCTTTTTTACGTAATAAACCAAACGTAGTATTGTAAAAATACTGGTCGATCAAACAACAAACAAAAAATTTAAATTGTTTAATATTCTAATTATAAAACCTTACTTCACGATACCACGGTATGTCGTAGCACGTGCGTTCACGTCGCAGCAAACGTGGTAAAGTTCCATATCCACAACAAAGCAGCTGAGTACATTAAAAGTTATACTTACAAAACTGCAACAAACTGATTACTACTTACTTTATCAACTAACTTTTCATTTTCCAATCTTGACAATTGTTCAGCTCTGAGTAACAACGACTCTGTATGAAGATCAACCCCTGCTTCAGACGATATTTCATCCATATTTAAAGCTCTAGCCAATCGTTCCAAAAGTTTAAAAACTAAAAAAAGGTATTAGATTTTTTTAAATAATTTGTTGTTTAAACTTACTGTGTTTTTATCACGTTTAAGACCGTCGCGAGATATTTCCGAAGTTTTTAACTCTGTATCAGTTTTATAAATTTTATGTTCTAAAAGTGCTTTATCGTCTTCTAAAATCTTGATTTTGGCATTGGCTTGTTCGTACAGTGATATTTGTCTGTTTAACTGCTGAATTTCAATAGCTAACTTTTCTTTTAGTTCTTCTATATGCTAATAGTAAAACATAAGTAATAGTTAATCATAATCGTTTTTAACTCACTGCAGATTTTTCTCTATTGTCAGCTAATATATCACGTATGCGATCCTTAATTGCTTCATCAAGCGAATCAATAAATCGCGTTGGGGTACTTAAAAGTAAAGCTGTAGATTCCAAAAAACTTCGGTGTTCCTGATGTAAGTGTTGATGCCTTTCTTCTTGTAATTTTAAATCATCTAAAAATTACGTGTTATTAACAGTGCTAGAAAATGGAATAAATACCTCGTAATTGGCATACAGTTGCTTCGAGTTGTGCAATGTTACTGCTAGCACTGCCTAAATTTCGAGTTGTGGAAGACAACTTATCTCTAAAATCAATATTTTCGCGTTCCGCGACACGACATTGCATTTCAATAGATTCTTTTTCTTGTCGCAATCTATCAATTTCTAAAATTTGAGCAGCTGATTGTCTTTGTAAACATTCTTTTCGCCAATACAACGGTCAAGCGAATCTCTAAGTGTTCTGACATCTAATTCTGAAGTAGCTAAGGTATCCTGTATATTATTAGCACGATTCCTTAGTCGACTAGTTTCCTAATAAGATTTAACAGTACTTTTTAGTGTAACAAAAATACATACGTCTTACTTGAACTAATTCTGATGCTTTATGAACTAAAGCTTCTGTCGATAAATGTGCTTCAGCAATGTCACCACCCAAAGCAACAGACAGCCTTCTTACTAAATCTTGAAATGCATTTCTGGCAGCTTCTTTCTTTTGCTCTTCTGAATTTAATTCAATTTCCAACGTTCGTAACTTTTTTTCTAAATCTTTTACTTTTTCTTCAGTATACCTATAATCCCGTTGAACGGTTTGTAAAGCAATTTCTCCACGTCCGTGAGCTGCATGGAGTTCCCGTTCTTTTTCTTCTAACTCATGAACACGTTTTTAAAGAACATATAATTGCATTTTGTCTAGCCGACTGTTCTCTTAAATGATCCGTTTCTACTTGTAATTCTTGACATCGTTGCTCTCTAGATCGCATTTGCCCTTTCATTTCATTAACTTCCTCTGTTAGTCGATCTCGTTTATATTGCAATGCGGCTACTTCACTGCGAAGACTAGTGGTCAAATCTACATCGTCGCTTTCCATCTAATAAAAACAATTAGTGCAAAAACACCAATAGTCTTAAGGTTACGAGTTTCTAAGAATAGCCATCATACTAAAAATAACAATACCAATAAAGTTTTGACATGAAACTAGCGTGTTTGATAGATATTACTATTCGATATTCTGATTATTAAATGCAGGCAGTAAAAATCCAAAGTTCTGCGCATAAATTAATTAAAAAAACTATTTTATAAAAGTTATTGTGAAAATAAATTTTAACATTACATAAAAAACAGAAAATTATTTAATTATATAAGCTATATTTAAGAAAAGTATTTGTTTAAGGTTTTAATAAATATATCCTAATAAAATCTATTATTTACCATTAGTTAAGTAGGTCAATGAGATAGGTATTGCCATTAAATTTATCAAACGTTAATTCTAAGTGCAACAGAAGCAATTAATGCATTTGTGAATTGTGCTTTTTACGTATAGTAACAATCTCACCTCTAAATCTCTACAAAGAATCTGATAAATTTTCCAATCTTCTTCAGTATTTCCAGAGGTTGCAGATTCTTGCACAGACATGGTAAACATTCAAAGTATTTTTGGCATCCATCGATAAATTACAAATAAAATGTTTAAAGAATATATTAAATTATTTATAAAATCGTCAAAATATTTGATTAGAAAAAGAACAAATGTAAACAACAGCAAATTACGCCATCTACTTTTGTATAATCGATGTATCTAAGGAGTTTTAAAAATAGGGGAATAGTCGGATTTCGCAATTAGTGAAGAAATTTAATAGAATTTGAAATGAAGTAAAAACATGCGTTATCATTAAAAATGTTCAATATTTAAAAAGCATATTGGAGCCATTTAATTACACAGATAAAGATTATGCTGTAATTTCTACAACAAAAATCTACCATTAATTGCTAAATATTAATTTAAATTACACTAATATGGAAAGTTTTGCACTAGAAATTAGCTAGTAATATATGATTTTAAGCTTTCGCGGTTTTTGTCGCCCAGACTTTTTAAACTTGGTCTTAGTTTCTTCTTATAAGCCAAAACAAGAAGTTGAACTCGGCTTCTGTCGTTTTGCGGTTTGTAAACGCAAACAAAATTTGCAGACCTTGTAAATAAATTCTATTAATTAATACGTTAGTAAAACCGTAATGTTGGCAGTACGAAATAGTAATATTAATAAGAAATTCCATTGCCACTGTATAAGGGTGGCAAAGTCGGACTCAGTTAGGATCACTTTGCTTAATTTTAAGCAGTTCAAAACGATTTTGTCACTTAAAAAGATCTCCCAAAAAACTGCCAGAGAGCTTAAACACGTACAAATTAATACAAAAGTTTTCTTACTATAAAAAATTATATTGAAACGTCCGAGAAATTACTTGCAAATGCAAGAGCCTTCTAGAACTGTTATCTAGTTTCTAGAAGATATAGCGAAAAGTGAGGAACGATCGAGAAAGATTCGCCGATGTCTATAAAAGCCGAAGATGGAAATCGTAGGTCAGTTATTGCTGGAATGTGAATGCATGCAGTATTAAATAAATAAGCAAGTGAAGATAAATAAGTGATTAGCACGTGCGGAGTTTTAAATAAATCGAGTGAACGTGACTATCAGCTGTGAAATCCGAGGACGTTATCTTATCTCGTGTTAGTTATCTTAAGTGTTATACAACGGTGATACATAAATTATAGTGTAAGTGTTTTTATTATTAGATTTAATTAGTTCTGTTGATTTAAAAGTATACATATTTCTATAATAAGTAAACGTAGTTTTAATCGTTTAAATAAATTAGTTTTTAAGTAATAAATTCGTTACAAATTGGTGTCAGGTGTTCGGTTTTAAACCCGTGGAAATCGTGTAAATAGATAAAGCTGTTCGCGATTAGTGTAATCATAGTTAAATTCGTAATATAGTCTTTATTAAACTTTTCTATTAACAAGTGCGTGATCGCGATTTTTAATTAAATTCGTTTCCGTACACTAGTGGTTTAATATTATTAAGTAGATAGTTATTAAAATTTTGTGTTATAGAAAAACTGCATTTTAAAAAAGTAGTGTATTTAAACTTTATATTCGTGTTATATTTAAATTTATGCCGGTGACGCGTTCGCAAGCAGTTAAAATGGATGCAAAACTATTTGAATTTCTTGAATCGATAAAAAATGGTCAAGAATCGATGAATAGAAAAATGGAAGAAAAGTTTCACGAAAATTCGCAGAAAATGGAAGAAAATTCCCAGAAAATGGAAGAAAATTCTAGAAAAATGGAAGAAAAACTTTCCGAACATTCTCAGAAAATGGAAGAAAATTCTAGAAGTTTAAAAGAAGAAATACGAACGAGCATAGAAAAATTCAAGAAGAAACCCAAGCAGATATGCTAAATTTGAAAGAAGAAATTTGCGAATCTGTGAATGAGAAAATAGAAGCAATAGAGGACAAATTAGAAGACAGAATAAAACTGATTGAAGAAAAAATGAAGCAAATGAGTTGCCACGGTGAAGAAAGCGTCACGAGTGAAGATTTAATAATGGACCATCGAGAAGAAAACACTCACAAGTTCAAAGTTGTACCACCGAATTTTGATGGTAAAGTTCCATGGTCAACCTACTACAAACAGTTTGAAGCCGCAGCTACTGCTAATGGTTGGAGCAACAAGCAGAAAGCGACGTCTTTAATAGTGTCCTTACGTGGAGAAGCGCTTGGAATTTTACAAACTGTTCCGGACCACCTGCAAGAAAATTACGAACTCTTAATATCACGACTAGAAATGAGATATGGGGATGCTCATCTTCAACAAGTTTACCAGGCTCAAATTAAAAGTCGGGTTCAGAAAGCTGCCGAAAGTCTTCAAGAGTTTGAGGCTGACATCGCCAGACTAACACGGC
This sequence comes from Aquatica leii, assembly GCA_035610365.1. Classification (NCBI taxonomy): domain Eukaryota; kingdom Metazoa; phylum Arthropoda; class Insecta; order Coleoptera; family Lampyridae; genus Aquatica; species Aquatica leii. The sequence goes on along the minus strand of CM069432.1, from coordinate 204,701,764 downwards.
TTGCGTATCCTACAGCGCCAGATACCTTCTTGGAGCAATTGGCTATTCAAACCTTTGTAGACGGCCTTCGAGACAGCGAAACACAGCAGACTCTCCGGTTAGCTCGACCGAAGACGTTGGATGACGCATTAACCCATGCTTTGGAGTTCGAGGCGGCGAAACAAGCGTCGCACCGAGGCAGCCATAAGCTCCGCTGTGCTGCAGAAGTATCCTCGCACACAGAAGAAAGCATTGAAGACATAGTGCGACGGGTACTTCGGGAACGAGAAGCTCGAGGAAGAGAACTGACGTGCTGGAACTGCGGAGAAGTGGGCCACGTACGACGCCGTTGTACTAAACCTAAGAAGAGGACTAGAAGAGCCCTCGAAAATTTGGAACGAGGCGAGCGAAAGAAACAAAAAGTAATCACATCTAGTCAAACTCCGGAGGTTACAATCCAAATGGCATCGCCTAGAGAGCAATTGCATAGCATTTATCTCGATGGCAAGATCAATGGGAGAAGCGTCCAGTTACTGGTTGACACGGGAGCGACGAAGACCATCATTCGTCCTGACATCTTATTGGAAAACGAGAAGACATCACCAGTAACAGTACGACTTCGAACAGCGACGGGCGACGAAATACCTACTCACGGACAAGTCAAAGTAACCATTGGTTTGGGAAATGGAGTACTCGACCATCAAGTACTGGTAGCCGACATCACGGAAGAAGTTATCCTGGGAATGGACGTGATAAAGAAGTATGGGTTCCATTTGGATATGAAGAACGATGTCCTGAAGATGAACAATGAAGAAATTCCTTTTCATTCGTCAGAGAAGGCAGCCGTGCGAGTCTTATTGAGTGAAGACGTGACTCTGCCTGCAAGGACTGAAAGTGTGGTGATGGCACGCCTGGATGGAAGTCTCCGGGAAGGCTACATACGCGCGATTGAACCAATGGAGGGCGGCTTAGTTGAAAAGGGACTACTCGTTGGCAGAACTTTAGTACGAGTAAAGAAGACGATGCCAGTAAGGATCTTAAACATCAACTCAGATCCTGTAACGCTAAAAAAGAAGACCGTGGTAGGCCAATGCACGCCAGTATCACAAATTGTGAGATGCGTGAAGTCGAACGAAGATACGTCGCTGAAGAAGTGTCCACAACATCTATTGGACATTCTTACCACCAAATGCGAAAACCTCAGCCAAGACCAGCTGGCTAAAGTTAAAGTGTTGATCCAAGAGTACCAAGATGTGTTCGCGCTGGAGAGTGGCTCCAAAGGAAGAACTAACGTGGTGAAACATAAAATTAATACCGGAGACGCTCGGCCGATACGACAACATCCACGCAGACTTCCTTTGGCGAAAAGAGAAGAAGCCGAACAAATAATTACGGATATGGAGAGAGAAGGCGTGATTGAACCTTCAAGTAGTCCATGGGCATCCCCAGTGGTACTCGTGAAGAAGAAGGATGGATCAACGAGGTTTTGCGTAGACTACAGGCAGCTAAACGACGTGACCAAAAAGGACAGCTACCCTTTACCCAGAATTGACGATACGCTAGACACCCTGTCAGGATCCCAGTGGTTTTCTACGTTAGATTTAAAGAGTGGATACTGGCAGGTCGAATTAGAACCCAAGGATCGTGAAAAGACAGCTTTTACGATCGGAACTGGTTTGTGGCAGTTCACCGTAATGCCCTTCGGCCTGTGTAACGCTCCTGCAACGTTCGAGCGTTTGATGGAGACCATCTTGCGCGGATTGTCTTGGAAGACGTGCTTGGTTTACTTGGACGACGTGATCGTTGTTGGAAGGTCGTTTGAAGAGCACTTGAACAACTTGAAGGAAGTGTTCCAGCGATTACGTGGGGCTAACCTCAAACTGAGCCCAAAGAAGTGCCACGTATTTAAGAAGGAAGTCCAATACCTTGGCCACGTCGTATCTAGAGATGGAGTAAGGGCTGACCCAGACAAAATCCGAGCAGTGCAAGCATGGCCAAGACCGATCGACAAACATCAGGTCCGAAGTTTCCTTGGGTTGTGCACTTATTATAGAAGATTTGTCCCCGGATTTGCCAATATTGCCAAACCATTGACAAAACTAACCGAAGAAAAAGCAGAATTTAGATGGGATGAAGACTGCGAAAATTCTTTTAATCAACTAAAACAGGCCCTAGTCACTTCGCCGATTTTGAGTTATCCACGAGAAGATGGAAAGTTTGTTTTGGATACCGACGCAAGCAATATGGCCATAGGCGCGGTCCTTTCGCAGGTTCAAGATGGACAAGAAAAGGTTATCGCGTACTTTAGCAAGGTTTTGTCCAGGCCAGAAAGGAATTATTGCGTGACTAGGAGGGAGCTGTTAGCAGTCGTTAAGTCCATCGAACATTTCTACAAGTATTTGTATGGACGAAAATTTTTACTGAGAACAGACCACGCCGCTTTAAAATGGCTACTACAGTTCCGTAACCCAGAAGGACAAGTGGCAAGATGGATCGAGAGACTGCAAGAGTATGACTACGACACAGAACACCGTGCCGGAAGCAGTCATCGGAACGCTGATGCCTTGTCCAGAAGACCATGTCCGGCGGACTGCAGCCATTGTTCGCGACTGGAAGAAAAAGTCGAATGCCTCCGGAGAACTGCTATGGTTGATGATGAGTGGGAACCTGAGCAGTTACGTCGCGAACAAAAAGACGATCCTGAAATAAGACTACTCCTCGACTGGAAAGAAAGCGGCCGACGACCAACCTGGGAAGAAGTGAGTGCTTTGGGCAAAAATATCAAAGCGTACTGGGCGCAGTGGGACTCCTTGATAGTAGAAGACGGTCTTCTTAAGCGATCCCTAGAAAGTGCCGAGGGCACGGGAAACAGACTACAGCTGGTAGTGCCAAAGAGCAGGGTGACCGAAGTGTTGAAGCATCTCCACGATGGGACATCGGGAGGACACTTTGGCATTAAGAAGACGTTGGGTAAAGTGCGAGAACGATTCTACTGGATGAACTGCAAAGAGGACGTCATGAAATGGTGCCGTAAATGCACAGTCTGCGCATCAGGAAATGGTCCAGCGAGAAAGCGCAAAGCACCCATGAAACAATATAACGTAGGAAGCCCGTTGGAAAGAGTTGCGATTGACATCGCAGGGCCGTTCCCAGAATCCGATTCGGGAAATAAATACATCCTGGTGGCGATGGATTATTTCACGAAATGGACGGAGGCTTACGCCATACCCAACCAGGAAGCAGCTACAGTCGCAGACGTATTAGTAAAAGAGTTTTTCTGCCGGTTTGGAGTTCCGTTGGAATTACACTCCGATCAAGGCCGCAATTTTGAGTCTGGGCTGTTTCAAGAAGTTTGCCTCTCCATCCTCAATCTGATGGCATGGTTGAACGGATGAATCGAACAATGGGCAAGTACTTAGCCAAGGTAGTGTCCGAACATCAAAGAGACTGGGATCAGTACTTGCACCTCTTCTTAATGGCGTACCGATCATCCGTTCACGAAAGCACAGGCCAAACACCATCCTGTGTCATGCTCGGTCGTGAGATAAGATTACCATGCGATCTTCAATTTGGACGAAGGCCGGAAGAAGAAGTCGCTGGAGAAGATTACGTCAGCAAGCTGGCAAAGAGGCTAGACGAAGTACATGAAGAGGTTCGTAAAAACACACAAATTGCCAGCGACAGGATGAAAACAAGATATGACGTCAAGGCGCAAAATGGTGGGTTTCAACCTGGCGATATGGTTTGGTTGTATAACCCTCAAAGGAGACGTGGTTTGTCGCCGAAGCTGCAAAGGCAATGGGAGGGCCCCTATGAAGTCGTGCAGCGTATTAACGACGTTATATACCGCATCCGAAAACCGCCCAGAGGCAAGCCAAAAGTGGTCCACGTCGATCGTCTAGCCCCGTTTGCTGGCGATAACCACAATCCGCAAGTTCAGGTCCGAACCAGAGTAATAAGTAGCAGAACCAGGAATCCAATCGAAGAAATGGGGTTCGAAAAGTTTATGAACTTATACGGAGGTTCTGGAAAAGCTAGGTTCGGAGTTACCACCGAGGAACAACAAGGCCTGTTCCAGACACAAAAGATTACGCCATCGCACATTGCGTGAGCGAGGAGCTTGACATGTCCAAAGGGGTTGCAGTCGTGTTTAAAAAGAAGTTTGGACAGCTAGATGAATTACGAAGACAGCAACCGGCAGTCGGAAAGGTTTTAGGACTACGTGGTGACGGACGCTTCGTTTTCTATCTGGTCACCAAGAAATACTCACGTGTCAAGCCGTTATACAAAGATCTGTGGCGAACATTATGGAGTCTCAAGAGACAAATGGAGTTCCATCATGTTAAGAAATTGGCAGTACCCAAGCTTGGTTGTGGCTTAGACCAACTGAATTGGAGGACAGTTCGAAACATGTTGGAGGTCGTCTTCCGAGGAACAGGCATTCAAGTGTTGGTCTGTAGTTACCAACCGAGGAGAGTATTGGGTCAGGAAAAGTCCATTGACTGTTACTTTTATGGTCAAGGAAGTTGCCGAAATGGAGGAAGCTGCCGCTATCGCCACGATCCCTTTTACCGGTGTCGCATCCAGTCTCCTGTTCTGGGACAGAACAGTCCTAAGAAGGGGGGCAGTGAAACGTCCGAGAAATTACTTGCAAATGCAAGAGCCTTCTAGAACTGTTATCTAGTTTCTAGAAGATATAGCGAAAAGTGAGGAACGATCGAGAAAGATTCGCCGATGTCTATAAAAGCCGAAGATGGAAATCGTAGGTCAGTTATTGCTGGAATGTGAATGCATGCAGTATTAAATAAATAAGCAAGTGAAGATAAATAAGTGATTAGCACGTGCGGAGTTTTAAATAAATCGAGTGAACGTGACTATCAGCTGTGAAATCCGAGGACGTTATCTTATCTCGTGTTAGTTATCTTAAGTGTTATACAACGGTGATACATAAATTATAGTGTAAGTGTTTTTATTATTAGATTTAATTAGTTCTGTTGATTTAAAAGTATACATATTTCTATAATAAGTAAACGTAGTTTTAATCGTTTAAATAAATTAGTTTTTAAGTAATAAATTCGTTACAATATTAACCGGTTACCGTCCAGCTTCCTATTTATAGGGCGGCAATAATAAGATTTTTTTTAACTATCAAAAATTGATGAAATAAAAAAGATTTTGAACAGTATATAGTTCAAACATTAATATTTTATTCTGTATTTTTTAAATTATGATTTAATTGATATTTTAATTATAAAACAAAATTAAACTTTGCTGTTATTTTATGTGATTCACTTCATAATAAATATATATTTATAAATAACTAAAATAGGAGTTTATTGTACTTGTAGCATGCATTTCTAATTAATAAAGGTTTATTTTGTCTTACAGTAAAGTATTTATTTTAAAATAATTTTTTATTGGAGATTTATGATTGCAGGAATATTACTGTTCTATGTATAGGACGCTGGGACTTGCAGATATCAATCATGGCCACGTTCAGTAACAACAGTATACAAATGATTTGTGACAATGTAAACAAAACAAACCAATATTTTTTTTAAAAACGTGTCATTACATGCAATTTCATAAATAAAAAATACAAGTAAGTTTAGTTTTTAGTACTTTAAATATTTAGCTTTTATTGGTATTCCAAATAGTTCACAATGCGTTTTACTAGTTTTGTGTACCATTTTTAAATTTTTACGATTCTTTTAAGAGAATTTGAATTAAGGTAAGTGCCTAAATAACTTAGTTTTTATCTTTTAATTAGTATATTTTGTAACGTTGCACATATTTCGAGAGTTCAATATAAATTATTGTTTTACTACTGTTTTGCGTAAAATTTAATTTAAGATTATTTTTATATTTAATTTCAAGTGCAGCTACACTTTGCAAACATGATAGTCGGAAAACATGCGAACTAAAAAAGTTAAGCTGAAATTTTTGCCGCAATAAATAATTTGTCCAATCATATTTGAAAATTGGAAATTGGTACATTCACAATTAAAAGTTGGTTAAAAGTCAATTATGACAGTTTACAGCTGACATTTTCCGCGTGCGTTTTATTAATTACTAATTCCTTTTATTGTGTTACAGTGTTACTCTTGTTTATTAAAATCAGTTTTTTTGAAAACTGCTTTGTTGTTTTATTTGTGAAATACGGGGATTATTATGGCTGGAACTACGAAGAAAACTTTCCATTCTGAGGCTCAAAACATTATCAAATATGTTATTCAGTTCTTCAATAGTCAAGAAGCTGCTGGTGAATGGGCATTCCCTTTGGACAAAGCAACTGAACTTGCAGCGGCTGCTGTTGGGAAATCAGCGGCTTTTATTTTGAGAATTAGAAAAGAAGCTGCTGTAGCTCTGTAGCTGATGATGATCTACTAAAATCACCTTCTAAAAAAGGAGAAGCGGAAAATCCAACAAAATAGTGATGGATGCGATTTAGGAATTTTAAAAAGAACAGTGTAAGAGGTTTACACAGTTGACAAGCAAGTGCCAATGTTAAAAATTTTAGTGAGTAAGATGCTAGACAAAATTAATTATACTGGCGGAAAAAAAACTATTTAAAAACACATGTAAAAAATGTTAAAACTGACGAAAGTTGCTCATGGAACGCAATGATATCGTAGCTTGGCGTTCTCGTTGTCCACGAAAGTTCAGATAAAACGCTGCTCTAGGAGAAAATAAAAAAACGATTAGATATTTAAACAAAACTTTGATTCACCCATCTTATGGGGTGAGTAAGTGCTGGTAGTGAAAGAACCAGCCAGGTGTATATAAAGCTGATCATTCTGGTCAGCGGTACATTATTGTATACGTAGATAGTGCGTATGGTTTTGTAAATAACGGCTTAGTAATTTTTAAATCTAAAAGCAAACATGAATTATCACAATTTTATGCAGTGGACCGAATTGTTTTTTGATTTATAATTTTTTAAAAGTAAGAAATTACGTTTAAACTCATAAAGCTTTAATTTTTTTTACTTGAATGCAAGAAAACCTCCACAAAAAATTAATTTCGTTTGTTGTTTGATGCATTAATTTTCATATTAAAATATAAAAATAGTTTTGTTTGATTAATTTTTTTGGTAACACATAAATTATTGTTGGAACAACCTATTTCTTAAAAATTTTTCCCTATAACAGAAAAAAAAATTTATTTTATTTATATTAATCAATTTTATTTAAAAAACCTAATACTTAATTCGTTTTGCAAATCTTCATAACTCGTGTGTGAAATTACTGGAACAAAACTATAGTGCTAGGGTTCATCTTGTCAGCTCTGTTACAGCACTTAATCAATTCATTTTTTATTGTAGAGCCCACTAAATCGGTACCTTTTGGAAACCTGTGATGTATAATCTTGAGGTTTTTGCTTTTAGTTGCAATCAAATTGTTATTTATAATTTATATATTGTAGTGTTTTGGTAAATGAATCATATTTGTATAAAAATTCAATGACATTGCTCCGGCTAGCTCTATACAGTACAACCCACCTCTCAGGTATCAGAGTTTACCTCTATTGTGGGAGATGACAAATTTTATTTTAATCAATTTACGACAAAAAAAAACACTTCATTTCACATAATTTAATTGAATGCGATCACCCCAAGATTCTAACAAATAAGAAAACAACTTCTCTTACAAACTACATCGTCGGAGGTACCATCCAACCCATTTAACCGCTCTATGCTTGTTATGTATAACTAACTACCTTATCCTATTGTTTACAATCAATTAATTCTAACCTGCACAATGCTGCTGTACCCTACACTCGAATTTCAGCTGTCGGACTTCTCAATTTACAAGTCTATTTTTCCATCACTGGTTTATTACAATCCTGGTATCCTTTATTTGTATCTACTTTGTCCATTAACACTTAACTACTCTTTATTTCACTTTACACCTGGTTTATTACAATCCCTTCCTTTGCATTTTATTGAAATATCTCTTTTAAGAGAAACGTGCTTTTTATATTTCCTTCATTCTCTTAACCTCTTAATATTAATTTTCCTTTTTACATCCCTTCCTTTCTTCGCTTCTTGTCCTTTTTATTAAAACGTCTCACCAATCTTAATGAGACATCATTAATTGTGCCCTTAATTTCTAAAAATTTATAGATTTTGGCAAAATTACTTTTTTTATTTTTATTATTATTTTCTTCTTTTTTTTCGAAACCGTTAACAACCGTATCTAACAAAGTGTTTTTTTTTATCTTACAAAATCATTAATTCCCGGTTCCCTTTTTTTTAAATTATTACTTAAAAAAATTAATTATTGTTATACAAGTCTTTTTTCATATACTCACTACACTACATAATTATCCCCTCAAATTTTTATTAAAAAGAAAAGATTTCCTGTTTTTCTTTTTCTAAAAATTTTCTTACTCTAATTATTTAACGTGTGTACTTTTTTTTTTTTTTTTTTTTTTTTTTTTTTTTTTTTTTTGAATAATTATGTCTTCTTTCCTTGTTCCCATTATGTCCATTTTGGTTCTGGTTCCCTTCACGATTTCTTGGTTGGTTGTAATTATTGTTGAAGTTGTTTCTATAGCCATGTTCTCTAAACTTGTAGTTATGGTATCCTTGCTGATTTCTATTTTCTTCTCGAAAGCCTGCATTGACTTGCTGTGCTTCGCTGATTAAATTGGTAGCATATTTTTCCCTCGAGCCTTCATATCCTTTGTATCTACCTGTGTTTATCAATTCTCTTACTTTGTTTTGTTCTATTTCTCCCCAGTATTTTTCAAGAAACATGTTCTTGAATTCTTCAAAACTTTCAAATCTATCTTCAATTCCTTGGTACCAGACAATACTTCCTTCTTTCATGGTCGTTCTTATAATGGTTTTTAACATGTCCACATCTTGAATTCTTTTTATGTTTCTTTCCAGATTTTTAATGAAAACATTTGGGTTAATTTTCCCATCTTCTCCAAATTCTAATCCCCCATTCCACATGATCTGTTTATCTCTTTTCCATTCTATATAACTTCCATTCATTGCGTTTTGATTTTTCTCTTCAATCAACCTTTTTAATTCCAGGTTTTTGTTTGTCATTTCTAGATTTATCTTTTTCACATTTTTTTCCAATTCCTTGTTTACAGTTATACTTAATCTGTAGATTGCTTCTTCATTTTTCATAACACTCTTAGTTATATCAGCATTTTCATTATCAATCCTGATTAATTCTTGTTTAAATTCGATTGCGTTGCGCTTCGTTTCTAACTCCAAGTTTTTCTTATTTTCCTCAAATCTCTGATTGAATTCTTCCCTAATTTCTTGTTGTTTTTCTTCTACTTCCTTTATTTCACCTCTTACTGTCTGTATTCTTTCATCTAGTATATTCGCTTGTTTTGCCTCTTCTCCTCTTAGTATGTTTCTGATTTCCTTTTTAAACTCTTCTAATTTTTCATTTTCTTCTTGTCTTAATTTTTTTGCCTCTTCCTTATCTTTTATATATCTTTCTTCCTGTAATTTTTCTTTTTCTTTGGCTTCTTCTTTGTCTTCTTGCCTTGTTCTTTTTGCTTCAATCATCATGCCAATTAACATTTGAATTGCCTCATCTTGTCCTTGTTTTTCTTGTCGATTTTCCATATTTTGTTGTGTTTCAATTACCTGTTCTTGACTGATGTCTTCATTTTTTTTCATATTGTCAAGGTTTTCTACATTCTCTTCCATCTTTTTATTACCACTTCTTGTATTCATTTTTTTTTATCTCAAAGCTTACCTTCGTTTGTCCTCTGTAAATATAATACAATAGTAACGTATCATCAAGTGTAATGAATATTATTTTTTTTTTGATTTACATTCATTAGATGACACACCTTAAATAATCATTATTCAATGCTCTTATTATGAAATGTACTTTCTTTTCTTTTTAGCGCCCTAATATTTATTTATCGAGCCCCACGTTTAGCGACAATTAACTATATGTAGTGTTTTGGTAAATGAATCATATTTGTATAAAAATTCAATGACATTGCTCCGGCTAGCTCTATACAGTACAACCCACCTCTCAGGTATCAGAGTTTACCTCTATTGTGGGAGATGACAAATTTTATTTTAATCAATTTACGACAAAAAAAAAAACACTTCATTTCACATAATTTAATTGAATGCGATCACCCCAAGATTCTAACAAATAAGAAAACAACTTCTCTTACAAACTACATCGTCGGAGGTACCATCCAACCCATTTAACCGCTCTATGCTTGTTATGTATAACTAACTACCTTATCCTATTGTTTACAATCAATTAATTCTAACCTGCACAATGCTGCTGTACCCTACACTCGAATTTCAGCTGTCGGACTTCTCAATTTACAAGTCTATTTTTCCATCACTGGTTTATTACAATCCTGGTATCCTTTATTTGTATCTACTTTGTCCATTAACACTTAACTACTCTTTATTTCACTTTACACCTGGTTTATTACAATCCCTTCCTTTGCATTTTATTGAAATATCTCTTTTAAGAGAAACGTGCTTTTTATATTTCCTTCATTCTCTTAACCTCTTAATATTAATTTTCCTTTTTACATCCCTTCCTTTCTTCGCTTCTTGTCCTTTTTATTAAAACGTCTCACCAATCTTAATGAGACATCATTAATTGTGCCCTTAATTTCTAAAAATTTATAGATTTTGGCAAAATTACTTTTTTTATTTTTATTATTATTTTCTTCTTTTTTTTCGAAACCGTTAACAACCGTATCTAACAAAGTGTTTTTTTTTTATCTTACAAAATCATTAATTCCCGGTTCCCTTTTTTTTAAATTATTACTTAAAAAAATTAATTATTGTTATACAAGTCTTTTTTCATATACTCACTACACTACAATATATATAGTAATAATATTTTGACTGACCTACATAACAGTGCATTAAACTTCTGTAAATATACGCTTATCTTCGAGAATTAACTTAGAAAGCATTTTATGACAGAAACTTCGATAAGAGAACACAATCATTTCTACAGACACCGTCGAAAGATTTACAGTAAACCGCCACCAAAGCAAAAATATAACCGCGTCGTACCACTTAACGAACACGATTCTACAATAATTAAAAATAAAACTAGAACTAGAAAGCACGTGAGATTATTAAAAACCGTAGATTTTACGAACTAGGGGAAACCAATCTCCACTAACTGAACTAAAAAATTCACGTTTACTGCATCATTTCCTCGGTATTACTTCATCTACAAGGAGTGATTTTACCACCCAACCAACTACATTCCGTTACTTAAGGCATTTCGAACGGCTGGCAACCTATTATCAACTATCCACTCAAACCAAAATCACTTATATTTATTAACTTAATCGGCTACCCTTTCCTAAACCCATACCAGCACCCAATATCCTGAAGATGTCAGTTTCTTGGCGAGATCCGGGCTATTTAAACAACAACCATGAGATATAATAAAAATGATATATTTAGAAGATCATTAAAACTATATCCGTGGGATATCTTTCACTGACTTTTCAGCTGTTTTAGCTAACGCTTCCCGCTTTTGTTTTGTGCTGTGATCTTGATTGTTGTGTACGTAAAAAAGAAAGAATGAAAAAATATTGGCTGGATTAAGTACGTAATTATGTTGGTTTTCGTATTCTTTATGAACTATTTAAAAAATAGCTTCTAGATTTTATATACTATAAGCGAAAGTGAGGTTAAAATTAGTTTAACATAAATTTTATCGTTTAGCCAAACAATATGCGAGTATTTCTATTAATGAGATAAAGCTTTCTGTAAGCTCTCAAGAACAACAATTTCGTAAGCATTGCACTGGTTTCTAAATAATCATTTTACATTTAATGTATGTGTAATTTTAGATCAGAGAAATTGAAAAACTATGGAGAACAACACGGAGGAGTTCATAAGGAACTAGTCCTTCCAAAATTGATTGATATTTTTTACACGGCTATAATTTGCTTGGCCAAAAGAGTAAGAAAGCCTTTACAAATTTATTAACAAAAACATTCATACTAAGTAAATTAAAAATTATGTTTATTTTTATTTTAGAATAAGAAATATGTTCTAAAAGTTTTAGAAAAAATCCTCTAACAGTAGAAAACTAATAAACAGGAGACAATAGCTATGGTTGGTTTTTTGAAAAAGTTCAAAGAACGGACAGAAAAGCGATTTAAAAAATTAATCTAAAATTAATCGTCTCTATCGTTAAATATTAATACTTATTGTTAAACAAAATGGATTCTTTTTAAATGGGGATTTTTTTAAGGTTCTGTAATATTTTTGTGCAATAAAAGTATGTAAAATATATTATATCTCGAAGTGATCTTATTTCGGATATGCTTAGGTCATCTTATTTCTGATATCTTTAAGATGTCTGACTTAGTTGTATGTAGGATATCCAATTCTGCGTCATTCTGCTTTCCCCAAGATGTTCATAGGATATTGGTTGGCGGTGAAATTGATATCCCTCGTACAGACACATATCTATAGTATGAGATATCAGTAGGACATCATTAAGATACAAGTGTGCTGTGTGGGAGAGTTGTGTCCCAAATTTCCGCGCAAGAAAATAATACCACCAAGAAGTGCAAAGAGGATGCAAACAGATTTAATTACGACACGAAAGTAGAGTTGGAAGCAGTGCCGGTGCCAGGTTATTTAGCGCCCTAGGCAAAACTTATTAAAACGCCCCCTTTCATACAAATTTAAAAAAAATATGTAAAACAAATTTAAAGTAACATATTAATTTATTATCAATTGCATAAACGTTACAAGTAGACTACAAAATCAAAATTTAATTTTACGTGCTTTCTTCCTCGCAAAACTTTCTACTAATTCCTTCAATTCTAGTGTCGAAGCGTAATCACATTCTATTGAAATTGTTGCTAAGTCCACGAGTCTGTTTTGTGACATAGTTGAACGGAAGTAAGTTTTAATTAATTCTAATTTTGAAAAACTGCGTTCTCCACTAGCCACGGACACTGAAAGTGTTAATAGTATTCTCAACGATACAACAACATTTGGTCCACAATCTTCCAATTTTTGTTGTACTATATAAAGAAGCACATCTGATGGTAACATAGGTTTTGGAAGCCCTTCGAGCTACTACTTGAAGCTAATTGCAAAGATCATAAGCATCAATATCCTTAGTAGCGTTATGCGTCAAAGACGTTTCCAAATGTTTACAGTCAGTAAGTATATCCGCATGTGTCTTTTTGTTGATGTTGGATATATCATAAAGGAAACCAAATAGAATATTATGTTGTTCTAATTGTTGGAATCTCTCTTCAATAGACTGTATAGCCATGGTCAAGATAGTGTAGTAGAATTCTACTTTGAACTTCTGTTTAGGATCTTGTGGTGCCTCGTCTTAAACTTTATATTCAAACTGCCGTTTATGTAACCTTCTTCTACATTCATCGGGCTCAAATTTCACTTCTGTTTCTAATTCCTTTGCAATCTCGGCAGCATCCATTAAAACTTGTTCAAAACCATCATCACTTCTACATTTTAACAGGTAATTTTTAGTCACTTGAAGTTGTTTTGTAGCTGAATGTATATCAGAATTCTCTTTTTGCTTGTAACATTCACTTCATTAAGAATGTTATACCATGTGACAAGGGATACCATAAACTTGAATTTACAAAATGCAATTGCAATTGCATCAGCAAGAGCCTTTGCGTCCGTTCGGGAAGTATTACCACATGAATTATTTAGTCTTGGGTCATCAAAAATTTCCATTAAAGCATCATATATTGCACCAAGCTGATACCTTATAGGCTTTAAAGCATAAATCCTACTTTCCTATCTTGTTTCGCTTAACGGTTTAACTGTTAAATCCACGACATGGCTAATAAACACATGCCAACGTTGAATCGATGCAGAAAAGTAATTATAAATCTGTTGAATTAAACTAAAGAAATTAGTCGCTTCTAGGCAACATTTACAGGCATCATTGACAACTAAATTTAAAGAATATGCATTGCAGGGAATAAAAAAAGCTCGCGGGTTTATGTTTAGAATTCTGTTTTGTACACCTTTTTCTTTTCCTTTCATATTACTTCCATTATCATACCCTTGTCCACGGAGATTTACAATTTGTAATTCCATTTGCTCAATCTTTTCAATCAAAGTTTCTGTTATGAATGCCCCAGTAGTTTCGTCTAATGGAATAAATCCTAGGAAGTGTTCTCTTATTATTACTGCAGGCTGGAACATCTCATTATCTAGCGGTTTGATAATATCAACAAAACGTATAATCATAGTCATCTGTTCAATATGACTAACGTCTGGTGTGCAATCCAAAATAATTGAATAATATTTTGCCGATTTCACAAGTGACAAAATTTTATTTTTTTATAGCTCCTGCTGGGATCTGCATAAGTTCATTTTGAATATCTTTTCCCAGGTAATGAAATATAATTTCTTGATTTTTGACCCTGCGCAAATGTTCTTTCATTACAGGGTCAAAGAGGGCTAGATATTCTACAAACTTCAAAAAATTACCGTTGTTGTTATTGTACAACTTTTCATTTGTTCCACGAAATGCTAAGTTTTGAGTGGCAAGTACTGTGATCAAAGCGATCAAACGTTCCAAAATTTGCCGCCAATATTGTTCTTCTTCTTTGATACTTTGCTGGTTAATATTATCAATTGTTTTTTCTTTGGATATACGCACATCAAGTTCTTTCCAGGTCTGAAAGTTGTCTAAATGGAAAGTATTCCTTTCATGTGAAGATAGAATTGCTCCAATATTTTTCCAGTCTTTTGATCCTGATTTTTCTAGGCTTGACGAGCTGTTTTTATTAAATAACTTGCAGCAAAAACAAAAAACCGCATCTTTTATAGTCGAATACATCAACCATGTACGGTATACTTCTTCACCATTAGCTAGTTTTCTTTCATAGTGAATTGGAGAAAATCTTTGATTTTTGGAATCTTTGGGAAAATTATATGTAATAATTTGATGTGGTGGATTTTGTAATAAAATCTGACGAAAATTGTCATCACAATAGTCAGGCCAGTTTCCCGGGTCATTGTAATCTATATAATTAATCGTGGTACTGGTACTGCCACTACCAATTGAATCCAGTACCACTACCGTAGTGGTACTGGATTCAGTTTCATGAGAGCATTCGCTTTGTATCATATTATCAGACTCTGAAACAGCTTCTCCTCTTTTATTTTCTTCTTTTTTTGAAATACCTTCATTCGCATGATCGGACATATCTTGTTGTACATCTGATTGTCCTACACATCTATCCAAGTCGCTAATGGCGGAAACATCATGACTTGATTGTCTTGATTTGAAAAACTTTAACAGTCGACCACTTTGCTTTTCACGCTCTTGAGCTCTGAGAGTTTTGCGCTTACGATTTTGAAATTCCGATGGCTTTTTTGATGACATTTTAAAAGTAATAATATACCACTATAAGTAATATTTAAATATTTGAATACAACATAGTGATATTTGCTATTAAACTTATCAGCAAAGAAGTGGGTAATGTTGAGTCGTATGAAGGATAACAAAATAAAATTTACTGCACGTAACTTCACTGAATCAATTATTTTTCTAATAATGCACAATATTACACTTATCAGTAAAACACTGTCAGTGTTACACTGAGCAATTATAACTTTTGCGCTGTTGTTTTGGAGGTGGGGGCGGCACAGAATAGTATTGTGTACACGCATTTTTAATAAATTCAATCTTGATGTGCCGCTCTTTCACTACCGTTGTGAGCGCTAGTATGTTTACAAACATTTCCAGCAAGTAAATAAATAGTGCAGACATAAACATCTTAAGATAATTTTTGTATATTTGAATTGAAATAATTTTTATTTATGTTTGGATCACGTTCGCATGACTGCGAGACTATTTTTACTTCGTTGGGTGCGATAAAAATGGTGGTACACAAACAATAACATCGAGAAGTGCGTTCTCGGAAGAATTAAAAATCATAATTGCACGTGTTTTTGAACGCCGCGTCATGCGCTAGAGCGATCTCTAAATCAACATCAACCATCTGAAATGTTCGAAATTAAAAAAAATTATATTAAATACATTATTTTATTATATTACTCTGTCTATAGTTTATATAATATAATAAAAGTTGTTTTTTAATAATGGCGATTACATATCTTTGCGCCCCTACGGATAGCGCCCTAGGCGACCGCCTAGTTCGCCTTAATGGTAACGCCGGCCCTGGTTGGAAGACGGCTTTTCGTTCTGTGAGAAATATCAAATTTACAAAATATTTTATCTCAATACAGTCATAAAGATTAATTGTTGAGACCTGAATCATAACAACTGTCTAATAAATTATAAAAATGACTTCATTCCGAATGTAGTTTAATAAAACTAACACCAATAAACCAAATACGAATGCATTCTGAACGTACTTAATACAAAGAACAAAATTTACAATTTTTATCCGAACAAAGATAGTTATTCGAAATTCGAGAAAATGCTGTTTTCACAAATTTTTTAATAGTGACTTTAGTGTTTCACACTTTGTAGGTTTTTAGTAATTAGATTTCCATTGCTAAAATTTGTTATCCGAAGTTCGGACGAACGTTAAAATTATTTTAATATTTTGCGAATATCGGACCGCCATGTTTGTTCGGATAAAAATTGCGAATTTCGTATCTGTGAAAACTAGCCTTTAGACGTAAATTTTGGAAATATTAATGTATAAAAAGCTTATTAGTCCCGTTGTTCATACGTTTTCCACTACCGTGCTACCGATATTGATGTTTGTAATCGTTCGTAATATAGGTTATGTTAAGAAAAATGTAAATATTAAGTTTGATACAATATATTATTAAGAAAAATCTATTACCTAATAGAAAAAATTATGTAATATTCCAATAATGAATACTCGAAACGCTAGTTTTACCCAATTATTAGTGCAATACAAAAAATTGCTCTTTATGAAACCAAAGCTGTAAGTTTTAAAAACTTTTGTATCTGTTTATTATAATTCATTTTGCATTAAGCGATACTATCTTGTTGGTTCAAATAATACTCAAACAAGATTTCGAGTTTTAAAAATTGATCGAATGGAACCAAAAGAACTTGTTATAACTGATGATAAAGTTGAATATACACAAGAAGAAATTGTTGGTCTCCTTAATACAATTGATGCAGGAAATCGACAAAGATCTAATTTGGCAAAAAATAACATATCAGCATTTGGAATAATGGGTATTTTAGTGATACATTAATAAATTCAATGGTACATAGTATGTTTAAGGTTTCATACGATTTTGGAAGGATACTATATAATCTTAATAACAAAGCGTAGAAAAGTTGCTGTAATCGGTCATCACACAATTTATAAAATTGAAGACACAACAATCTTGTACATTCCTCATGATACTGTGCGGCTTTTACATCCAGATGAACCGAGATATTTGAAAATGTTTCAGAGCATTGATTTATGGAGTAACTTTTATTATAGGTAAATGTAATTTTCTTAATTTGCTACACAGTGTATTTAAGATAAGAATGGACAGCATTGATTTAAAAAAACTGAATGGATGGTCATTGTATATTGTATGTATTGTATATATGAAATATCAGAGAAGAAAAGTAACCTTTTAACGTAAAAGTTTCTTACATTATATGTGAAACACAAGTTATTAAACACAGTTGAATTTTTTCCTTTGTAATTTCTTTAGAAGTCAAGCCTGTAGATAGATATCAGTTGAGTAAAGTCGAATTTATCTGATCAGGTTGTTCATACTATAGAAAAATTGATATTTGATAGGAAACTTCTACATAATAAATAATAGTATTGTGTTACATTCTCTTTAAAAACAAAACTGCCAATTCCTATAACACTTTCTGTAAAAAGTATCTGCTATTTTATATACACATATTTAATGGTATTTATGTATTAAAAAAGCTATTTCTGTATTTGTTACATATTATTATTGTTTGATATTATTTATGTTATATGAATTTATTACAGTTATAGCTATGACATTACTCATACTCTCCAACATAATATGAGTATTCCAAGAGAAATTGTGCCAAATTTCTCAAATGAAGACGACTGTGTAATACCAACAGATGAAATTTTAAAATCGCCAAAATTCTTCAAACACAAAAAAGATAAAAATGATACTATAAAATATGGTATTAGAACAAAACCTCACCGAAAATTTGTATGGAATACACACTTACTAAGTGAAGTTGAGAAAGAACTTCATCCTGAGTGGATACTCTACATTTCTCACGGTTTTGTAGATCAATCCAATGTAAATATTTTTGGACGTTCCGTGTATGTGACTCTAATTGCTAGGAGATCATCTAAATACGCGGGAACGCGATTTTTAAAACGAGGTGCAAATTTTCAAGGTGATGTTGCAAATGAAGTAGAAACAGAACAGATGGTTTTTGATTCTGGCGTTTCTTCTTTAAGTCAAGGACATTTTACATCTTTTGTACAAATGCGTGGGTCAATCCCTGGTCACTGGAGTCAGGACATGGGGAAAATGGTAGCTAAACCGGCAATATCTATTGATCTCTATGACCCATATGCAGAAACAGCGGCTGCACATTTTAATGAGTTGCTAAAACGATACGGTGCTCCTGTAATAATACTAAATTTAGTTAAGAAACATGAAAAGAAACCTCAAGAAAAACTACTTAGTGAAGAATTAGAATCTGCTGTTAAATATCTGAATCAGTTTTTATCCCCTGAACATCAAATTGTGTATAAGGCTTTTGACATGGCTCGAAAAAATAAAAGCAAAGCCGACGTGATGGGTGGATTAGGTAACATAGCTAAGAGTGCTGTAATGAAAGTGGGTATTTTTAACAATCAAAAAAACTTTTATTCACAAAAACCTAACACTATAGTTGGTTTAAACAAGCATCCCGATAGTGAACTAAGTTTGCAGACTGGCATTATAAGAACTAATTGCGTTGACTGTCTAGATCGAACAAATACAGCTCAATTTGCTATTGGCAAATCCGTTTTGGGGTATCAATTGTGCGCTTTGGGAATTTTAGATTCTCCCAAATTAGAATTTGATACAGATTGCGTTCGAATGCTAGAAAGTTTATATGAAGATCACGGTGACACTTTAGCTCTACAATATGGCGGTTCTCAACTAGTTCATCGCATTAAAACGTATAGAAAAACAGCACCATGGACATCACAAGGTAACGACATCATGCAAACGCTCAGCCGATACTACAGTAACACTTTCTCTGACGCCGAGAAGCAAAATACGATTAATCTATTTCTGGGATTATTCATACCTGAAGAAACAAAACCCCCAATTTGGGATTATATTACCGACTACCATTTTCATCATAAAATTGTTGTTAGCAAAAGGTATAAACCTTTAAGTCAATGGTGGGACGTAGATGTCATTAGGTGCTTACCGTATTCGTATAACGATCTTACCAAGACTTGTTCAGAAATGATACAAGTACAGTCGAGAGATGTAGAAATGATTGATGCTTATACTGATTACTATAGACCTTACGAATTAAGTATATTGAGTGAAATGTTTACTTATACAGTTAGCAATTCTATCAGAGATTTTATGCCAAATTTCACTATAAACTATAGTCCATTTACGATTAGAGTTCGTCCAGGGAAAAGAAGAGAAGAAAGTTCTAGTAGAGGAGGAAGTATGAAAAATCCTTCATTAACAGGGCAAAGCTCTACTAGCTCTGCTGCATCTAGTGATAGGTATTTACTCTTAAATTTAATTGTGCGATACTAATATATTGTTTTACATAGTTCAAGTGTTGGTTCAGATTCATCTAATGACGAAAGCAGTATTTACACGAATGAATCTCAAATGACGGCTTCAAGAGATAGCGGATCTAGAATAACGTTTGACTCGTTATTTCCATCAATGAAGCAAGTTTATGGTAGTGAAATTAAAGCACCCAAACGAGCAGATTTGTTAACTTATAAAAAGTTTGTTACAAATTCATTATTAAGCTATTTTAACGGTAAATATTTCAGGTACATATACATAGGACGAAAAGCAAATGGTACTATAAGAAGTATATCAATTTCTGGTATGCAATTAAAACAGAAGAGCACATTTTTGACTGATACATCGATAGAGGTTATGCCCCCCAAAGTTCCTCAAAGTTCTATTAGTGTTTATGAAGAATATATTAACGTTGGTGTTAAAGGTGGTTTACCGCCGAAAAAATCAGATTTAGATATATACAAAAAATACGCTAGTTACAAATAGGTTACTAATTTTATTATTGTGATAATAGCAAAATAGATTATTACTCTTAAACTTACTTAGTATTCATTCATGTCTACTATGCATGGTATGTAAATGCGTGATTAAGTAGTTCAGAATACTGATCCTAATTCTCAAGTCTGACAAAAAAAGATCGGATAACACTTATCTCAGAACTGTTTAAACAAAGGAGAAAAGGCAGCGATGCACAACTATATACTGAATCAAGAAAAATCTGAATTTTATTAGTGTGCGTCAGGTACGGTTTTCCGTGTTTCTGTCAATTCATTTAAGCTTCAGCTTTGCAACTATGCTTCTCCCGGGAACCAAAAGCTTTGATTTTCCAAAACCTCTCGGCCGAGTTTTAGTCGTAATTGCGGTGGATCGCTAGCTGGCATAGTTTATGATTAGAACATGGCGGTATCTGATGGCCATTAAACTTCTTACTTTTGTTTTTTATCGATAAAAGCGTTTTTAGCAAATGTTTTCGTTTTAGTACGTCTTGCGACGATTCAAAAGTTTCAACTCTAACGTCACAACACGAATGTCTCTCCGTACCCATTGATCATTAGGTCTGTGTGTTTCATACAGGTAGTAATACAAAAGTGCAGTTTAGCAAATTTAATTTGTACAAATTGCGGACCCGTACACTCTGTTAAGAGTACCGTCGGTGGATTTATGGGTACCGGTTGGACGTACAGCTTGCGGGGTAGCTTTTTAACCGCATCACCTTTAATATACGCTATTGGAGCTGTCGTATGCCGGGAGTGGGTGATTGGCGCGCTTGCTGCTTGTTATGGATGTGATAGCAGTTTTCAGGCTACACATCTGGAATAGATCTTTGATTTTCAGTCGATAATACTCAAATTTGAAAGATTCGAGGTTGATGTTGGTTAATTTTGATCTAATCTAATAAAAACGAATTTTCCGTCTCCGATTGGAGTTTTGTTTGTATGTTTATTTGGTTACTCAACACTTGGTGTTGTTCTATAAATCATTATCATCCTCACGTAAGGCAATGTGACCGTACATTTGCCGTGTAATCAGTCATTCAGTTTAAAATGAGTCTTATATTTACCAAAGGTGTACTAGTTTTTTTGTCATTCTGGTTATGGTATTGATGCTTATATATTCAATTAAATTCAGTTTTTCATTATCTGTATTAAGTATGTTTGTCATCCATCTAAATATGGGTACAATCTAATAAACTTATACACGAGCCTTTTGCGCTCAATAATGTTAAGAATAAGACATCTTGACCTCCAATTCAATCATACTAATATTTAAAAAAACCTAATTAGGAAGTTAACAGTGGACACAGATTATCATTGTAGAATCTGTAAAAGCATCATAGTAATGAACATACGAACAACTTGAAGTCAGACTCAAAAATAACGTAGTGTATAATATTATACAATGTTTATGCTTATACTAAAGTTTGTACCAACATAGTTTAAGCAGCAAGATACGAGAATTGTGATAAACTGACTGAGTTTTAATGTCAATGCAATAGAAGCACTCCATATATTTGTTTCAGAAATAACATTAATGTTGCTGGTGTATATATTATTATTACCTACATGCCATTGAAGATTAGACGATAATTGTAAAATATTGGGAATCAAACGAAACTTGTATATTACATTTATTAAAAACTTGTTATACCTCCTAACGGTAATCACGATTTTAATCTAAAAAGAAATACAAAATAATTTTAGTGTTTTATTAAGATGTAAATTTCAACAATTCAGAACTGGATGGTAAAAAGAAATTGTGAAATAACCCATCCACTGTAATAGAAATAAGTTTATTTTAGCTTCTTCTTAGGACGCAAGTTGTTAGTGTGTCCACATTTAGTTTTACGACAATTGGTAGCTCTTGGATGTAACCTTGCGTAACATTTGCGACAGATCATTTTATCGCAGTTGTATTTTTGAGCTAAAATACGTAGAGATGGTTCGATAATACCACCTCGAAGACGTAGTACCAAGTGAAGAGTAGACTCCTTTTGGATATTATAGTCAGATAATGTTCGTCCATCTTCCAATTGTTTGCCGGCAAAGATCAATCGTTGTTGGTCAGGTGGAATACCTTCTTTATCCTGTATCTTTGCTTTTACATTTTCTATTGTATCTGATGGTTCTACCTCAAGGGTAATTGTTTTACCAGTTAAAGTTTTCACGAAAATTTGCATGGCGACGTATCTGTAACACAAGTAGGTTTAACAATATGTCAATTTAGTTATAATGCAATTGAATTCAAAAATTAATGTTAGACGTTTTTCAAGAAATCTAACAGTAAAAGTTATAATACAAATACAATTACTAGATTACATCTATAAAAGAATTACAATTACCTTGTTAAAACGTGGTTGTCGCAACTTTCTATAAAACCGAAAGACAAATGAGTACTACTTTATCGGCAGCAATGGCTTGATTTCCGTTACATTTAAAAAACTGCGCGGAAATGATTGTGCATATCATAAAGCTTCTTATTTTTCAGTAACTCCAAATATTTTTAATGCCATTTATTATTTTTTTTACAAATATACATATAATACATAAGTATTGGTAATGTAGCTGTTTACTTATTTAAATCATGTCTTCTGCATTGAATTATAAGCAATTGCAAATAATGGCAAAATCATTGTACCTAAATATATTTAATTTTATAATGATAACAGTAAACTTTTAATCATTTAAAAATTGATAAGAGTAGTCTTTATTATACAAAATATTTGATATTTTATTTTATAAAATGCATTTCAATTAAACACTATACAGAATAGAAAAAAACCCAATAAATTAAAAGAAATAATTTTATAATTTTTAAATCAAAGCATTAATTAATAAGTTTTAATTCTGCACAAGATAGTGCTCCAATTTTTCTGTAACGTACTCAATGAAAATTTAAATACACTACATACAGGTCTGCGCCTAGCAGTTTTGGCGCCCTTGTGCAAATTTAAAATAACGCCCCAAATTTGTGTTACGTACATATGTGAGTACAGATACCGGTTAAGTTATAGGTATTATTATCCACTATTGAAAAATAATTTTAAAGGATAGAGAAGAAAGAAAAAGAACTTCAGAAAAGAAAAAAGCAAGTAGCTATACAAACGATATATTTAAAAGAAAAAATAAAATTCTCCACAAAAATGTATCATACAATGATGAAGATGAAGGTAATGAAGACGAATTATCACTTCATGACGATTCTGATGATGATGTTGAAACGCACGTTTGGATCCATGAAGTTGAACCATCAGGATTTGAAGAACTTGATAAAGACCTAGACCCAAATGATTTTGTTTTGGTGCAGTTCAATGCAAAAAAGAAGATAGTATTTTATGTAGGAAAAGTCGTGCAAACGGAAAACTTAAAAAATGAAATTAAAGTCAATTTTTTAAGAAAAGCAAGGAAGTTTACAGGGCATTTTGTATTCCCTAATGTTCCAGATATTTCTCTGGTCTCAACCGAAGATATAAAGATGATTTTACCTCCTCCTAACACTTTTAAGAAGTACGAAAAGATTACAATCATACTATAAATTTGAAATTAATTTTGGCAGCCTAAATATGCGATAAACATTATTACCTATATCAACCAAAATTTTACTATAACAGTTTATTTTTTAGTAAATATTTTTATTTTGTAGAGTTTCTTTGGTTATTTTATTCTGTTAAATTAAAAAAAAATTAAAAAACTAACAATGTTTATAGACATTTTTCTATGTCTCATGGTGGTCCATCCTTTGGGCCACCATGAGACACGATCAAAAATAAACAATTAGGTATTTTTTTTAAAAAAGTACCAATTTATGGAATTTTTTTGCTTGTTAGCATTGCTTATAAGCTACTTATATCATAAAAATAAAAATGATTTTTGGTTCTCCCTTTTTTTTAATAGCTCCAATAATTGAACTTGAATTTTTCCGTCTCTTGATGGCCCACTCTCCCCTACAAGCCATAAGCCATACAAGTATTTTTTCATTGAGGTACATAACATAATTATAAACTTATAGAAAACAGAAATATATTCTAACAGTGTTACAACTCAAAATTTTTGTATTTTTGTTTCAAATGTAATATATGATACAAAAGCACAAGAAATAAAAAAAATATTTATAAATACTCGTTTATATATCCAGGACGACATTGATCGACAAATAAAAACAAAACAATATATTATTTTAATAATGCAACATGTCACCTTTTCAAGGTTAATATCCAGGTATTAGGTATTGTTATTACTATTTTAGCTAAGTGAATTGAGCTTTCCGTGCTTTAATTTTTGCAAATTGTTTAATTAAATCTTTGGTGTCTAATTCTTTTAGCTGGTCCGTTTCTATTGAAATGATAGCAAGATTACTTAGTCGGTTTTGCCCCATGGTCGATCTTAAATAATTTTTTATTATTTTAAGTTTTGAAAAAGGTCGTTCTGCGGTAGCAACAGAAACCGGCATTGTTAATAAAATACGAAGTATTATGCTCGTATATAGGAAAAGAATCCACTAAGTGGTTAATTGTTATATAATTTAAAGGTTCTTCTGGAGACGGTAAAACTTTTTCATCAAAATTTTGTAAATATTGCAATTCTTTAACAAGTCTCGGTCATTACGAGTTTTGTCGTTCAATAAATTTTCAACTTTTTGACATAATTCTAATTGTTCGTTTTCAGAATGATTTTTAAATTTATCAATACTCCATAAAAATGCGAAATTATTAGAGTAAGAAGAAAGTAATTAGAATCTCTCATCCTTTGATGTTATGATTACATCTAGAGCATTAAAAAAACAATCAATTTTGAACTTTAAAGTTTCGTCGTGGACCGGACTTAGACCTCTTTGTTTTTTGAATTTTGGTTCTATGTGTAAGCTGGATGCTATTTCTTTAGCATCAATCAATATATCATTAAAACCTTCATCGGAGCGATAAATTTTCAAAAAATTAATCAAATTATGTAAGTGATTACAACACTGAGCAACATCAAAGTTCGGTTTTTGAATAATTTTACTAACAATGTTAACTTTATTTAAAATATTATACCACAATATAAGAATGCAAATGAACTCAAAATTTTGGTCAACGATGCAGCCAAATTTTTTACGTTATTTTCAAAGTTTCCTTCGCTTATTTCAAACAGAGTATCATAAACCTCCCCAAGATGATACCTTAAAGGAGTTATTGCATCTATTCTACTAGACCATCGAGTATCCGATAAAGGTTTTAAAGTTAAATTTGTTACATTGGATAAATTAGATTTCAGAATTGACCAGCGTTTAATAAAAGCTAAAAAAAGTACAAACAGTTCTTGAACTAAAGAAAAAAATTGATTGAAGTATTTGATTTTGCGATATCATTGACGACTAAATTTAGGGTATGATTGCAACAAGAGACAAAAGAAAGAAAGCTCGCGGATTGAAACCTAAAATTTTTTATGTAGACCATTATGCCTACCACACATATTTGTCCCATTGTCGTAACCCTGACTCCGCAAATAGTTGATATTTACCCAATCAGCAAAGAAACGGTTTTTTCACGTTTTAAAAACGTTACGTTTTGAAATAGTCGAAACAAAAAATGTTTTTCAAAAAAATATTTTTGTTGCGTTTTAAAAATATTTCATTTAAACATTGATATTGAAATATTTTAAAAATGTTTTCTAAAGCATTTTTTAGTAACATAAAAAACGTTTTCACTTTATTAGAAATTATACTTTTGCTTGCTTTCACCTATACACTTTTTTCTTTTATATATTGTAACAAAATAGTATATTACTTACCTAGGGAGGAAAGTATGACTTTCCAACCCGCGTAGTATTGTGACCTGAGTCGAAGACGAGGGTCACAATACTACGCGTTTTGGGATGTCATACTTTTCTCCCGTGGTAAGTATACAATTTTTTATCACAGCGGGATCGAAAGTTCCTTAAAAATAAAATGTATTGTTTTTAACTGTCATAAATTTTAATTTTTCGCTATTATAAACCGTCTTTGACAGTTTTGGCACACTTGTCAACATAAACGTCAAAAATTAAATTAACTTTGAATAGTTTCATAAATACATGAAATTGTAACGTTATAATTATTGTTTTTTTTTTTAAAATTAAGTAGTATTCTTCTCATTTACTGCAATTATGATTATAATAATCAAAATAAGTTAGCATGCGCATAAAAATTGAAGCATGCGTACTAATTCATTAAAACAATTAACCGGGAGCGTAAGTGGTGCTTTCGCCCTTGAAAATAGGGTCTGAAAGCGAACTTTCGATCCCGCTGTGATAAAAACACTATTATATAAAATTTTGTTACATATTATTAATAAATACATGTTAAACCTTTTCGTTTTTCTAAAAGCTTTCTTGCATATTTGAATTAAGTACTTAATAACCGCGTTTGCGCAAAGTACCAGTATCTGCGTGATAAGATGGCGATTTTGTATATTATAATTGCATTATATTTTAAGCTTCAGCGAAACAACGATTTCCATGGTATTACTCGCTATGCTGTGTAATGTATTGTTAGTGTATCAGTTTAATTGTTTTCTAATTTGCGTTCTAGCGAAACTCAAATCGATACTTTTATTGTCAGCATTTATTATGATGGTACGTTTTTCTTTGGTTTTTGTTGCAAGAAATTTTGCTGAAGTATAATGTTATTTGTTACAGTAGTGGTACAGTAAAACGCTGATTCTATGTACTTCATGATTTCCATTCTTTGTGATGTTTTAAGGTTATCAAATTCTTATGATATTGGCCAAATGGAAGATTTGAACGTGCACAATAACCAATTAATCTTGGTATGTAATTTTTTCTGATATTGATGCAGCATTATTTTGTTTGTACATAGTTTTAAAATCTTGGATTGTTATTTGTTCTGCTTTTTGTTTATGCACATAGAGGTACATGCTTGATTAGTCAAGTTTTATTTTTTTATGAATAGAATCCTTCGGTGTGGAGGAACGGCAACAATAAAAACAACATAAAACTTTCACCATAAAACATATTAAAATATTTTTAGGGTAAATGGTGTATTATTTATTTAGAATAATATAAATGCGAGCTTTCGAACTAAATTAATTAATTTTGCCTGACGAACAACTTAGACCAAGTTCGAAAGCTCCCATTTATATTATTCTAAATAAATAATAAATCATTTACCCTAAAAATATTTAAATAAAAACAACCTTTATTGTTCAGGCCTTAACAACAGATAAAGGTTGTTTTTATTGTTGTCATTCTTCCACTCCGAAAAATCCTATCCATAAAAAATAAAAATCCAAGAAACATTTTTGATTAATTGGAAACTTTTGTGAGGATTATTATAATTATTTCAATTAATATAAAGTAATTACATAAATAACATTTGTTTTACTTTTATGTTAATGTGTTAATTTTTGTTATAGGCACCAAATGCGTTTACAGCCACATGAAGTTGAAGTATTTAGAGTATATGAAGATTTTATTATTTATCTTTTGTAAGCATGTTAGGGCTGGTTCTATAATAATGGTATAAATGTCAGTTAAGATATACTTAGTTTGATTGTAAAATGATGTCGTTATTGGCTGTGTTATTGGTTAGTACAACTAATACTAACAGCCAAATATGTCAGTATTTTAAAATTAAAGCAAGTATAACTAAAGTTACATTTATACCATGATTGTAGAACTGCCCTTAAGCATATTGCAATATTAAAAAAAAGCGTTGATTATACATTTTTTATACATTAATGCAACATTTGTAAAACATTAAAAATAAATAAATAAATAATTGTAAATAACTATAAACGACGGTAAACACGTTGAATTAGTTTAAGACCCGCGAAATTCAAAATCTGCTTTGAATAATTCGTCGGGATAAAACCACAACGTAAAAGGACATTGGGGGTAAGCAATGTCAATGCAACCCCCAATGTCCTTTTACGTTGTGGTTTTATCCCGACGAATTATTCAAAGCAGATTTTGAATTTCGCGGGTGTTAAACTAATTCAACGTGTTTACCGTCGTTTGCAGTTATTTACAGTTAACTTTAGACACATAGTAAAATTATACTATGAGATAGCTCTGCCATCAAACACTTTTGAATTATAAATAATGTTTTTTTAACATTTTTAGAAGGTTTTTCGAATATTGATTTTGCAACGTAATTCTGTTCATTAAGACGTTTTTGCAATGTTTTTAAAAATGTAAATATATCCTTTGTAAAACGTTGAAAAAAACATTTCAAAAATGTTTCCTTGTTGATTGGGTAAGCCTTCTTTCTCTAACTCGCTCGACACATTATCTATAGGACAAAATAATAAAAAAATGATCTTCTATACTAATTCCCGTGCTCTTTAAATTAACAAATCTTATACAAACTGAAATTTGTTTTTGGTGACTAGAATCAGAAGTGCAGTCTAATAATATGAAATAATATTTTGCCTTTTTAGTTAGTTCTAAAATTTTAGATTTTATATTTTGACCGATCAAGTTGATTACTTTATTTTGTATTTTATCCCCGAGATAGTTTTTGTGATCTTTTATTTGAAAGTGTTTTGTATGTTCTAACATAATCGGGTCCAATTTGGAAATCATTTCTATGCATTTTAAAAAGTTACCATTGTTTTTCTCAACAACTCAAACAGCTTGCCAGTATTTAATTTCTCTGTTTATTACATTTTGAATTTCAGAATTAATTATTTCATTTTTATTAAAACGGTTAGAAAGATCTAGCAATTTTAGAACATTTTCGATATGCAACTTGCTCTTTTCATGAATGTTTAAATGTTCACTTAAATGCTGTCAGTCATTGTAACCAGATTCATCAATAAGGCGAACAGATTTCAAATCGCTGTCATTAAAATTTTTGCAACAGAAGCAGTAAAGTGAATTTTTGTTTCGGAATACAATACAACCAAAAACGCTCAATTTTTTCTTTGTTCGGTAAAATTCTAAAGAAGTAACTATTGGAAAACTATCTCTCGGATAAATATTCTTTTTGTTTTGATAATGAGCAGGGCCACGTTTTACTAATTCTTGAATATTATTAGGACATCATTTCTTTGGCCATAGTGCAGCATCTTTCAAAAGCATCTTTCATATTTTCCGTTCTGGTAATTTTTGAAAGTGTTGATTTCTTATTATCAGCGGAACTTGAAGATGTTGATGGATTGCTTTCTAGAAGATCAGTTTCTTGTCTGCTGCTGATACTTGTTTCAAGTACAAGTTCAGAATATTGTGTTATTGTTGTTATTAATATTTGACAAAGTATACTTGGGTTTTGAAAAAACGCGTAATTTTGACATGGTTTTCCAGTTCTTCTTCTCTTTTTCTTTTATTCAGCAAATTTTGGTATCCAGACAATTTCTTCTTTTTTCTGACATTCTGTATACTGTAAAAAAATAATTACGTAAGTAAACAAATTGAAAAATTATTCATAAAAAATGGAAATGTTTCGACGTCTCAAACTGAAACTCGAAAGTATTTTCTCAACATTACTTATTTCAAGTTATTTCAAAATTTATAAATTTTTATAAATAGTAATATTAGTGCTTATCAATTATTCTGTTTGAATTTACTTCTATTAATAATGATGTTTATATAATCAAATATAAAACGATTTTTGAGATGCAAGTTTTTGGCTTTTAATGTTTTAATAAATCTAAAATAAAAAATAAATTTTAGATGAACTCATTTTAATCACAACACAAAACACATCACTATAAAGTCTGTAAAAGTAAAACTACACAAAACTAAAGTTTCAAAAGCAGATATCTTTTACCCCATGCACGTTTTCACTTTGCTAAGCTAATTAATTATTGATCGGGCGTCAGGCAACAAATGAAATCGCAACCGATGCAGCGCATAAACGTATAAAGTTTCGTACATTGCAAGTTCAGGCAGGAAAAAAACGCTTGTTTGCTCGTTGCAAGCCAAATTTTAAGCTCAAACATGAAGAAAATCAGATTTGTTTGAGTTCGCACAATTCATGTTATCATGTTACGTATTACGTATTCGATCGAATAAATGCTATTATAGCGTACTCTCATTTGAAAAATATATTATTTTCGAGAAGTAATTCGGTTCCCTCGTCTCAAAGAGTAAAAATAGAAAAATAAACAAATAAAAAACAATGCAATTCCTTATTGTTTTTTTTATCATTATAAATTTTGTTTTTTAAATGTTGTTTGTTGGTTTATGTTTTTTTTACTTTTGAGTTTTAAGACTTTTCGGCGAGTTTGCCGTTATGTAGAGATATGAAATGAATTCTAGAGGTGCAATAAAAATAATGCTGTCTGCAAGGCTTGTTAATAAATTATATACTGCATTTAAATAGGAGAAATCCTGTAGAAACAAGCAAAACAGAAATTGAAGACACGCATCGCCACCGGCGTCCCGTACACCGCCTAATTAACAACAACTATCGGCTCCTTGGCTGCAATTTTGTCAACAATCTCATTCACGTCGCGTCGCGATTTTTTACATCAGAACACTGTCATATTGTGTAAGTGGTGCTTTAGTAAAGTATTGTAATTGTTCATAAGGTAAGTCAACCAACATATGTATGTATAATAGGTATAATTCGGATATCTCTCTCACTCCCCGTGAGGAGTTCATTTAAAATTTTTGAAAATTGAATACATATTCCTATTTCAAAACGTATTCTATTTAGATCCTTTTAGATAAAAGAGTTTTTCAAATTCTCTACAACACTAAGGAAGTACATATGTATTTCTAAAACTTGCAATAAATTTTCACATGGTACCTTTATATTTACATACACTGTTTCTTAGCGTCAAGTGGACTAAAATTTGCTGCTACTTGGCAGATGATCTTCACTAATCACTTAAAAGTTTACAATTGAAATTGAAATGAGGACAGATTCAACTACTGCAGAAATTTTTCGGAAGTATTTAGAAACTAAACTATTAAGTTTGCAGTTTTATTTGTAATCGTGTAGATAATTTGCAATAAATTTGCTTTGCTTACTGGGAATAAAAAATACATATTTGTTTTATTTTTGATATAATAATTTTTTTCGATACGATTTGTCTTCTTACTTATTTCGCACTTTACTTGTGTCCTACAAAATTGGGTAATGTGTTCGGGTTGATTAGATTTATTTAAAACAATTTCTTTTATTTTGAAAGTTTCCAACATTGAATAGATTTATGTTGTATTTTTTTCCGTCACCTATAGATTTAAAAGCCACTGTTTTACTACTTTTACTTTCTGTTTGATATATGTTTTCCTTGGGTATCAACCTGGATGATAAATTTAATAAATTTTATTTTTCTATAAGCGTCGTTTCTCATGCACTCACGATATGGTTATATTGTTTAGAAAGTGTAGATAACATTTTTTATAAGCATCGTTTTGTTAATGTCTTGTTTTAAATATTTTAGTTTATAATATAATTTTTTTAAATCGCAGATAGAAGTTGTCAGATGTTTTTTTTTATAACCGTAATTATAGAATTTTTGCAACAATATATATTTTCTTTGTTCGTTATCTCTCTCGTATAAATTGATTATTCTTTCATAGATTTTACAGGAGGTACTACAGTTTAATAAATGTGTTAAGGTTTGTTTATCCACCGTTGTAATTATTATCGGTTAAACAATTGCATACCGTCGGTTGTTGTGCCACCTACAATTTACAATGAAATTGTGATTATTTTAGTTTACAGATTCCTGTATAATTAAATCCCCACACGCGTTACATGCGCACATAAATAATATACATTTTGCACCTTTGAAAGTGTTTATTAATTAATTTTTTAATCACTTTTAAAGTTTTTTAATAAGTTTTAATTGCTGTTTTCTTGAGTTTAAATTATTTTAATATCAATGAGACGGTACGTTTTAATATATAATACAAATTTATGAATCATCAATGGTTTAACAATGTTTTAGAACAATTGCATTGCAAAAATATGCTCTTCTCATTGTACAAATTGCATTAAAAAAAAGCGTCGTAATTTGTGGTTAAAAATAGTGCATATGAAACTTTAATGGACTTTAATACAATTTCCTAAAATAGAATGTGCTGCCTATTTCACTCCGATTGCATTCTCTGATGTTTCTCTGAAAAAGTTATGTTGGAATGCAATTCCAAGTCGTAAGATCAAATATTTTGCTTTATACACATAACTACTTTTTTTAAACATAAAGAAAGAAAAAGTGTTGACAAATCAGAACACTTATTTCTCCAGTTTCAATTGTACCACATTGTTTCGAATAACTGGCACATTGCAACAACTTGGTACGTATTTAATTTGCATAGAGTTTATATTTGTATGATTTTTAGATGACAACTTAATGAAAGTAATTATTTTAAACCATATTTTTTCCGCAATTTTTCTGATTTTTTGGGCATTTTTCTATAAAAAGGTCTAATTTTGAAATTCTGTTTTTCTTTAAATCTTGATTTTATTTCTTATTGCTGTAATTACTTTAATATTAAAATTTTAAAATGTATAGGATTGTCTCAATAATAACTCAATAAATTATTAGTTACATAATTATTTTAGATAAACATTCAACCCTAGTGGTATTTGGAAATGCGATCTGAGTACTTTGAATTGATAGCAGCACTTACATGTATTTTAAGATCGAAAAAATTTCAAAAATCGGCGGAACTAATGCTTCTAATATTGTTAAACGAGTGCTGTCTCAGTTGGTAACAAAACTGTTTTGTCACGGTACAGCTAGATTAAAAAAAAAAAACTAATACTCATATCAGAGGTAGTAAAATGTAAGTCATATTTGCTTAGTTTTCAATCTACAGACAAACATTCTTTTTAAATTAATTTTAATAACGCCATATTTTTCTGATGAAATGTATAAATGCGATGCATGTAAAAATTCTTAATGTGTTTGCAGACTGACGTGTTCGCATAAAAATTTTTTTAAAAACGATTAAATAAATAATTTTGGGATATCTCCTACATATCCTACAGCTATCTAAAAGGAACGTCTCGTAGACATCTTATGCAGATGCGCAAAGATATCCCATAAAGTCATCCTAGGGATGCTAAAAGATCAAAATCAATTTATGTGGAATTATTAAACGATGTTGTTCACAAATTATTAATTAGAACTTAAAATTACAAAATCCACGTGTCTAAAAGGAAGGCTTGAAATGTAATTTAGATTCGTTGTTCTTTTCGTTACTTTATAATTTTGTTTATGTGTAATTTTAAAGACAACATTAAACGCCGTAAATTTAACTGTAATAATTAACTATTTTATACCTTAATTAAAAAATTATTAAAATTGGAGGTGCAAGTGCAGATCTTTATTGATTTGTAAAAGGAAGCTATTTTAACTTTTTTGCCATTGTGTTTTGGTTATTTGTATATTTTTGACGTGTTTTAGAATCAATTTGCGTTAATCCATTAAATCATTTTCTCTGCAAGTTATTTATGATTAATCTCTGACTTCAATTCTAAATTATGCATAATTATATTTCTTTTTTACGTTTATAATTCAATAATATAAAAGTTAGTCAACGTTAGAACATTTTTTCAATCATAATATTTGACTATTGGTCGTGATTATAATGGATTTGATGACAGGAAAAACTTAGAGTGTATGTATTGCCTTGTAAAGTTTGATCTAATATTTATTTACCGTGAGGGGTAAACATTTTGATGTTGCAAGTTGCTTCCTGGTTGAACCCTGCTTGTATTTTATTTGAAGTACAGTACCTTAGGTCTATAATATAGACAAGTGCTTGCTTTTATGTATTAAAGTTGCGGTAGGTTGCTTCTTGGTTGAACGCTACATCTTTATAACTTTTTTTTTGATATATTATTGTGTGTTTATTATATATGTGTCTTTTGGGTTTTTGTTTGTTTGTTCCGACCTATAGTTAGATTGCTTCCGTAACTAGAACTCTAATACCCACTGACAGGCAGTCTTCTTCTGTTTAATAAATTATGTTTGTGTTTATATGTGTTCAGATTTAATTTAATTTAAATTTAAATCAATATGACAATCGTAAACATTATCTTTTTTATCACTTATTATAAGCGCATCTTCTTATGAAAGTAACAAATTGATTTTTTTGCCATAATTAATTAAGTAACTACAGCAAAAATTCATTTTTAACAGAAGAGAGAAAAAGAGAACATTTTGGATTGTTATATTTATATTCCATCGTATAAATCACAAGGGTTCATAGTTTTAATTTATAGAAACGACTTAAGTCTACACCTAATTGTCAACTATTAATTCTAATAACCTAAATTCTCTTAGTTTTAAAAAACGCAGTTTAATATCAGTATAACACCGAACTAAAAATGTACGTTTGCTATAAACGCACTAAGCCTAGGTGAATGTTTCGGTCTACAGTACACTACACAATTGCACTGAAACTGCAGTATAAATACACTGACGTTTATGTGAATTTTATGTTAAATAAAATTTCACTTGTTACCATGACTTACTACTATGAATAAACAAATTTGTAATAAATCGTTTCTTCATTTATACCTTATTTTTGTAATTAATTTAATGTTGCTGAAAAGAGTGAAAAGATACTAAATATAATTTTAAATTCTATTGTTCATTTTAGTGCTTTTACCGAATTACTTCCATGGTATTACAAATTAATGTTAATTGTGCTACAAGTGCTGATTTCCTGCTTAACCTCTGTAAATATCACTTTTCTTTATTGTCGTTTTGCGTAAAATACTTTATAAATTAAGGCTGTCATATTTCTATAAATAATATTCGAATGTGTAATCTATAAATATTGTTAAAAAACTTGTAAGTTTGCACCTGATGTGACGTATAGAAAAAATAATGTAATTAGGACATATATTCTGTCGTATAACTTAGTATTGAGTATTGACAAGATTGTTTGCTTGTGGGGGTACAAATTAATTTTTTTCTATAACGTTTAAAGTTGGCCAAAGTCTATGGAAACGCAACTATTGAGCTTGAATTGTAGTAATTACAATGGTCCTCATGAAAATCGGCTCTGGCACTATTCCTGCTAATTCTTATACAAAATTACTTTCTGAATCCAAATATGAGTCAGTTTATTCTATCGCTCATCGTTTTCAATAAGTTAATGACCATTCACTTGATTTGGAGAGATACAAAAATTTTAGTTATTAAATTTCTTTTGAAAAGTTAAAGAAGCGAATAGTTCTAAAACATTACCATTTGTCTCAAGTAGATAATTTGCCCCTTTAAATTGTAAAAAATCAATAAAAATAATGGATATTTCCGGTTTATTTGTTTTTTCTACATATTCTAGTTTGAACTTTCTTCAGTTTTTCCCGAAAAGCTTACAAATAATAAAAATATATAGTAACAATTTTGCCTAAAAGCGGGTGCTCTACTCATAAAATACTGCTGCTTCCTATGTGAATAAGACAGCCGAGTCCTAGAAAAACGTTGCATTGTACGGAACTGGTCTCTGCGAGAAATTATCGTTCACTATCTTCTAGTCTTGGAAAAAAATATTTACTTGCAACCTTTACACATTGCTTGTGACAGCAATAGACAAGACAGTTGTTGCATTGTAATTATTTTGTTTAACATAAATCGTGTAAAGAAATACTTATATTTATAGATTATGAAGAAAATACAAAGAGAATGCAAGAAATATTATATTTACAAAAATATTGAATTTTGAGATAACAAAAAATGAAAAGATTTATTACCATATGTAGTATACAAGTAGAACGGTAAATGATGAAATGGTAATGTTAACGCCACTTTGGCTCAAAATAGTCAAAATGAAAACGTTGATTTTAAATTTTGTTAAACTGTTTATGGTTCGGTTTTCGTTTGGTTTTCAGTTTTATCGGTTTTTCCGGGTTTACTTAATTTTATTGAAAATCTAAAGTATTTACAAAACGCAACAAAAGTTTCGGAATGCGATACACTTTCGGAGACTGCAGCACGTGATCTGTTATATTTAGTTAGCACGTTGTATTCAGTAAATACAGAAACACCTATGTAAATAAGTCAATTTAATGTAAATCTTCACATGTAAGTGTACAAAAAACGCAAATAAAATAAAGGGTTACGTTACCTGGTGTGCTGTGGCTGTAAACTTAGTATGATCTGTATTCGATCTACTTGGTAGACTTTTTTCACAGGTTTTAAAAATATTTAGAATACTTAATTCTTTATCAGATACTGATAAATGTTTTACTTTACGTTTTTTTATTGGCGAAAGGTCTACATGTTTTAAAAATTTTGCAAAAATAAGTACTATGCGTGGCGCTGTTAGGCTTTCAGCAAATTTTCAGTAAACTATGAGTATTTTACATTATAACCTACATTCTCTAATGTGAATTCACAGAAAGTTATATACAAGCTTAGTTTGCTTAGTAGGAAGTTGCCAACGTTTCATCCCTTTTCGTAAGAAGCTTTATCTATCCGAGAAAAAAATCGAAAACTTAATGAAGTAAACGATAATCTAACAAAGAACCACTACCGAGTTAAGTAATTAACTTGTGAAGCAAGCCATATTCTAAACTCTATAGAAGGGACTTAAGAAGTAGTTGTTTTCGTATGTATAGAAAAACTGTGGTTGCGGTTGAATGAGCTTGACTGTGATTGGGTTACGTTTAAAAAGATAAATAAACTATTAACAACCGGGACCCGAAAAGAGGATCGTTCAAAACTGTTAATACGATTGAAGTTATTGGGGTGTGTGATACTTTCTTTTCTTTGTCGAACTTTCCTATTAAAAACGAATGGATATTTTGTTATAACCAAGGCGTCTATATTGTGGCCTGTAGTAATGTTCAGCATCAGCAGCATTAGAAACATGTTTTTTTCATGCAACGTTTAAGTTCTAAACTACGTGTGATGACGAAACGACTCGTTTTAAGAGCAAAGAATTTGGTATACACCTTAAGATAAAAGTGTAAGAAATGTGTTCTTGGGATAAGGAAAAATTTGAAAGATTTTACCTTTCGAGTTAAATATAGGTTTAATATCATTCTTACGAAAAAGTTTCTTTATTTGATCTGTGATCTTATAAATGTATGGTAAGAATGCCAATTTCGGATTGAAATTGGAAGTAAAAAAAATCTCCTTAGCTATTCGAGTATGGGGATGTAGATGACGATTTATAACTACCTGAATATCCCGTTTCATATAACCATTGTTTAATAAAGTTCTAGTAAGATGACGGAGTTGCGAGTCTAGATTCTCAGATTGGCAAACCAAAAAAGTGCAATGAACCAAAGATTCAATAACAATGATTCTGTGCTAGGTGATGAGGCAAGGGCTAAAAACCCGTTTATGTGTCCCAAGTACGTCAAAAAATGATATTTTTTTATTTCTACGGTGAATCTGATATCAGAGTGTTGATTGTCTAGACAATTCAAGGTGACCATAAAATCAAACAATAAACGTGTCATCAACATACTTAACTCTGTAGTGCTTTTTTGTTAAATATTCGTGTCTACTTGTTTAAGTTTTCAATTTCTTTCACGCCCTCATGAAGCTTTTTACGAAAGTAGGTGAAACGTTGGCAACTTTGATTACAACAACACTGACCAAACCCGGAAAACGTTCTAATTCTTGTATAGACTCCGGACGTGGAAGAGTAAACAATTGACTCGTCGAGTTGTATTAACTGTGTTGTTCTAAGGAATTCTTTTGAGTACCTACATTAAATGCTGTAAGGACACTTTTTAAAACTTGTTAGATATTGCCTATGAAGCGGCCGCAAACTATCATTGCCCAAATAACAAAATTCTCGTAAAATGATATCTTTTTAATATCATTGCTCTGGTATCAATTAGACATTGTTTTGGCCACTTTTTTCATACAAAATTTGTGTCGAAAATTCTGCATAAAATCGGTATCTATAAACTGTCACTATCAATTTTAAGGCATCAAAATGATACCATCTATAAGAAAGCTAAATGCCACTGTGATGCCAAAGTCATATCACATAACATGATTATTCCATCATTCTGTTATCAGATTTGTATTAATTAAATTATATGCTCCTATGTTGTATATGCACAGTGCAAAATAATGATTATATTTTTTAAGTTTACTATGTTTAGTGAAGATCTAAACATATAAACAAACACTGTAATTACAAATTGCACATTGAAATACAATATTTTAAACTTTTATACGGTAGTAGACATCGTTTTAACAAGAATTTAAAGTAATAAAAAAACTCAGGTTGTACCACGTTATACTTCATCGGACATAAACGGACATTCTTCGTAAGGCTTCGATGCGTAGGAGGATGCGACAACTTCTGCTGATTAGTTTATAATACCGCCAAAATAAAATGAAATTATATCTTAATAATTTTTTTATGTACACCATTTACCATAAAAAAATATTAATATGTTCTATGGTGAAACTTTTATGTCTAAAATATTATCTATTTACCTTTAATAATTATTATGATTCTACGACGTTGAATTACTATTTAATTATTTATTATTATTATGTCTAAAATAATTTATCTTTTGTCTTTTGCGTAAAATACACAATAGAATAAATGGATAACTACACATATTCGATTCCTGTCTTAGTAGTAAATAAATTGCCATCTTCAGATTTATAATTGCCGAGAAAAATGTTATGCAACGTATAACGCTTTCATGAATTTTGTATGGACTAAATTGATGCTTTAAGCGTTTAAATTTTTGCTTTGAATTTATAATAGAATGATGCATTGTCAACGATAGCAGCGTATACAAACCACCAAGCTATCTAGGTATTAGCTATGAAAATCGTACCAATAATTTTGTATCAAAATATTTTTATTAAAGTGACACTCGGATGTCAATCTATGATGTCAATAAATTGATACCAATGCTGATTGGGTGTCTATTTTTGACGTCAAAGCAAACAAATGCTGTCCTGCATTGACTTTTGAAATGCTTTTGTTAGAATTTGAAAAAAACTCAATGTTTATTTATGATAATTAAATTTATTAAACAAGAATGTTTAAATTTATTATAAATAAGTTTACAGTACGATCGGCTATACGTCAAAACTACATTTAAAATCACCGCACCTGGAAAAAAATTCTACAACAAATAACCAGCGACACAGTTTACATTCTGCCAATTCTACATATAAATCCTGTTAGAAGAAATAGTGTTGTTGCAAACTTTATGCATTTGTTAATTGACGGGTATTTCGTGACACTCGGAACTATTACCGTTGATTAAATTAATAATATTAATAGTAGTATTATTGAATTGAATATTGTATTTTTTCTTTCTTCGCATCATTTAACCAGATTTTATATTAAACAAATGTTTCTTATAAAAATTACTTAAACATATATACACTACAAAATTCAAGTCAGTTTTCTATCAAAATGTATAGGTACAGAAGCATTCTTTTTAGGAAAATTATTTTTTAAATTTATTTTAATTGAAAACAGTTTTTAATTATCAATTCACCAATGTGGTGCAAGAAGAAATATGCATATTGTATATAAACCGAACGAATAGTACGAATTGTATTATACAAAGAAAAACTATTTTGTTGATAGTATTTTATTACAAAAAAACTAACATATTTTGTATAGGTTTTATATTGTATAAGTTTAGTTACAATGTAAATGTGAGTGTTTTTTTAATCAAGTTACAAACTAAATGTAAGTCAGATTTTTTAACTCTATTGCAATTAATT
This sequence comes from Aquatica leii, assembly GCA_035610365.1. Lineage (NCBI taxonomy): Eukaryota > Metazoa > Arthropoda > Insecta > Coleoptera > Lampyridae > Aquatica > Aquatica leii. The sequence goes on along the minus strand of CM069432.1, from coordinate 204,661,949 downwards.
AATTAGTAATCTTAGTTTGAAAATAATCAGTGCTATTTGTGAAATTGTTATTTGAGTAGAATTTGTAGTTTGATTCACAACTCATTAGAGAATAAATTAAAGTGTATACTAGAGGATATGTAAAACTCGTCAATACACATTTAGCTCCCTTAATTGAATTCGGTTTAAATTCCACGATCTGTTGTATATGGGATTTTGGGAATGCGTACTATGACAAAATTGGAAACGAACACGCTGTCGGGTATCTGCGTTTAATTTAAATTTTCTATACTACCATAATTACACGATATTGCAATTACGAAGTAAAATGTTGTTTTGTTAGTGAAATTGCTTTTGCGTTTTATTTTATGTGCAAATTTAGCGAAACGTCGCGACGTGAAGATGCTATAGGTTGCCCTGGTTACGGTCAAGGATGTCTTAGGAAAAGAAGTATTTGATACAAACAACTTTTAATGCCAATTATTTTTTTACAGAAAAAAAACAAATTGTATTTTATTGCTAATTATGTGTATGTTACATAAGTCAATTAACTATTTTGAAAGTATCAGATCAAGTTATTTTGAATGTATAATAATGGCGTATAATTAATTAATAGTATTAATTACATAATGTAAACAGTAATAACAATGATTAAGCAGTCCAATGATTGCCAAGTTAATTACACAGTTAATACAACTGTCTCTTACGAAATTAACGAGGAATCAATTTTCTCACATGGTATACTTTTACAATTAGTGTAAATCCTTACAAAATGATCAACGTTAACAATATTTATCAACAGCGATTTTTTCATTTCGTTTTATGTTTTAACATTTTCAATCAAGTATAAAAATGTTGTATTCTGCATGGCAGTGGCAGTAATAAACATTTTTTTCTTTTGAGTGCGTGGTTGAATAGTTTATCCTTTGCTACAGTTTGGCGATAATTCTTTCAGCATCACCTTATAGTAGTCGTGAGGAGATTCCGTGTTGTACAAAAGCTTTCCATTTTCATCTTTGTACTCTTTATAAACAACTGATTTTACGGTAGTCAAACCAAAACTTTCGCATATTTTTTGTGTAAACAGACTGGTAGCGTCTACTTTTATAATCTGTAACAATAGTAGTGTGAAAATTAAAAAAGTTTGTTAAAGTATAATCAAAAGAATGTTAAAGATAAATATTATTACTTCTAAATATAATTGAGGATTAGATATTTTTATACTTTGAATTTTTGCATTAATTTCGTTTACAATGTTTACTATTTTTTTTAAGATTTAAATACACATTTATATGCAATGAGCTATCAAACTATAAAGTGTATGAAATCAAGTAAAAATCAAACAAACTTAATTGAAACTTTAAATTCAATTATGCATATTATTAAATTATACTGTATCTAAAGTAAGAACTTTATTATTATAAAAACAACAAAATAATGGTTGAGTGGTAAAAGATCTTAAATTAAAAAAAAAAACTTATTTATTGTCTGAATAACTCAACATCAATGGTTTATTATTGTAAGATTTTACAAGTTAAATATCACCAGATATTTATACAAAATGGCAAGGTTTCTTAAAGGATTAGAAGACATTGCTAAGCAAGAAGATTAGAAAACTAAAAATTTCAATAATGCAATATTTTTTTAATCGCAAAAATGGTCAAAATATTTGGTCTTAGACAAAAAAAGAAAAACATAAATTAATTCTAACAAAAGCATGTATAAAATGAAAATTTTAGGTATGTTAAGTATATGTATATAATGATTAGAAAGACTAAGCTGTTAGACGAATTATATTCAAAGTAATTTTTTTATCATAAGATAAGTTAAAAAAAACTTCAACATAAAAAAAAACTTTAAGAACATGCACTCTTAACTTTAACAGGTAAGTAGTATTAATTACTAAAGACAAACAAAAAAAGCAAAAACAAAATACAACCTGAAGCATAAGAAAACCGAAATGTACTGTACAAAATACTGTGAAAATACCTGCAAGAAAACGGTTAAAATAAGCTAAGAGTCACAAAGATCGCATAATTCTAAATTAAGCTCAACTCAATAAAAAAACATTTTGAAAATGGTAATAAAACCCATAATAGTAACAACTAACAATTGGTTAATCAAGTGCTTGATAAAATTCTAGTATAAAATATATATAGAACTATACTTCTTTGACACTTCCTAAAACTGGTTGTTTTAGAAAGTGTCAAAGAAGTATAGTTGAAAACGGTCACGTTACAAACTATTAGTTATAATGGGTAATATGTCTGCAACATCACAAAAACCTATGATAATCAACTTCATATATTGTAGACTAGTTATATATTAACAACAGAGTCACGAGCATCAAGTATTTTAAAAGATTATGTATTTAATATGCAAAAATACGATAGAAAAGTATTTAAGAAATATCGGATCAAAACGATGCAGTGAAAAGTGAGCGCTGGAAAAAAAATGATGTGGTCACTACACGACTGTCTACATATTTTTTTAAGGTTATGTTGTCATAAAACCATATATATATGTACACGTTTGTATTGACTTCCTAGCATGCTATAGTTTTTTTGAAATTTTTTTCCTCAATTTCATTAAGATATAACCGAAATGTGGCAAATTGAGCTTATCTTGTCATATCGACTAACCCTTTTATTTGTGTGCCTCGATATTACTTACTCCTTTAGTAAATCAGTAAAAAATTCGTCGCAGGCAGGATTCGAACCAATATTATATTTGTGAATTTACTTTAAATTACAAATTAAATATCTGATAAACTGTTAGTGTTAAAAATTTTTATTTGAATAAATTGTTAGGAAGAATGAATTATCTTTATAAGAAAATGTAAAAATAATTCCAATAATTTACATACGTACAAAGTTATAGAAGAAAAACTGTTAAAAATGGCAGATATACCTATTTCCGGTTTCTTTATCAGGCCCATCTTTTGATAGAACTGAGAGAATATAAAAAACCAGCTCCATACTAAATTTCAAGTTACTAGGATTTGGTTCGAGAGTTATCGTGTACATCGTTACACACAGACACACAGACACACACACACACACACACAGACACCCAATTTCTTTTTTGTCAAAAATACATTATTTTGATTTAAGAGACTTTGAAACGTAAAATTATGCAATAAAAATTTTTTGAAAAAAAATTGCTATCGCTATACTTTTCTTATAGGAAAGTAATTAACTGCGTGTAATCTTTAGGCGCAATTGAAGTAAAACTTCTTTAGCCTTTGTGACAAATTAAACTTAGATTAAAATAAAAATCATTTCAGGTTGTTGATTTTTTCAAATTTTTATTTATTGATGAAAGAATAAAATGTTTTTGAGACATTGAGAAATTTTAAATTAACTGAGCCCTGTTTTATTTTATATTAATGATATTTTATATTCTACATAAAATTCGTTTATACCACTCTAACTTTTTAAATAATTTTTACTTATCAATTATATTAATTGAAAATAAAAAAAAATTAAACAAAGCTTCATAAACACGTGAATAGTCACGAAATTTAGAATAGCCCAAGCCTAGAGCCCAAGTCAATATAAATGTTATAAATGCAAAATAAAAAAATGCTTAGCTACTGTTTGAAATAACGGAAACTACGTAAACGTTACTTCCGCCTGAGTTACTCCTAAGTCGCGCCCTAAAGATGTTTTATTTTAACAATGAACAAGATTATAAACAGCTTCGACGGAGATACTTCATAAAGTCTTTAATGTAATTTTTCGTCATTGCTTTCTTTGAACTAGCATGGCGTGGTATGGATGCAAGCAGGTGTATAATGGCTTGTTATAAAAATGGAATATAAAACGACAAATCTGCGACAAAATGATTTACACTTTTGTATTTATAAAGACTTATCAAAGCAGGTTAACAATAATTAATGAAATAAGCGAAGTCCAGCAAGATTGGAAGATGAACGTAGTTCACACATTAGGTCTAAAAAACTATTTTTAAATACAAATCCTCACTAAAAAATATCTGAAAAGTGGTACAAAAAATTGCATGTTGGTCACAATACGGTTGCGGAATGAATCAAGTTTTCTGCGGCAAAAGTTGAACTGTTGACTGCATGGTTGATAAAAAAAAGAAATTGACAAATCACTATATCTTTATATTGACGAAAAATATTGACGAAAACCACCACACCAACATCATTAACCAAATATGACGGATCTACTCGGCCATCTTCAAATCAAAATAATTCTCAAGTTACGTTTACTAATTTTACTAGTAATCAATTCATGTTTATTTAATTTTAATTTATTTTTTAATGATAATAATTGTTCTCATAAATAAAGTTGTTAAAAATTTGACGTATAACTTGACGTTTCATTCAGATGCTCGCGGTCGAGTCTTTCCTCAATTTGCATTCGGAACTAATGCCCATACAAAATAAAAATCTTGCGAACAAGAGTTGAACACTGATGATTTTACGGTTCATAAATTTTCATCTAAAAATCAACAAGAAAAAGCTTTTTTTAAAATTTTTGTATAACAACAAAAGTTAAAAAGCCAGTAGAAAACATTTTAACTACAAATTTGACAATTAAACAAGTTTTCAACTCTATTTTAACACAAAAATTAAGGTACTATTTTTCAGTTAAAAAACATTATATATATTTTTGTGTTTATAAAAATACACACAATAGAAAAAATGGCACTTGATTTAATACACCAAAATTTAATTAATTCAAAATAAATTTAAAATATTATAATAATAACACGACTAGAATATAAATGAAGTGACGCGGTACCAATTTACTAATAAATAGAAATTATTCAATAAAAATTAATATATGTTAATACGCGGTATATTGAACAATTGCTTTTGATATTATAAATTATTTTAGTCTGTTATGTAATTTGTAATAGGGAACGGGTAAAAAATTAAATTTTAATACTCACTTTAAGTCCATATTCTTCTGCTATTATTTCGCTTCTCATGAAAAGTTCTTTTGCTAGACCACGTCCTCTATATTTAGAACCGACTGAAAGAATGCGGAGTTCAAAAATTTTATCAACATTGTAAGTTTCAAACAAATTCAACTCGTGATTAACGTTATGCAAAAGTCCAAAAATGAGCCGGTATTCTCTATTATCAGAAGCATTGACTTCTTTTAATTCTTCTTCAACCTCTCCTCTATGAGAAATTCCATTTAAAGCTACGCCGGCTATCTGGAAAATAATAAAGCTTTATTAAACTGGGAGAAAAGAATGTCAATTTCATGACATTCCGTTAAAGTTTATTGAAAATACGTTTCAGCACGTTTTTATTGTTTTAAAAGAATATGCATTTTTATTTTATCTTTAAAAAAACTGAAAAATCTAAATTAACGTACTTCGCCAGTTTTCGCGTCTAATGCCATCACTGATAAACCATCTTTTAATGTCATTAAGTTGTAATGTTCAAAAAGCTCGCATTCTTCACCGTGTTTGCATAGTCCCACAGACATGTTTAAGGGTTCATCGGGAAAGTTATGTCGTAAATGATGGAGAACTTCATCGTATTTTGAAGACGGTATAGGACCGAATTCGAAATCCATTACTGAAAGTTTATTAAAGTTGAATCAATTTCTTTTATAGACTATGCGCATTTAAAAACAACATTAAAGTTGCGAAGGAAAAACAAATAAAGAAGCGTAATTTATATCTATTCCGCTTTGTGACCCATTTGTATTCAAGCTAAAATAAAATCGCTGGAGGTGCTAAACGGTTTGTATCAAATGTTGCGCTCGCAACTTATTAGAATACTGGAACAATCGATATTATTCCGGATGATATTTGTTTTTTTACTTAAAAAAAATTAATCAAAACAAATGTTTGAGAAAACATAAATCTAAGCTTTGCAAAGAGTATATATAATAAAATAGTTGTTAAAATTTATTAAGTATTGTGTTACATATTTAAATACGCACGAATTCGAATTTACAGTTGAATTCAACTGAAAACAAAACTTTCTCAACAATGTTTTTTAAATTAAGATAATTCTAACTAAGGAAGTAAGTACTTGTTGCTTTATTAACTTTTGTTTGTATACTAAATTAGAAACAATTAAATTAATTTAACTTTAAAAACTTTTTTAAACATTTAAAGATTGCAATCAAATAACAAAAGACGGAAAATTCATCAAAAGAAAAAAAAACAGTGTAATGTTTATAGCAAAAGCTCATACAAATGCAACGATTACATAATGCATATTTATTTCCTACCTGTATGTAGATGATATGTTTACTATAGCGCCATACGTGTGTGACTACAGAAGCTGTCTATAGAAGTTTTTCATCAGTTGGAAGATCCCATAGGACCGTTCCCTTCGCGCTTTTACCTAATACTAAACGTGATCTCGGTTACTTGGTTCTCTGTTGCTTCCAGCAACGCCTGGGAATCGCTATCCAGGTCCTGATTCACTTTAATTAAACTATAAAATTTTGTACTTAATTAATTCGCTAAAAACTAGAGCAATGTTTTTATCAAATTCTATTAAGTTCTGGGTGACATAATTAAAACATCAATTAACTCTATTAACCCACAATTTAACTTCATTCCGTTTTTATTACATTTTTCCTTTGCTAACAATAATTACTGTTTTACGAGAAAGACAACATCTAAGAACTTATCTTTTTGTAAGTAATTTTTTAGAATTTTTTTTCAAGTACGAACCTGTATACGACACGAAAATTATCTAAATTGGCAATTCAGTTATTTGTGTTTGAGAAATGGCTTAACAAACAATTTATTATTTCAACAGCAAAGAAAGATCAATGCCTACATTTCTCCAAATATGCTTTAAATAAAAATTAATTAAACATAATTTATGTAGGCATATATTCATTCTTAATAAATCTGAAGTTTGTTACTAAAATTTAAAGGTTTTGTATATTTGCTAATAGTTTTTGCATTTTACGGTGAGATTATTTTGTCACTATTTTTTATGTTTTTAAAATTTATTCTAACCCATCAAAAACAATAATAACATTTGTCATGTAGTTTGTGTGTATAAGCAATATAAGTGTCTTCCGGCAATTTTTACTTTCCGTTTAATTTCAGAGTTTTAAATCCCGAGAAATTCTAGTTTCACTGATAAAATTTTGAATAAATAGTTTCGAGGAAATTAATTTTTTATATTTAGTTGTATTTGACAACTTTCGACAAATCCAATAGAAATGTTATAAAATTGAAATGCACTGCTTTTATTGAGTGACATTTTGGTATTCTGTGATGTTGGTAGAAAACTGTCAAATCAACAATCTGATTTGACTTCGTTAAAATCTTAATTGAAATCGTAGATAACTTATAGTATATTCGATTTACAATTACACGACCTCAATAAGATCATGATCTCAATAATTTTAATCGTCAAATGTTATTCTCGAACATATTCACAAGACTGCATTATTACGCTATGTCCGGCGTCCGTGTCTAGACCTAGACTTTAGATTATGGAAGATAAAGAGACAAGCCCGCGCTAAGACTCTTCGACGCCTTTTTAGTTTACCAGAAAAACACCTCTCCAGATATTGTTTTTATCAATCCTATAATTGTTTACACGTTAAATTTATATATCACAAAAAATTAATTGTTGTTTCAGTTGCTAATAATTTCTACTGACTGTTGTCGTTGGTAGATTTTTTATTTAACGCAATTTTTAAATTTATTCATTTTAGTGTTAAAAACACTTATAGAATGCTTGATTTGAAGGCTTATGTAACGAAACGATGAAACGCTCAGATCAAACAAAGCTGAAACTTGCGGTAGTGCCAAATTTCACTTCATTTTTTGTATTTTTCGGATGCAGTGTTTATTATTAAATAACGGGATATTCCTTATGATTCGTTTCATGTTTTAAAAATATAATAAGTCTTAATTTCACTCAGCAGTGCTAAAAAATAATTATAGTAATTGTAAAATTAGATCCGCGCGAGCTTCTGCCTTGTACGCTGCAAAAACGGTACAATATAGATGAAAATTGTACATAAACAATTTATTGAGCACAAAATTTACTACAAAAAAGTCTGCGGGAGTGTATAATTATATCTAATAGTTTAAAGGCGGGTTGCACAAAGCAAATCAAAAATGTAACAACCATGATTTCTCAAAACAATTGCTACATAGCCAATGAAACTACGTTTATTGGTGATGTAACAATTGATTTCAGAAATAATCACTTGCTACATTTTTAATTTGCTTTGTGCAACCCGCCTTAAGAGTTACAGAATTTCAATGTAATGTGAGACATTTTCGTAGAACTTTGCACATTTGTATCTTCTAAACTATCGAAGGTAATTGTACCCTTAAATTTTGTCCTCTATAAAAAGGTTAATGTGCAACTTTCTTCTATCTTGCACCGTTTTAGGGTAATAGTTTATTGGTTATTTTAAGATAGTAAGCAAATCATTTAAATACAAAAATTTGTAGCAGTTTTGATGAACGCATGATTTACAAGAAAAACAACTCCAGCTAACTGGTGTAATATTACGACACCGGCAAAGGTACCCTTAGCCGCAAAAAAGCCGCGGTGGTCACCAAAATTATGTAAAATAAAATTTGAGTAAATTCTGAATGTTGAAATTGTACCAACAGTTAAGCAATTGTAAAAATTATTAGCGTTATAAATCTGTTAATACTACAGAAAGGATTGATGTTAAAGTACAGTTCTTATAGCCAGCAACGCATTTGTTTAATATTAATAGGAGAAAAAATTGTAGAAATGTTTATTCCATTTAAAACACGCAGCACCATCCAGCAACACCTTAAGGGTAGAAAGAAGCATAACGCTGCTTTTAACAGATTGAGAAAAAAAAAGAAAAACCAATTGGCAGATTTGGTACTGAAACGGTTCGCAAACTTGACCAATAAAAAAATCGTTTTAGGAAATAATGTCAAAATTGCGTACAAAGCAGGAGGAGAGTTTTAAACGACGATTTTGAGAACCCTGACGCGGTGCAAAAACGAAGAAAGTTTCTTTCACGTACATTTATTATTATTATTATTTTTCTTTGAGTGTACGTTTTGTATAAAGTTATTAGTTAGTGACAAATTGTTGCCAACCTGCGTCCAGTCAAGACCTAACAAACCGCAATACGTGATCTTTAATTTGAGGATTAGACGCCATATGAAAAGGGCAGAAATTAATTAAATTTATTTGGATATTCGCTTGTAAGTTTTTCATTTGATTATTGTACGAGAGATGCGATGAATTGTGTACATTTGAAAGGATGTAGCAATGTAGCTCGAATTGTGTCATAATCTTAAAAGCTGTTGAACTATGAACCGCTATAAAACTTGGGTAAAATTCAGTAATCATTTAGTTCTGTTGTTTTTCTTAAATGCGCGACAATTAATTAGAGTGTGGTGAAACCGTATATAAGCCAGCAGAAAATGACAGCCAGTGGACGTGAATCTCAATTTTTCGATCTTTCCTCGCATAACATGCTTGTGAGCGCAGTATTACTATTTGAGCTTTTGTTGCTTGCTTTGTGTTTTATACCGTACATCACTTAAAAAAGAGAACCTAAGCGTTACTAACACAACCCAAATCTTTCCTAATACTTGTTGCCTAAACAAAGCTTAGATTTGAGATAGTAAACAAGTACGGTTATTCACGATATTAAAGCTTTACAACCAAAACATCGCGTTGGAGACATAAAGGGAAAACAAATTGAACTACAAAAATGAAAAAAATTAGTGACGCCGGCCTATTCACATGCTATGATGTTTGTTCAAGTGCATAGATTTAAGATAACGCGATGGTGTTTCTCTTTAGATATGTCACTGGAAGCTATGTTCTATATATCAGCACGCAGCAATTTTTAATAATGAACAATTTTGCTCATAATTTTTTATCACAAAAAATTCTCTGTAAGTCATTGGTGTTGCTGATTCATCATCTTTCATCAATGAAGAGGATATGGGAAACAATTCTCAGGCATTTCATGGACAAATGTTAAATACAAACAATTATCATACGACTCTATTCTGTGTTTTTTTTTAAATTTCTTTATTATTTATGTATGCATTCTTATTTTTGAAAATTGTAATAAATCTTGTTCATTATATTCCGTAGATAATATTGTGTTTGTTTTCAACACTTTCCGATAATTTTTTGTACTCTCTTTTTTAATTACGAGAATTAAGTTAAATTTTGCTAATAAGAATAGGAACATGTGATTGACTATCAACGAGTTCAGTTAACATAGAAAAAATTGTTGACAACTCACACTAATGATGTTTTTAAACAGCTTTTCTGCTTTCGTGTTTTATTGTTTAAACTTTATACTTTTACTTTTAAAATACATTAACCTTTGACGCAAAGCTTTTTCATCATTTTTTAATCTACAGTAATTAAAATTAATAAAAAAGTTCTCATCTAATCTATATATCTAGAAAACTGATATAATTTGATCTGTATAGGTTTTGTTTCAATTAAACATTTAATTGAATCACTTAGAGTGACTGTTCGTCGTGCTAACGAATTGATGTGCATAATACAAAATTTAGACGAGTACCAAGATGTTGAATGGCTTGAAGAGAACGATGTCAAAATTCCGAAATCACACGAAAGAGAACAGATGCACAACATCGAGCTGCAATCGTTCAATATCATCGAAGAATTAGAGTCATCGATTCAAGTGACATGGACTGAGGACGGTATTAAACGTGCATTAAATTTCTCCACAGGAACATATTATTATTTAGCGTCATTGTTATCAAAGTTTTTCGTTTTGTAGTATTAAGTATAATAAATCATTTTATGTTATAATTTTAAACACCTTGACAGCTTACATGTTAATGAAACGTGGCTACTAAGAATTATTGAACGTTTTGTGTGCTTACTTTAACACGGACACTTTGATTGTATAGATAAAATTGGATTTTAGTAAATGACATCATTTTGGTTGCACTGAAGACTTAGGTATATCTGACGCTGACTGTACCAATGTGTACGTAAACATGAGAGGGAGGTGGGTAAAAACTTTACTTATTTTTCCTGACAAGGGCTAGAGATGGGGAGTTATTTACAAAAAAACTACTTACGTAATACTTGAAAGGCGCGAAATGGCCAAATTTAATTTTTGAAATAAGCGATTCAATTGCTATTGTTAGATTTTTCTGAATTGGTAAAGCAGTCATTAGGAATTCTGGCATATTTTTTAGATTTTGACTTAATAATCACAACACAGTCACAAAGGCAAAGATGAAACAAACCGTATTGAGTAAAAAGAACACAGTAAAATAACATTTTTTTCTTAGAAATGTTGTGTTTATAAATTCTTGTTTATTGTCTTTTTGTCTTTACGAAAAAAAGAGTTTTTCTTAGTAGTCGGTTAAAAAAAACGCTGATAAATAAATTTTCGCCGCCACCTTGAAGTGTCGTCTTTGTAGATACAACAACACGAACAACCGATTAACGCGGGCCTGGCATTACTATAGGAAATCGATCTACGAAATGGTAGTTTGTACAGTTTTTAATTGCAGCAGCAATAATAGACGAAAAGAGCTTGGGATAAGCTTACAGAAGTAAACAAAATTTACAGTTTGATAACGAATTAACTTATATAAGATACTTTTCTGTGATGCTGATCTGTTATCTTTGGACACGAACTTTAGGATCCAAACGCGTTTTGATCATAGATCATGTTCTTTTGCTTTAAAGCATTGCGTGATTCATCTTTACTTGAGTCGCAGAACGTGATCATGATCTATAATCCTCCTGCCCTTCTGGAACATTCGTGATTCACTGCATTCAATTAACACAGTAGAAAACATTTTGTATAATTTCACATATGTACATCAAAAGCTATTAATTTCAAGAATTTAGTGGTAGTAATAAGTTAATGCAATAGTTTAATTAATATTTAAGCAGTGCAAACTTATTATTTTGAATAAACTAACGGTGTAGTTGTAAAACAAAGTTGATAATTTAATAGTGGGGAGCAAAACTATTTAGAAAATAAACAAAAGATTTAGTTTCTATTTTCTCAGTTTTGATAGGTGTAATAAACAACAGCAAAACAAAGCGTCTTCCAGTAAGTATTTGTTTTTTAGTTTTTCTAAAACGAACGTATAATTTAACGGTTAAAGTGATGTACTAAATATATCTAATAGGACAAAAATTTATACTGTTTATAAATCAAATTTAATTTATTATTAATTTGCAAAAAAATTAAAAATATTTGTAGAACAAAGTAAAATTTTTCTTATTTTTTTAGATTTGCTTTAAGTTTTTGTCAACATCATCGTCAAATCTGAAATCTTTTTATTTCAATCCCCGTCAAAAGGCTATTATAAACTTAACTAAAGACACAATACAAGCTATTTAAGCTTTTAAAACTAAACTCGATTTTTTTCGTTCACCTTTTATATTTAGTCTATACCTGGAACTAGAATATCCTATTTCTTTTGACAATCATTTCGAATGTTTCAAATACTTCGGAAACATTTTACTGTCCCCTTTTTAACTGTTCTGTCCCAAAACAGGAAACTATAGACACGACACCGCTAAAAAGGACCCTGACGATAGCGGCAGTTCTTTCCATTCCTTGAGCATAAAAATAGCAGTCAATAAACTTTTTCTGACTTGATGTTCTACTTAAATGGTGACTGCAGACCAACACTTGGACGATGTGGACTACTTTGACTCCAACAATTTCTTCTTCCGGTTTTTGGCCAAATTGAAGGTCGCATGGTAGTCGTATTTTCGAGCATGTTCCTATTGTGAAATTCGTCCATTCAACAAGGCCATCAAATTGAAAATGAAAAGGCATCGTCTTAGTTTTATTAATTACCAACTATTGGCAAACTACTTAAAACAAAGCAGACTCAAAGTTCGCCTAGGAGTGTAATTCCAATGGAACTCCAAACCGACAAAAAACTTCTTCATCAAAACGTCTCCGACTGTAGCTGCTTCTTGATTGGGTATGGCGTAAGTTTTCGTCTATTTTCATGCCATTAAGATGTATTTGTTTCCCGAATCATTTTTGATGCACCGATCGTTTTTTTTGCAGTTTAGCCAATAGAACCTTTCTGCCATTTTTACTAATGTTTTCTTTACACCAAAATGTCTTCCTGATTAGCGGCGGCAACATTTAAAAATTTTGAGGAGTGTTGCATTTTTGAGAAACAATTAACAGCTATATTTTACTTTTAATGAAAATAAGCATATACATACATATATTTATTTATAAGGTAAGCGATGATTTCGTGGAATACCTCAAAAAATTGTTTGTAAGGACATCAATTGCTAGGTACACATGAATTTGTCGCCGATAGTTTTGATCTACATCGCACAACATCTCTGACACTCGGTTTTTCGGCACTATCAACAGCAGAGTGTTTTTCGTATCTTTAACATTATTAAAAAACCGTTTTCCACTCTCAAGGAATCTCATTGTATGCTTTGATGCTTTTGCTTAAAGGACTCACTTTTTCCTAGGTTGGTCGTCGGCCGTTTGATTTCCAGTTCAGGAGTAGTTTTAATTGGGAATAATTTTCTTGCTTACGACGCAAGTGCTAAGGTTCTCACTCGTCATCAGCCATACTACTTGTTTTTTGCTATCGCGAACAATGCTGCAGTTAGCCGGACATGGCCTTCCTGACAAGACATTAGCGTTCCGATTACTGCACGATGTTTTGTGTCATAGTCATATTTTTACAATATTTCAATTCATTTTGCCACTTGTCTTTCTAAATTACAAAACTGCAATAACCATTTCAATGCGACATTATCCGTTCTTAGTAAAAATTTGGGTCTATACAGATATTTGTAAAAATGTTCTATGGACTTAAAAACTGCTCTCGTAGTCACACAGTAGTTCTTTTTTAACCTGAAAAAAAATCTTGCTAAATTACGCAATGACTTTTTCTTAAATCTATAAAAAAAACTGTACTTATTGTTAGATAACTTAAAATTAACAGAATGACTAGAGCCTGTTTGAGTTATTGAAAAGCGTTTTCGCAGTCTTTATTTCACGTTCGGTATTAATTTTGTACTTTACTACGTTAATTCTTCCTTTAGAATCACTCTCCAGCAAAAACACATATTGGTACTGATGCATCAACGCTTTAACTTTAGCCAGCTGGCCTTGGTTAAAGTTTTGGCACTTGAAGGTAAGAATGTCTAATAGGTCTTGTGGGCCTTTTTTGGCGACGTAGCTTTACTAGAATTGACACATCTCACAATTTGAGATGCTAGCGTACATTGGCCTACCGCGGTCCTTTTTTTCAACGTTACTGAATCTGAGTTGACATTCAAAATATTTACTGACATTGTGTTTTTTACTTGGATTAATGTTTTGCCAACGATAGTAGTCCTGTTTTAATTAAGTCGCTCTTCATTGTTTAAGAACGCAAATGTAGCGTTTTTGTCTATCCAGGCGTATCATTATCACACTTGCAGTCCGTCCAGGCAGAATTACATTTTGACTCAATTTTAAGGACACCATTTTTCATATCCAAATGAAATTCATGTCTTTATAACGTCCATTTTCCAGGATAATTTCTTTTATAATGTCGGCTACCAACAGTTTTCTAAACCAACGATTACTTTTACTTGTCCGTGAGTAGGTATTTTTTTCCGAGTCGTCAATCGGAGTCATAGTGTTACTGGTTACTTTTATTTTCTAATAACATGTCGGAGCACGTGTCGATCAGTAACAAAGAATTTTGTTTATTGATCTTGCCATCAAGGTAAATGCTGCACAACTGTTCCGTAGGCGATGTAATTCAAATGGTAATTTTCGGGATCTGACTAGATGAGATTTACTTTTTCTTTTTTTGATCAACTCGTTTCATACTTTTGAGCGCTCTTTTTGTCTTCTTCTTAAGTTTAGTAGGGTATCGTCGTACGTGACGTATTGTACCGCATTTAAAGTCGCCATTTCTCTTTCCCGCAGCATTTGTCCCACTAATTCTTTAATGCTTTTTTGTGTCTGTTGGGTTACTTCTGCAGCATGACAAAGTTGTTGCTCTTGTCGCGACGCCTGTTTTGACGGTTAAAACTGTAAGGTATGGGTTAAAACGTCATCTATCGTTTTAGATCAAGCTAACCGTACAGTCTGCTGCGTTTTGCTGTCTCGGAAGCCGTCTACAAAGGTATTTAGTGCTGTAAGATACACAATCTGTGTCAATCTGACGATGTCAGCCTCGAACTCTTGAAAATTTTCTACAGTTATTTTTTAAACCCAGTTTTTTATTTGGGCTTAATATATATGTTGAAGATCAGCGTCTCCGTAACTTATTTTTAAACGTGAAATTGTGTTGAGTTGGTAGTTTTGGAGGTAGTCAGAAACGGTCTCCAAATATTCAAGCGTTTCACCACTTAAAGCCACTATTTAACGTTGCTTTTTATTTATTTAAGAATGTTAACATATTTTTTTTATTTATAGAGTTATAGTACGTAAAATAGAAGAAAAACAAGTAATTTACTATACCACTATTTTCTACAACTACTGTTTGGGTAAAGAAATTTTGTTTATTATTGTAAGATGTACTATATGAAAATCAATACGTCAACGTTCAGCTGTACAATTTACTTCTCTTAAACATTTACTACAAACAAATAAAACTAAAACTTACAAAATTAAGACAATTTTATATGCATTTACGTATGCAACCAAAAGTGTAAATTTTATAAAATTCCTCTATAAGAAGTCCTACTTTACATTCAAAACACCAGTTTGTAACATACCTTTGGATGTAAGATAAAGATATTCTTAAAAAAACTGAATTTGGAATGTCAAGATTTTAAGTTATATCTGATCATCGATGGCAAATAACTGAAGAAAAAGTAAAGAGAAGAAATAGGAAAAAACAGATTATAAAAAACATAAACAAATGCAGATAAAGATGAACAATTGTTGGAAGAAAGGACTGAGACTAAGACCAACACACTTTATACACACATGTATAATGAAAGACTATTCACAGTGTTCTCAATTATTAAAACATTAATGAGAATTTTCTTGTAGATGGTTATTAACCCGAGTGATGAGCGATTATCTATAAAACCGTTGATTGTAGTTTTTACTAAAAGATAACCAACCTTACGACGTATTTCGTGCTAGAAAAGTATGTTCGCCACTAGAAAATTAGCATCGATCCATCTGTTGTTAAGCATATTTACTAACAACTTTGCTAATTGTTGTAGAATTTTGATTTTACCTTAGAGTGATGTTGTCATGCAGCACTTGAGTTACTATGAAGTCCAAGGTTTTGTTTATCGGGCGTTTATAAGAATCTTATCAATCTTTTATTATGAATTTATTTTTTGAAAAACAAAAACTGCGCCAAAACGAATTAACAACTTTTGTTAGGTAATCATTTATTTGATATAAATAGTTACATGCAAGTATAATTAATTTATCGCAACAGAAAAGTAATTAAGAAAAACAATATTTTCATAAATCGGTAATCTTTGAGATTTGTTGCCATCTAAAACCTTGACCAACCACAACCTTAATGTGACGGATTTATAATAATTACAATGGAAATTGCCTTACATAACAAATATCATTAAACATAAATTCGTTTACTTTCAACAAATTAAAATAAGAATAAAGCAGTGGTCATTGATCAACATTTCAAATCTTTTGACGTGGTAATATGTGCTTGCCCGTCTCGATGCGTGATCAAGGTTTGTAGTTAAATTAGGCTTAAAATTAATTTATCATTAATTTACATATTTATTTCATTAGCATATCAAACATAAAAATTAAAAACATAATTAAAACCTATTTTTTTCAAAAATTATTAAAAAGGCTATCTCGTTAGTAATCAGGAAATAATATAACAAAACTCATCAGCAATTTTGGGTGATTATTCATAAATGTACTGCTAAAGAAAAAACATCAGTATCAATCCCGGAAGACGTTCTTATCTTAGTATCAGTATCAAGTTTTATTTCATTTAAAAAGGCAATAAAAAGAAAGAAATATCAAATCAAGTTACATTTGAAATAAGTTTGCCACTAGCAAAAAATAGATGAACAGTAACACGATTAGGTAGATTAGAAATTGGAATAAATTTAAATCAGATATATCATGGGAACCTTGTTTGTAAAACGAGCCAGTAAATATTTGTAAGATATTGTGCTAACCGTCTGTGGCGTCACTACTCGGTGCAAATAATTTATAGAGAGGGACGCGCGGTAAAGAAAGTCATGTTTCACACTTATTAGCACGTAGTTGGTCATTTTCTAGTAAATACTACTATCAACGTTAAAATTTAAATTGGTCAAACATGAATTTAAAAATGGTATAACTTATCAAATATTATGTTGATTTCTTAAATCGCCTCAAATACTCTCAAAACTCGAGAATGTTTCAATACTTCTGTAGTACTACTTGGTAACTCAAAACTAATAACAATACGCTAACTTTGTCAATCGTCAAACCGTGTTATAAAATTGTAGAATTTTTTTTGTTTTAACTTCCACCGTATACATTTTGAATTTGAATTTTTAAGTTTAAGTTCAAGGTAATATTTAATATTTACTTAACGTTTGTTATGGAGATTATTATTGTAATAAGATACTGCTAGGGACGTTCATGAGACCTAATAATTTATCAATCAATACTGTAAGGATGTCACAGAAAAAACGTCCCCAAGACGTCCGAGTATTAATAGTACCTTTGCAGGACGTTCCTGGAACGTTATGTGTTATTTGAACTCGTGGTATTTTTTGTTTGAATCTTTGTAGTGATATGATTATTTTGACATTGAAAATAAAATTTTTGATTATAGATGTCCTGTCAATTGTTTATCTAGTTATACTTGTGATTTTGTTATTTACAATTATTTTAATTATTGACCACTTTTCGAAGTTATTGTTAACTTCGATATAATGACCGAAGGATGTTGAACATTCTAGACACCTGTAACAGAAATATATAAATAGTATTCAATAGGAGTTGAATTCAATTTTTCGAATTAAATCGAGAAAAACGTGTGTGCTAAGTTAAATAAATAAAGTGCTCGTGCTAGTGAAACATAAATATTTCCCGTACGTGTTGTTAGTCTAAACAAGTATCAGTTTTAGATAAAATTGAGAAGTGCGGACCTAGTGATAGTAATATATAAATTATTGCGTTTTTCTTAAATATCGTTAGATTTAATTAGTAGCGTGTAGTTCTAATCGTGTAAATGCTTCGTTTGTAAATAAATTAGTTTTAAAAATTGTTACAATAGATATCTTTATTGTGATAATTAAATCTAATGTTAATGTTTGTATAAATGTCACATGTTGTTGAAGTTAAGGGTTACTCCACTCTAATTTTTTCATTTTTATGTTTTACGTTGTTATGTACTAATGTACTTATATAATGGTACTAGTTATGTTAATTATTTATGTGTATTGATCTTCAATTCGCGGTTTATTTACCTTTAAAAAACGATTAAAATTTAAAATAATTATTTATTTGATTAATTTATGCAGTATACTAAAAAACGATATCTATAGACGCTATGTTAGAAGACTAAGCTTTAAAAAAAATTCAGGATATAAATGTATAATAAACAAATACGAATTTTTTAAATTTATATGAATTTCTTAACGTACTGTATTTTTAGCCTGACAAGACTAGAAACAACAGGGTACATAAAAAATTAACTTGCTAAAGATTATTTATTCTTCTGTGTGTATTGCAATAACTAATTTAGACTTCTTCGTTTAGGAAGGGCATGCAAAACCACTTTAATCTATTTTTGTGGCAACGCTTTGTGCTACACGCGAGCACTTCATCAGGCCAACTGTAATTTATTAAACTCGTAAGTCAACAACATAGTAACAGCATAATGAATTAACAGATAATTTTTAACACATAAAAGTTACAGAATAAAATCAAGTGGAACAATCCACCGACAAAGGACATAGGCAACTTTACGAATTGTGTTTACTAAATAATAAATAAAACATTAAACATAAAAGAGGTCAATAATTAAAATACTTAATAACGCAGGACATAAACGTTCAACAAACACTTGACAAGTATTGTGTAATCAAAAATTTATGAATGTCAAGCGAAATATAAGAATAGTAAGACAACACAGAAACTGAACAACGATAATTCAAATCTGTATAGTTATCTCACAATTTTGAATACTAAATTATTTTTCCGTCGATTGTCTGTTAATAACAATATTAACGTATAATGATGTATCAGAAATAGATCGTTAATGACCCCTATTAATGAAGATTTTGAACCAATGAACAAATTGCTATTAATAAACGATTCTGTATAGCAGCCAATGAAATCGTTATCAACCCCCGATCTAACGATATTGCACGACTACTAGATATAACATCGGGTTACGTATGTTTTAGTTTCCTTATAACTTTGCACGTTTTACCAACGTACGATCAACGGAAAAACTTTAAAACTAACTGGTTTGTTAATCAGCGACAAATAATCTCGACAATATTAACGCGTTCGCTCGCTACACTCGCTTACGGCGTTAAAATGTCTCGATTATTAATCGCTATCATTAACAACCTTGCTCGTTAAATAACTAATAAACGCTACTTAAATTGTTGGTATTGTTAAAATTAATATTATTTTTATATATATTGATGTATATCATTTCAGAATACTAAACACTTTTTCAAATTGTTTTCCACAGTTAAAAACGGGGGGGGGGGCGTTAATATAAAATATTAAGTCGTTATTGAATAGTACTTCGTTATGCTTGGTGCAGTATTATTTTCAATGTCGGCAGGGGGGGCATAGCCACCCCCAGCCCCCCTTTGAAGCCACGCCTGCTACAGTCATATTTATGATTAGCAATCCGATTTTTTAACTTTTGTTTAGTTTGACCAATATCACACACATTGCATCCAGTACAGTCAAGCTTATACACTATGTCGTGTTTTTCTATAGTGTTAGTTCTATCTTTAGTATTGCTGTACAGAATGTTGTAAATGATGTTAGTGTTATATGGTTATTTTGATGTTATGTGTTGTTAGTATCGGAATGATTCTTTGTGTTAGATTTGGGACGTTTATGATTTTGGTGTAAGTGATGTTAGTATTGACGTTAGCGTTAAGAGTAGGTAGGTTTTTTTAGAATCTTAAACTTTTTTTCATGAAATTGAGGACTGCTCAAACTTATAATTTTATTTTTCATAGCCTTTAATAGTATTAATTTTTTGGTGGTGCGGATGTTTAGATAAGTAATTGATCGTTCTATTAGAGGCTATCGGCTTAGTATAACATTCAGTAATTATCGTACTAGTAACTAACATCCCTGATAAGTCTAACATCTAAAAATAGTAAAGATCCTTGTTTTTTTATTTCAAAAGTAAATTTTAGATGTGGATTGTACCTAACTGTTAAAAACGTGTAAGGTAAGATTAATTTCAGTTTCTGGAATACATGCAACGATATCATCAACATAACATGATAAAAATGTCGGAGTGTAAGTCAGTTTGTTTTTAACATATTTTAGTAGATCATACGCATTGTGAGATTCGCTAATATAGGCGACGCGACGCCGAATTTCTCACCGAATTACCGAATTTTTGAGTATACACTTTGTCATTGTAAGTAAAATAACTAGAGTCAAAAAGGAATTCAATGACTTGTACAACTTCAACTAACTCTAATGTGGTATGGTTCCTTAGCTCAACTGGATATTCATTTAGTAATTTAACTGTAATTTTTTTAGTAATATCGGTGAATAAAGAAGTAACATCAAATAATATAATTTTAAAATTAGATGGTAACAATGTATTCCTAGTTCTATCAATTAATTCATGAGTTTTTGATAGTATGACTAAAAGTATATGAAATATTTTGTATTAAATTTGAAATGTATTTAGATAATTGATAGGTAGGCGCTCCTATACATGAGACAATTGGTTTTATTGGGTGTTCATCTTTATGTGTTTTTATTAAACCGTAAAATTTAGGTGGTGTGCTTGTGTGAGTTGTTAGTCTTTTATATGTAGTAAAGTCAATGTGTCCGTTTTCCTAAAGTTGCTTACTAAGTTTGTTATTTTTATTTTGAAATTTATTCCTAAGGTCTATGTCTGTTTGTGTGTAGATGTTATCGTCATTAAATAAAGTTAGTATTTTTTCGTGGTATTCGTCTTTATGTATGATTAAGTTAGTAATTTCCACTTGATTTTATTCTGTAAGTTATATGTGTTAAAATTATCTAATTCATTATGTTGTTGAATTACGAGTTTAATAAATTACAGTTGGCCTGATGAAGTACTCGCGTGTAGCACGAAACGTTGCCACAAAATAGATTAAAGTAGTTTTGCATGCCCCTCCTAAACGAAGAAGTCCAAATTAGTTAGTATAAAAAATTAAACAAAAACACGGGTATTTTCTTCTTAAAAAAATGAAGTCATTGATCAAAAACAGTATACTACCAATATTATCTAAACATATTTAAAATATGACAGAACAAAAATATATAAGAAATAATCAAGTGCTATTACTTTTAGATATAGGTATAATTACATACTTTTATAAAAAAAAGTAATAAAAATTACTTACCTTATTTGATTTTTCTGGTTATCAAATTGTACTTTACAGTAAGCACCCAACACTTAAAAATTTTCTTTGTCCAATCGTAACAGAAAATACATAATGCTATTACCAAAAATTGTTTTTCTGTTTAACACAGCCTTTAGTATTTCTTAAATTTTTCAACACTAAAAATATAAATTCGCCAAGAGTTAATAATTTTACAGTCCACTCAAATCGTCATTATTATTATTATTGACAGTTTTTTTTGTTTTGTATTTTACACTTTTTCAGTGGTTTTGTTTTTTGTAAACTTAAAACTAAAGTCACACATGTTTTACGTTACTATTAACGAAATTTTTACTTTTAGTTCTAAGTTTAATGTTTGATAACTTCTGAAAAATGTTTGTTATGACAGATACACTAATATTCATAAAAGTTTATCGAGAAACGCTCATAATAGCGTATTCTATAAATTGGTACAATAAAATTTTCGAATGTGTTCTATTTAATAAAAAAAAATTGATGTTTATTGTAACATCTCGAACGCGACAAATAACTACAGACACGCTATGGGCGCCGACTTTTGGAAATTTCAATAAGTGCACGAGCTAAACTTTTATAGTATTGTAACGCATTTTAAAACTAATTGATTTGTTACTAAGTATTTACTCAGTTTAGAACTAAATTTTATAAACGTAACCAATAAAATCTGACGATATTTAAGAAAAACAACTAACATTAATTTATATAATAGGTAGGGGAAGGCGGGGCAAAGTGGAATAGCTAACAAAAAACTGGAAAAAGGCACCTATTTGAATAATTTTATTTTTATTTTTTTAATGCAAATCCCATTAATAAGCTATATAGAAGAACATTTCTACGAGTTTTAGGCAAAATTTCACTGATACTTTTTTAATATGACATGTTGTTTTAAAATATGAAAATTATTTCACTTTACCCCACATGGCGGGGCAAAGTGAAAAATCTAATGGGGCAAAGTGAAATAGGTATATTTTTTGTTTTTATTTTGATTTTAAGGTTTTCATATGCACAATAAAAGTAGGTACTGTTTCATGAATTATTATTTATTATTCCAGTTTAAGTCACAGTTTAATAAAATTTAATTTTTCCATATCTTAGTTTCATAAAACTTTTCAAAACACCTGCAATATCGCCCTTATAAATCTCGCTGGTATCATCAATGTCTGGAAAAACGAATATATCCAAATGTTGCCTGTAGTTTCTCATAAATTTGACATGATAGAGCACATCAGTTTCATTTTCCATTGCAATTTTTGTAACTTGAGCAACAAATGTCTTTTCTATGCCTGTTTTTTTAATCTGTCATTGGCACCAACACAAAATCGTCGACTAATATTTTGCTTTGAGATAATGTAAAAGGTTCACTTACGTCATCCACGTTATCTGAATCGGGCGAACCTATAAAATTTGAATTATTATCAGACGAGTCCTGACAAAGTTCTATGTTAGATAACTCCGAATCAGATGAGTTACTGGTATTGCGTTTTCTTGTTTTGATTGATTTTGAAGATACAGTTTCAGATAATTTTCGTTTCACTGTATTTCGATTGGGTGGAGTGCTTGCCATTGCTTGCTTTTCCTTAAGTTCATTTAAATATGGTGATGCAGTTATAATTGCAGTCTTGCCACGACGTCTAACACCTTGTTTTTTTTCTTAGGGATAAGCTTTGGAAGCGGTAAAGGTCTGCTGGCGTTACACTTAACTTTTTTTGTGGAGTTACGTGACCTAGATGTGTGTCTATATGTTGCTCGTCAATCAACGCGTCAGAAGTATTAATTGTATTTGATGGAGATGGGCCAGGATCATTTACAGCGGTAAGTCCAACCTGGGAAAACGCCCCAGGATTATCTAGAGCAGTGTCTTGCCTTTCAGTTAAAGATGAAGGTACAAACATATCGTCTCTAAACTTATGCGGATCAAATGGATAGATTCCTGTGGTTTTGAAACCACTGTCAGGTTGGCCAAAGTTGCTGCTCTTGAAAATGCTTTGCCAAAAATTGCTGGAACGTCAGAAAGTTCAATTATTTTATTAGGTTTATTTCGTTGGTAAGCTTTCAATTCTTGATTATAGTAAGTGCTAAGGGGAAACATGAACGCTACGTCAAGGGGTTGCAACTTATTAGAGGTATGTGGAGGAATCACCAAAATGTGCACATTATTTTCTCGTGCTTTTTCTATTAGAGGTAAGTTTTTCACATGAGTAGCATGTCCATCTAACAACAACAATACTGGATCGTCAGCAGTCGGACGAGTGTGTTTTACAAAGTGGGGAAACCAAACATTCACAAATATATCCGACTGCATCCACCCTGACTTATGAAAAGCTAATATACTTTCCGGTGGAAGACCATTTTCATAAATTGGGTTTCTTCTAATACGAGGTATCACAAGCAATGGTGGAATATAGTGCCCTGTGACATTAAAACAAATTTCGGCAGTAGTTAATGTTCCACGTTCCCCAGAACCGTAAATTCCGACTTGTTTCTTTCCTTTTAAAGATATCAGCTTAATTTGTTTATTGGGAACTGTTGATATACCGGTTTCGTCGCAGTTGTAAATCCGACTTGGTGGAAAGGAATGTTTATCCAGTAACGAGCCCAACAAGTCGAAAAAGGCTTTTACCGAGACTGCATTGAAGCCTGACGCCCTGGCAGCAGATGTATTCTCTGGCGTTCTTAGAGATAACTGTTGGTGCCTTTTCATGAAGGCACCAAACCAATCTTTTCCAGCCAAACCTCGTTCTTTATTGAAGGTATGAGAAATTTGATTTTGTTCTGCATAATCAAAAGCTAATTTTGGTAGTTCCTGCGTTGACAATCCAAAAAATCTTTCCTCTAGATCCAAGATATGTTTTACTAACGCGAGTTCCTGGTCTTCCGTAAAAACGGTTTGAAATCGTCCAAGCTTTTTCGTTGATGCTTCCTCTTCAGATTTATTATCCTTTATACGCCTGTGTAAGCTGGCTAATGGTATTTTATATTCTTTTGCGGCTTTGTTTTGAGAAAGGCGGCCAGACCTTACAGCAGCTACTGCAGATTTCATGTCAACTACTGACCAACTTTGTTGAGCAGTCTTTCGTTTGTAGTTTCTCATTTTCTTTCTGAAAATGTACCTACAATTAACTTCGAAATGAACTAAACCTATGGGAGAATAAGACTAATAAGCGATAATAGTATCGAAATATTTACAATTATAAAATTTAAGAAACCATTAATGGGGCAAAGTGAAATATTTTACTTTACCCCACAATTCAGTATTTCACTTTGCCCCGAAGGAATCACAAAAAGCAAACAGATTGAATTACTGATGCATCTCTTACAAAATTAATATTACCAGCAATGCATAAAATAACTTCAGTGCCAATAAGGGTATAAATAGATCTGTGTAAAGTTAAACCATTTCTGAAAAAAAGGTTACGTACTTACCCGAGATTCTTACAACAAAACAGTTGAAAACAATAATTTTTGGTTTTTCAACACAACTTGCGACCTCTTCCATTAAAACTTGGGTTAACAACTGACGCCAGTTGAAAACTAACCGCTGCTAGCTACTTAACCAGATGGCACCACTAATATGTTCAAAATTACATCATTTCACTTTGCCCCCCTATTTCACTTTGCCCCGCCTTCCCCTACTATTACTAGAAAAATAATGTCCGCTGGTATTTGTTAATATAGAGATTAGTAGTTTATATTAACAACACGTTAACTTAACACAACTTTGCATTTATTTTTACTAGCCATGTGCGTTAAACACTATTTATTTAGAACGACTCTTCAAACTTCCGACACGATAGCCTTCTGATTGGATTCAGACACCTTTTATTTTCTCTTTATCTGCTTCGAAAACATTCCGGTAATTATCTTGAGTGATCTTGAGGCTTCTGTGCGTTTTACTGTCCCCTTTTTAAGACTGTTCTGTTCCAGCACAGAAAGCTAGACGCGGCACCGATAGAAAAAGTCGTGGCGATAGCGACAATTCTCTTCATTTTTACAACTTCTCTGAGCATAAAAGTAGCAGTTAATGGACTTTTTCTGATACGATGTTCTACTTGAATGGTAACTGTAGACCAACACTTGAACGTCCGTTCCTCGAAAGACCACGTCCAACATACTTGTCAATCAGGCTTGGGTACTATCAATTTCTTTATGTTGTGGAACTCCATTTCTCTCTCGAAATTCCATATTGCTCGCCACATATTTTCATATGACGGCTTTGCACGTGATTACTTCTTGGTGATAGAAAACGAAGCATCAGTTGTCACGTAATTTTATCATCTAACCGTCCGAACGCCTTCTTAAATACGATTTCAACCCCTTGGAATATATCAAGATCCAAACCTAGTCTTTCTAGAACTACCGTACATGCTCATAAACTTATCAACGTAGATTCTGTCAACTTGATTCTTGGTTCTGCTTGTTATTACCCTGGTTCAGATCTCTGGTCTTAGATAACGTTGTTATCGGCATCAAACCGGGATGGACGATTGATGTGGACGACTTTTGGCTTGCTTCTGGATGGCTTTCGGATGCGATATATGACGTCATTAATACACCGCACAATTTCATAAGAGCTTTCCTATTGTCTTCGTAGTTTCGGCGATAAGCTACGATTTTTTTGGCAATTATACAAGCACACCATGTCGCCCGGTTGAGACCCATTTTTTTGTGCCTGTCTTCATATCTGGTCTTCATTCTGTTTCTTGCAATTTGTGTGTTTTTACGAACCGCCTCATGTGCGTCGTCTAGCATCTTTATCAATTTACTGACGTAACTTTCTTCAGCAACTCCTTCTTCTGGTCTACTTCCAAATTGAAGGTCGCATGGGAATTGCATTTTGCAACCAAGCATGCCACAGGATGGTATTTGGTCAGTGTTTTCCTAACAGATAATCGGTATGCTATTAGGAAAAGGTGCAAATACTAATACCAATCTCTTTGGTGTTTAGACACAGCATTTTTCAATTCATCCTTTGAACCATGCTATCAGATTGAAGATGAAGAGGCTTCGTCTTAGTTTTCTAGTCGGCAAACTTCTAGAAGCAACGCGAACTTAAAGCTGCGGCTTTGGTCGGAATGTAATTCCAACGGAAATCTGAATAGGCACAAAACCTTTTTTATTAAAACGTCTGCTACCGTAGCTGATGCTTGATTGGGTATGGCGAAACCTCTGTATATTTTGTGAAATAATCTATTGCCACCAAGTTGTATTTGTTTTTCAAATCAGATTCTGGAAACGGTACTGCAATGTCAATTACTACTTCCTTTATAAAGTGCTTCCCACGTTATACTGTTTCATTGGTGCTTTGTGCTTTTTTGCTAGGCCATTTCCTGATGCGCAAAACTTGCATTTACAGCACCATTCCATGACGTCTTCTTTGGAGTTAACCGAATAGAATCGTTGTCGTACTTTTCCTAATGTTTTTTTTACGCCAAAGTGTCCTGATGTGTCATCGTGCAGATGCTGCAACACTTCTGACACTCGGTTCCTTGGCACTACCAACTGCAGTATATTTTCCATGCTTTTGACACTCTCTAAAGATTGCTTAAGAAAACCATTTTCTACTCTCACGGAGTCTCTCTGCGCCCAGTATGCTTTGATGTTTTTGCTTAAAGTTCCCACTTTTTCTCAAGTTGGTCGTCGGCCGTTTGCTTTCTAGTCCAGAAGTAGTCGTATTTCGGGATTTTTTGTTCGTAACGCAACTGCTCCGTCATCAACCATAGCAGTTCTTTGGGGACATTAGATCTTTTCTTCAAGTCGTAAACAATGACTGCAGTCTGACGAACTTCGTCTTGTAGACAAGGTATCAGCGTTTCGATGGCTGCTTCCGGCATGTTGTTCTGTGTCATAATCATACTCTTACAGTCTCTCAATCTATCTTGCTACTTGTCATTTCGGATTACAACACTGCAATAACCATTTCAAAGCGTGGTCAGTCGTTTAAAAATGTTTGCCTATACAAATATTTGTAGAAGCGTTCTATAGACTTGACGACTGCTAAAATTTCCTAGTCACGCACTAATTCTTTTCTGACCTAAAAGTATACGATGAATTTTTTGTTCATTGTGCACTAGTGAAGAAATTGCACATATGGCTAGATTACTTGCATCGGTATCAAAAGCAAATTTCCTATCTTCTCTTAAATAACTTAAAAATGGTGAAGTGACTATGGCCTGTTTTAGTTGATGAAAAGCGTTTTTGCAGTTTCATTCCATTCAAACTTTTCTTCTTTCTTCGGTCGGCACTAATTGTTTATAATAGGTCCACAATCCAAGAAAACTTCGGACCTGATGTTTGTCGATTGGTCTTAGCCATGCTTGCACTGCTCAAACTTTGTCTGGGTCAGTCTTTACTCCATTTCTAGAAACGACGTGGCCAATGTATTGTACTTGTTTCCCATTGAACAACTGTTACAAGTATCATTTTATTAAAAAACTAATAAAAGTTAAGTATGTAAACAAAACAAAAATATGCAAACTCAAATATTCAATTACACTCATAAAGATTAACTTGTTGAAACCGAATAATAAAACTGTCTAGCAAAAGTAATAAATTATAAGGTAGATTCCAAATGTAATATAATAAAATTTAACATAACTCAAGTGCAAGTGCACTAAGAACGTATTTAATACGATAAACTTTTAAACAAACTTAAGATAAGCAAACTATGTTAAAATATGAACTTACTATATCTCATAAAACATAACAATCAGGAGTTCTACTAAGACAAAGAAAATGCCAAATTAACGTAATAACAAAATACGGATATTTAAACAGAGTAAAATCACGAATTAATTGAATACAATTAAATTTACCTACAAATTTGATTGACAAAGATGAATTTAAAAACGTAGAATAACTTCATTAAATTAACGTGAAATTATTCAAACGATCTCAATAAGTATACAAAACAAATAAAACCAACTCGAATAACGGGTCTTTCACAAAAGAAATCGCACAAACTCAAACAACGGTTATTTATCTTTAGTTTAGACGTGTTAACATAAAAGAGTTAAAAATAACAAAATTTTTTGGAAAGTACGTGCGTACATATTATATAATCAATATTATTAGCACATTCTGTAAATATACATATAACGTTTTCTGAATATTTGAAGAATATACAATATGAAATATTCACTAAATATGCATTAAATATTTTAAATGTATTTTGATTATTGTAAACCTGTTTTGAATATACTATAAATATATTCACTATTGTGTGGAAATTTAAATGTTTAAAACAAGATTTTAGTGTAAATCGTTGCAATTTTTTACCCGATAATGACAAACAATTAAGATTATACAGTCAAAACAATAACTGTAGTTGGTTTTTATAAATAGAGATTTGGAAACTATTTTAATTTAAAGGTGTTTGGTGAAATCCATTACCAAAAAATTCGATCAACATATTAGGAGTAGAAAACGAGATTAAGTCGTGGCTCATGAACTCAGAAGTAAGGAAAGCGAAATAAATGGAAGTATCAGAACAAGAGCTACAAGATTATTTTGTAATAACAATTTAATTATTTTATAATTTTGTTTCATGTTATTAAATAAGGATTAAGTTTTTTTCATATTGAGTATCTTCTTATTTTACTTTTATCATGTTTTTGAAGAAATTATTAAGTTTTGTGCTTTTTAAATTTTTGTATAGACGATATACAGTACGTTGCATTGGCAGTTTACTGTCACAGTACACAAAATATATAAATAAGCTGTACAAGTTTAAATAGGTCTTGTGCAGATTTTGTGCTGGTGTGATGCATATAACTGGTATGAGCTCTGATATCGGTCTAAGTCTGCTACCGACACTGATTCTATTCAGAATAAAGGTACAATGTCATGACATGCATTACTGGCTTCAGGCTAGACAACCGGCATCAGGCCGTTACTTAATTGTTTCCTGAGTAATTAATAGTTTACCTATCTTATAACAATAATAAACATTTCTACGATACTCGTACACTATAATCCCTTTATCTCACTTACTTATAGATAATTTAATTTTTATTAAGATGAGATAATAGATAAATTCCAATTTTTTATCTAGATAGCGATTTAGGTAGGTACGTTGAAGAATGTATCTAGATAATAGATAAGATAATCTATAATTTACATATATAATGCGATAGATGATTCTATCAAATAGGACAAACAGGTAATAATTTGAATTGACTGTTACCCCACACAGCACAAGCATATCCAATGGATATGAAATGTACACACCAACCATGGATACCGGAGGTGCATCGAACATCCATATTTAATATTATGGAGCAAGGATGGAGGTCCATTGGATATATCATTCCGTCACGGAAAGATCTTCATAGTATGTCCATAGGACCTCCAGGTGGATAAACATTTTACATCCATATGGAGATATATTGAACAGTCATATGAACGTACAAAATACATACATATGGAGGTTCAATGAACATTTAATTAAAGTATAATAAAGATTCATTTTTTTATAGAACCTTCATATGTAGGTAAAATATATGTGCATATCTATATATTAACAAAAAATATGGCCACACGTCAAATAAAGTCAATACAAAATGCCAATAGTGATATTTTCCAGATGCAACAACTCCGGTTGGTCCACAGAAAATATGACCACTTGTTCATTTTCACTCAAACACAATCGAACTTTTTTATTTACACATTCTCTCATTTTTCTAGAGCTTTTATCCATTATTTATATTATAGGAATCCAAATACTTACTAGATTAATGTACAGCAAAAGTAAATTCAAATATGCAAAAATACCTTGTCTTTACCCAATAAACACATCTGTACTGGCAATGTACTCCTTAGCCGGCACTCAGAATGCTGGCAATGTACTAAAATGAAGTACACTGCCGGTAACCAGGTGACACACCGGCCGATATATTGCCGAATGAATCTTGCCAATGCAGAAATTGCATCGAACCAATATCGGCAAGTTATGTATATTAATACAAGTTAAATGCAGAATGCCAGTGAAATCTGTGCAATATAATATGTACTTTGCCATCACATAAATAGTGCGCAATTTTAAAAGCATTGGCAATGTTAGCAACTTAACACAAATTAAATGCATACAATGGTATTATCATTTTTAATTTAATTAATAAAACAATTTGGAAACTTAACATACAATGTCCATATATGTACTGAAAAAAATTTAAAAAATATAAAAAACCTATTTACATTCATTCTGTGCTTATGTTTATTGGCGTCTTTCGTATCCTTCCTTTCCTGGTGTTTATTGCGTGTTGTAAAGCTGCACCACAATTTGAATTTTTTCTTATGGATACTGTAAAATAAAAATTACATTGTAATGCTACTCAAATAACTTATGCACTTTTTTTAGCAATTTCTAAACTAAATTTTGAAGTTTTTGAAGTAATTATAAAGAATTGCTTTGTAAATAGTCATGAAATAAAATAAAACACGAAAGTCAAGTTTGGCAGTAATGCACTTGAAATCACATTACGTTAATATACATATAAAGTTAATGTTTTACGTTTTAACCTATAAACTATAAAATACTCTGAAGCCTCTTACCATAAATTAAATTTAAAATATTTTTACAAATTTGTTTTGCTTGATCCAGACCAATTACTTGGTTAAAACATGTCTCGTTTGCTGTATCTTTTCATCCAACAAAGTAGATTGAATCGATCTAAAAAAAAATTTCAATTAAATAAAACTCAGCAATAAGAATAATGAATTGGGAAATTGTAGACAAACTCACAAACTGGCACTTAGATTACAAATTCCAAAGTCATTATATATTTTCTCGAAAACGTCTTAGTTTTTAGGTTATATATTTATTATTAAGAAATAATTTATATTTGAATTTAATACTTACTTATTTTGTTTACCCATCCATCCTAAATGATGAAAAACAAACACATTGTTTCGAAATTTTAAAGCACAAAATGGTTTGCATACGATAAATACAAGCTAAACAAAAAGCCAAAACGTTTGCGTGTGCAATCATTCAAGTGGCGATAATATAATATACGCGAAAACCTTGGCGAAAACAAACGAACAACGAAGAAAGTTTAAATTAAATCGCGGCAAGTATTTTTTTACTTTTCAATTTTTCATTAAATTTGTTGTTGCATGTTAAATATTTACTACAAATGTTAAATTTTAGAGAATATAATTATTTCTAAATAATTTTGATAAAAAATAGCAACTCACAAGATTATGTAACATGATACATAAAAAAAATGTTTCCGAACATAACACTTAAGGTAATCCTATTTCACAGATATCCATGAATGTATATAAGGTGCATATACAATGGATATTAAACTATGGATGTACATCAATGGATATTATATAGATAAATATGTATATCCATTGCATCTCGCGTGCTGTGTGGGACCATTTTTAATTATCATCATATACGCCCATACACAGCACCTAATATACTAAGCATGTCAGTTTCTTGACCAATTCATAGATGTATGTCCCAGCTATTTAAATAATATCTATGGGATATCATAAAATTGATATATTTAGAAGATTATTAAAACTATATCCGTAGGATATCTTTCACTGGCTTTTCAGCTGTTTTAGCTAATGTTTCACGCTTTTGTTTCGTTTTGTACTGTGATTTTGATTGTTGCGTACGTAAAAAGAAGAATGAAAAAATATTGTAAGTAATTATGCTTGTTTTCGTATTCTTTATAAACTATTAAAGAAATATTTTTTTAGATTTTATATAAGCGAAAGTGAGGTTAGAGTTATTCTAACAAAAATTTTATCGTTTAGTTAAACAATATGCGAGTATTTCTATTACTGAGCTAAAGCTTCCTGTAAGCTCACAAAAACAACTTGACGCTTTGAGAAAGTATATCTTCAAACAGAAGAAAATATGAACAATTCCGTAAGTATTGTAGGTACTGGTTTTCTAACTATTCAGTTTACATTTAATGGATGTTAAGTTTAAATAAGAGAAATTGTAAAAATATGGGGGACAACGCGGAGGAGTTAGTTCATAATGAGCTAGTCCACCGACAAAGGACATAGGCAACTTTACGAATTGTGTTTACTAAATAATAAATAAAACATTAAACATAAAAGAGGTCAATAATTAAAATACTTAATAACGCAGGACATAAACGTTCAACAAACACTTGACAAGTATTGTGTAATCAAAAATTTATGAATGTCAAGCGAAATATAAGAATAGTAAGACAACACAGAAACTGAACAACGATAATTCAAATCTGTATAGTTATCTCACAATTTTGAATACTAAATTATTTTTCCGTCGATTGTCTGTTAATAACAATATTAACGTATAATGATGTATCAGAAATAGATCGTTAATGACCCCTATTAATGAAGATTTTGAACCAATGAACAAATTGCTATTAATAAACGATTCTGTATAGCAGCCAATGAAATCGTTATCAACCCCCGATCTAACGATATTGCACGACTACTAGATATAACATCGGGTTACGTATGTTTTAGTTTCCTTATAACTTTGCACGTTTTACCAACGTACGATCAACGGAAAAACTTTAAAACTAACTGGTTTGTTAATCAGCGACAAATAATCTCGACAATATTAACGCGTTCGCTCGCTACACTCGCTTACGGCGTTAAAATGTCTCGATTATTAATCGCTATCATTAACAACCTTGCTCGTTAAATAACTAATAAACGCTACTTAAATTGTTGGTATTGTTAAAATTAATATTATTTTTATATATATTGATGTATATCATTTCAGAATACTAAACACTTTTTCAAATTGTTTTCCACAGTTAAAAACGGGGGGGGGGGCGTTAATATAAAATATTAAGTCGTTATTGAATAGTACTTCGTTATGCTTGGTGCAGTATTATTTTCAATGTCGGCAGGGGGGGCATAGCCACCCCCAGCCCCCCTTTGAAGCCACGCCTGCTACAGTCATATTTATGATTAGCAATCCGATTTTTAACTTTTGTTTAGTTTGACCAATATCACACACATTGCATCCAGTACAGTCAAGCTTATACACTATGTCGTGTTTTTCTATAGTGTTAGTTCTATCTTTAGTATTGCTGTACAGAATGTTGTAAATGATGTTAGTGTTATATGGTTATTTTGATGTTATGTGTTGTTAGTATCGGAATGATTCTTTGTGTTAGATTTGGGACGTTTATGATTTTGGTGTAAGTGATGTTAGTATTGACGTTAGCGTTAAGAGTAGGTAGGTTTTTTAGAATCTTAAACTTTTTTCATGAAATTGAGGACTGCTCAAACTTATAATTTTATTTTTCATAGCCTTTAATAGTATTAATTTTTGGTGGTGCGGATGTTTAGATAAGTAATTGATCGTTCTATTAGAGGCTATCGGCTTAGTATAACATTCAGTAATTATCGTACTAGTAACTAACATCCCTGATAAGTCTAACATCTAAAAATAGTAAAGATCCTTGTTTTTTTATTTCAAAAGTAAATTTTAGATGTGGATTGTACCTAACTGTTAAAAACGTGTAAGGTAAGATTAATTTCAGTTTCTGGAATACATGCAACGATATCATCAACATAACATGATAAAAATGTCGGAGTGTAAGTCAGTTTGTTTTTAACATATTTTAGTAGATCATACGCATTGTGAGATTCGCTAATATAGGCGACGCGACGCCGAATTTCTCACCGAATTACCGAATTTTTGAGTATACACTTTGTCATTGTAAGTAAAATAACTAGAGTCAAAAAGGAATTCAATGACTTGTACAACTTCAACTAACTCTAATGTGGTATGGTTCCTTAGCTCAACTGGATATTCATTTAGTAATTTAACTGTAATTTTTTTAGTAATATCGGTGAATAAAGAAGTAACATCAAATAATATAATTTTAAAATTAGATGGTAACAATGTATTCCTAGTTCTATCAATTAATTCATGAGTTTTTGATAGTATGACTAAAAGTATATGAAATATTTTGTATTAAATTTGAAATGTATTTAGATAATTGATAGGTAGGCGCTCCTATACATGAGACAATTGGTTTTATTGGGTGTTCATCTTTATGTGTTTTTATTAAACCGTAAAATTTAGGTGGTGTGCTTGTGTGAGTTGTTAGTCTTTTATATGTAGTAAAGTCAATGTGTCCGTTTTCCTAAAGTTGCTTACTAAGTTTGTTATTTTTATTTTGAAATTTATTCCTAAGGTCTATGTCTGTTTGTGTGTAGATGTTATCGTCATTAAATAAAGTTAGTATTTTTTCGTGGTATTCGTCTTTATGTATGATTAAGTTAGTAATTTCCACTTGATTTTATTCTGTAAGTTATATGTGTTAAAATTATCTAATTCATTATGTTGTTGAATTACGAGTTTAATAAATTACAGTTGGCCTGATGAAGTACTCGCGTGTAGCACGAAACGTTGCCACAAAATAGATTAAAGTAGTTTTGCATGCCCCTCCTAAACGAAGAAGTCCAAATTAGTTAGTATAAAAAATTAAACAAAAACACGGGTATTTTCTTCTTAAAAAAATGAAGTCATTGATCAAAAACAGTATACTACCAATATTATCTAAACATATTTAAAATATGACAGAACAAAAATATATAAGAAATAATCAAGTGCTATTACTTTTAGATATAGGTATAATTACATACTTTTATAAAAAAAAGTAATAAAAATTACTTACCTTATTTGATTTTTCTGGTTATCAAATTGTACTTTACAGTAAGCACCCAACACTTAAAAATTTTCTTTGTCCAATCGTAACAGAAAATACATAATGCTATTACCAAAAATTGTTTTTCTGTTTAACACAGCCTTTAGTATTTCTTAAATTTTTCAACACTAAAAATATAAATTCGCCAAGAGTTAATAATTTTACAGTCCACTCAAATCGTCATTATTATTATTATTGACAGTTTTTTTTGTTTTGTATTTTACACTTTTTCAGTGGTTTTGTTTTTTGTAAACTTAAAACTAAAGTCACACATGTTTTACGTTACTATTAACGAAATTTTTACTTTTAGTTCTAAGTTTAATGTTTGATAACTTCTGAAAAATGTTTGTTATGACAGATACACTAATATTCATAAAAGTTTATCGAGAAACGCTCATAATAGCGTATTCTATAAATTGGTACAATAAAATTTTCGAATGTGTTCTATTTAATAAAAAAAAATTGATGTTTATTGTAACATCTCGAACGCGACAAATAACTACAGACACGCTATGGGCGCCGACTTTTGGAAATTTCAATAAGTGCACGAGCTAAACTTTTATAGTATTGTAACGCATTTTAAAACTAATTGATTTGTTACTAAGTATTTACTCAGTTTAGAACTAAATTTTATAAACGTAACCAATAAAATCTGACGATATTTAAGAAAAACAACTAACATTAATTTATATAATAGGTAGGGGAAGGCGGGGCAAAGTGGAATAGCTAACAAAAAACTGGAAAAAGGCACCTATTTGAATAATTTTATTTTTATTTTTTTAATGCAAATCCCATTAATAAGCTATATAGAAGAACATTTCTACGAGTTTTAGGCAAAATTTCACTGATACTTTTTTAATATGACATGTTGTTTTAAAATATGAAAATTATTTCACTTTACCCCACATGGCGGGGCAAAGTGAAAAATCTAATGGGGCAAAGTGAAATAGGTATATTTTTTGTTTTTATTTTTGATTTTAAGGTTTTCATATGCACAATAAAAGTAGGTACTGTTTCATGAATTATTATTTATTATTCCAGTTTAAGTCACAGTTTAATAAAATTTAATTTTTCCATATCTTAGTTTCATAAAACTTTTCAAAACACCTGCAATATCGCCCTTATAAATCTCGCTGGTATCATCAATGTCTGGAAAAACGAATATATCCAAATGTTGCCTGTAGTTTCTCATAAATTTGACATGATAGAGCACATCAGTTTCATTTTCCATTGCAATTTTTGTAACTTGAGCAACAAATGTCTTTTCTATGCCTGTTTTTTTAATCTGTCATTGGCACCAACACAAAATCGTCGACTAATATTTTGCTTTGAGATAATGTAAAAGGTTCACTTACGTCATCCACGTTATCTGAATCGGGCGAACCTATAAAATTTGAATTATTATCAGACGAGTCCTGACAAAGTTCTATGTTAGATAACTCCGAATCAGATGAGTTACTGGTATTGCGTTTTCTTGTTTTGATTGATTTTGAAGATACAGTTTCAGATAATTTTCGTTTCACTGTATTTCGATTGGGTGGAGTGCTTGCCATTGCTTGCTTTTCCTTAAGTTCATTTAAATATGGTGATGCAGTTATAATTGCAGTCTTGCCACGACGTCTAACACCTTGTTTTTTTTCTTAGGGATAACCTTTGGAAGCGGTAAAAGGTCTGCTGGCGTTACACTTAACTTTTTTTGTGGAGTTACGTGACCTAGATGTGTGTCTATATGTTGCTCGTCAATCAACGCGTCAGAAGTATTAATTGTATTTGATGGAGATGGGCCAGGATCATTTACAGCGGTAAGTCCAACCTGGGAAAACGCCCCAGGATTATCTAGAGCAGTGTCTTGCCTTTCAGTTAAAGATGAAGGTACAAACATATCGTCTCTAAACTTATGCGGATCAAATGGATAGATTCCTGTGGTTTTGAAACCACTGTCAGCGTTGGCCAAAGTTGCTGCTCTTGAAAATGCTTTGCCAAAAATTGCTGGAACGTCAGAAAGTTCAATTATTTTATTAGGTTTATTTCGTTGGTAAGCTTTCAATTCTTGATTATAGTAAGTGCTAAGGGGAAACATGAACGCTACGTCAAGGGGTTGCAACTTATTAGAGGTATGTGGAGGAATCACCAAAATGTGCACATTATTTTCTCGTGCTTTTTCTATTAGAGGTAAGTTTTTCACATGAGTAGCATGTCCATCTAACAACAACAATACTGGATCGTCAGCAGTGGGAGGAGGGTGATTTACAAAGTGGGAAACCAAACATTCACAAATATATCCGACTGCATCGACCGTGACTTATGAAAAGCTAATATACTTTCCGGTGGAAGACCATTTTCATAAATTGGGTTTCTTCTAATACGAGGTATCACAAGCAATGGTGGAATATAGTGCCCTGTGACATTAAAACAAATTTCGGCAGTAGTTAATGTTCCACGTTCCCCAGAACCGTAAATTCCGACTTGTTTCTTTCCTTTTAAAGATATCAGCTTAATTTGTTTATTGGGAACTGTTGATATACCGGTTTCGTCGCAGTTGTAAATCCGACTTGGTGGAAAGGAATGTTTATCCAGTAACGAGCCCAACAAGTCGAAAAGGCTTTTACCGAGACTGCATTGAAGCCTGACGCCCTGGCAGCAGATGTATTCTCTGGCGTTCTTAGAGATAACTGTTGGTGCCTTTTCATGAAGGCACCAAACCAATCTTTTCCAGCCAAACCTCGTTCTTTATTGAAGGTATGAGAAATTTGATTTTGTTCTGCATAATCAAAAGCTAATTTTGGTAGTTCCTGCGTTGACAATCCAAAAAATCTTTCCTCTAGATCCAAGAT
Organism: Aquatica leii; assembly: GCA_035610365.1. NCBI lineage: Eukaryota > Metazoa > Arthropoda > Insecta > Coleoptera > Lampyridae > Aquatica > Aquatica leii. Next base: position 204,623,922 of record CM069432.1, on the reverse strand, counting down.
ATGTTTTACTAACGCGAGTTCCTGGTCTTCCGTAAAAACGGTTTGAAATCGTCCAAGCTTTTTCGTTGATGCTTCCTCTTCAGATTTATTATCCTTTATACGCCTGTGTAAGCTGGCTAATGGTATTTTATATTCTTTTGCGGCTTTGTTTTGAGAAAGGCGGCCAGACCTTACAGCAGCTACTGCAGATTTCATGTCAACTACTGACCAACTTTGTTGAGCAGTCTTTCGTTTGTAGTTTCTCATTTTCTTTCTGAAAATGTACCTACAATTAACTTCGAAATGAACTAAACCTATGGGAGAATAAGACTAATAAGCGATAATAGTATCGAAATATTTACAATTATAAAATTTAAGAAACCATTAATGGGGCAAAGTGAAATATTTTACTTTACCCCACAATTCAGTATTTCACTTTGCCCCGAAGGAATCACAAAAAGCAAACAGATTGAATTACTGATGCATCTCTTACAAAATTAATATTACCAGCAATGCATAAAATAACTTCAGTGCCAATAAGGGTATAAATAGATCTGTGTAAAGTTAAACCATTTCTGAAAAAAAGGTTACGTACTTACCCGAGATTCTTACAACAAAACAGTTGAAAACAATAATTTTTGGTTTTCAACACAACTTGCGACCTCTTCCATTAAAACTTGGGTTAACAACTGACGCCAGTTGAAAACTAACCGCTGCTAGCTACTTAACCAGATGGCACCACTAATATGTTCAAAATTACATCATTTCACTTTGCCCCCCTATTTCACTTTGCCCCGCCTTCCCCTACTATTACTAGAAAAATAATGTCCGCTGGTATTTGTTAATATAGAGATTAGTAGTTTATATTAACAACACGTTAACTTAACACAACTTTGCATTTATTTTTACTAGCCATGTGCGTTAAACACTATTTATTTAGAACGACTCTTCAAACTTCCGACACGATAGCCTTCTGATTGGATTCAGACACCTTTTATTTTCTCTTTATCTGCTTCGAAAACATTCCGGTAATTATCTTGAGTGATCTTGAGGCTTCTGTGCGTTTTACTGTCCCCTTTTTAAGACTGTTCTGTTCCAGCACAGAAAGCTAGACGCGGCACCGATAGAAAAAGTCGTGGCGATAGCGACAATTCTCTTCATTTTTACAACTTCTCTGAGCATAAAAGTAGCAGTTAATGGACTTTTTCTGATACGATGTTCTACTTGAATGGTAACTGTAGACCAACACTTGAACGTCCGTTCCTCGAAAGACCACGTCCAACATACTTGTCAATCAGGCTTGGGTACTATCAATTTCTTTATGTTGTGGAACTCCATTTCTCTCTCGAAATTCCATATTGCTCGCCACATATTTTCATATGACGGCTTTGCACGTGATTACTTCTTGGTGATAGAAAACGAAGCATCAGTTGTCACGTAATTTTATCATCTAACCGTCCGAACGCCTTCTTAAATACGATTTCAACCCCTTGGAATATATCAAGATCCAAACCTAGTCTTTCTAGAACTACCGTACATGCTCATAAACTTATCAACGTAGATTCTGTCAACTTGATTCTTGGTTCTGCTTGTTATTACCCTGGTTCAGATCTCTGGTCTTAGATAACGTTGTTATCGGCATCAAACCGGGATGGACGATTGATGTGGACGACTTTTGGCTTGCTTCTGGATGGCTTTCGGATGCGATATATGACGTCATTAATACACCGCACAATTTCATAAGAGCTTTCCTATTGTCTTCGTAGTTTCGGCGATAAGCTACGCTTTGTTTGGCACTTCTACAAGCTCACCATGTCGCCCGGTTGAGACCCATTTTTTTGTGCCTGTCTTCATATCTGGTCTTCATTCTGTTTCTTGCAATTTGTGTGTTTTTACGAACCGCCTCATGTGCGTCGTCTAGCATCTTTATCAATTTACTGACGTAACTTTCTTCAGCAACTCCTTCTTCTGGTCTACTTCCAAATTGAAGGTCGCATGGGAATTGCATTTTGCAACCAAGCATGCCACAGGATGGTATTTGGTCAGTGTTTTCCTAACAGATAATCGGTATGCTATTAGGAAAAGGTGCAAATACTAATACCAATCTCTTTGGTGTTTAGACACAGCATTTTTCAATTCATCCTTTGAACCATGCTATCAGATTGAAGATGAAGAGGCTTCGTCTTAGTTTTCTAGTCGGCAAACTTCTAGAAGCAACGCGAACTTAAAGCTGCGGCTTTGGTCGGAATGTAATTCCAACGGAAATCTGAATAGGCACAAAACCTTTTTTATTAAAACGTCTGCTACCGTAGCTGATGCTTGATTGGGTATGGCGAAACCTCTGTATATTTTGTGAAATAATCTATTGCCACCAAGTTGTATTTGTTTTTCAAATCAGATTCTGGAAACAGTACTGCAATGTCAATTACTACTTCCTTTATAAAGTGCTTCCCACGTTATACTGTTTCATTGGTGCTTTGTGCTTTTTTGCTAGGCCATTTCCTGATGCGCAAAACTTGCATTTACAGCACCATTCCATGACGTCTTCTTTGGAGTTAACCGAATAGAATCGTTGTCGTACTTTTCCTAATGTTTTTTTTTACGCCAAAGTGTCCTGATGTGTCATCGTGCAGATGCTGCAACACTTCTGACACTCGGTTCCTTGGCACTACCAACTGCAGTATATTTTCCATGCTTTTGACACTCTATAAAAATTGCTTAAGAAAACCATTTTCTACTCTCACGGAGTCTCTCTGCGCCCAGTATGCTTTGATGTTTTGCTTAAAGTTCCCACTTTTTCTCAAGTTGGTCGTCGGCCGTTTGCTTTCTAGTCCAGAAGTAGTCGTATTTCGGGATTTTTTGTTCGTAACGCAACTGCTCCGTCATCAACCATAGCAGTTCTTTGGGGACATTAGATCTTTTCTTCAAGTCGTAAACAATGACTGCAGTCTGACGAACTTCGTCTTGTAGACAAGGTATCAGCGTTTCGATGGCTGCTTCCGGCATGTTGTTCTGTGTCATAATCATACTCTTACAGTCTCTCAATCTATCTTGCTACTTGTCATTTCGGATTACAACACTGCAATAACCATTTCAAAGCGTGGTCAGTCGTTTAAAAATGTTTGCCTATACAAATATTTGTAGAAGCGTTCTATAGACTTGACGACTGCTAAAATTTCCTAGTCACGCACTAATTCTTTTCTGACCTAAAAGTATACGATGAATTTTTTTGTTCATTGTGCACTAGTGAAGAAATTGCACATATGGCTAGATTACTTGCATCGGTATCAAAAGCAAATTTCCTATCTTCTCTTAAATAACTTAAAAATGGTGAAGTGACTATGGCCTGTTTTAGTTGATGAAAAGCGTTTTTGCAGTTTCATTCCATTCAAACTTTTCTTCTTTCTTCGGTCGGCACTAATTGTTTATAATAGGTCCACAATCCAAGAAAACTTCGGACCTGATGTTTGTCGATTGGTCTTAGCCATGCTTGCACTGCTCAAACTTTGTCTGGGTCAGTCTTTACTCCATTTCTAGAAACGACGTGGCCAATGTATTGTACTTGTTTCCCATTGAACAACTGTTACAAGTATCATTTTTATTAAAAAAACTAATAAAAGTTAAGTATGTAAACAAAACAAAAATATGCAAACTCAAATATTCAATTACACTCATAAAGATTAACTTGTTGAAACCGAATAATAAAACTGTCTAGCAAAAGTAATAAATTATAAGGTAGATTCCAAATGTAATATAATAAAATTTAACATAACTCAAGTGCAAGTGCACTAAGAACGTATTTAATACGATAAACTTTTAAACAAACTTAAGATAAGCAAACTATGTTAAAATATGAACTTACTATATCTCATAAAACATAACAATCAGGAGTTCTACTAAGACAAAGAAAATGCCAAATTAACGTAATAACAAAATACGGATATTTAAACAGAGTAAAATCACGAATTAATTGAATACAATTAAATTTACCTACAAATTTGATTGACAAAGATGAATTTAAAAACGTAGAATAACTTCATTAAATTAACGTGAAATTATTCAAACGATCTCAATAAGTATACAAAACAAATAAAACCAACTCGAATAACGGGTCTTTCACAAAAGAAATCGCACAAACTCAAACAACGGTTATTTATCTTTAGTTTAGACGTGTTAACATAAAAGAGTTAAAAATAACAAAATTTTTTGGAAAGTACGTGCGTACATATTATATAATCAATATTATTAGCACATTCTGTAAATATACATATAACGTTTTCTGAATATTTGAAGAATATACAATATGAAATATTCACTAAATATGCATTAAATATTTTAAATGTATTTTGATTATTGTAAACCTGTTTTGAATATACTATAAATATATTCACTATTGTGTGGAAATTTAAATGTTTAAAACAAGATTTTAGTGTAAATCGTTGCAATTTTTTACCCGATAATGACAAACAATTAAGATTATACAGTCAAAACAATAACTGTAGTTGGTTTTTATAAATAGAGATTTGGAAACTATTTTAATTTAAAGGTGTTTGGTGAAATCCATTACCAAAAAATTCGATCAACATATTAGGAGTAGAAAACGAGATTAAGTCGTGGCTCATGAACTCAGAAGTAAGGAAAGCGAAATAAATGGAAGTATCAGAACAAGAGCTACAAGATTATTTTGTAATAACAATTTAATTATTTTATAATTTTGTTTCATGTTATTAAATAAGGATTAAGTTTTTTTCATATTGAGTATCTTCTTATTTTACTTTTATCATGTTTTTGAAGAAATTATTAAGTTTTGTGCTTTTAAATTTTTGTATAGACGATATACAGTACGTTGCATTGGCAGTTTACTGTCACAGTACACAAAATATATAAATAAGCTGTACAAGTTTAAATAGGTCTTGTGCAGATTTTGTGCTGGTGTGATGCATATAACTGGTATGAGCTCTGATATCGGTCTAAGTCTGCTACCGACACTGATTCTATTCAGAATAAAGGTACAATGTCATGACATGCATTACTGGCTTCAGGCTAGACAACCGGCATCAGGCCGTTACTTAATTGTTTCCTGAGTAATTAATAGTTTACCTATCTTATAACAATAATAAACATTTCTACGATACTCGTACACTATAATCCCTTTATCTCACTTACTTATAGATAATTTAATTTTTATTAAGATGAGATAATAGATAAATTCCAATTTTTTATCTAGATAGCGATTTAGGTAGGTACGTTGAAGAATGTATCTAGATAATAGATAAGATAATCTATAATTTACATATATAATGCGATAGATGATTCTATCAAATAGGACAAACAGGTAATAATTTGAATTGACTGTTACCCCACACAGCACAAGCATATCCAATGGATATGAAATGTACACACCAACCATGGATACCGGAGGTGCATCGAACATCCATATTTAATATTATGGAGCAAGGATGGAGGTCCATTGGATATATCATTCCGTCACGGAAAGATCTTCATAGTATGTCCATAGGACCTCCAGGTGGATAAACATTTTACATCCATATGGAGATATATTGAACAGTCATATGAACGTACAAAATACATACATATGGAGGTTCAATGAACATTTAATTAAAGTATAATAAAGATTCATTTTTTTATAGAACCTTCATATGTAGGTAAAATATATGTGCATATCTATATATTAACAAAAAATATGGCCACACGTCAAATAAAGTCAATACAAAATGCCAATAGTGATATTTTCCAGATGCAACAACTCCGGTTGGTCCACAGAAAATATGACCACTTGTTCATTTTCACTCAAACACAATCGAACCTTTTATTTACACATTCTCTCATTTTTCTAGAGCTTTTATCCATTATTTATATTATAGGAATCCAAATACTTACTAGATTAATGTACAGCAAAAGTAAATTCAAATATGCAAAAATACCTTGTCTTTACCCAATAAACACATCTGTACTGGCAATGTACTCCTTAGCCGGCACTCAGAATGCTGGCAATGTACTAAAATGAAGTACACTGCCGGTAACCAGGTGACACACCGGCCGATATATTGCCGAATGAATCTTGCCAATGCAGAAATTGCATCGAACCAATATCGGCAAGTTATGTATATTAATACAAGTTAAATGCAGAATGCCAGTGAAATCTGTGCAATATAATATGTACTTTGCCATCACATAAATAGTGCGCAATTTTAAAAGCATTGGCAATGTTAGCAACTTAACACAAATTAAATGCATACAATGGTATTATCATTTTTAATTTAATTAATAAAACAATTTGGAAACTTAACATACAATGTCCATATATGTACTGAAAAAAATTTAAAAAATATAAAAAACCTATTTACATTCATTCTGTGCTTATGTTTATTGGCGTCTTTCGTATCCTTCCTTTCCTGGTGTTTATTGCGTGTTGTAAAGCTGCACCACAATTTGAATTTTTTCTTATGGATACTGTAAAATAAAAATTACATTGTAATGCTACTCAAATAACTTATGCACTTTTTTTAGCAATTTCTAAACTAAATTTTGAAGTTTTTGAAGTAATTATAAAGAATTGCTTTGTAAATAGTCATGAAATAAAATAAAACACGAAAGTCAAGTTTGGCAGTAATGCACTTGAAATCACATTACGTTAATATACATATAAAGTTAATGTTTTACGTTTTAACCTATAAACTATAAAATACTCTGAAGCCTCTTACCATAAATTAAATTTAAAATATTTTTACAAATTTGTTTTGCTTGATCCAGACCAATTACTTGGTTAAAACATGTCTCGTTTGCTGTATCTTTTCATCCAACAAAGTAGATTGAATCGATCTAAAAAAAAATTTCAATTAAATAAAACTCAGCAATAAGAATAATGAATTGGGAAATTGTAGACAAACTCACAAACTGGCACTTAGATTACAAATTCCAAAGTCATTATATATTTTCTCGAAAACGTCTTAGTTTTTAGGTTATATATTTATTATTAAGAAATAATTTATATTTGAATTTAATACTTACTTATTTTGTTTACCCATCCATCCTAAATGATGAAAAACAAACACATTGTTTCGAAATTTTAAAGCACAAAATGGTTTGCATACGATAAATACAAGCTAAACAAAAAGCCAAAACGTTTGCGTGTGCAATCATTCAAGTGGCGATAATATAATATACGCGAAAACCTTGGCGAAAACAAACGAACAACGAAGAAAGTTTAAATTAAATCGCGGCAAGTATTTTTTTTTACTTTTTCAATTTTTCATTAAATTTGTTGTTGCATGTTAAATATTTACTACAAATGTTAAATTTTAGAGAATATAATTATTTCTAAATAATTTTGATAAAAAATAGCAACTCACAAGATTATGTAACATGATACATAAAAAAAATGTTTCCGAACATAACACTTAAGGTAATCCTATTTCACAGATATCCATGAATGTATATAAGGTGCATATACAATGGATATTAAACTATGGATGTACATCAATGGATATTATATAGATAAATATGTATATCCATTGCATCTCGCGTGCTGTGTGGGACCATTTTTAATTATCATCATATACGCCCATACACAGCACCTAATATACTAAGCATGTCAGTTTCTTGACCAATTCATAGATGTATGTCCCAGCTATTTAAATAATATCTATGGGATATCATAAAATTGATATATTTAGAAGATTATTAAAACTATATCCGTAGGATATCTTTCACTGGCTTTTCAGCTGTTTTAGCTAATGTTTCACGCTTTTGTTTCGTTTTGTACTGTGATTTTGATTGTTGCGTACGTAAAAAGAAGAATGAAAAAATATTGTAAGTAATTATGCTTGTTTTCGTATTCTTTATAAACTATTAAAGAAATATTTTTTTAGATTTTATATAAGCGAAAGTGAGGTTAGAGTTATTCTAACAAAAATTTTATCGTTTAGTTAAACAATATGCGAGTATTTCTATTACTGAGCTAAAGCTTCCTGTAAGCTCACAAAAACAACTTGACGCTTTGAGAAAGTATATCTTCAAACAGAAGAAAATATGAACAATTCCGTAAGTATTGTAGGTACTGGTTTTCTAACTATTCAGTTTACATTTAATGGATGTTAAGTTTAAATAAGAGAAATTGTAAAAATATGGGGGACAACGCGGAGGAGTTAGTTCATAATGAGCTAGTTCTTCCAAAATTGATTAATATGGCTGTTTTTTACGGTTACAAATTGCTTGGCTAAAAAGGTAAGAAAGCCTTTATATATTTATTAACAAAAACACTTATACTGAGTAAATTAAAATTATGTTTATTTTTATTTTAGTATAATAACTGTTCTAGAAGTTTTGGAAAAAAATCCGCTAACAGCAGTAAAATAATAAACATAGTAGGCAATGGCCATCGTTGATTTTTTGAAAAGGTACAAAGAACGGGCAGAAATGCAATTAAAAAAATGAATCGTCTCTATCTTTAAATATTAATACTTATTGTTAAACAAAATGGATTCTTTTTAAATGGGGATTTTTTTAAGGTTTTGTAATATTTTTGTGCAATAAAAGTAAAATATATTATATCTCGAGGTCATCTTATTTCGGATATCCCTAGGTCATCTTATTTCTGATATCTGTAAGATGTCTGACTTAGTTGTCCGTAGGATATTCAATTCTGTGTCATTCTGCTTTCCCCAAGATGTCCATAGGATATTGGTCGGCGATGAAATTGATATCCCTCGTATATACGCATATAGTATGAGATATCAGTAGGATATCATTAGGATATAAGTGTGCTGTGTGGGCGTAAATGTAGAATATGATCTCATAATAGAATAAATACCAATTCATTGTTCATTAAATTTACTTACGCAACCTAGTGCATTTAGCTGACTGCTTTGACCTCCTAACCGAATCTGACAAAACCGATCTGCGGAAGGTAAGAAGTACTGCCAAGGTTCGCCGTCAAAGAATAGTAAAACCACTGTGTGTAGTTGCTGTACCAATACTTCCGTTGCCCCACATCTGGGACCTACGTGTGGTGCAAAGGGGGAACATATAACAAACCCTTAAACTGCGCCGCCTCTGGCTGACAATAAGTAATACGCGCATGGATAAGAAGCGATATGACTTGCATTATTAATAAACTGATCAATGAAATTAGGCGTTCTTTTGTATAAAAGTAAATAAATAAATTATTTGTACAAGTGATGTGTTTTACTTTTGAGATGTTAACAATGGAGGAATTACAAAGACTTTTTACACCCTTACAAGTTGTTGTGTGTTGTATTTATTTACGCTCAAAGTCACGTGAGTTTATAGTTTTTGTCAGCGGTAGAGCTGTAAAAATGCAAAACATCTACAGCGATTATTTATCAAATTTTAGCGATCTGGACCGTCCCAATCAACACGGAGACATCTTTGAAAGGTTTTTTTAAACATTTTACAAAAGATATATTTACATTTTTAAAAACATTGCAAAAACGTTTTAATGGCCATAATTACGTTGTCAATATTAAAAAAACGTTCTAAAAATGTTGAAAAAATGTTATTTGTAAGTTTAGGTATACTTGCTTTAATTTTAAAATACTGAAATATTTATGGCTGTTAGTTTTATTTATACTAATCAATAACGACAGCATTTTACAATCAAACTAATAAGTATAACTTAACTGACATTTATACCTGCCTATAACAAAAATGAACACATTAACATAAAAGTAAAACATGTAATTACTTTGTATTAATTGAATTAAGTATAATAATCCTCACAAAAGTTGAATCAAAGCCAATCAAAAGTTTTTCTATTTTATGGATAAGATCTTTCGGAGTGGAGGAGCGGCAACAATAAAACCAACCTTTATCTGTTGTTAAGGCGTGAACAATAAAGGTTGTTTTTATTGTTTCCGTTCCTCCACACCAAACGATCCTATCCATAAAATAAGACTAATTATACATGTACCCCTTTGTGTAAAAACGAAAACCAGAACAATTAACAATCAAAAATTTTGAAACTGTACACACAAAATAATGCTGCATCAATAACAGAAAAAATTACATACCAAGATTAATTGGTTATTGTGCACGTTCAAATCTCCCATTTGACCAACATCATATCAATTTGATAACCTTACAACATCACAAAGAATGGAAATTATGAAATACATATAGAATGAAAGTTTTAGTGTACCACTGCTATAACTTTAGCTGTAACAAATAATATTACACTCCAGCAAAATTTCTTGCAACAAAAAACGTACCATCATAATAAATGCTGACATATACTAAAAGTATCTATTTAAGTTTCACTAGAACGCAAATTAGAAAACGATTAAACTGATACACTGACAATACATTACACAGCATAGCGAGTAATACCATGGAAATTGTTTTGCTGAAGCTTAAAATATAATGCAATTATAATATACAAAATCGTCATCTTTTCACGCAGATACTGGTACTTTGCGCAAACGCGGTTATTGAGTACTTAATTCAAATTTGCAAGAAAGTTTTTAGAAAAACGAAAAGGTTTAATATGTATTTATTAATAATATGTAACAAAATTTTATATAATTGTGTTTATGTTACAATATATAAAAGAAAAAAGTGTATAGGTGAAAGCAAGCAAAAGTATAATTTCTAATAAAGTAAAAACGTTTTTTATGTTACTAAAAAATGTTTTACAAAACTTTTTTAATATTTTCAATATCAATGTTTAAATGGAATATTTTTAAAACGCAACAAAAACATTTATTTGAAAAACATTTTTTATTTCGACTATTTTAAAACGATGTAATGCTTTAAAACATGAAAAAAACGTTTCCTTGCTGATTGGGATGTACTCATGTACTACATTACCACAGACATTACCGACTATATTATTTTTACAAATATAAAAATTTAAAAAAAAGGAAATCTAAACTAAAACAATTATATTAATTTTTAAAAATCATCTAGATAATTTCATGATATATAACAGAAAAATCATATAAGATAATCAATTAGGTAATATTCAATAATTTTATCTAGATAAAGAAGAATGAAAAATTATCTAGATGAATTATCTATATGATTTAATCCAAATAATCCACTACACTGTCACTTACTACTACCATAATATTACATTCATTTACCAGAAATAGCTCTAAAGCTGCAGAGGCTGCCTACAAAACCTTTACTAAAGTTGAGTTCGCGGTTATATAAATGCGAAAGAAGTCAAAACTGTCAGAACCGAAAATATGGCTGAACAAAGCATCTGTGGTACGAAATTAGCGGTTAGGGGCATTTACGTATCTGCTACATTATCGTCCTACACAAAAACGTTCTGTTCTAGAATCATTAGTTCATTGTCATTTTTCCCTTCAAGTCGTAATAAATATCGAAGAACTTTAACTAAGAATACCTAAAGAGTTAGGTAATTAACGTGTACTCAGAGCTGGGCAAGTTACTTTGTAAAAGTAGTTAACTACTAACTAAAGTTACTAATTTTTAAAAGTAGTGTAAGTAACTACTAACTACCATAAATCGAAAAGTAGTTAGGTTACTAACTACTCAACAGTTGTATTCTAAAATATAAGTTATTTTTTTCAACTACTTGTAGAAAAAGTAGTTCTGAGACGATTTATGTTATACCACTTTTAGTCATATAAACATAAGTACCTATAGACACTGAATTATCATTACAATAAAGAAGACAAAGTAAATTAATCACGCTCACACTAAAACAATAAAACCTATTATCATGTATATATATTTTATTACAAATTCTCAAAAAAAAATTAATAAAATAAACCTTTAAAAGACAGAACTTAAGTAATAAACTTATTCATTTCCTTTTCATAAAACTAACTTTTCAAAAAGAGCATCAGCCAATGCATTTCTTTAGAGCGAATTTATGAGTGGAAAACGAAAATAATCGCTCGACAGCGTCGATGAAATTAAAATTGTACTGTGTTCAATGAACATTTTTTTAATAATCTTATCATCATCTTACATAGATATATGAATTCTGTTATCTTTCAGGTGTTTTTACAGTTCCAGTTCTATTCATCTGGTTTTGTGAGCGTGTTCATTCTCAGTATCAAAAGAAATGTGTAACTTTTTAGACAAACCACGTTCATCAAAATAAAAAAAATCTTCATTTTGTAATACTTTGTTTACGTTTAGATCAGTGGCATTTAACATTTCGAAACAAATTAGGTTTGCTGCATTTATAACAATTTTTTGTATAGTCTTGACATCCATGTTTATTTCTGCGTCAACGTTCATCACTTGGATGACACGTTTTAACCTGCGAAACTGCAATGCAAGCTGAATAATTGTTGCAATTGTATATAATTGAAGCCGCTAATAAAGTAGTTTAATTACTAGTAAAGTAGTTAAGCTATTATCAAAGTAGTTTAACTATTTTTGTAGTTAAAAAAGGGTAGCTAACTACTTTTTAAATACAATTACACGAAAAAAGTAATTTATTCTAACTACAGTTACATTATTAAATTAAAGTAACTTGAATATGTAGAATACAACTAACGTCAACAATAAAGTAGTTAGATTAGTAGCTTAACTACTTTGTAGTTAACTACTGCCCAGCTCTGCGTGCACTAAGCCAAATTCTAAGCTCCATAGAAGTACAATCTAAAAGAAAGCTTCGATTAAAATTTCTGGAAGACTGCGAGAAAGCCTCAATTTACTGATGCGGAAATCAGTGCTGGAAACAGCATCCAAAAATGCACCGCATAAACGTTTAAAGTATTATGTTTTAGTTTTTAATGTCTTTCTCATCAGTGTTCAATTTTACATATATAAATTTGATGAAAGGAAAAAACTATTATAAAACACCGAGGCCATACAGTTTATTGTTCATGATCCAGTATCTTGTTTGTGCGAGAAAACTAAACAAGAATTTAATGCAAACCAAAGAACAATGTAAAAAAATGTCAGCATTTTAATTACAAGAAATATAATGAAAAGTTTAAACAGAATTAGCAAATACCATTTCACTTATTTAATACAAAAGGAGCAATGTTAATTTTTTTCCTTTAAAGTTAAAAAAAAAAAACAATCAAACTTGTACAACTTCAGATTGTTATATATGTACAATTAAGAATTACAAGAAATACTATCGAATAATTTTATTTATAACAGAACAAGCAGTAACAATTAAAACTATTTACATCAAACACGTTAAAAATGTACATAATCAGTTAATCTTGTGAAAAACTTACATACATTTTTTGTTTTATATATATGATGTAGTTTACACATAACCGACCCCTTTAGAATCTAAGAAACAATTACACATTAGCATTCAAACACTAATTCCTAAGCAGTGAATATTGTTCTTTACAGTACTATAATAATCAAATCAAATCAATTATTGCTTATTAAATAAGATAAAATACTGTTTAATAAAAGTACTTATATTTTCAAGATTTACTATTATTTTAATATCATAATGTACAGTTACAACAGTAAATGAGTTTACTGTAATTATGAGTTCATTTTTACACTTAAATGTTGTAACGCAACTGAAGTGCAAATTTAGAATAATAAATCTTCGTCACCTTCATCCAACATATTATTTGCAGCATGTTCAGTTTCCATTTTTCCTTCAGCTATAAGAAGAGCTTTAGCAGCATCAGATTTTGCACGAGCTATGCGCTTCTTATCCTGTATCTTTTTGAGACGATAGAATTCCTCACGTTCCAATTCATCAAGCTCAGAAATTATGTAAGCTAATGTGCGTTCAATTCTTGGAATGATTACTGGTGGATTTAACAAAATTAAGAAATTTAAATTAAAAATTCCAATAATCTTACCATGTTCAATTGCATTAACTCTCCTGTTGGTAATTTTAATAACTTCATCAAGTGTTACAAATGATGTTTGAAGAGATGCTAATTCTACTAATAATTTTACTGCACTTTGGTAATTTTTTTTTAGTTTTGCCAGTTGCTGACCTCCTCTGGCTAAACCAGCTAATTCATAAGTGTCAGTTCCATCTTGGTAGCTTTCAAATACAGGTAAGGTGACACCTGTGTATATATATATGTGTAGATACAAAATTAAAACTATTTAAAACTTACCAGCAACATTATCTTTCTTCGTACGAATTTTTATCTGTGCTTTGGTTACATTCTGTAGAACAACTTGATTAAATTCTCCAGTTGTAAATTTTGCTTCGGCTAGTGAAAACGCAGCTTCTTTCATTACCTCACCCATCAAAGTTTTCGTCTACTTATTATTATAATTATTTAAGTATAGAAACACAGTTGCAAAACTTTACCTGTATAATTTTTCCTAAAATCATTCGAAATCTCATTTGTAAAGCATCAGCTTTCTTTTTTAATAAGCTGTGGCCTTTTTGAGCCCCCTTTAGACGACTTTTCATTAACATTTGGGCTCTGAATGAGATAAATACTTTTACAGGTGATATTAAATACGTTGTTAGAAAAAGTTTTATATTTAAAAGTAAACTTACCCTCTGGAAGGAAAAATCGGTAATCTGTCTTTTCCTGACATTTTCTTTTGAATTGACGAACTGCACCCTTAAACCCTCAATTCACGAGATCAGTCAGCTGACTTATAGAAATACTAGGGGAAAACTAAAATACCACTATGTTAATTGACATTTAACCGTGGCAATTGTACCGTATATAACATTTTTGCTTAATATGGTTTTTTCAACATTGAGTTTATCTGAAGCAAAAAAATTTGGTATCTATCGTATTAACAACTTATTAAAAAATATTCTGGAATGGTTTTTAATTACTATTTCCACGGAAGATAAATAATGATTACATCATTGCTATCGACTGACTGACATTATTTAACATTTTACGTCCTAGAAAAAAAAAGTAATTAATATTTTTGTACAATTTGTATTTGCTAAGTTGATTACTAAATTAATCGTTTACCTATTAGCTAATTATTTGCACATTTGCAATAGATTATGTACATTTTATATAAGTTTGCAATAACTGATTCAAATTATTTATATTATTAATAAATCTGAGTAGTGGCGATGCTGCGATCTTAATCGAGATTGCTCTGTGTACACTCTGTTCAATTTGATTACCTTTAGGCGTGCTTTAGACACAAAGTAACCTAACCTCATTTTTACATTATCAGTTTTTATAAATATTTTGTTTAATTATGTTTCGAGAAGATTTTAACAGTTATAAAAGTCAAAATCCGCCATTATCGAAAGTATTGAATTTTAATGATTGTAAACACCTTTTAACTAAGCAGGTAACCTTACTTTATTATTATTGTGTTGTGTATAATTTAATGTTCATTTATCAGGTTAAAGAGGTAAAAGTTAAGATGAACGCTAAAGCTAAATTCGGACTGAAACCTTCTAAAGATTGGAAGGTATATGAATTAAATAATAATTCTGGTAATGGCAAACTTTAGGCCTACAATTGTAATGACAATGTTCATTTCTTGAAGGTTTAATATTCATTAAAAATCCTTTTACTGTTACTGGTCAAAGATATTGGATAATTCGAAGCTTACGTGATTATACTAATAAACCTAATAAATTAAATTTAGATATTCATAATATTATACCTCAGAACGAAGAGTTTTGGACATTTTCTCAAAAAGATATTAATGTTATGAATAAACTAAGATGGGCCACATTAGGTTATCATCACAATTGGGATACGAAGGTTGTACTTTGTTGTTTGTATTGTTTTTTTTAATCAATCAGGTTTTAGGTTTATAGTGAAACGTCAAAGAGTGACTTTCCATTAGATTTAGCTAGTTTAAGTCAGTATGTAGCTGATGTGCTTAATTTTAGTGAATTTAGAGCTGAAGCAGCAATCGTCAATTTTTATCACATGAATTCAAGGTTATCTGGGCACACAGATCATTCAGAACAATTTTTAGAAGCTCCATTGTTTTCATTCAGGTAATTTTCTTGATAACTTTATACTGTTTCTTGTATTTTTAATTTAGTTTTGGCCAAACTGCCATTTTTCTTATTGGAGGAGCAACAATAGATACTAAGCCAACAGCTTTATTTATTGAAAGCGGTGATATTATAGTTATGAGTAAAGAATCACGCTTATGTTATCATGGAGTGCCAAAAATATTACATGCTGAGGTGAATTTGCTGACTAATGATAATGAAGAGATTAATGGCGAGGAGCTAAATTGTGATACATTGGAAGATTGTAATGATTCTATATATTGGACTACATTTCAAAAATATATTAATAATTGTAGGATTAACATTAACGTACGACAAGTATTAAGACCAATTAATAGTATACTAGATTCATGATATTGTATGTAGTAAATACATATTATATTCTATTTTATTTTCCATTGTGTTTATTTTATCCTGTTGTTTTTCCTTTTTTTTTGAACTTTACATTTATTATATATTAGCTGTGTGTTGTTTAGTCTTTATGGAGTATTATCTTCTGTTAATGACTTTAATGTTGCATACTAGTTTTAGGTAAATAGTTTTTATTTTAGACAATCGTATGATTTCTGTATTACACTGTGACTAATGAATATTTTGTGTGGTCATTATATTCAGCTGATACGCATGTGACTTTGTAGATTTGTCACTATCATAATTATTTGATATAGGGATATATCACTAATGTTATCACTAACACACAATCAGTTACGTCGTAAAAGTATTTGTAGTAAAAATACCACTCTTCGTTCTCTATACCATATCAAGTTAGCATTTTATAGCCATCAGTAATATTGTTTGTGCTATGTTTTTCAAATGAATCATATTTGTCAACAGCTTATTATTTACCTCAAAAACTAAAAATTTCATATATATATATATATATTCCTATATATACATGAATATCTCAAATACAAACTGGTAGTAATTTGGTATGATTATTAGTATTTTATTTTAAGTGGTTATTAAATTCAAATTAACGATAGAGCGTATGAGCAAAAAAAGAAGAAAGTAAGATAAGCAGTGATTAATTATCAAGAAAATAGTGTAATGATCTGGCTTATATGTAGTTTTGGTTGCGTTTTTTTTTAAATAATGAACCAAAATCGATAACATTCTTATATACATATATATATAAATTTATGTGATTTATTCTCTCGTGAAAGAGCGAAAACTAAAATTAATTGTTTATTAAAAGTGGCGGCTGGTGGTTAATCATACAAGGTGATCATTTTATTATAATTAAAAAAACTGGTGTAGTCAGCACACGACTTTCTTATAAGGAACGATGAAAGAGAATGGCTATATATTTTTTTAAGGTCAGAGAGAATGTTAAGAGGTGCATCTCCGTGTATAATTTTTGTTCGCAACGACTTGTATTGGGTGACTGTAAAAAGGAGGACAAACCAAGAGAGAGCTAGAAATGTAAATGCGCGAAATTTAGATGTGTCGCTATTATCTATTACGTTAAATGGTGTAAATTTATTTCATTATTATCTACAAACTTTCGAACTTGAGCTAAGTTCTTCGTCAGGCACTGACAAAGAACTTAGCTCAAGTTTGAAAGCTTTTAGATAATAATGAAATAAATCACACCAACACACACACGCACGCCTCTACAATCACCATCAAGCTACAACTCGCTTCCTTCTACTTTTTCTCCGGCGCCGGATTCCTTCCAATCACAGTACTCATTCGTAGATTTTTAAGATTGATATTTGTTCTACATTTTTTAAAAATACGTTTATGATAAAAAATGTAACTTTATTTAGTTTCAATAAAAATACCTTTTTGTTAAAAAAATTACTTTTTGAACATTATAAATTATATGTACACTGCCTGAAAAAAGTTTTTCGACACTTTTAAGCGCGACTTGCAAGATAGAGAAATTTGGCAACATTGGCATTGTAGACATTACTTGGAACGATATTACGAGGTTACTAACCATTCTACATAGGCACCACCTCAAGCGTTGGAAGAACATGTTTTTTACCTGCAAATTTGAATCTAAATTGTACCCTAAAATTAAAAATTTTTTTTTCGCCGAATTTTCTATTTATGTGTTTGTGTTCTCTGCTTAAGTTTTAAATGAATGCTATAGCCTTTAACTAAAAAATTCTAATTGTTATTTATAATTAAATAAGTTTTATTAATAGCTATAATAAATTTAAACTGCATGCCCAAATATGAAATTGCTGTTTTAATTAGCCTAAAATTTTTAATATATCCGGATTAAATTAAAGTCAACATTCCGATTTTCTTTGTAAAAGAAGTATTATCATTATTAGAACGTAATTAGTGGTTGAACAATTGAAATCTTCATTTCCATTACAAATTCTCAACATTTACTCGTAGTTTGCATTTTTTGTGCTTTGTTTACATTGCTTGTTATTTTTTTAAATTTGAATATGAGAAAAATGACAAAATTTGAAAAATGAAACTTTTATTAAATAATACGAGTAGGGTCTTACACATAAAAAAAATGTTTTTAAATATTGTTATTTGTTTTCTTGAACACTAAAACTTTCTAAGATCATCTTACTCTCGAACCGAGAACGGGTTTATGGACCGCACACAAGTAATATAATTTTTGAAAATTTTTGCATTTTGAATGGTTTTTTTATTATTTTTTTCTTGAATTTTTATTTATAATTATACCCCATGTAAAATATGCAATGGTAAACAAAAATTATTGGGCTAATGGAAAAGTATAAATTTTTTTACTTGGGGTTAAGAATGTTCAATAAAAGTTGAAAAACATGCTAAAAAAATGCCAAAATTTTAATCGTTCTACTATTTGAAAAAAATGTATGTATCGCAATAGTTGTCCCATCAAATTTTGTAATAGTTGCCCCATGCAGAAATTCTAAGTAGACGGGACAGTTTCAGGCGCGGGCGGGACCCCCGCTATAAAGAAACATCCTGTAAAAATTATAAAAAAAATTATACAAGGAGAATATGAAATTGAGACATCTGTGTTTGTATTGAATTGAAAAACCAATTGCGATATAACTAAAAATATAGTAATTTTACAATAAAAAACTACATTTGCTCCAAAGAAATTTTAGACAAGGTATTTTAATTCTGTTGTAAAATTACTAGTAACGCTAGTAGGTATTTATCATTTTAAGGGACATCTTTTCCAAATTTTTTGGTGGCATTCTAAACGGGTTTACCCCTTTTAGTAAATTTCGTAGAATTCTTTGCAACATTGAAAACGTATATTATTTACCTGTTTTTGGGTACTGAGGTCAAAAACCGTTATATAGACCCTGAACAAGATTAAGGAAAGTTTTCTTTACTAATATGCATTTAGATTTCGTGTTTGCAGTTTGCTAAGTTTAAATTTTTATATCGAGTTTTTAGTGCAACGTAATAGCAGACTTCTTTTTAAATCGGAGAGAGAGGAAAGTTCTACCCTAGCTCTATTTCATTTTAACGGCATTGCAACATCAGCACCTTCAATTACCCTAAACTAACTAGAATTTTTGTAAATGTCCCTAAATAAATGTCATTCTTGACAACAAACCTTCAACAAAACAAAACAATAACCTAACTTTTAATTGTTTTACTTTTGAAAAACACTCGAAGTCTGAAAGAAAAACCAAAACAAACTTGAATAAACACAAAAGCAAGGGTCACGTTATGGGTCACATGTACAAAGTTATAACTTCCGATTATGACTATAACTAGTGATGGACACAGTTGAATGTTTAAATAATTAAATTATCATTGAAAAAATTTAATGTATTTCATAATCATATGCAATATGTATATAATACACTCTGAACTATATAATTAAGCATTACTCAAATAATATACAACAAATTCTTGTTAACTCGGTTAGTAATAATTAAAATAAAATAACTATCACTAGA
Source organism: Aquatica leii (assembly GCA_035610365.1). Classification (NCBI taxonomy): domain Eukaryota; kingdom Metazoa; phylum Arthropoda; class Insecta; order Coleoptera; family Lampyridae; genus Aquatica; species Aquatica leii. The sequence goes on along the minus strand of CM069432.1, from coordinate 204,604,143 downwards.
ATTATCGTTAAAATAACAACTATAAAAACTCCATCTCCGAACAATATTAACTGTTCAGATTCATTACGTATTATAAGTTTGCATCGAAAACATAATCGAATTCTTTAGTCGAGTGAAATACCAAATTGTTTCGAACATATCTTATTCAATGTTGGTGTAATAAAAACAAAAATGATCAATAGACTTCAATTATTCCAATGAATAGTCAAACCATTTGTTAAGAATTCAAATAATAGTAATAATATAAACTACGTAGATAATTTCCATTGGTATTATCCAACTGTATTTTCAATTAAAAGTTAGGTTATTGCGGGTTATTGTCCTCATTGTCCTTGATTTTTTGCAAAGCAGGTACACCACCCCCAACGTTTATTTAGGGATATGTAAGAAATTCTAGTTGTTTTAGGAATATTGTAGATGTTAACGTGTCAGTACCGGTAAAATGAAATAGAGCTAGGGTAGAACTTTCCTCTCTCTCCGATTTAAAAAGAAGTCTGCTATTGTATAATCAGGTAAGTGCCTATTAATTTTCTTATTTTTTATTTTTGCATCATGTTTTCTAAATATAGAAAAGCAAAAAATCGTTTTGTAAATAATTTATTTTAACGCAGCAAGTATACACCTAACATTCAATGTTTGCTTGGTTGGCTGTTTAACATTTGCACAAAATAATTCAAAGAAATGTCAACAGTCATCACTAAGAAGAAATTTTGAATAGCAATCCCAAGAAAATGCTTTTGTACACTTTTAAAATTAATCATGTTTGAAGTTTTTTGTAATTTCATTAATCCATACTAGTCGGTAAAAAGACAAATATTAGAATATATAGTAGATGTTTTATTGAAGTGGTTAAATTAATAATGCTGTTGATATTTCTGTAAAACAAATTTAAAAAAAAATAAATGTCTTGATAGTTATTCTGTATTCAAAAATTCAAACTAAAACCATTTGTCGGTTTATTGTATACTAATTAAAATAACTAATACATTTCACAAGACGACATCCTAATGTAACGGACGTTACATTAGTAAATCCGTTGCGTTATATTTGGCAAAATTTAGAACATTTATGTAGTACTTATGTAATCTGTGATGATAGTAATAAGTAATTTTAAGATACAATTTTTTTGTGTAATATGTATTTTTCACAGATGTTTAAAATGTATACAGATTTTATATTTATATTTTATTTATGATTTATAATTTTGTTTTGTTAGTGTCATTTTTATGAATAAACGTATTTTTTACAGAATATCTGTAGTGTTTCAACACGGTTTAATAAAAACTGTACAATGCGTAGCAAAAAAAGAACTAGATTAAATATCATTTGCATACGCATATGTAGTAGGTATATATTTTATAATATCTCACAAATAATAGTGAGATACATGTAGAACAGACTAAAAAGAAATATTTTCCATATATTGGAAATAAATATTGAGACAACATTTACATCTAATGTCTGCCATATATCAAAAACATAGATTTAGAAGATATTTATAACTAATATTTAGAAAATACTTATTTTATATAAATTATTGATATAGGGAATAAAGATTAAGATAGCAGCGCTACCGCGGACTATTTCTAAAGCTTTCTAAGATAGTAACCTCCATATTTGTTAATATAACGTAACCTGGGCAGTGTGTTTGTGTGTTGTGCAATTTATATATTTGTTGGATAATTTTGGTGTTTTAATAGATAAGTGCATACATTTTAGACATTAGTAAAGTAGTTCTGTAAATATAGACATTAGTGAAGTAGTTGTGTAAATATAAACAAACAATTATTACTTTTAAAGTTAATTATGGAATGCAGATTTTCAGTTTGCGATTATTTTATGTACATTAAGGGAACTGAAAATTCAAGAGTTGTGTATGAAGGCAAAGAAGTTTTAAATGCAGGACATGTTATACTTTGTGGAACTACTCACAGAAGTGAAGACACTATTAATGTATATGCTTTGTGTTTGCAAACGAGTGCTCTCCAATCTCCACCACATAAAATAGATGGCATTTTTTATTTTCATGATAAAAAATGGGATATAAAAAGTTTTATTTGTTCCTGTAAAGGTGGTAACAGCGGGAGATGTAAACACATATTAGCTGTGCTGCTGTCATGCACTAGGTAATAATATAATCAGAAAATCATATTTATTTTACTAGGTGATGTTTTGTTCATAGAACTACCCTTGACAAATTAGAGCCCCTTTCGCAAACAGATATCTCTTGTGCTTGGTCAACGCAGAAGAGCCATGACACAACAGAAGTATCGACCAGTTCCAATTGCAGAAATGGAATGCATTAAAAAAATTGTGGCATACGATGTAAATAACGATATTTTCACAAAAATATATGATAATCTTATTACATCGTTGCCCAATTCAGCATTAGCACTTCGCAAGTAAGTAAAAATATTTTATCTATGTAGGTAATGTGTTTCTAAACAGCATTCATTTTAAAGAACTGGAAGGAATAATGTGGTTGAAAATGAAGTAGATATTGTCGAATACATATTCGAAGATAAATCAATAGAAACGGAAATGTTACTTATTTTAAATCATACTACGCAATCGATCCTTATGATGGAATTGGCACATCATCAGATACAATTTGTTGACTCATGTTGTCAAGATTTATATAAAAAAAAATTCTCAAAAAATGTATCCATAATTTTAAGTGAAACAAAGCAGTCAAAGGCAGAATGGCTTTCGGAAAGATAATTTCGTATAACAGGCTCCCGAATATACGAATAATATACATATAAAGGGCAAGATTGGGCAAGGAAATCAAATAGGTATTTTTACCCCAAAGGTTTCTCTAATAAATTTACCGAACATGGACTAAAGTACGAAGAAATTGCCCTGAAAGTTTTTATGAATACAACTGGGTTATCTGTAGTTAATTGCGGTTTAGTTGTGTCAGAATTTAATCCATGGTTGGGGTACTCCCCGATGGCATAGTTGTTAACTCTAACCAGGTTCCCGAACAGCTCCTGGAAATTAAATGTCCATTTGCAGGTAAATTTAATAGTACCTACTTTTGCAAAGATACTTAGTAATTACGTCATATTTTAGGTGCTACCAATACATTAGGAAATGTACTGAAGAAAATTGATTATGTACAGTTTAAAGAAAATACATATTGTTTAAAAGAAAGGCATAAGTACTATGCTCAAGTACAACTGGGAATGGCAATGCTTAATGTACAAAATTGTAAATTTATCATATTTTGTTCGTTTGATTCAAGCATGGCAATTATAGATGTACCATTCAATTACGAATACATAAAGTCAATAACATTCATTGTAAAAGAAAAATATTACAAAAACATGTTGCATGATATTTGTGAAATAGAAAAACATTGATACATCATCTTCAATTATTTTATTTAATAAATTTGTCGTTTGCCAAAATTGGTGCTGACAAATTGGTGATACCACAAATAATAGTCATAATATTGTCAACATAAGGTACCAAGTTCCACTGGAGTTTTCCTCCTAGTATTTTAAACATCTTAAGTTTTTGATTTGTACGCTCAATGTGAACCCGTGCAGCTGCAATTTCTTTATTAAAATTTGCTTCATCTGCATCCAATTGCTTCTTCTTGTGGAGAAAGGGTGGCCGATAAAGCTTAATATTGTGTAATTTACACAAATGTTCAATCAAAAAGCCTTTGTCAACCATAATTGCAGAATTTTGTTGTAATTTCGTTATTAACCCACTTTTTCAAAAATCACCTTATCAGATGCCCTCCCACCATATGCTTTACTGATAAATGTTATCAACCCTGCAGGTGAAAAACCAGTCATAAATTTAACTGTTTGGGCACCTTTATAATGGGAATAAAATCTGACTCTACAGCACAAGCATTTAGGAGTTTGCACAAATATTTCAGTACAATCTAATACAATTTCTGTATCTAAAAAATTCTGAAAACATAAAGGCATGTTCCGTGATATTTCAGCTTTACGTGGCAGTACAATTACGGTTTTTAATACAGCTGAAAGTAACCCCAGCATTTCAACAAAAATTGTTTTACACAATACATCATTGCCCCCAAATAATACACCTAAAATTGCATAACTTAAATCGCACTTTAGTTTCACAAAAGTTAACACAACTCTCTCATTAATCGTTAGTTTGTGAAGTCTTACGTCTTTATAAATCAGTTTAATTGAAGTCATAATTTCGTTTAACATGGTAAAGCTGTTTAATCCTGTCACGGTATTGTAATGGTTTCTTTAATGGATCCTCACTGTGCACCAAACTTAATAAACCATCTGCAGCATCTAATTCTTCTTGGGTTGGCTGTGCATTTTCACATTCATTATCAACATCCATCATTTCCAACGCTGAGAGGTTACAAAACTGCTTTGCTTGGTTTCTTAGCTGCAATCTTTCTTCCCGTTTAGTTGAAGTTGATGCTTCCACAGTTGGGTAAACAGAACCATGAACTGGATTTGGTAAATTTTTTGAAGGCACTACATTGCGTTTCAATTTTTTTCTTTGATGAACTATAAACAATAAAATATAAATAAATAAATATTATCAGTAGCTACTGTTATTGAGTCTTACCTCGAAAGAAATCACTTTTGTTAAAATGTAAGGAACAAACTTTCACATTTTCGCTAATTTTCTTTCCAATTCGTAACTTATTCTTCCAAGTTTCTCTCCTATTTACTGTTTCCCAATTTCCCAATTTTGTTTGTAGTTTCACAGTTTCATTTGGATTTGGAAACTTATGAAAACTTATTTCTGGGTTTCTCCATTTTAGGGAGTTGCACTCTGATACACAACAGAATGTAGTTGGTCGTTTATTTGCCATGATAATAAAATTTATATGCAACGTCTTTTAAATGTTCTTACAATATAACACACCAGTCTAATAACAATGCACAAATTGCACTCTAACCTAACCTATCAAACTGTCTATTAAAATTATTTTAAATAAAGTTGATATTATCAACAATTACTACCTACAAAATATATTACAAACTTAATACCGAACACCTAAGAAATAACTGACGCAATTAATAAATAAAGCAGTCAAACAAAGCAACAAAACGACAGATTCACGTGTAAACATTTAAAAAATAAATTGTTTTATGTATCTTAGAAACATTGATGGGAATGTCACCAGGTGGCGCTTTCCTTCGCATAACTTCCCTATAACACTACAATAAATGGCAAATATCATAAAGTGTGACATTTAAATATTTACTAGATGTTATTTACTAATATATTACGTATATTTTGTGCTACTAGGGGTGTGTCAATTTTGTGCAAAATGCCATGTCTTTCTGGACAAGCAGAGTTATCACTAAAAACTAGAGGGAAGATTATTGCTTTACGAGAATGTCGATTTTCTATCCGAGTAATCTCTGCACGTATGGGTTTATCGGTAAGATAATTTGTTATTTTGCGTTTAATAATAATCTTAAATATTAACAGTCTTTTCAGTTTTAAGTATAGATATATACTTATTTTATAGGTATGTTAATGTAGTTTTTAAGTTAATGGATGATTTGATGTATAGTTCAGGTTGCACAATTATTCGCCTACATCACAGGAACCTGTTTATGATGAAATTATAAAAGTTTCAGTTCAGATAGCAATTGGGTATCAAGTTTTTCGCGTCTCTCAAGTTAGTAGTACAAAGTTAGCAAAACCAAATAAAATATAATTAGGAATTAATTATGCGTTCAACTTGAGGCAAGTTAGTAGTGCACCATTGTGTGTTTTTACTGAATCGGTATTTGGTTTAAAATGTGTGTTAAATTTGTGACTAAATTGTTGTTAATTAATTGCAAAACAAAAAAGTTGATAGTTTTATTATTATTCTACATACATTTTAAACAAGAAATAGATTCATTAAAGCACTTTTTAGAATGGTGTACTGTTAACTTGTCTCAAGTTAGCAGAAAAAAGCATTACTAAAAAAGCAAGAAAACTACAATTTTTTTCTTTTGCAACAAATTAGTAACAAATTCCCAATTATATTTTATTTGATTCTGCTAACTTTGTACTGCTAACATGAAAGACGTAACTTTTTCACTTAATTACTTTATCGGTGCCTTTCAGTAAACGTAAACCTTTTTGTATAGTTTTAATTAACTATTATTTATTTTATTAGAAATGTATGGTCCATTATTGGGTTCAACTCGAAGAATATGGCGCAGAAAATGATCGTTTTTTGCAGACCCCTCATAGAAGTGAAACGCCATCTCTCTTATCGAGAGTTGAAAAAGATAACATTATCCAAGATTGTTTGGCTCTATTCACAACTTCCGCCACCATTCGCAAAAGACTACAGGTACAATGCAGTTTGCATACAATAAGGAATACTTTGAAAGCTGAAGGAATAAGCTTCTATCGACCTGTACAGAAACCTATAATAAGAAAATGCCTTCCGGAGATTGCAGTTTTTAGAAGAACGTTATATTTAGATTGGAGAGGTGTTGTTTTTTCAGATAAAAAACCTTCTGCACTTCCTAAGATTGTAAAAAAGTTCTATCGAGGCCACGTAATTCGAGATATGAGTCAAAACATGTGCAATCCAACAAAAGAAGTGGGAGAATTAGTGCTGTTTATTGGGGATGGATGAGTGATGCTGGCCCAGGGGAATTATTACGTGTCGATGGATGCTTAACTGTTCAAACTTACCTGATGATTTTGGAAGACGTTATGTTGTCCTTCGTACGAGCAGTTTATCCCGAAAGACCAATTCGGCTTGTTTCGGACAATTTTCTTATACATACGGCAGTGGTAGTTCAAGAATGGTTCTTACAACATCCAGTAGTGGAAAGAATCCGTTGACCACCTAAGTCACCGGATTTGAACTTGCATCGTCATATTAATACCGTGTGGAAAAGATTTTAAGGAGCTAATGTATGTGCCAATTTAATCAATTCGGTGCCAAACCGTCTATGGAAATGTAGCATAACCAATAATGTATATTGCACACATTATTAGCATGTAAAATATAAATATTTAAATAAAATATTAAATAGTTTTTTTAATCATGTTTTTTATTAGAATTTTCTGTATCTAGTTTTGTTCTTATAAGTAGAGTTTATATATAATTTTTAATCTAAGGTATTATTTCTATCAAAATCTAGTAGGTACTATAGTAATGTAAAACATAAAAAAATGCAAACTACAAAATTTGAAAATTTCAGTTCATCACTATTTATATAATTTCGAAATAGGTAATACCCTTGTAATACTTAAATTAAATGTTACGAAGAGAGAGCAAAATTGCGTTTTACACTTTTCTTATTTTGTGATTTTTTGATTTATCGCATTTTCAAATTTTATTTGGAATTTTTTTAGCGTTTTGTATAAGAAATTAGACTTGATTTTATAAAGGGTGATTTATGTATCTTTTAATTTTTCATACGAATAACTTAAAGGGAGTATTGGGAATTTATACTGCAATTGTTCGATCACTAATTACGTTTAAATTAAATTTGCACATCGGAATGTTGCGGATAATTTCATAAATATCGTAAATTGTACAGTAGAGATTCAATGTAGAGTATGTTTACAAGCAAAACTGACATGGTTGTCGTTTCCGAAGAAATTTATAAAAAAAACTTAAGGTCCACTTGATCTGGTACATTTGGATGTTTGCGGGCCAACGCAGACAGTTTCCAAAGATGGAAAACGATATGTTTTAACGATTATTAATGATTTCAAAAAATATATAGTGATTTATTTATTAACGCATAAGTCGAAAGTTGAGGATAAATTTAAATAATACGTTGCTATGGTAAAAACAAAATTTTTAAGGAAACCAAAAATACTTCGATCGTATCGAAGAGGAGAATACATGAGAGCTGAAAGAAAGAATCAAACCCTAATAGAAATGGGTCGATGCATGTTAATCAATGCAAAATTAAACAATGAATTTTGGGCAGAAGCAGTTACAAATTATACAGGGTGTCCCACGAGGTACTGTACATACTGAAATGGCATGTTCCTAAGGTCAATTTAAGTAGAAAACGTCCTATAAACATAGGTCCAATTTGCCATAGTTACACAGATACAAGCGTTCAAAGTTTCTAACTGATCACACATTTTTTGAAAATTAATTATTCTTAGTCAACTGGGAAACACAAGCCAAACAATATGTCATTTATTGCTTTCTTTTCTACTAATGTCACAGTCGATTTTATTAAATGAAGTGTAATTTAAATGCAAAATGGCTTCTCATTTTTCTAACGAAGAGTATGCTGATATCATTTACATCTATGGATTTTGTGATGGAAATGCGAGATCTGCCGTTAGGGAATATGAACGAAGATTTCCCAACAGGAGGGTGCCAAATCACCAAACTTTTTCTTCTGTGTTTCAACATGTACGGACTCATGGTTCATGTCCATCAGTTTCAACAAGATCTGACCATCCTGTGCAGTTAAATGTGAATGAGCAGAAAAACATTCTACAGATGGTTGATCGGAGTCCAGGGTTGAGTACTAGAAGAATTTCTTCTCGAACGGGACTCCCCCGTATGTCAGTATGGCGAACATTACATGATGGACTTTTGTATCCCTATCACATACAACAGGTTCAGCATCTGGAACCTGGGGATTTTGCTGCCCGGTTGAATTTCTGCCACTGGCTACAGGTAAATCCATTCATTTTATTTAGCGACGAGGCGCAATTTACTAGAGATGGAGTGAACAATATACGTAATTCTCATTTGTGGTCATATCAAAATCCACATAGCACAACAGAAACTTACTTTTAGCACAGATTTTCTGTTAACGTATGGTGTGGCATGATTGACGATCCACTTATTGGACCTTTTTTCTTTGAGGAACGTCTGACAGGAGAAGCATATGCTAACTTTTTGCGGAATGAATTGCTACCGGTTTTGGAAGAAGTACCTTTACTAACAAGACAACAAATGTTTCTAAAACATGATGGAGCTCCTCCACATTTTAGTCGGCATGTGACCGAATATCTAAATGTTGCTTACCCCAAATGGTGGATTGGGCTTGGCCACCGAGATCGCCCGATCTCACACCTTTGGACTTCTATCTGTGGGGTCATGTAAAAAGTTTAGTATACGAGGTAAAAGTTAATACCAGAGCTGAACTAATACAGCGTATCCTGGATGTGTGTCAACAAACACGAAACAACCAACAGGTGCTTCGAGCGGCTACTCGGTTCATTTTAGATCGCAGCCGTCGTTGTATTAATGCCGAAAGAGGTCATTTTGAGCATTTGATGTGATTTTTTGTTTGTTTTTTTATGTTTGTTTTGTAGTTCGATTTTCTGTTTTCAATAATAATAGTTTTTAAAAAATGTGTGAGCATTTATAAACTTTGAACGCTTGTATCTGTGTAACGAATTGGACCTATGTTTATAGGACGTTTTCTACTTAAATTGACCTAAGGAACATACCATTTCAGTATGTACAGTACCTCGTGGGACACCCTGTATACAAAATTGGTTGCCGACTAAAGGAGCACTGGAGCAGCCGACTCCATATGAAGGATGGAATAACTCAAAAATAAATGTGAGTAATTACAAACTATTTGGTGGTAAATGTTTTGTACATGTTCCAGCAAGAAAGAGAAGTAAATTGAATCCAACAGGTATAGAGATGGTGTTTGTTGCATGCCATGAATTTTAAAGGGGTACAGATGTTTCAATCCAAAAACGGGCGAAGTCGTTACCAGCAGAGATTTTTTAATGAAGAAGAAACCCATATGGAATATGAAAGTGACTTATGCAGTTACACAAACGATTTTGTAGATTCAGAATTGTTTGTGAATTCGAATACAGAATCGGATACAATGGTAAAGGAATTTGTGAAAGACTATGTTAATAATGGAATTGCTGTATATGTGTACTGTGAAACCAATACTATGATAGCAGACGTATTAACAAAACCATTGCCACCAATTAAGTATCAGTTGTTGCTGGACAGTATCAAACTTATTCTCTCTTATTATCCTCATGGGTAAATGTACATTTATTTTTCACACGCTACTTCACAAAGTTAAAACAGTGAAACCAATATGGTTTTGAGCAACCGGTGGTGAATGCGGCTTTATTAAAGGAGCACTTGTTATTTTTAAATTTGACAAAAAAGGGTGGCTATTACGACAAAATGAAATACGAGCAGACGCATATGAATTGGACCGAAACAAATATGCAGCACAATTTTATCTTTTTCAATATGAATTTGTTTAACTAATATAAACTCTAGCGATGCTATTAAGTTTATTTGACACTATATGGTTTTGTCAATTAACCAACAATATTTAATACTTATATCAGCTACAATAATTATAAAATAAGAAAAAAGAAAAGTCTTGTCTGACACAAATTAATTGAACCACTATCCAATCATAATAATAAATATTTATTTAAACCATATAAAATCTCCTGTCTATTTTTTTCTGAAAATTATTTTATCAAGTGATCCTTAAAGACATAATTGATGCCCTTTGTTGAGCGATTCAAGTTAGTTACTTGTCAAAATGGTTTGTGGAAAGTCTTTATCTAACGACATCCGAAAATTACTCAAAATTTAGGTATTCCTCAAGGAACTATGAGAAATAATTTTACAATTTAAAAAAAAAGTGGAAATGTTGAAACAAAAGTTGAAACTCGCGGTGCTTTAAAGATTACTAAAAGGAGATGATCGTTCTCTCTGGACACATATTAAACAAGATCGACGAGCTTCCTCTTGCGAGTTGGCTGCAAAATGGGCGCATGAAATTAGTCGACCAATTTCAAGACACTTGTTTGAGGAGAATGGAAAAGATGGGGTATGGATTCTACAATATAGTTTTTACAAGTAATACTTAAGTAATTTTAAACATTCAAACTTATCATCTTACTTTAGGTAAAGGAAAAACCACTTCTCACAGAGAAACAAAAAAAAACATCGATTTTTATGGGTTCAACTTGAATGGGACTCAATTATCTCGAGTGATGAATCCAAGTTTGAGGTTTGTGTTGGCATCAGATGAAAAAAGCACTCCGTACTGCCCGAGTTTGCACAATTCATGAATTAAGGGTTAAAATTCAGGAATAATTTTCAACCAGATTACTGCCGAACATTAGTAAACACTTTGTCAAAGAGAATTGATGACGTTTTAAAACATAAGGGTGACTCCACACAGTGGTAACTAACTAAATGTTTGGTTTAATTCATTTGCGCCAAGGTTATTTTTTTTTGTTTATTTTATAATTATTGTAGTTAATATACATATTAAATATTGTTGATTAATTGACAAAAACACATAGTATCAAATAAGCTTAATAGTAACGCTTGAGTTTATAATAGTTAATCAAATTCTAATTGAGAAAAATTAAAACGCACTGCATATTTGCTTTGGTTCAATTCATATGCGTCTGGGCTCGTATTATTCTAAATGGTTCGAATTTAAATTATTACCAAATTTGCCCCCACGCAGTGTCAAAGCATCTAAATCAAGTAACGAAAGGTATAATGATGACCTACCTACATTTAAAAAATATTCTAATTAGTACTATCATGTTAAGTGTCGAGTTGTACAATATAAATAAACTTCTCAAGCGGAAATATGTACGATTGCAAAGCATCATAACATATAAGGGTTGCTATCTTAACATTTGGACCTTAATCCAATCGAACTTATGTTAGCATCACTGAAACATTATGCAGCCACCATAATATTTCAGTGATGTCACCACAAGCTCCATGGGATTAAAGTACGAATGATAACAGGGTAGAAACTTTAAAATGTTATGCCACGCAAAATGTTGATTTTAATATAGAAAAAGTAACAGGTTAATGCCAATAATTTTTTAATACATTTTTAAGTGAAGAGTAGCAAAGTCCTCGATCCTATTCCTAAGAAAAAAAGATAATTATAAACGTAACCAATACGCATTTCGGTGTTGAATTATACTCAAAACTATAATTAAAAAAATTATAATACTGTTTTTAATAATTTTGATTTTGGTTTAAACTTGACTAAATTAAATAAATAAAAAAAGTATATATTAAAATTCGTTTATTAGCAACAATGAACATTTGTCATTATAGAATGTTAGCCTTGATACTTGAAGCTAGCTTTATTTTATTTTATAGCTTATGTAAGGTCTTACCGAATGCAAAGTACCACAAGGACATATATCCAATAATCCCATAATGTCGTACATGTTTAAAGATACCATCCAAATTCGATTAGCTAATAAAGATTTCAAACATGTTTTAGCAGTTGTGGTACAAATTTGACTTTGCGTGCGAGCCGTTCGCTTAATAGTTTTCAGACTTTTAGTAGAATTCTTTTTTTTTGGATCAGCGTCTTTCACAAGTTTTTGTGCTAGAGGCGAAACGTTGTCTTCATGTTTAACATTTAATACTTCTGAATTTATGATCGGGCGAATTGACATTTCTATGTAATATGCTTATATTCGTTTTTAACTGAAAAATTCTGATGTACGTTATGAATTTTGTTACTATTGATGTAATGTGTTTTAGAATACGAGTTTGACACTGATTAATATAATAATACAAGTGTTTTGTTTCAATGCTACCTAATTTTTTATTACGACATTGTCTGTCAATTTGATATCAATTCAAAATTTATTGTTCAGTTATATACAATGCGAAGTCGAGTTCAAGTAAAGGAACCACCATTTAGCTCCTGGAGTACTGTTGGTGTTAGTGTTATTTTTTGGAGTGCGTTATACTTGACAACACAATCGATTTTTCGAGATAAATCACCAGAATTTTGTAGTCGAGTTGTAACATTGTTACACGGCAGTGCTGCAACAGTGTTCGGTGCGGGCCAGTGTTTTTCAGAAGTGTCGCCGTGGGATATTCCTGATGAACCTACTACTTTTTCTCAAGGGTTCTTTCTAGCAATGAGTTTGGGATATTTTTTAATGGATCTCCTTTGGTGCTTGTATTTTCAGACTGAGAGTGCGTTAATGATCGGGCATCACATATATAGCTGTATTGCTTTAATGAGAATGTTGTTCCGTGGTACTTACGGACATCAAGCTACATGCGCTTTGGGCGTTTTAGAAGCAACAAACCCCTTACTTCAAGCAAGGTGGTTTATTCGTGCGTACGGAATGCAGCATACGCCTTTATTTATATGCGTGGAATTAATATTTATAGCTCTATTTATTCTAATACGAATTATATTGGGATCTGTTGGAGTATTTTATATTATAACTGGGCCGTATATTTCACTGGAATTTAAAATTTTGGCAGTTGTTATTTATGTTGTATCTTGGTTGTTTATGATTAATATTTGTAGATATTTTGCGTATAAATATATGGAGCATAGTGTAGAAGTGGAACTTAATAATAACATTAATAGCAGTTACATTCGCTGCGTTGTAGTTTCATTGATTGTGTAATCTATTTATACAAAACATCATTTTGAGAACAGTGATTTTTATTCAAGACAAGTTAACGTTTTTGCTTGTTTTAGCTGTTTTGAAGCAAACGATAAACACTGAAAGTTTTACATTTGTTGTAGAACGGTTTTATTCATTTTTATATTGAGAATAATTTCTTGTTTTATGTATAATTTACAGTTATGTTTTCTAAAATACCTACAACAGCAAATCATTAATTTTGTGGGTGTTTTACTACATTTTATGCTATCATATACGAGAATTATAATAAGAAGTGTAAGTAAAGCTCTAGCAACTAAGCGGCGACTACTTTAGGACACTACTTGTGACTGTGTCAGTACAGTAAGCAAATTAGTCATTGTCAGAGACGTTTTATATTATTAGTTGTTGTTGCCTGAACAATTATAGAAGGTTGCAAAAGCACCTTAACAAAAAAAGTTGTTAAACTTATTAACTTCGGGTAGATTGAATTTAAAAATAACGAAATATTAAAAGAAGAACAAGATATAGTTTTTTTAAAAAATAGAGAATTGTTGGCAACAAGAGAAACTAGTGCCGAGATTTACGGTGTTGTACAGTTGCTTACGTAAATACTAAGTAGACTTTCTCGTGTACTAGAACTCGTTTTACGTAAAATTGGGAACGTCAATTAATCTTTGCGCACATAATATAGTACCAACATTTTTGTTAGCGATGTAACATACTTTCCGAAATAATGTGCATTGAAAACACGTTTGATAATCATAGTGAATCGCATTGTAAAAGGAGTTAAATGGTATGAAACTAAAATTGTATTGGTTAACTCAAAGACCAAATAATATTTGGTCTTTGGTTAACTTTTATCTCCAAAGGTGATTAGTTACGAATAGGTTAAACTGAAAATCTAGCGGCGTGTATCATAATTCCAAGACATTTAAAAATTAAATACATACATATGAATAATTTGGTTATTATGATTTTTAATAACAAGTTTTTTTGTACCATAAACATATCAGTAGTAATTTATGATGATGCACGTTCTTATCTTATCTACTAAATATGCAATATGTTTGAAAATGATACAAGTAGCGGTTTAAATAAAAAGATATTTGGAACAAATCTGCTTACAAATTATCTAAGAATGTACTTTTACCGCACATCTATCACGTTAAAAAAGTGGCGTCAAGAATTTTGTAGAGTATTTTTTAAGGGTAGAAAAGCAAGTGGCGCAAAGTTGGGCGTTTTTTGATTAAATTACCGTGGGCGCATTTAAATTGCGGTTTTGATTAATTAAATATTTCGATTGATTGGTTATAACAACAGAATATTATAGAACTTTAAAATGATAACATTTTTTTTACATGAGTAATATTCACCAAGAAAGTCTAATGATAATTAAATTCAAGCGTAGTATCATTTTAGTTAATCTTAATCAAACAGTTTCTACACCACTAGTTTATCAGGTTCGTAGTTTTTTTTCTTTACCTACGACACTGTCAATATCAGTTGCAGCATGGTTGTTTTTTGTAAGCCAAGAACGAACATAACGTAAGGACTTAAACAGACTCAGTGGTGGTTCGTTTAACAAGATGAACATAATGTTAAACACTCTTTCTTCAATTTCCAATGAAGACCTCAAGTCAGTAATTATCAAGTTCATTGCGCTGAAAGCTCGTTCGCATTCACTCAGTTCGTATAAAACATCGTACATAAGGCCCAATTTGTTGATCAATTTTACCGAGTTGAGAAGACGTGCAGAACCACCATTATTCGGCACTTGATTGGAATCTCTATAAGTAAATAGTATGGCTCGAATAACTTCATACAATTAACATTAACAAAAACTTAAACACCACAATTTATCGTTATTTAAAAATTATTTTCTAATGCATTAATTATGAGAGCGACGTTAAAATTTAAATGGTGATTCATTAATAAGCCAGCCCATTAAAAGAGCAGTTTTAAATCGCCGTGAGAGATGTATGTCGCTACTATTCAAGAAATTCGTTACGAAAATGGTTTCAAATGAAAAAATTGATTTGCATTTTGTCAACAACTTATCAAATAAATAAAAAAATTTCCATTTTTAATAAAATGAACGGTTATTAATTATCGTAATAAATTATACCAGACAAGCATATCTTTCTTACCTTGCAGTGAAAAAATAAAGCAGCGTAGTTTTCCCAGACAGCACGAACAGTTCTTAAGCTTGAGGCTAGCCAAGTGCTTAGCATTTTATCTTCAGCAACTCCACATCTAGGTTCTTCGCAGATTCTTTTAATTCTTGCTGGTTCTTTGGGTTTGAAGTATAAAGACCATGAAACTTTTCGATAAACACCTTAAAGTGATTGATTTGATTAAGTTCCTTTGCGGTATCTCCAACACAAAATTCAAGACGGTGAGCAGAGCAGTGCCAGATGACTAACTTTGGATATTGGTGCCTCAACAATTCAGCAACACCTTTTATTCCTCTAAGCAAAACTCTTATCAAACTTTGTTGAAGATTGGATTCTTGAATTCAGTGACTTGTTAGTGTAGTAAGGATTTGATCACAGATGCCTTTAGCCGACATGTCGTTAAGTTTGACCAATTGTAGTAACATATTAACTGGCAAAGAGGCTCCCTTAATAATGACACGCAAATAAATTGCGATTGACGATATTTGGTTTAGCAAAGTTGATTCCTCGAGAATGATGCCAAATTTAGCGTTTGATTGGACAATCTTCTTAAGCAGTTTGCTGCGCATTTCAACACCAACCAAGTCAGCAATTTTGTCACATGTCGTTTTCGAGAGGAGAATAGTGCCCATATCACAACCGTTCAGTTTCTGCATGTCAATATTTGAAGCAAGGTTTTACCGTATTGTATACGGTACAAAACATGCTTCATATTAAGGAAAGGTTCTTATTTCTTAAGAAGACTAACTTCTTTGCAACCAAAACATCCAAGCTTGCCATTTTTGATAATGAGTTATGGATACTTTTAGCAGACCTCATTTTTTTTGCTTGTTGTTCCAACATTTCGGCAATTAAGTGCTATTTGGGGCAGGTTGGTAAGCATCACAAAGCTGGAAAATGTGATCTTTTGAACTATCACTTCATAACAGTAAACAATCAATAAATTCAGCAAACAATTACTTCTATCGCAGGTTTACCATCTACAATTACAAGCTGTGGTTTTTTTGCCAAACCAAAATCTGGAGCATGAGTTGCTAAATCATTTGAAATGTGTTCATCATAATGAAAGTTGTTTTTATCATTCTGTGAAAATTCCTGCAGAATTATATGATTGAATTGCTTAAATAACGTTTTTCAAACTTAAATTATTCAGCTATAGGCGATTCAAACTAAGCGATACGCTAATTCGCGGTGACAATTACTGTTGCAATGATAGCTTAATACACGTACTTAAATTGTTGCTGTTTCATTTTGAGTTTCGCTGTGTTGTTAAGTATATTTAAGAAAAAATGCACATAATCAACAATTATGGAACTGAGAAACTTGTTGAATGACATGCCGTCAGGGTGGTAAAATTATAATTTGGAAAGTTTGTTAGAAAAAAAATATGAAAGGTTGTTCGCAACATTTTTAAATATAAGATTATTTTTATCAAACAAGTACATATTTAGCTGTTATTATAATTTTACGTTTGCATCCCACAATCACAATTAGAACCACAAAACACTTTGAAGTAAACGTGCTGACCATCCCTATTACAAAAGAAATTTAAATAAAGCTAATTCTTGATGAAGTTTGTGATCAGAAATAATGTACCTACATGTAAAGTAAAATTGATGTTTCTAAGTGACTAATTGTACTATTAAGGACTAAATCCAACTATGCTGGCTGTAAATTGAGTTGTCAGTAGTGTTGTTTTATGGCACGTAACTAAACCACGATACTATTAAACTACAATAAAACGACTAATAAATGCAATTTCTAGCCTGTATACACACTAATTTGGAATCACAAATAATATTAGTAGATCTTATATATGTGGTACATCATTTAACCTTTGGTTTTCAGAAAAAGCTTATAACAACACAAAAAGAAGAAGTATAGATGGTGCGGTATTAAAGGCAATTATAACGTTTATGAATGCAAAGTTAGTTCGTTCTTTGTCGCTAGAGGCGCTGGAATCTTAAATTGAATAGCCTATAGTTTTAATAAATTTTTCAAATGATTTGTCTTTATAAAATTTAAGACATTCAAGTACTGCAACGAAGCAAATTTCACCATAGTATTTTTTGTGCTTAATTTAAATTTATCGTTCAAATAAATTGAGAAAACGGCTATTTTAACAGATAGTCTGTATAAAAACGAATTGGATTTACGGCTAACTTTTAAAGGGAAAAAACCTGTCAAGAGAAAACTGTGCAAAAAACTAGCTGCACCTTAGAAGAAGAAAAAATTGACAGCTAAGCAGCAAAGACGTTTTACATCCAGTCGTACCGAGTCTCACTCGTCAGAATCATTATTTAGTAAAGACGATCCGGCTTGTTTAATTTAGGGCAATTCAACATCAAAATCTGAGGTGGGATAGTAAAGTACAACTCATGCCGACAATGGTGCCACTTCCGCTGGTGTAGATTCAGAAGATTGTGAGATTTACATTTGTGATTTGTGTTTTTTTTGTCTTTTCATTCTTTGTTGTTTTAGTAGGCTGTGGTAACTACTTATGTTTATGTTTATTTGAGATAAATTTAGGTTTGTTTGTTTTTTAGAGAATTTATTTTGTTTTAACTGTGAAACATCATTAAAATACTTTTGATACGTAATATGAATATAGATGACTTTCGTATTTTGCCCAACTATCAATCCAATTTTAGCCGACCGGTATGGTAAAACATGGTATTTGACATCTTTAACTATAAACTTTTTTTCTTAAATTAAATGTAATTTTATGTAAATTATGGCATTAGTTTTTAAAATACAATCCTTCGTGTTAGCTAGTTTAAGGGATGTTTGTTTTTATCGATACTTTCCGAAATATCCTAGATGAAAGTCTAAGTATCAGTAGTAAGTTTTAGGTATTACCATTGAATATATAATTATAGAAGAAAGTCAACTTAATGAAAGTTTTCGTGTTCTGTAATTGTCCCCGCCGCTTTAAAGCGCTGTAATTAGCCATCTGTAATAAGACCAAATAGTATACATAGCAGGGAAACCAACCTAATACACAAGTGTAAGTACAGTTTAACAATAGTTTAACTATATAGCAATGATATAACTAAAATCATTCTAAAATGTATCTCATTTGATTCTATTTGTTTAATTATTGCAACGTTGTCATATATTACTACGACAGCTATTACAAATGAATAATACAACAAGTTAGAATTTTGAATAAACAGCGAGTTTACGAAAAGAGAAAATAAATTTTGTATTTTGCAAAAGGTAACTAACTTTTTTATTACAATCATAATAACTACCTATTAAATTAATCACTAATATTAATAAATAATAACATCGAATGCTATGTAGTAGTATCTACCTGGCCTTGAAATGATCCAAAGGTAGATAACAAAATTACACAGTATAATGAACAATGAATGTTTTTTTAGCACTGGTTTTTTTGATACTTAAATGTTTTACGCTTTGTAAAACATCCGTCTTCCACTTCAGTGTTTTAAACAGTTTAGTTTCTAAAAACAAATTAACAATAACCAGTTAACAGTAACATTACATGATGGGTTTTTGTATCCCTATCACATACAACAAGTTCAGCATCTGGAACCTAAAGATTTTGTTGCCCGGTTGAATTTCTGCTACTGGCTACAGGTAAATCCACAGTTAGTTCTATTCATTTTATTTAGCGACGAGGCGCAATTTACTAGAGATGGAGTGAACAATACACGTAATTCTCATTTGTGGTCATATCAAAATCCACATGGCACAACAGAAACTAACTTTCAGCGCAGATTTTCTGTTAACGTATGGTGTGGCATGATTGACCATCAACTTATTGGACCTTTTTTTATTGAGGAACGTCGGACAGGAGAAGCATATGCTAACTTTTTGCGGAATGAATTGCTACCGCTTTTGTAAGAAGTACCTTTACTAACAAGACAACAAATGTTTTTGCAACATGATGGAACTCCTCCACATTTTAGTCGGCATGTGACCGAATATCTAAATGTTGCTTACCCCAATAAGTGAATTGGGCGTGGAGGCCCGCATGCTTGACCACCGAGATCGCCCGATCTTACACCTTTGGACTTCTATCTGTGGGGTCATGTGCAAAGTTTAGTATACGAGGTAAAAGTTAATACCAGAGCTGAACTAATACAGCGTATCCTGGATGTGTGTCAACAAACACGGAACAACCAGCAGGTGCTTCGAGCGGCTACTCGGTCCATTTTAGATCGCAGCCGTCGTTGTATTAATGCCGAAGGAGGTCATTTTGAGCATTTGATGTGATTTTTTTTGTTTGTTTTTTTTTAATGTTTGTTTTGTAATTCGATTTTCTGTTTTCAATAATAATAATTTTCAAAAAATGTGTGAGCATTTATAAACTTTGAACGCTTGTATCTGTGTAACTATGGCGATTGGACCTATGTTTATAGGACGTTTTCTACTTAAATTGACCTAAGGAACATACCATTTCAGTATGTACAGTACCTCGTGGGACACCCTGTAGTTTATATTTAAACTCGTCATATTTATCACTCAATACTGATACCATTGTGAAAACAATTTTGTCAGTACGATCGAATGGTACTATGTAAAAATGAAATCCTTGCTGATTGTCCATAATCTTTATGTAACAATAAAAGCAATTCTTTCTTATTTTTACACAAATCAGTATCCCATTTTTCACACTTACATTTTTGACAGCGCTTAAACACTGAATATCTGGTAAAATACACAATTGAGCAGTGTTGTAAAGTTTTAATGGGTTTTGAAATTGATGTGGACGAATAGTCTCATCAATATCGTAATTTGAGGATTCACTGGAATTTTTAAACGCATTTGTATGTTATGTTGCAATGATATGCAAAATGTTTTTGAAGTTGGATTGGCGTTATATACCCATCTGTTACAAGTGACAAAAATAAATTTTCTAATGGATGTTGTTGTAGTCTGTTAGTAGCAAAAAATCTATACCTTTAAATTTCAAATCGTAGCATAATTAAAGCATACATTCAATAGTTTGTTGCAATCCTTTAAAGCAATAGATATTCTTCCGTTCCACCTCACTTCTATTATATGCTTTTAACGATTTAATCCAATGCATTGACTGTTTCAGTTTATCTTCCACCCACAAATAGTACATTGGCATATTCAATTATTGTAGCTGTTCCAATAGCAGTTGAAATATGCATTTGTTTTGTTTCCACGGTTGTTTGCAGAGCAGTAGCTACCGACGCACTTAGTACTGGCACCGCTAATTTAACAAACACTTTTTGGAAAAAGATATATATGTTTTGATAATAACTTAGGAACAGTACGAATCTCAGATTTTTGATTTAATACAAACAATTTTTCAACGTTCAAATAAGTTGTTAGATCAACACCCGACAAACTCTTAAATCCATAATTTTCACTACGTTTTCTGTGGATAATGATTTTATGATAAACTATTCAAAAAATTTGACGTAGCAGAAACACTTGGTGAATGTAGCAGATTATAAAAATTTGTTTCTAAATATGGCACCGGTATTCCATTATGCACTAGTGAAACTATTTTCAGCGAAATGTTTTTCACACAATAGTTTGTTCCACATTTGATCTTTGGGCACACTTAAAAGTTTCACATTTGTGTTACAAATTATTCATTTCAGCAAACGTTCAGCATCTTTAGAAAATTTAAAATATAATATTTTTTTTTGTGTTTGAACAATTAAAGTATACGCACTTATTATAAGCTACAATCATTGTAAATAATTTACTCGAATACATATCTCAGTATTAAGTATAAATTGTTGAATAAGTAATGCGATAGAAACCAAAACACAATACAATAAGATGAAATCTAAGCGTGAACTGAGTTAAATTATTTTACTACATTACGGATTTTGATATAGAGCTAAATGAAGGACAATACATATACCCTGTAATAAAATTTAAAATTACATACATATGTGCCTTCTCATATGGTTGGTGAATATGTATGAAAAATTTCAAAATGGTAGCTTTTGTGGTTTCGGAGGAATTTGCAGACAACGAAAAATAGCTTTGTACTTGTATTCTCTGACATATATTTATTCTTTTAAAATAACATAAATATTACATCTACGCGAATTAGTCGTTTAATAAACAAACGAAAAATCGCAACATTGTAAAAATGTAAACTAAAACAGAAGGAATGTGATTATTGGTAACTTTTTTCTTTTAGTAATAGTAATCTAAAACCTTTATAATTAAGATAAAGAACAATTTGTACTTGTGTAAAAAGAACGATGCATTTATGTATAAACATTGAAGACGATAGTATAACTCAGATTTTTGTCGTATTGTGACAACAGTAGCACTTGACAAATATTGCAAAACAACGAGGTGGGAAATTTATATGGACGATTTGTAACATAATGATTGTTTTTCTTTCTTAATTATGTATTCAATGGTATTACCAACAAAAAAGTTTAAATTGAAATTATTTATTTTTGCGTCATTTGTTTTTTTTTTGTAAAACATTTATTACTACTTGACTCTGGTATTTAATTAAATGTTTAGTCATAGAAAAAATATAGTGTATAATTTGTAACCTGTTTGAATTAAAGCCTCGCTTTCAGTTCGGCTGCAAACTTTTCTATTCTTTACTTGTTACCGTACCTATACAATTCTGTAATTATTATGTATAAAAAGTATAGTTACTTTTAGTTAACATTTAGAAAATTCGCGTCTTTGTTAGCTTAAATGTTTTTTTGTTTTAAAAAACTGTTTATAATTTTTAGTACTTTGCTAGTTATATCGTGTTTTATCAAAATGCTCTATAACAAAGTTGTATACAAAGGAGATTATTAAAGATTTATACGATTATTTTTGGTGCTTACGATTGTCAGTCTGATTATAAATTAAAGATTTGAAAATATTCATTTGATGTTTATTTTTACAAACAAAAAGTTAAACACGCTTATAACGTAAGCATGAAAAATGTCAGTTGCTGTCTTAGATTTGTTATACAACTCCCAAGTGTCACAACAAAAAGTTTGAAGAATGAGATTCATATTTCACTCGACATTTTGATACGCAACTTTAACATAATCACGAAAAGTTACAGTTTTTCACTTTGTCTGATGCGAGATAATATCCAGAAACCCATTTATGTCATTTATTTGAAATATAACTGAATTACATTACATTAATCGGCCAAGTCTGAATTATTCGCAATAAAAATTAAATTGCATTCCCCAGAATAATCGGATGAGAACTTCCGTTAATGAATGCAATTAATAAACGATGGAAGCTAATTTATAACGTGACAGGTAAAATGGAAATTAGAGAGAGATAATTTAAAAGTCCTCTCTACATTTTTACTTATACATTCAATTAATTCTTTACGTGAGATATTTTACGTTATATATTGTTGTCGAGGCGCGACCAGTAATTAATTTGATTTAGCTATGAAATTGTGTTAGTATCGGTATATCAGTCTTCGTTATGAATTACTATCTAAGACCCAAGTTTATAGTACACCTATATTTCGCCCCGAAAATAAATTCTTTTGATTTTGCTGCACAACTTTCACGTCTTAGAGCTTATCGAAACGCAAGATATAACAAACTTCTGTTTTTCTTACTTAACGAACTCGACCATTAAAAATTGTAAATCCTTTGGTAACTCTTTCTCGAACAAAATTACATTACATAAAAAAGTTTACATTAAATTAAAAGTTGTATGCATACATATATAAGTTTGGAACCAAATTTTTTTAATTAAAAAGCTAAAATTAATTCTCCAAATGAAATACATTTTTTATCTTAACTAAATCATTATCAAATATTTAAAACAAAAAAAAATATCCTTTAGCAAAATGTTTATTTCTACAACGTATTTTTGTTTTTAATTAAATATATTAATTTAAACATTAACTTCGTAACCCGAAGTGAGCACTTCATCAGGCCAAACCAATAAAAGTTAACGATGTATTGTCATTAAATCAAATTTAAAAATTAAATAAAAAAAACTTTAAAACGATAACAATTTAAATTATAAATAACACTTGATTTACAAAATGATGTGACATAAAATGTGTATGAAAACGAATACAATAAATTGTTTTTAAAAAACAACGTTGTTTACGTAACTGATTAGAAGCACACCTTCATAAAAGCTTTGTAAAAAAATACAATTGTAATTTCAGTGGGATAGTTAAACATTTTTTAGAAACTGCAAGATTGAGAGATGATGCTGGAAAATATTTTGTGTGTGTGTGTGTGTGTGTACAACAGTGGCAGTAAAATATGGTATATATAATCGTTTCTGGAGAAAAATATTCAAATAAAAAAAAAACACTATCTATATAAAGTATTTTGATTCAAGAATTCTAGGACTAGACGTGATCGAATTCAAAACGAACATATACGAAACATATATTTGCAATACAAGACATAAGTAGATGGGGTCACAAAGGACGAAAAATAAACAACACCACGTAAAAGATCACCCAAAAGATGACGTGACAGTTGGGCATCACATTCCCAAGAAAACCAGAACCAGTAAACACAGGTTCTAGATCTACCGTACGAAAATAAAGGTTCCAGAATATGATGATGATTTTGATTGTCGGCAATGGCTAGACTATTGCGAAAAAATAATGAAAATCTGTTATTCCGGCAATCATTTTCTAATGTTGCAATGCACGGGAAAAGGTTTACCCGTGCTCCATTACAACATTCCGTTAGTGACTAATTTTATAACAATTAACTTTTCGATACTTAATATATAGTCAATTCTTCCATAAAGTATACTTTGAATGTAACTTAACAGTTTTGGGTCTTATAATAACATTTTTGTTGTAGTCAAATTTCCGCGCCGTGCAATTAATGTTGGCGAATCTGCATTTTGACCCTAAATGTTTTACAACTGTCAAATTAATTATTTGTAAAGAATTGGCGTAGAACGTTGTACCATATTCTTATTGTAGTGATTTATAACTGTAGACTTATATATTTTTAATTAATTATATCTATTGTGAAACTTTCGTATTAAATTATGTTTCAAATTTACTGAATCTGAAAGTACAAATTTTCTTTGTAAACAGCTGATTACAGTGCGTTTTTGCAAACAAGCCAAACACAAATCTTTGTCAACAACCATTTCTCCTCTGAGGCTTCACAAATGAATTTGGTTACCTGCAGTTAATACTTTTTTTAGGTATGTAACAAACAACTTGACGCCTAAAAAATGCGCACAAACGAACACCATAAACTGTTTGTGCGAATAATCGATTGATTCAGTTCAAAGCTTCTTAACCACTACGCTCTTGAATAAATAGTTTAATCGGTAATCAATAAATGTTTCAGATTAGACTCATATTTAGCTTTAGGCCAGTTGACGTTGGCTGGAACTTCGATAGGGAACCCCAAACATTTGACAAGATACCGTCGGAAGATTTACATAACTCGCTCTAAGGCAAAAATTGGATCGTAAAATACAAACTTCAAGCACAAATCCACGGTACGCTAATATAAAATCAAACCGGAAACTATATAAATGGGTGTATTTATTACCCAACTAATATACATCTTGTTACTTAAGGTACTTCGTACGACAACCAATCTCTGTTCCAAACCAAAATCACTTATATTTATAAACTTAGTGCACTACCCATTAAAAACTGTGACGTAAATTTTTGTGAAAGAAAACAGTACAAAAAAGAAGTAGAAAGAAGAAGAAAGCAGTATTCAAAAATTGCTTTTTTAATGGCAAGAAATGTAACGTCAACAAAACAAAAATATCCAAACCAAAATATTCAGTTACACTCATAAGGATTAACTTGTTGAAGTCGAATAATAAAACTGTCTATCGAAAGTAATAAATTATAAAGTAGACTACAAATATAATATAATAAAATTTAACCCAAAAGATATAAGTGCAAATGCACTAAGGACGTACTTAATATAATGAAGTTTTAAACAAACTTAAGACAAACAAGCTGCTAAAATATATTAAATTACAATAGTTTCTCAAAGGAAAACATAAATTAGACTCCACGGGGTAGACGGTTTCAGAAGATCAAGTTTAACCTTTTTTTGTTCGCGCTGTTCACAAAACAAACAATCTTCTTTTTGATATGCTTCGAGATTTTTTTGAAGTAGTTCTTCTTATACTTCTGCTGCTTGTTGAATAATAGTTTCTGACATTTCAAAATTATGTTGTACCGAATCCATCTTTTAAAATATTACTTTGCGTCAAAACAACTATGCATAAAATTTCCAATGCATTTTAGATATTTATGTATTGTTTTTATGAAAGGTAATTCAAACATACGTATTTTAATTTTTATGTGTTTTATTGTAGTTTTTTAGACCGTTATAATAAAAAATATTGTTCATTATACGGCAAAAACAACTTTCCCCGTTATTGCATGCGTTCCCGTGCTCGGTTTTGCCTCACAAGGAAAATTCGCAAGCTCGCACAGGAAAAGCCTTCTTTCAAGCCTAGTAATGAATATACTATTTTGTGCTGCTAACATCGCAAACGTCAATATTTGTATGTTAGTGTAGTTACGTAATGGACCAAAAAAGTTTTAGCGTGGCAAAATGAAAACTTGAGATCCACATAAAACTAAGTGTTCAAAATCAACTATTATATTACAACGAGTATGCGACAGGTGGAAAAGTCATTAAAAAAATTTTGAAATTCAGTTAAAATTGAAAAAAAAAAGTTAAACTTAATAATTTGATAGATTTAGTAACAAATTTACCCAGTAAACACGGATTGAAACTGTTACAGTCACAAAATTAAAACAATTGTTTCATTACGTTGTTTCGTGTTAGTTTCATTTTTATATCATTTACATGTAACTGACAGTGAATAAATTGAAAGAGTTCCGATTTTTCACAATCAGTTTTAAACCGTTTCAGTACTTGCAATTTTTTTCCCATAACTAGCAACCGTCTAAAAACTGATTTATTAAAACCGAATATTTTTTTAATAACTAGAATTGTTTGAAGATCGATTAAATAAGATTGAATTATTTTCAAAACAGTAGAATCGTTCTAGTAAAAACGAATACTTTGTGATTAGTCAGCATTAGTCGTTGCTATACTTTTGATTACTGTCGTCAACGCTTGCGCTGCAAATTGATACCTATCTTTTCACTTGTTCGGTTGTAGTTTGATAAGTGATGCTGTGTGTACAATTACGAAATGGAACAATAAACGGTAAGTCAAAACATTTTATTATAATCTATAAATGAAATTAATATTATTATCATATTTGTATTTAAAAAAATGTAAATTAACACACATGGTTGCGTTAAGGTAGATGATTGCGTAAATCTGATGATGCTTTAGGATTTATAATTACAGTTCAATTCTTCAAGTTTTCTATCCGATTATGTACAGCTAAATGTATTCACGGTGTTTTTATAACTTTCTTATGATTGCTAAAATGATATTTATATTAAGTTTGTGTTGTTTTTGATTAAAAAAATGTAATTAATTTTGTGTAACTCTATGATTATGTATGTATATAAATGAAATATTTATTTCTATGTTACAGATGCAGTTAAAAGTTGCTACCCAACAGTAACTGATGCAGTTTTCGAGGCTTCCGTGAAAAGACCACTTCAAAGAAAGTTGCAATATGTAAAAAACTCAATGTGATATTGTATTTAAAAATATTTATTGTGCAATAAAATTTGAAACGTGCATTCGAAAATGTATTATTATATTATTGAAAGAATTGTTTTAGTTCTTTATTAAAACAAGAAAATCATATATTTATTGATCATTTAGTATCAGTTCAAGAACGAAGCTTTTAAAACGTAAACCGAATGCAACATTTATTTTGCAACAGATTTGAATTTAAATTACCGAAACTATACCGATTCAAATAAGTGAAATAGCGATGGACTTATAGCTATTTTATTGCAGTTAGGTTTCTTCTATGTTTGAAACAAGAGTGAATCATAATTTTTTTGTTTTGAAACTGTTACTAAACATTATCAATTTTGTGTTTACTGGGTAGTACCAACATTACATTTCTGGTGGTTTTTTTTCATTTTTTCAACGAAGATTGTGATTTTACAAAAAACAACACGAAAAATAATGTACGTTACTCTCACCGAAAGCATCTTCACATGCAACGCTTGGCCGTGCGGACTCGCGTCGCATTAACGTTTTTTATGCTATGCCTTACTTTTGACCCTTGTCATGTAAATTACTGTTTCTGAAAAATGTTTTCTTTGAGTCACTTGTGTGTGTATTACTAGATTTGCTAATTGTCAAAAACTACAGGGCGAGCAATCTGAACATTTTACATAATGTAAATCATGTTTTACAAAGTATTTGAAAACTATAGCCGTTATGATATTGTTCATAATACGCCATTATACGAAAAAGCAAAAAACAAATCAAGCAACCGAAATTCTTCATTATTAAACATTTTATGTCATATCTCTCGTTCCTCTAATCACAGAGAGTTCAAATTTTTTATGATAGATTTGCTAATTTATGTATTTTAAAACTAAGCTTACTATACCTTTCCATTTAATTTTTTAAAGAGCATTGTAAAGAACTACGAGTCTTCACTAAAATGCGTCACCAATTAACAAGAAAATTTCAAAAAAAAATGCCGTATGGTGTTTTTAATGTAGAATTTCCGTACTATACACTTATACAGACAGTTATAAACTATTTGAAATAAAATATTTCTAATCGGCAATACGTTCATTTTTGTCTATAATAATAATGTCTTTTATAGTTTGTAAGTAATATCATAGAAAAAAAAAACAGTTGCCACATATCTAATAATACATTATGTACTTAAAAAAAGAAGCTTAAACATAAATTATATATACATCTTACTTCAAATGCAATAGGGCAAAATTCAGATAATGCTAGAGCTAACAAAATCTGGTCTTCCACTTAACCCTTAAATCTAACAATATTAGTAGTGTGAATAAAGGTTATGTCTTTTCCTAACAGTTTAGTATGAAGATTTAGAAATTTTGTATTAGACAATTTTAATGTTGAATTAGGTAAGCTTTCGAGCTGGGTAGAATTTTTTGTAATTACTTTAATCCATGAAATTTGTTTCCCGTATTGCTAGATCTAATAGTTTTCGAGATAAATTTGAAGTCCGCACCTTGTATATTTTGTATCTTCTGCATGCAGTCCTTTGAAAGTACTATCTTTGATTTTTCATTTTTACGCACATACTACTGCAATAGCGTTTGAATTTAATTAGAGCCGTTTAAATGTGAATTTTAAATAAAGATAAGGTTAAACACTTCTGCTATTTTTGTTACGGTAAACTTTTATAATTCCAGTTTTGATTTGACAGGAAATTTTTAACCAATTTCAATGTAAGTTCAGTTGTTTTTAGTGTACTTTGTATCTTATTTAAGAATTATAGTGTTTGCAGAGCAAACGTAACTTTTTTCTTTAAGTTGTCCAAAAGTGACAATATTGTTCTCTTTCACTTAATTTTTTATGTATTCTTTGGTATATTACTTGGGACTCTATAATTTCGGCAATTTTTTCTGCTATTATGCGAGTTTTTCTTTAATAGTACAGTTGAAATTTTTCCCGGTCAAGGAGTTTTGCAGTTTTTAAATTTTTAATTGTTTGTAAATGGTTATAAAGATGGAAACATTAAAAGCTGATTTTATACCCGTGTAATCAAATAAGTTTTGAATTAACCGCAGGCTAAAGATAAAAATGTGAAAATGCCACCAAAATAAACTACTGGACGGCCGTTTCTTACTTTACAATGTTTATACGTTGTGACTTTAGTTTGCGGTTTATTCAAAACTTATTTGAATTACGCGGGTATAAAATCAGCATTTAACGTTTTCATTTCTATAGCCATTTACATGCTATTATTATACATAGTAAACATATACTACGAGGCTTTGCCATCAGATTTCACTCATCTTGATTAAAATAATGTATGTTGTTTGTTTGTAATTTATATGTTAACAAAAAGTTTTGTAATTTTTAATAAAATCAATTGTTTTAAGAGAACATATAAAAATGTTTCAAAAAATAATGCCCATGAAACCAACTGTAAAATGCAAAAAGTAATATTTTTAAATAAAACAGTATGTTTTTGTTTTATTTTATACAGTCTTATTAACTCATAACATTAGCATTCTCTGTACCTATATCTTAAAAATGTATAGATGTAATATAGATGTATAGGAACATGTAACAAATAATAAGATAATACAATTTAAGAATAAATTCAAAAGAAAAACATAATAAAATAGATCGTGATGAATAAATTTTGATATCATTTACCGAACCTATGCAGAACACACTCTGCAAAATTTTTAAACCTTAAAATGTTATTGCTGTATACTCTTATTTATAAATTTGCATATTCACATAACAAGACAAAAACAGTAGTTATAAATGTGTACTACAAACACTCACATTATTATTGTAACAAAAAGATATACACTAAAATAAGAGAAGAAAGAAGAAGAAGTTAATAGTCTATAAGGTTTTTTTTAGAATTCCAATTAAGCTAACGTTAAAAATCTCTAACTAACACTAGTCTATACATTGAGTAATAAAAACCACGTGTTAGACACCGGTCTTGAAAATAAATATTTGATTTAACAATTAGTAAAATATCAGTAAAAAGAGGAAACATGCAATCTTTCTTAAATTATTTACCCTTGTGTTTGAGGAGGTATTCACAACACTACTCTGGCAAAATCAAGGTATTAACATAGATAGATAAAATAATTTGAAATTTGAGAACGATATAGTCAGAGTCAGTAATAATGCAAAAAAATCAAAAGAGTTAGGTTCTCCTACTATATACTTAAAATATACAAAAGACTAAAACTATGAGCTCCAAAAATATTAGACTCACTCGTAGAAATTAATAGAAAATCTTTAAGAATAAAACTGCTTAAGACAACATTAAAAAGTGTAAAAATAATTAAGCAGCCGAGTTAAAGAAAAGTTTCAGTCCCACAAAAGCAGTTTTTGCAAAACTTATCTTAAAAAAATTTGAAAATACCAAATAATCTTAATCTGAAGGTATACACTACATACATCCTGTGGCATAAAAACAATGAAATTATCATAATGTATCGCAAATGGGTTATGAGATTTCTAACGAGCCATAGAAAAAGCCTAAGAGACAGAATCTAAAATAAATAAAATAAAAACGAAATTGAAAGATATAGAAGAAGAAAAAATGGTTAACATTTTTTTAAATTATCTGAATAATTTACCCCCGGTTTCATAATAACCCTTTAAAGTCACTTTACCACACGCCTGTTTGTGGTAGGTTATTTTAGATTCCCGTTATTTACAAATTAAAGGAAATTTTGCACATCTTCCGCCCGCGGAAATAACGCTTCAGTCATTAATTTCTAGAGCATATAGTAACTGCACTGGCCATTTGCAGACTTAACATAAGCTCTTATTTTACCAACGCGATCCGGTATCACATTAATCACTACACTCATTTTCCATAAAAGACGACTAGAATTATCACGACGTCACCCGGTCTACTGTTACACTCACGTACGTTTACGTTGTAATGAGCATGTCGTAATAGTTGCAGGTACTCGGTACTCCATCGTTTCCAAAAGTAAACCATTACGTGTTGTCGTTGTAAGTTTACTTTGGTTTTAGAATCTTACCTTACTTTGTATATAAATTATAGGACTCACTGGGCGTATTTACCCATGTAACTATTTATTTGCTATTCTTTTCTCCACATTTAGTTGTTTTTCTTAATTATCTATTGTTTGGTTTCTATGTTTTTTTACATATTTTTTTCTATATTTTGCATTTCAGTTATTTAACCATTTATTTTTCTGAGTTTTTATTCCGTTTATCTACTCAAAGTTTTTCGGTTGGCAACACTTGTGCTTGAAGCAGTAATTCTTTTCGGTGCAACCATACTTGATTTTACTTTCGAGCTACTATGACACAATTGTGAGTGGATGTCAAAAAATATTATAATTTCATGTATCTACGTATTCGACATAGAAAATACTTAGATTGTCTTGCCGGACTAATAAAGTCTAATCGACTAAAACTAGAAATTGACCAGTTTTTTAAATCTATAAATGTAGACTAAAGTTCTTACCGGGTGTTTTCATCTAGGTTACATCACATAAACCCAGAGTTTTTAATGAGGTTAGAACTGTGTCCTCTTCTTTTACTTCTTGAGTCAGAAACAGGTAACAACAAAGATAGGTTTATTATAATCTGTAAAAATATACAAAGTGTTGTTACTGTTAAAAATTTTATTTTTGAATTTTCTTGAAGATAGTAAATATCTTGGATTTTGTTTAAAGAATTTGCATCAAAATGTATCCTGATTTGCTATTTAATTAAGTTTACTCGTTAAAGTGTTTTTTATTAAAAAATTTTATTGTCTTTGAAAGCATTTAAAAAGTTGATTCCACAAAACACTAAATACATACCTATATAAAAATTAATTTTCAAAAACTTTGCCGTACTGGTAAATATTTACAAAAAGATCTATGTAACAGTGGATTTTTGATTTTCAGCAATGTAATTTGCTTCTAAAATTATTCCTCTAAAATTAGGAAATGCCGGAGATTACAGAACAGTTGGGTTTTATAACTTCAAACGACAAACTTTTGTTAATATTTGATGTGATTATTAAAAACATACATATATTTGTAGCTTAATGTAGATACTCAAACAGAAGTGTCGTAACTGTAGTTTGTAAACTATACATATTTATTTGGTAAATAAATGAAGATGTTTAGCACTGTAGAAAAATCTAAGATATCTAAGTATATGTTTTGTTATTAAATTTTATTTGCCATAGACTTTTTGTTTTTCTAAAATCTAACATAAAACCAGGTTAAGTTAAGTTCTATATTTATCAAATATTAAATCTGAATAAACCTGAAGGCAACGCTTCAGTTGTATCAAAATTCCTTTGATTTTATAGCAATCTCAAAAAGTTTGCTTTGAGGTAACAAGTCAAATTTTTATAATTAGGATAAATCTTGTGCCGATATTAAATCTTAGGAATACAAAAAAATTTAAAAAGCTTTCGAATAGAAAAAAAATTACAAAAACATTAATTTGAATTATAAACGTAACTGTGTCCTACACTAAATGTAATCACAATTTACATTAATTTTTATTATGCATAAGTAAAAATCGAACTACACATCTAGAACCGTCAGTAAGGTAATGAATTATTCTTTTATTTTTGCGTAGTTTGCGATCAATTGATATTAAGTCTTTTCCGTAAATAGCTTAAACCATGTTTGCCCTTTAAGTAATTCTCTTTACAATACATTGAGCAATCTAAGTGAAAGATATTGCTTTTGGCTTCTATGTGGTCCCTAGGTGCTTTATCCAATCTAATCTCTATCGCCGGTTTGTGCCACCGACGAGGGGTTGATTGCAATTCATTTCAGTGCTATTGTTAAGATATTCCTCTAGTTACGAGTATTTCATTTTTATGTTCGTTAAGTTGAAGTCAATAGCAAAATTCAATTGAAAATATATTAGACATTGTGTTTGTGATTAAAGTATTGAAATCGCTTTGTATCAAATAAATTATTTTTCTATATAGGTAAATGCCCAACAGATAATTTATAATTATAATATCTTCTTTTTTACAATGTTTATAACATTTTATAGAAAGATACATCTTGTGCAGATAAATAACAGCGTAAACTAAAAATATCGTTTTCGTAGTGTTCCAGTAAATTAAAAAAAAGTGAAGTAAAAACTTAAGTTTGCTGTCGTTTTTCAAACACTAGTTGGAACAAAAAATTTAATTACTAACTAGAAATAAGATGTTACGAACACATGGTTTACACAAACATTTTATATAATTTTAACATTGCTTAAATTTTTATTAGTTATAGTAATCAACAAATTGATTTACATGCGTTAAAGTAGTATTTTAAAATTAAAATAGTCGTTAGTTATTTTCCTGCATTTGAATAAATTTTAACTAAAGCAAATTTAACGTTAAGCAAAAATTTGTTTAGATTTACATAAATGTAGACAAAAGTGGTTACAGAATAGCAATTTCAAACGCGAATTTTTTTGTAATTATTTAATTTTTAATTTTTTGTTTAGTAAATTTGATGTTCTTAGCAGTCAAACGAATAAAATTGGGTAAATTAATTAATAAAAACAAATTGATTTATTTAAGAAATTTATGTAATTAATCTTTTTTTAGAAATCAGCAATTTTGAAAATTTGTTTTTAATGCAAATTTTGTTTAAAATTTGAACATAACTGCATACATAATATGTAATGGTGAAAAGGTGATTAATTGTTTAAAGCTCACACGTGCGTTGTCGTGCAACAATGTTATATACTTTATATAATTTTTCTATTTTTACGTTATTTATCAATTATGTAAAATCATACATTGTGTTTGTTTTGTAGTATTTGCGTTTTAAAACTCTTTACATTTTTTTTTAAATAACTTACTAGGTTTATAATATTGAAACGTTATGAACGGTGTGTAAAAGTGTACGTGCTTTTAATATAAACAAATACCGGTTTAAAAAAACAAAAGTTATTCACGGACTTTATTTTGCCAGTGATAGTAATATATAAATACATGCAAGTGTTTTTCTTAAATACCGTTGCACTTTATTAGTATCAGTAATTATAATAAATCGTGTAAATATTCAGTTTACAAATAAATTAGTTTTAAAAATTTGTAACAATATCGATAAGAAAGCCTACGTTGTTCTTAATTTGTGACTAGTTAGAAATTTCAAAACGTAAAATCAAAAGCCAAAATAACAAAAAGCATTGGGAAGGTTTGTAGCCTAAATATGCCTCTGGACCGTACCATTCAAAAGTTCGCTGTGCGGTGTACACACTTTTAAGATTTACCTTACCAGTGTGTAATCCAATCACTAATTTCTGCAATTAAAACAAAATTGGGGAAAAGTTGGGTTGGTTGGTGATTGTGAGTGCACGCGTGTCAATCGCCCCGTAAACAAACTCAAAATGTGAGCCTTTACGAGTTAAATTTACACGTAAGTGGTTAATTATAAAGAGAATTAATTGCATAAGATTAGATTATATAAATAAAAAATTTAAGAAGGAAGGAGAAACGGGTTAATTAAGTACCAATTTGTAAATATTGAATATTAAATATACGAATAAATATACAAACAACGTCGGGAGATAAGTGATATCACCTTCGAAAGGTCGACTTGGGTTATAGCACTGCGCGCTACAAGACGATTAAATAGGCAACCCAAATAACAGATAAATGTTTAAAAGGAAACATATCCAGGAATGCACAAGAATTAATAATTAAAAGGTTAACAGCCACGTACAAATTGTGAACAGAGAAATAAATTACGGTAAAATTCAATTAAAGTGATTAATTAAAATTAAAGATGAGTGAGTTCGACAAAATTGAGGAAATGTTTCAAAGAATAGAGGGGAACATGAACCAAATGAATACAAAATTAGATACACTAGTATCAGAAATGAAACAAGTGAAAGAAGAAAACGTAAAATTGAAAGCACAAATATTAGCGCAAGAAGGAAAAACAATTAATCTAGAAAGAGAAGTAAGAAAAAAGAATATTGTAATAAAAGGTGTAACAGATGAAGAAAACGAAAATGAAAATGAGTTAAGGGCCAATTTACAAACAATTATTCAAAAAATAGGTATGAACATAGACATAAAAACCGATACCGACCAAGCCAGAAGAATTGGGGGCTACAGCAAGGACAAGAAAAGACTAATACACGTTAAATTAACTAAAGAAAGTACAAAACTAGCAATCCTTCAGAATGCGAAAACACTTAAAGGATCTGATATATGGATCGACCAAGACTACACCAAGGAAACAGAAGAAGAAAGAAGGAGATTAATACCACACCTGAAAGAAGCGCGAAAAAAAGGGTTTAAGGCGCACGTAAAATTCAATATGCTAATTGTGAACGACCAAATATACAAGGTCAAAGATTTAAGAAAGAAAAAAAATGGACAAAGGAAGATAGTTCAGAAGCAAATACCCTAAAGAGGACAGTAACAGAAAGGTCCCCAGAGGGAAGCACTTTGAATGAACAACTGCAGAAAAAGATAGGATAGGAGAAAACGATGACAAAAAAGGCAATGAACAAGGAAATGCGCAAATGAGAATACATCAAAAACAAAAAAATAAGAAAGGAAATAAACAATACAACAAAGAAGAACTAAAGGAAATAAAACAAAAAAGAAACGTGATAAAAATTGGCACCTGGAATGTGAAAAGCATCATAGGGAAAGAAGATGAAATAATCGAGGAGATGCAAATGCAAAACATCGACTATTTAGGCATAACGAAAACCAAAAAAAAGGGAAAGAAGAAATGGAACTGAACGAAGGACACTGGCTATATTGGTCAGGAGTAGAACAAGAAGAATGGGGAGCAAAAGGGGTAGAGTTAATAGTAAAAGCCGATAAAGTAAAAAATATCAGGAAAGAAAGGTATATCAATGAAAGACTGCTGGCACTAGACATCAAAATAGACAACGAGGAAGTGTGGGTGATAATAGTAGCGTATGCGCCCAATGATAATAAGAGGAAGGAAATGAAAGATCAGTTTTATGAACTACTACAAATGGAAATTGATAGAGGAGAAAGAAATGTAATTATAATGGGAGATATGAATGGAAGAGTAGGCAATAACAATGAAGGCATAGAAAGGCATATAGGGCATCAGGGCGAAAATACTAAAAATGATAACGGTATAAGGCTAATAGACCTATGTGTTGGAAATGACTTGGTGATCACCAACACGAAATTTATGCACAAGGACATACACAAATACACCAGGAAAATCCACTTCAGGAACGAGAAGTCAATCATTGACTACTTTATTGTAAATACAGAAAATTGGAACAGAGTAAAGGATGTAAGGGTGAAAAGAAACGCCGAAATAGGAAGTGAGCATTTCCTACTAAAAATGGAACTCTGGATAAACCCGAAAGATAAAGATGAGATAAAAAGGAAGATAATAGTAAAACAAAAAATTAAAAGTTATAGGCTAAAGGAGAGTGAAATACAAAAAAATTACCAAGAAAGTCTAGAGAAGAAAATTGCCCAAAATAAAAGAGAGGGCGAAGATATAGAAAGGAAATGGAGACACTTTAAAGACAATATTCTAGAAACAGCAAGAACTAGCTGTGGAGTAAAGAAAATTGTGAACATATACAGGAAGGGAAGCAGATGGTGGTCAACCGAGATACAACAAAAAGTCAAAGAAAAGAAGGAAAAATGGAAAAAGTATATAATAACTGGATCGGAAGAAGCCATACACACATACAAGAAAATACCAACCAAAGTAAAGAAAAGTATAAAAGAAGCGAAGGAAAAGACATGGGAAGAGTTCGGAAACAGGATGAGAGTAAATTATTTAGAGAACCAAAAACTTTTCTATAATACATTAAAGCAATTAAAACAGAAGAAACCAACCAATCTAAGAAACATAGAAGATAAAAACGGGAAAGTGATAACCAAAGAGAGGGAAATAATGCAAAGATGGAAGGAATACTTTGAAGAACTAACAGAAACAAGAAATAATGAGGTAGAACAAGAGATAAAGGAAATAAGAACGAGACATAGGGTTACACAAAAGATAAAAAAAATCACAAAAGAAGAAATCGTTGAAGCAATCAAGAAACTCAAACTAGGGAAAGCACCAGGAGAAGATGAAATCACAGGCGAAATGTTGAGATATATGGGACAGATAGCTGTAGAGGAATTCCGTAAGTTGCTAAATGAAATAATAGCACAAAAAATATTACCCACAGACTGAAATATAGGAATAATACTACCCCTATACAAAAAAGGAGACATAAAGGAATGCTCAAATTATAGGGGCATTACACTAACGAGTATACCCGGCAAAGTATTAAGCAGCATTATCGAGAAGCGACTGAGAGAAGAAATCGAAAACTCGCTGGAGGAGTCACAACATGGGTTCCGTAGAGGGAGAAGCACACAGGACCTAATTTTCACAATCAGACAATTAGGGGAAAAACGATAAAGAAAATGAAGGAAATTCATATTTGCTTTATTGACCTGCAAAAAGCGTTCGACAGGGTAAGGAGAAAGGATGTGTGGGAAAGCCTAGAAAGAAGAAGAATAAGTGATGATATGATAGATGTGATCAAAGTACTATACAAAGACAATAGAAATAAAGTAAGGACACATAACAAAAAGTCAGAACAATTCGAAACAAAAATAGGACTGAAACACGGATGGGTGCTCAGCCCACTCCTATTCTCAGTACTCATGGACGACATAGTAAAGATTTGTAAAAAGAAATGCTACAATATGGAAGTGGGAAGTTGGAGATTGAATAGAATAACAATACAGGAACTACTATTCGCGGATGATATGGTACTACTAGCAGAATCAGCGGAAAAACTCTAAGAAAACATTAATATCTACGATCGCGAGCTCAGCAAAATAAACATGGAGATAAGTATAGAAAAAACTAAAACTATGATTATGGCCAAGACAGTCCTTCAACACAATATCAAGATAGAAGGACGAATACTAGAACAAGTAACAAAATTTAAATATCTAGGTACAACAATAGATAACAAAGGAGAAATAGATAACGAAATAATGGAAAGAATAGCCAAAGTGGGAAAAATATTTAACACACTTAAAAACACGTTCCTCAGGAAAAAAGAAATTCCAGAACAAATAAAATCGGAAGTATATAAAAAAGTAGTACGACCATCGTTAATTTATGGCAGCGAATCATGGACGATAAACAGAAGAAATGAGAGCAAAATTAGAGCAATGGAGATGAGATACTTGAGGAAAATTAAAGGAATACTAAGATTGGACAGAGTGAGAAATGAAAATATAACGGAACAATTGAAAGTGAAACCTATATTGACACTGGTAGAAGAAAGGCAGTTAGGTTGGATGGGACATCTGCTTCGAATGGATGACAACAGGATAGCGAAGAGAGTATATGAAGCAAGAACAGAGGGGAAGAACGCAGTAGGCAGACCAAGAAAGAAATGGGAGGAACAGGTAAAAAAAGCAGCGGAAAATAGAAACATACAATGGCGAGAAGTAAGGAACCTGACAAGAGACAGAAAGACTTGGAATAAATTAATTAAGAATTGCTAATCAAATGTAATAAGATTTATAAGGTACATATATTGTAAACAGGGTTATAATCCGACACCGAAAGGTACAAGGAAATTAGATTAAATAAATAAAATAAAACAAAATTGACTTGCAAACAGATAAATTGATCAAATGAATTTTTTATAACACAAAACAAATTTGTAACTAAATACAAAATTTAGTTTTTTGTCGATTGTTTGTTACCTTGTACTTATATTAACGTATAATAATGTATTAGAAATAGACCGGTAATTACCGGTCCACTTTCAACCAATAAAATCAACGAACTTCTATATTTGTACGATTCTTCTAACCAATGAAATTGTAGAAGAAAGTGAAATAAGGATCTTAAGCCGGTAAGTTAGTAGGATTCGCAGGTCGCGGGCGTTGAAGTAGGGTACTTTAATAGTTTGGTTTTCACTGATTGAAATATAAACCGTGTGCTGTTTCTTTCATTTAGCTGCAGACACTGTTTCTAATTGCCCGAAGAAGGATTCTGGGGACTTTGGTTAAGGTACAGGTGACGACAAGAGTATTCATCCAAGCTGGAAGTAATCGATAAAGCAGGGGGTTTTCTTGCCAGTAAAGAAAGCGGCCAACTTATCAGTGCATACGACTACTTGGGGTTCGGTTAGCAATGGTCTTGTTTGGTGGCGTGCTGAGTCTGATCCTAACGGCGTGTCGCTTGCGTTTCAGCGTAAAAAACTAGGGTTGGTTATCTCGGTGGACTTTTATTGATGCCATTTCAGTGAGAAATTAATATATAATTCTCACATTACCAGTTTATCGGCGGTCGTACAATCTTCTTTGTAGGTAGGGATATTTAATTCTTGTATATGTACTTTACCTACCTTCTTCTGGGTCTCGGGGTTTTAGAGTTCTACTATAGTCGAATATAAGATTTTGTATATTTAGTACGGTCCACCAAACTTCGGTGTTAATTTTGCAGAAAAGCAGCTGCGTCTGATAGGTAGTAGGTTTTTTGACAACAGATGTCTGTAGTGTTGCGTTCCTGACACTTCGGCACATCGAACTCTCGCTTGTCGCAAATTCGATGATGACCGTAGTGCCACACTAACCACTATCAACCCCTATCCCGAATTCCTTCAGACCATCTTTAGACTGGTGCTTCATTTAAACTGTTTAAACTGCTTGTATTTAATTTAGTCATTTTATTTTATTATTTTTAGTTGAATAACACTCTTCAGTTTGTTTTTTTGTTGTCGCTTGACTAGCTTTGCTACTTTTACTTCCTATCTGTTTGTTAAAGTCCTTTTCCTACCACCTTGGTTCTATTCCTTATGAGCGAGGACAAACCGTAAGGCAGGTGCCTGACTGAACCGCGTGCTCCCTTAGCACATCTTCGTTACCTAAACCATTTAACTTAGTCTGACTAGACTTCCCTTCTATTTTAACACACTTTCTTAAACGTAACGTATTCTTCTTGTGGCTAACTTCTACCAAGCAAGTTTGGGTGGTTTGTTTGATCCTCCTTCTGATTTTTCTCTTCATCTTTTTTCTCTTCTACTTCATCCTTCTTTTCCTCTGTAGGTGTTTGGCTTGCTGTTAGGGAAGTAGGGTATTATTAACCTATATTCCACTTAACATTTGCTTAGGAGACCTTAGAAAACTCGGTTTACAAATGGAATTACGTTGTCAGACCTTAACCTCTTAGGCTTGTTAAAGCAAAACAAATCTTTTTCGTAAAAGGCGCTTGTGACCGCGCTAGCGGACTTAAAAAACCAAAATGTAAAAATTTTCTTTGGAGGACCTGGAAAAGGAGCTTGTTATGTCAATACTTACGGTTTCTCATAGTCGCTTTGTTTTCAAAAAGTACATCTCTCCTAGCGGGGTTGTGTGGACAATTTGTATTCCAGACACTTTTTACATTTTTGTACTTACTACTTACTAGCAGTATCTCAAAATATGCTAGGGCAATAGTATTATTGGTAGATCCGGTTGATTGTTTTGGCCACCCCTTGGTGTTCCGGATGAGGTGGATCATCGCATTCGCTGATTACCTTTTTTTGGATCGTTCGTAGGTACGCACAATTTCCAAGCGGCGTGAAAACTCTCACTAACGGCAAGAGTAGCGTCCGGAAAACCCAAATAAAATTTTCCTTTTTGAACTTATATTTTGGATAGTTTTCAGGTTTTTTGTGACTTTCTTTGTAATTTTTGTTAGCCATGAACAGAGTGGTAGAGCCGTGGGGTTTGTTCCTAGATTTGCTACGGCAGTTTTTTAAGAACATCCTGGAGGGTGCGACTTTATTTTGAGCTCCGCTACGGTATTCTATAACAAAATCAAACTGTTGCAGTCAAAGGTTTCTTCAATGTCCGGAGCCATTTCAAACTCTGGTGGTCGCTTATGACTGTAAATTTGTAACCTTCTAAATACCCCTTAAATTTCTGAATTGCCTAGATTGCAGATAGGCCTGTTCTACGGTAGAGTAATTTGTTTCGAGTGAAAGAGCTTTGCTAATGTACAGCATAACTTTCTGCTTTTTGTCGTAAACCTGGGTAAAGACGACTCCTAGGTCGGGGGTGCTAGCATCCGTTTGTAACGTAAACGAAATGTTAAAATCAGGGCAAGATAAAATAGGACAGGAGATTAATAAACTCTTTACCTTCTCAAAGGCGTCGGCTTGGAATATACCAATTTCAAAACGTTTGCTTTACTTTAACGACGCTGTAAAGGGTTAAACCAACTGAGAGAACTGAGAGATTAATTTTTGATACTAAGAGGTCATACCAAGAAACCTAGTTACCAAGCGTATAGTTTCGGAAGCCGGCATCTCTGCAATTGCATTTACCTTTTCTGGGTCTGGTTTGATTCCTTTCTTGTTTACAATAAATCCTAAGTATTTAACTTCTGATTTGCAAAAACCACATTTTTCCGGCTGTAACTGCAAGCCACATTGTCGTAGACGTAGGAACACTTCTTGGAGATTGGACAGGTGTTGTACAAACGTGTTACTTATCCAAATAAGCAAACGCGGACGGCTAGCCGGGTCGAGGGGTATTTGCCAATACCCTTGTTTTAATTTTAACGTACTTACGTAATGGGCTTCTTTTAATTTGTCAAAGATTCCTTGGATGTACGGGAGGAGATAAATATCTTTTACTGATAGTTGATTAACTTGTCGGTAGTCTACGCATAATCGGTACTCCCTTAAAAATGTTCTCATCATCACGGTAGGAGAACTCTACGAGCTCTGTGAAGATATTATTTCCAGCATAGTATCAACTTCTGCATTGATAACAGCTTGCATTGCGGGGTTGTGGGTAATATAGTTGTTTTACTGGTTCTGCACCGAGTTTCAGCTTGATTTTGTGGCAAATAAGGTGAGTCTTTTTTTGAATCTTGTCAAATAGTGCTAATTCGTATTCTAATATTTTGTTAATTTTATTGATTTGAGTATCACAGAGACTTTCTAGACCGCTTAATCCTATGGTGGATAAAAACTGCAAAAGTAGGACTACGTTTTTGAGCGACAGGTTAAGGTTTTTCAGATTTAGGAATAATTAGATAACAAAGTCTAGGCCCAGTATAACGTCGCTGGTGAGCCCGGTTATGCTGTTACATAATACTTCGATTGACGTTTTTGAAAACTCATTTACAGGGTAAGCTCTAATAGATATAGTAATGGTGCCATCGGCTATTTGTACTGGTTCTGGTAGCGTTCTGTGGTGTTCAGGTAACAGTTGTGTAATCCAAGAACTAACGTACGATTATGCTGCCATAGTATCTACTAATGCCCATATGATTTGGTTGCAGACGGTGGCTTTCACAAACAAGCAAGAGCCGTTTACGTAGTTGCGGGTTATTGATTTTTGATTCGGTTCAAAAAACTTCTTAATAACCTCCAACCAATTTACAGAACCCTTACCTGTGGGGATCGGTAAGCACATACTATTTGAATGCTCGTGTAGCTGCCTCGGAACAGTATCTCTGATCTTCTACATCTAAAACAAAACTTCTTAAATTTGTTTCTACGGTTCTCTATTATTCTCCAGCATAATTCTTGGCGGGGCATCCAAGAGATCGTACGTCGGGGTAATATTAATGGCGGCTAAATATTAGCAATGGGAGTCGAAAACCTAGAAGACGACGGTTGGTTTGTTTCTTGTATCACCGCCATAGGTCTAGTTTCGGATAAATGCACCTAAAAAAACGGACCTTCTCAGGTACGAAGAAAGTGCACCGGATAAAACCGCAACACTTCAACGGTGCTTCTGGTATAAAGTGAGCTGGTGCACAAAATTGAATTTATTAAGCCAATAAACCCAGCTCACACAAACGTCGGTTTTTAAAGTTTTGGTTTTTCTTGCTTTGTCAGTCATCTTTTATGTTCGGTAGCTCGGGCGCTAGTCAAATTATTTGACTCGGTAGAAACGTAATAAAAAATAAAAGAAGCTCTGAAAAGAAAAAAATAAATATCATTCTAGAAAAAAAAAACAAAAACATCTAATTCTGGAAAACTAAAAATTAATTTTGGTGCTGATTTCCTGGTCCGGACTAGAA
This sequence comes from Aquatica leii, assembly GCA_035610365.1. Lineage (NCBI taxonomy): Eukaryota > Metazoa > Arthropoda > Insecta > Coleoptera > Lampyridae > Aquatica > Aquatica leii. Next base: position 204,561,000 of record CM069432.1, on the reverse strand, counting down.
AACACGGTGATTTTTGACTATAAAACGGCTACGCTGTAAAATAAAATTATTAGAGTCCCTGCTCAGGCAGCCATGTAACGTCCCTTCTGCCATTATGTTTGTCTTTTAATTCGACGTTTGTCAATATCAGGTAGCCAGCGTGGCCAGGGTTTATTAACGAACTAAAACCGGATTATAACATTTATCTATATATATAAAAATGTTATGTTGGTTTGTGTACGCTTCAAAAACTCAAAAAGTTCTGCACCGATTGAGTTGAAATTTTAATATGATATAAAATCCGCATCAAGGATTGTTTTTATCTATTTTCTGCATCAGTCACATATCTGCGACCGCGAGAAAAGAGTTTTTTTAACGATCAGCTGTGTACCAGTGACCGCGCCATCTGCCATAAGCGAAGAAAACACTCGCTGACAACCGCAATAGTAACGACGCAGTCACATGAGAAACAATTTCGTTCCCAATTACATTGTTTATTTACAAAAAAATTTGCATCTGATTCTGATTATTATACAATCTGAATTAAATATTCACTTAAATCAAGAATTTTTGGTGTGATAGTGTTGTGATCGAACTGCGCCTTTCACCAAATCGTAAGTAGAGGTTATATTTTATATCAAAGATGGACAGTAAAAATATTATTAAATGACAGGCAAAATAAAAGGACTTATTATAATTCAAGTGAATTTCTAACAGAAGTGAGTGGTTATATCTTTTTTATTACATCTAACACGTGGACGTAATTATATTGTTTAGTAATTATATTATTTATTTTGGATTAACCTCACTTTTAATGTATATAAATATAATTACATTAAATGTCAACCATTCAATCACAATGTGCCACTGCGAAGCGTGGCAGGGTACAGCTAGTTAGTTATAAAATAAAATAAATTATAACTCCAAAATATACTAAGTTATTATAAAACATAAAAAATACGCCCTTGAACAAGGTCGATGACAGTACGGCACTGGAATCTGAAATATGAACAAGTATTAATTTAGTCATATAGTATACCTTTGCAAGATAGCGAGTGGCGCAAGATACATTCCTAGATAAACGTCGAATATTTTGGAAGAATTCCGATTTTAGTGTACAATGGTGGTAAATATCACTAAGTGTTTATAATATCGTTATTTAATGAAATTCCACCTCCAGATCCAAGTATTGGAAAAATTGTATACGGTTGAATAACTGGTTATCGGAATTGATATTATACGGCGTACAATCCTTTCTTTTAGACGAATTACAAGAAACTAAACCCTGTTTCCAGACGGGCACGTCCAGTGTCAATTGTTTGTAGAGATCAGTGCTTCTTTTAATCGTAGTACAACTTTGAAGCTACTTTACTTTAGAATTGATAAGTGGTTATTGTCACAAAAGGTAAACAATTTAAACTTATTTAAACGGTATCATATACAGTCAATGAAAAAGAGAAGGGAGACTGTTGGTATCCCTACAATAGAAAAGAAGTTTTAGTCAACGGTGTCCTGTAAAACTAGAAGGGTTAACTGTCGGTATCCCGTACAATTCAGGTGTTTAATAAATACAGTCAACAGTATTTCGTAAAACTTGGAAAATTTGGATATACGGTTACATATCCGTCCGTTATCTATTTTATCAGTTGTGACGCCAATAGGAAAGGGTTTAAAGAGTATGAGTATAGTATTTGACTGTAACCGCAGCACCACTCACGCTTTTTTTCTAAAATTATAATTAAAATGTTATTTTTTAAATTATATTTGGAATTAATAAAAGCGGTTTCTTGCAACGTTTTTAAATAAAACTTCAAATAAAAAACTATAAAAAAATTAAAAAGTTAAATATATCCGATCAACGGAAAAAATTAAAAAGCAAGTCGTTTGGTAATCGGCGATTAATAATCTCGACAATATTTACGATTTCGCTCGCTCACGCGTTAAAAAGTTTTGATTATTAGTCGGCCTCATTACTAACTTTGTTTTTTAATTAACTATAAACGTAAATATAACAATACATAACTGAAACCAATAGGATAATAATTTTTGACCGCAAAATAAAATAAAAAAAGCTTGTCTAAACTAATTTAAAAAAAATAACAAAATTTCATTAATTTAATCGAGGGTAATTCTGATCGTAACTTAAAATTATGAATTTTTGCTTTAAATAATGGTTACTTGTTTTTAACAGTTAATCACAAAATGTGTATTTAAGCAAATCAGAAAACGTTATTGTCGATACATAAAATCGTAATAGGCGATAATTCACAAATTTATGTTTTCAGTCGAAACCTGTTTGCAATTATTAGCATATTATCATATGTATTATTACAATTCGATCAACTAAAGTTTATAAATACCTGGTGTTATTAGAAAGCAAACTTGAACAACGTTATCTTGAGGACGAGCAATGTGGGTATATAACAAGTTAATACGACGGCTAAAGAATCCGCTTTGAAAGCAATGTATAATTACGTATTAAACGAAACTAAATTTCTACACGTAATAAAAAAAGAACACTTGAATTTAAATAAAAACCATTACCATAACGTTTTATTCCAACATTTTGTTTTTGAGTCTGATCAAAAACTTTTGTTCCAAAACTAATTCACGTCTATTTCATACATTCATTCACGTAAAATTTTCCAAGAAGAATACACAAGAAACAAATGGATTAAAAAGCATTACGCACAATGTAGAATTACAACCCAAATTATGCGTAACTTTGACACATACAGCAGACTATATAGCCCACGACAAAAATAGTTTATGGAAATGCTAGCACTCTAGGTAAATTCCTAGTACCTTGCCTGATACTTATAAACTCAAATTTAACTCAAAAATAAACAAATACAATCGTTCCATAACTACAAAAATGCACCAACAGTAAACCGGCAGAAACATAAAACGCAACACACACACAGTGTAGAACACGTGATGTATAGAAATTCTTCTATGAACGCTATGATATATTCGTTTTGACATCATTCTCTAGTTGTTTTGCTATCTTCATACCATTGCAGTCCGTTGTTCTATAATATTTTAGTCATTTATTCTTCTACTTCCATTCCTCTCAAGATATCTTTGTTCTTATTTTGTTTTTTTTTCGTTGTTGCATCTTCACATAAAGTCGAGTTTTATCGTTCGTATTTTGTCTGGAGTATTTCTTGCCTGTGGCTACATTTGCGTACCGTAGAGAACTAAGCTTTTGACAATACTGTAGAAATTTTGTAATTATATTTTTTGACTGATAATTTTGTTTTATAGTATTCTATTTAACAATTTTGTAGCCATTTTAACTAATATTATTCTTGTAGAGATATCTCTTTTGCATGTGCATTTAAAGTTAGTATTTGTAACGACATATTTAAAGTTTTTATAGCATTTTACTACTTGGTCATCTATACAAAGATTATTTGTCTCTCTTCTAACGCAAATACATTTTTGTTTATTAGAAATTTATTGTCAAACGACATTTGTCCAAAAAGTAAAGAATGCAACGTTTCGTTTCTTGTTTATATACTCATTCTTAAATATTTTCTATGCCACATTTCTAACGCTTAGAAGGTATTTCATGTATATATTGAAGAGAAGACATAATAAACTGTAACTTTGTTTTCGGCCTTTTGTTGTTAATATTTTTTTGACGTTTTTCAAATTTCTAATTCTAGCTATGCTATTTGCATATAATCATTCTATTATATTAATCAATTTTTTTGTTTTTACTATTCTCAAATCCTTCCGTATTTTAGTTCTTGGTATGTTACACACAAGTCATTTTTAAGTTTATAAAACCTAAATGTGTTTTCTTCTGTTTTTATTTATTCTCTATGATTATTTTTTATTGAAAAATACTTCGTTTTTTCTTCTCTATTATTGTACTTGTAAAAAGTCTAGCTATGGAGGGAGTTACACATATTTTTCTGCAATTGAAACGGTTTTGCTCTCTTTTCATACATTGAACTAACGTGAAACGTCCTTCATTCTTGAGGGCTTTCAAGTCTTTTTTCTACTTGATTGAATATTTTTCTTAAATATTGTTTTGAGTTTTTTCCAAATATTTAAAAAGTTTTCAGCGTTTCTGTAGCTCCTTCTTAAATGTATGTTTTTAGATGTTCGTATATTTTCTCCTGTGATCCTTTTGTACTTAAATCTATTTTATTTTCTAATTTGTTTTTATATAAGAATCTTATGCTATATTATTGTAGTAATTCAGTTTTAAATACTTTATCGTCCTCCTCCTTTTGTGATTGCATTTTAATATTAACTGGATCTCCATTCTGATTATTCTATTGTAGTATTCAAGAGAGAAGTTATATTTTCTTCATTTTTTTTTTAAATTGGTCTTAATATTCCGTTGTTGTGTTCGTTTTTAAGTGCACCACTGTATTGTATTGAGGAAACCGCACGTGTGCTAACACCTTACCCAGTAATTTCGATATTCGAAGTATCGTGGAATCGCTACTAGTGGGTAAGTCAGTTGCGATTTTGATGTGTTGTTTGTAAGAGTTTCCAGTTTACGGCGCGATTTAATTTCCTTTTTATTATCATAGCAAGTTTAGTCACCTGCACGTGTTTGTTTAGAAAATTTTAATAGCTGATAAATAAAGCATTCACGGAATACAAGAACTAAGCCGTATTAGTTAGATGTCAAACATGTCAGCATGTACATGTATATAGCCACTGCACACTAATAGCATTATAGGAACGCTGTGTAAGTACCTTGTTTCTTATATTTAAGTATTGGTTTTGGTGTCGGTCGTATGCACGAACGACTCGATATATACGTTTGTTATCACGATTAACGTACGTAACTTTTTTGAATTTATGTAACACATTTTAAGCGGTGCGCTTTGTTTCACTATTCGGTAATCACTATAATTTTTATTGATTCGCCAACTTAAATTTACTGAATGCAACGTTAAGCCATTAACTGCTTATGTGTTCGAGGTGTTGTCTAATTTAATTATTACTAGTTAATACTAGTTTTATTGTGATATTTCTTGCAAACCATTAGTTATTAAATATTTCCTATTTTACTTACGTTTTTATTCTTCTTTATGTTGTCGTAAAAATAAATATATTTGTTGTTAGGCTAGTGTTAGTCAATTTATTTGTTGTCAGGTAAAAATGGGCATTTGTAGTTTGTATTTCTCCCAGTTTTGGATTTGTTTTAAATTAAATTATAATTGACACATCAAAGATCAGGCCAAATCCTATTAGTTACATACTCATTACCCACTCCAAGTTCTGATCTGCCAATCATTCGTTTGTGATGTTTAAGTTATTGGTAAGTGATCGCAGTTCAGCCGAGTGCTAAACATGGTTACTTAATATTTTTTCCATTTGTTGACAGCAACATAAAAACAGGGGACGTTACACTAAATGTTGATCTTTTGACATTGTTTCATATAACGTGTATCGACAAACAGAAAAAAAAAATTTTTACTTATAGACTAGCACAACAAAATCTACATTATACAGCGCTTTTTTATTATTAAAATAAGATTAATGAATTTGTAATAGTGGAAAAAGGATTTTTTCTACTTAAAGTTGTTTGGTTTCTAAATGCTTCTTTCTGTGACACTAATAGTTCTATTTTATATTTAAAAAAACACTAAGGTATAAATCTTGGATCTATATTTGATCTGATCTTACACAAACTAGCACAAAAAATACTACTTTGTTTTAAATTTAAGTGTAACAAACAATAGAAGATTCTAACGTTTTAATAGTAACCGTTGCAACTTCAAAATGGAATAGTAATTGTTGAAAAAGACATAAATCTGTTTGTTTTGATGGCAAGATTTAGATAACTAAGTAAAAACATATTTTTCTAACCTGGAAGAAAAATTTGTTTTTATTTATTACTTATGTTTTTATTTTGTCCGATACAATTTTACTCTCAGTTTGAAATTGAAACTTTCCACTAGTTTGTAAAAATTTTTACAAATATAAGCAATTAGTATAGTGTATAATAAGGCAGATGCCATTAGTAAAAAAATAGTTTTTGTAGGAGAATGTGTTAAGCATTTAAACCAAGTACAAAGTTGAAAGTTAAAAATTTAGAAGAAAGAGAAGCGGGTGCACCGGATTTATAGTTTAAAGTCTATTCCAATGACTTAAGATGTAGTATCAAAAATGTTACTCAAATAGTATTACATGTACAGCTGACAAAACCTAAATATGAATGTCGTATTGAAATTGGACAGATCTTAAAACTATTGTCAAATAAATTTTTTGGTAACATTGCTGAAGCCAAACTTACGAAAATTAGTTACAGTAAAAAAAATAGTATGACACTATAAAGCGTTCACATTTAGGTTGCGCCGACTGTACACATAGGTTTAAATTATTTAAAAAACAAAAAAAAACAAAACGATATTCATGCATCAAAACAGCATAATACAATATATGCATCATGCCATCATGTTAACAAAGAAAGAAGCATTGCTCTACAATATGGAGCATTATAAGTTAATTTAACACTCCAATACAGATAGATATAGCAAGTTATACGAATGAGTAATGGTGATAGGTAATTTCGATTAAGATCGTAGCGCCTTTTTGGCGTGCATCGAAATCTAAGTTAGTGACATATGTTTTGTATTTGTCGAGTTAGTCAAATGACGTTTATGTGTGAAATTATAGAAAAGGCTATTGTTTTTATTGTTTAATTTCTAGTTTCCGTCGTGGTTCATTAGGTGTTTGTAACGTTTTAAAATCACATTTGCTCAATTTCAACTGTCGTTTAGGCAACTTTGCTAACGTCGTTGCGTGAAGACAAGTTTTTCGATGGTTAGTCAAATTTTTAACCATCAGATGGCGCAGCCTTGATTTAACTTCCGGTGGAAAACAAAACAATTCATTTGTAACTAACGTGCGATACGTGTCACTAGCAGTTGAACACAAAGATTTTCGTGAGAGTTACAATTTTTGACATCCATTAGCATTTACCTTATGAACTTTTAGAAAATCCTGTTACATGAGTCGCCTTAAGCAATAAAACAGGCGCGAGACATATATTTTTCGAGTCACCTGTTCGATGTTTGTTTTGGAGGTTAGTACTTACTTGATTCACACGTGGTTAAGTTTCGGAAACTTTGCTTATTTCTTTTTAGCTCTTTTTTATAACCCTTAATGTTCACCTAATTACGAGGTTCTGTTTGCAATGGAAGTAATGATTCTAATTGTAGCTATTCGGAAAAATTACGGTGTGACCCTTAAGGAAATAAAAGGATGCTATTACACAGGGTTTATTACTTCTTCATTCTTTTTCATTTTTAACTCTTGTTGGTCTGTTTTTAGAAATAAACGCTTCAAACAGTAATAAAACACTAAAACAGTTTATATTAAACACCACTAGGTAACGTACAGAATTTCATGTTTTCTTTTCAAAGTTGGAATAAATGTTTTAATTTTAAATTGATAATAATTACTAAAGCGCTAAAATTAACATAAGCCGAGTTATTAAAAAAAATTAAAAATGTAGTTTTTACGTCACCAAAAATTCGACCAAATTTTTTCAAACTAGAAAATTTGAGTTTTACTATAAGCTTGAATATAAACAAATATAAAAGCAAATCTAATACCCATTTTTTTACGGTAAGTTGTACATAGCTACCAGGCTAAATATAATATAACCAAATCCTATTCTTTGTCTTCATGTTAAATTGTAATGATTTTTTTGTAATTATTTATTTTAATTCATTGACTGTTTGTTTGTTGCTCATGTCGTTGAATACTTCATTAGCTCGAAAAAATTCACACTTAGTGCATGAGACTTCACCATAAAGAAGTAAGTAGCTTTTATGCCTTTCCAAACAAAGAAGTTAACTAGAAGATGAATTAAAGAACAATAAAGAAACCTCACCAAAAAATTCAGTAAAGCTAGCCCCATCTTTTTTGATAAACTGAAAAATGACCATTGTGCTGCCAAAACAATTTCTTTTTTTTAATTTACAGTTATTACAAAGACAATGTGCTACTTAATGTGAAAACAATTGTTTGTGGCTTTTTATTTGTCGATTTTATGATAACAAAATAGTTTTTACGATAATGCATAGCATTGATAAAATCAAAAATAACTATTGTGCTCAATACGCGCTACTTTGTACCGCAAAAACAAATTCTGTTTTTTCTCATTTACAGTTCTTACGTAGATAAATATTTTTTTTTGATAAAAGATTTCAATAAAATAAGTAATTATTTTTGTGCTGAGTTATGCTCAGTATGTGCTATTTTGTGCCGCAGAAATAATTTTTGTTTTTTCACCAATTGGTTATTTTCTAGTTTATCAAAAAAAGAGGAACTAGCTTTACTGACATGTACATTTAGATGTTTATTTCAAGTGCTTTTAGTACATAACTATTTTTAAAAAACTCTCCAAAACTAATTTTTTTGAATTATTTTTTAAAAACTATGTTATTTGGAGTTAACACCGGACTAATAGAAATTAATGAAAAAACTTCAAGTATGAATGAAACGTGTGTAAAGAACAGAAAAAAATTTTATCTTGACTTTTACAAATATCTCACTTAGTAATAAATACAATGTAAATTTTTTTTAGTAAATTTCACTATGAAATCTTGTGACCAACGAATTTCATAGTAAAATTACAAATTTTTGTAAGTGTAATTTGTGTAATTTTTTTTTTCATTCGCAGGTTTTAGAGAAATCAAACCGTTTTTAAAATAATAGATAGCCCCGTTTTTTTTTTTTGATGAAATAGAAAATTACTAGAGAAGACGTGCTACTTTGCGCCTAAATATGCATGTAGGGACATATAATTTTTCCCAATGAGGTATAATATACTAACTGGAGAAACCACTTTGTACAGTACGTACGGAGAAAGATAGGAACTTTTGCTACAAGCCTTTAAGCACAACCCAAATTGGCATAATAATGTAACAAAAAGTTTCGCTTTATTAAAAAAACTACAAAACACAACTATAAGAAGACGTTTTTTGTAAATTGTTCTAGAGTGGATGACTCGAAAGATGACGACAATAGTGTGTAAGTATTTGTGAGTAATTATCGCATTCCGGAGTTGCGGATCAGCTGAAACCTCGCCTTAATGAATTCAAATTTTTTGACAGAAATTTGAAATATAATGAACATCTGTTCTCTGCAAATTAGTTTGTCATTTAGGTTCAACAACTTTAATAATGCTAAGTATATATAGCGAAACTGCATGGTTCTTTATATCTATTGATAGCATATATTAGAAGCCAACAATTTCTGCACCGAGCGATCAAGTTTACTATGGAAAAAGAGAAAAATAGAAATTCCTAGATGTAATGGCGAAGAGAACCCAAAAGGTTCTCTTTTAGTGTAGGCGTTAAATGATACACGCAACAAATGTTCTTTAAAACGCTAGCTGTTTTTTTAAAGGTTATCAAGTTTTGTTATAATAATATATTGACGTTTTTTTTGCATTATTCTATACATATGTCTATCTCTATTAACTAATTAAAAAAAATATCGAACGTTTAATAACCAGGTTAATAATTACGAATTGTAATAGTTTTTAATTTTATTTTATTTAATTCTTATCAATTGTTTAAAATTATTAAGTCATCTAGATTTACACCACTTCATTCACCTAATAAAGTTAGATATTTAAAATTAAAGCATTTCGTTTGCATCCATCAACCACTAAGAAATTGTGTTGGTAGAAGATAATAATTTAACATGGTCAGTAACAAGTAAGCCGAACATACCCACCGCAGGCAACAGCAATTAAAGTGCGATTGCATCTGTGGATTTTAATTACGCTGTGTCTGGGTTTACACTTTTTTGTCAAATGAATCTAATCGCAACTGTTATCGGGAATATTTCAAAGTCTTTTTTGAAGCAGTGAAAATGAAGTTAATAATCGAAGTGTACACAATAAAAACCTTATAACGTTCTTTGCAGTTGTTTGTTAATTTAATTTTTTATTTTTATTGGCAATGGTAAAAAAAATATTTTATTCAGAACCGTAGGCACAAAAATTTACATAAAATAAACTTTCATCTTATCATTCGTAACGTTTGTCAAAAAATTTGACACTGTAGAACTTTTGTGACGCTTGTTCGGTCTTTTACTTTTGAATATTCATTTTTGCGCTTTTTTTAATTTTTATTTATTGAGTTTAATAAATGTAGTGCTTTTATAACTTTATCATGCAAATTATAAAATTGATGAGAATTTTTTTTAATAATGTTAATCACGGAGAGAGGCGCGATAAATCATTGCCAAGGGTGAGATCAAAGTTGTAAACTGCCTAAGGACGGACAGGACTGCATGCATACAGATCACACTCGGCACAGATTTGCATAGATACAGTCTGAGAGATAAAAGGACTCAGGACTTAGTCTTGGGTGTTTGTGTAGCAAACGATCCTGAACGCTTGTAAAACATGAACTCGCTCTCAGTTCGCATTTAATTTCCACGATGCTAATCTACTAATTACTTATTTTAATTTAAGGTGCAATTTTAAATGATTTTCACGTGCGTAGAACAAATAAAATTAAAATAAAACGGTTTGATAACAGTGGTGTAGTAGCGATCATTCGGGGGTTTAGGTTGATTGGCAATTTCTACAGACTAAAGAAGGAAATAACAGATTTTAGGTCGTGAAATATTCTCTCGTTAATTTTGCTAAGTAAAACAGTAGAGATGCAACTTAGTGAAACTGAAATTCTAACTGTAAATAGAAATAAGATTATTAAAATCCGTTCGGAAATTCAAATGTCTTATTATTATATTAAATTTTCAGCTTTTGTTTCACTCTGTGTTTTTGTCTGTTTTATTCTTTAACAAACAATAAATCTGTACGTATGTACGTGTTTTTATAAATTTATTTTGATAAACACCTATATTTGATTGAATAAATTTCATTTTAAATTCCTCTAGGCGATATATTCAATATCCAATTTATTTTTTATTCGATTAATTACACGGTCAGCGATTATCGAATTTTAGTTTAATTTGCTGCTCAGAACAACTGCCATTGACAGATCTAAATAATCTCATTCTATTTGGGACAATTTTGTTGCGACGAGGTTTCCTGAACCACATAATTTTCATCAAACCAATCGTTTGCCTAATCGAACTATTTATTTAAGTAGAACTCATTTACTCTTTTTAAAATTGTTATTTTTGTAATTATAATTAAAAATATTAATTAAATGTTTTTAAAAGGTTTATACTTTTATTACCATTTAAAAATCTGTAGTATTTAGCAAAAACATAAATTTATGTTAAATATTTAGAGTGTGTTGCTGAATTTTTAAAGAAAACTAAATATTCTTTACCTACTTTATGACACTGTTTTAAATGAGGCTTGAAGTACTTTTTATATTATTTTTTTTATAATATGGTTTTTGTACATCTGTGAAATACAAATTTAATAACTTTTTTAATAATTTATTCTACAAAAGTATTACTAATGAAAACCAAGTCATTTTTTACAACATTAGGTAATTCTGTAAAATTATGGAGTTAAATAAATAGGTGTTTATCAAGAAAAATGTCGATTTTAGTTTTTAACATTAGTACACTCAGAGAACAATGCTGGTTTAGATGAATAAAATAAACTTGTTTAATAACTATTTCACTTATTCTGTAAATTCAATCTACCTTTGGTAGATTTAGCAATGGATTGGTGAATGGCATGTTAAATTAATAATATTTCGGTAACATTGATAAGTGGTAAAGTATTTGGTATAGAAACACAACAATTATGGTTATTTAAAGTCTTTTCTAAATAATATTTAGTTAAAGAACAAATGTAGTTGTTACTTTTATGTGTTAATGGTTAAAATGACCACGTAAATTAACAATTAATAAGAAACGTGGGAAGTTTAACAAAATATTGTATTTTAACAAGAAATAACTTTTTGGTTTATGTACGCATTTTATTGCTCAACGAATTTTAGCTGTTTCAAATGCAGCAAATTGGTTTGACAGTACTACAAAATTGTTATATCAGTAGAGAATTTATTTTTCTTTTCGTATCACTGTTCTCATACCCGCTTAAACCGTGAATAGAAACCATACATTACGCAGTACCATACATAGTTCTTTTTTGTTGAAATCTAGTGAATGTGATTGTGTAAGACTTGGTACAATTTAGTGTAAGTACCGTGGTAAAATAATTTTAGTTAACTTTATGCTAGTGCTATATTTTAGCACAATGTAGAATTATGCAAAAATAATACATTTGTAGTGGAACTATGTAACAAGAATAGAGAGTAACTTTCTGTCTACATAGAGACAATTTTGCGATTCGTACTATACATTCAAAATTTTCCGTGTGTATTTGGTCCTCTTTTGAAAGAAACGTCTTTGGACGCCGCTTTATGTTTAGTTTCTATTTAAGAGTGTTAAAAAAAGTGTGTAAAACAACTAAAGAATAATTAGTAGAATCAAAACAAGGCAAAACAGTTTGAATAAACATGGGTCCCCAAAGTAATGGTTTCGGAGATATGGAAGATTTGTTTGAATGTATTAAACAATGTTGCTTGATGCGAAGTAATAACATTATTACTTCGCATATGGAAGATTATTCTTTATTTGCATAAGGTACTTATTGATTATGTATCAACAAAGGAAGCTTCTAGCAAAAACAAAAAACAGAGTTACATAATATGTTCAAAGTGCTCGTTTTTCATTCTCAAGCAGGCACGATATTTTAGTCTAGAGAATACTCAAATTATTTCTAAAACCCTTTCATTGAAATTTGTTGCCATTTTTGATTAATCCGTAGCTGTAGTTTCTCAAGGCTATTTATAGGAGTACCATAAACTAATGTTTTCAAATATTCAAAAAAAAAAAAAAATCTAAAAGTCCGCCCATCTATGTGAAAAAGTTTGGTGTAAATGTTCCCAACTGGCAATCAAAAAATGTATATGTTGCCTTTAGTCTAAAGAAATGTCGTCCAAAAGGATCATTGTGTTTTGCAGAAAATAATTAGCGTATATAACTAGTTTTGCGTTAAAGTAAACAGTTACATCAAACCAAAACTTGTGCACAACAACCAACTATGATAAAAAAATGCAAAATTTTGCAAAAAAAGTTGTAAAAAAAGAACATTCCATATCTCCAACTGACACCTTGTAGACCCATGTTTATAAACAATTCTTTGTTTATTTTGGTTCATACTATCTTCCTTAAATATTTTACACTTTTTTAAGATTCTCTATAACTCGAGAAGCGTTTAATGGCTGTAATGGACTAGAAACTGAGTACTTCTAACAGTAAGTCGACTAAACTAGTTTATATTATTTTATAACTGGAATATGTGTTTATTTCTTGTATACTATAGGTTTTTTTATTTGTATATTTATTTGTCAGTTAACTACTTTAGAAGCGCAAGTTTAAACTAGTAAAGTCATTAAAAAATCGCGTTTTCATGGTATATAACTGATAGCTAAGGCTAAAAACGCTGCAAATAAACGACGAAAATGATTGTTATAGTATATTGAAAAACAAATGTCACAATGAGACTTTTTGCCGCACGAAGACCAGGTTTGCAGACCGACTGAAAGGTTACACAACGCAACAGAACATGTGAAAAAATTAGTTTAATTTACCAAAAAATATATAAACTGTAATCATATTAACTTTTACTGTAACTACTAACTAATTCATATTTGTGATTTTGCTAATTACAGGCGAATCTAAGCATTTATTTTTTTTCTTTGTCTATGTTAAACACGTTTGCATAAAAGCTTTTAATTATCAACACATACAAAAACGAAAATTATTTTATACTAGTGTTCAAAATGTTAGACATTTTTATTTAGTTTTAATGCTGACTGTAGAAAAATGTAAGGTACTTGTGTGACGTTTTTTATACCCAGCATTTTTAAAACAATCTTCTTTTCAAACATATTTTGTAAATGTATTTATGTATAAAAAAACGATTTAGTTTTGTAAGAGCATTTACTATGTTTGATTTATGTATTATTTAAGATTCAAAATAAACATATTTTTTATTTATGTGTTCTTTTATAGTCTGGCGACAAAAACATATTTTTTTATTATCTCTACAGATTCAAGTATTATAAAATAATTTTAATTTTTAAAAATCATCAATTAACAATATTTTGTTTACAGTTTATGTTATAGACAATAATATTATAAATTGTATTTATATAAGCTTAACTTTATTTGTTGCTTACGCTTACAAATTATTTCGTGCTTCAACTATTTACAATTACCTTACATTCTGTTTACATTTTATTTACAACTTACATATTTTTTTTATGAAATACATTTCATTATCCTTCCTCTCTTCTTAACTTTTTTCTCCTTCTCCATACTTCTTCCATCCACTCAGCTCCATTTCCTTTTTCATCTAAGATTTCCTCTATTTTCATAACCTCTTCTCTTAATTCCATGCATTTATCTTTCATGTGGTTGAGGTCCTCCGTCTCTTCTCCACATAGCCTGCATATCTTCTCTTCTTCTTTTTTCCAGTATTTGTTACCTAGCTCCTCGTTCCCACATCTTAACCGTGCTATCATTTTTTTCTTTTTGTTGCTTCTATTCTCTCTATCCTTGAAATATTCTGGCACCCCTTCACCCTTAATATTCTTATAATTCCTATTATATCTGCCCTCTTTTATCCTTGTCCATCTTTCTTGTTTTTCGATGTCCCTGTCTCTCCTTATTATTTCTTCCCTTTCCCCTACTCCCTCTTTTCTTAATCTCTCCACTTCTTTTCTCGCGTACCCGTTCCTTCTGTAATACTTTTCTCTGTCCTCCTGCCCGTACTTCACTTTTCCTCCCTTTATCTCTTTCCAACATTCTTACAGTATTTTGCATTCTATTCTTTCCCTCAGTTCTTCCTTGTATTTTATAGCCCTTTTTCCTGTCTCTACTCTTATTTTTGCTACCTGTACCTCCTCTCTCACAATATACCCCGGTGTATTTCTGTCCAGTCCCAAAACCCATTTCCAGTATTTTCCCTGTAGCCCTTCTACCTCCCTCCACTCCTTCCAGCCTCATATTTCCGCTCCATACATTACCACCCTCTTTATTAAGTTTTCAAACAACAATTTTCTTTTTTCTATATTCATCTCTAATACTCTTTCCCCCACACCACACACTTGTCCTATTAACCTGTTTCTTTTCCTCACTCTTTTCTTTATGTGTTTTCCCTCCTTATTATCCTGTTTCATCGTGTAGCCCAGGTATGTAAATCCCTTCACTTGTTGCACTTCCTCATCCCTCTATTTCCACTCCTCTCTTTTTCTTTTTCCTCCTCCTTTTCTAAATACCATTATTTTTGTTTTCTCCGTGTTTACTTCCATTTCTATTTTTTTCTTGTATTTTTCCAGCGTTTTCATCATCTCTTTCATTTTCTTTTCCTCCTTAGCCACCAACACTATGTCATCCGCATACGCCAACGACCATACCTTCGTTTTCCCTACCACTATCCCTCCTGTCTGTTGTCCTCTCATTGCCTCTTCCAGATCCCCCGTATATACTGAGAACAAGCTTGAGCACAGTGAACATCCCTGTCTCAACCATCTCTTTGTGATAAATTTTTCGCTCTCTTCCCCATTCACTTTAACCCTGCTCCTCGTTTCTTCGTAGATTTCCTCTATTCTTTGTATTAATCTTTTATTGATTTTTCTTCTCTTTATGTATTCCTACAGTTTTTCCCTGTTCCCTCTGTCAAAAGCAGCTTTTATATCTACAAATAGTGCCACCATTTTCCCCTCTTTTTTTTCTAGTTCTTTATTTGCCAAGTGTTTCAGTATATATATATATATATATATATATGTTGTCTACCGCTCTTCTTCCTTTTCTAAATCCCGCTTGTCCGTCTGGTACCAAACTTCTTTCCTCTATTCCCCTCTGTAGTTCCTTGTAGCACTGTCGCATATAATTTGTATGGCGTGCCTAATAATGTTACCCCTCTGTAATTCTTGACTTTATTTTTTTTGCCTTTTTTATGAATTGGGCATATTATTCCCTCTCTCCATCTCTCCAGGAATCCTTCCCCCTTCCATATTTTGTTTAGTATTTCCGTCATCCTTTTTGCTACACTTTCTTCCCCGTATAACCACTCTTCACTTTGTATCCCATCTTCTCCTGCCGCCTTTCCTTTTTTTATCTTCTTTATTGCCTCTATTACTTTGTCTTAATTTATTCCATCTCAATCTCCTTCTTCCCGTCTTACTACTGCTTTTTTTTTCTGATTTTGTTTTTCCCCTCCCGGCAGGTTTCTAAAATATATCTCCCATTCTTTAATTTGTATTTTTTTTGTCGTCGTTTTTTTCCTCTTTTCTTTCTTTAGGTATTTCCATACATCTTCTTCCGTTTTTATTCCTTTGATCTGCTCCTCTTGTTTCTCTTTGTTTTCTTCCTTCTTTCTCTTGCATGTTTTCTTGTATATTTTTACTGTTTCTTTGTATTCTTCTTTTTCTTTCCTCCCTTTTTTTCACTGTCTTAAAGCTCTCCTTGCGTTTTTCTTTGCTTCCTTGCATTCTCTATCCCACCATTTCTTCCATCCTGTTTTCTCCCTCTTTCACTTTCTAAATCTGACTCTCTCTGTTGCTTTCTACATCAACTCTCTCATTTTCTCTACACTCTTTTGTAATCCCTTCCCTACCCTACTGTTTTCCCTATTCTCTCTTTATATCTTTTTATACCCTCTTCTGTCCACCTTTTTTTCATTATGTACTCCTCATCTTTTTTTCTCTCTTTGCTTTCTCTTCCTTCCATTGTCAATTCCAGTGGTTGGTGGTCTGATTCTATCCTTTCTCCCACTTTAAATGTCTTCACCTTTTCTCCAGCCTCTTCATTTGTCATTACAAAATCTATTATTGATTTTCCCCTTCCTCCTATGTACGTATATTCCCCCATTCCTTCTTCTTCTCTGTTCCCATTCATTATTTCCCACCTTTTTTTGTTGCACATATCCAGCAGTTCTTCTCCCTCTTTATTTAACACTTTGTCCTTTCTTTGTTTCTTTCCCGTCTTTTTTCTTTTTTGTATTCCCCCTCTTCCCCCATTCTTGCGTTGAAGTCTCCTCCTACTATTACCAATCCCTCCTCCCTTCTGTTCTATCATTTCTTCGATGTTTTTCCTTGCCTCTTTCATTCTACTGCTATAAACTGTCACTACTTTTATTTTTGTTTTTCACCACTGTATGTTCCTTTCTACAACTCTTCTTCTTTGTTGCACTTTCTCTTTCTTTCCCTGACTCGTCAATTTTTTTTCTTATTTCCGTTAATATACCCCCCTTTGCTCTCTCTTTATTTTTCTCTCTTTCTGCATGTTGCACCATCCACTCAAATTCCTCCGGCAACTCTTTTTCCCACCATTCCCATTTTTTTCTTCTATCCATGTCTCCGGTAATCCCACTACATCCTGTTCCTTGATGTACATCCAAAAATTTTGTTGCTTGTTTTTTATTCCCGCTACGTTCCAAAATAATACTCTCAGCTCACTCATCTCCCCTTGTGCTTCTTCCTTACTTTCTTTTTTTCCTCCTTTTTTTTCCTTTTCCATCACTCATTATTCCTTTTCTTTGCCATTTCGTCAACTTTCTTTTTTTTATCGCCCCTCCTTCGCCCTTTAGTTTTTTGCTTTTTGGTTACCCATTTTCTCTCCTCTTTCTCTACTCAGGTTCCTATCCCTGTCGTTCCATATGTATCTGTCTCCGTCTATCTCTATTTTCCTGTATCCTACCCATACTGTTTTCCCTTCCGCTTTTTTTTCCACCGCTATGTTCATTATTTCTTTTTGTACTCTTTTTTCTTCCCATGTAAAATCGTGACTTATATATATATTCGTGTATTCCTTAATTTTTTCTTCTCCACCATCACCTTCTGCTTGTTCTCCCATCCTTCCATTTCCGCCACAACCATCTCATTTTTCTTCTCTTTGTTTATTACTGTCACCTTTTTCACTTCCACTTTTACATTTAATTTTTCTTCCAGCATGATTGCTAAATCTTTTTGTGGTTCTTCACTTGTCCACCCCTTTATCACAATATTATTCTTCCTTTTCCATCTTTCCTTATCTTTCGCTTTTTTCTCCAGTTTTCTATTCTCTCCACCAGTTCTTCTTTTTCTTTCTTCCACTTCTTTTCCCTTTCTCCTATTTCCTTTTTCATTTCTTTGATTTCTTGCCTTATTCCTTGCATATTTTCTTCTATCTGTTTTATCATTTTTCTTATTAGTTCTTTCAACTCTTCCATTTCTTTCCTTCCTCCTTCTGTTCCTGAGGGTTTGCCTTCGATTTCCTCCGTTATCTTTTTAATGTCCGGTGATCTTATTGTTTTCTTTCCTCTTTCAAATATTTGTTGTCTTTCCTTTTCCTCTTCCTCTCTTTCTCTTTTCCCTCTTTTTTTTTATTTTATTAATTTTTTGATTTAAATGCAATAACTTCTATTAATGTTGGAGGTTATCTTTTATCGTTGACCTTCTCGATTATGCTGTTTATTCACCTTAATCTCACTTGTTCGTCACAGTTTTATACTTTTCCACCACGGTTTCTATTTTTCGCTTAATTTATTTATTATTTTACACCTTTCCTCCTTTACCCACCCCTTTTTTTCTCCTTCTTCCCTCTTACTACCACCACTAACTCCAGTTCCTTCACTAACTATCTTCTCCAACTTTTATACTTGTATTTCACTTTTACTTTTCCTTAAATGTAAATACGACCTTCTACATCGAAAGGTACCGCACGAGTCTTATAAATTGTATTTATTTTATTACTTTTAACTTTTTCTAGTTTTTGTAATTTAAACTGACAACCAATCTCAAATGCGTTGATGTGATAGCGATGAAGCCGTAATATACTTTTATCAAATTAAAATGTATAAATTATAAAAAAAATTAAGAGCATCATGAAAAAAAATTGGGTATTAGATCGAAACTGACAGAGCATATTGTAAAAATGGAAAACTAAAGGTGGACACGCAGGGTGACGGTATCAAAACCAAGAGAGACAACACAAAATCTCACAAACCACATAAAAGATGGTCTGATAATAAAAGGTGTAGTAAAAAGAAATCCATTATTTTTGCATGAAACTGAAGGTTTTAATTACCATAGTTAGAATTATCCAATTTGTTTGACAACTTATTGCCATTTTAAAAGTAATTCAATTATGTCTTTTTCGTAGAAACCTTAGTCTCTATTGGGATAAAATTGAGACAGCCAATGTTCACAAGCCTTTCTTAAAGCGCATTTATTACCAGCAAAATACTTTGCCATGGACAGGAAAAGATGGTAATCACTTGGTGCTAGGTCCGGACTATAAGGTAGATGCATAAAAACCTCCCAACCAAACTTCCGAAGCTTCTGGCAAGTTACTATCAATGTGTGTGATCTGATTTTGTCCTGATAGGACACAATTCTTCTCTTATTGGCCAAAGCTGGCCGCTTCTGGGCGATTGCTTCCTTCAAACGGACCAATTGTTAACAGTACAGTTCTGAGTGTTGTTGTAGGGAAACAGCTCATAGTAAACGATTCCCTGCCAATCTCACCAAACACAGAGCAAAACCTTCCTGGCCGTCAATCATTGCTTGACTACCGCTTTCGTCGGCTCACCGCGATTCGAACACGATTGTTTTTGCTTGACGTTGTCGTAAGTGATCCAGTTTTCATTACCAGTCACCAACCGCTTTAGAAATGCAGCAGCGATTCGCAGATGGAGATTTGGTCCATGAGATTTTTTTGCGTTAACTCGTGTGGCATTCATACATCGAGCTTTTTTTTGTGTCTAGCTTTATTCAAATGGTTCCAAACGGCCTTTTGTGCAATGTTTAGCAACTGAAACAGTGCTTACATGACGGTCGGACCAGACAATGTCCATGATTTTATCGACATTTTTGACAATTGACCTTTCAGTGCGTGGTGCATCTTTGACATTGAAATTATCGGAACCAAATCGCCAAAACCAAAATTGTGCGTGATTATATGTTACAGTATCAGGACCATAAACACTGTTTACATTTTCAGTTGCTTGGCTTGCGTTTTCGCCATTATCGAAGAAATACTGTAAAATGTAGCGTATTTTTTCTTTGCTAGTGCCTATCTTTGACGCGCGCTCAAATAAAACTAAGTAAATTAATTACAAAACTATCACAAAAGTTTTTTTAGTACGGAATCTCATCTTTCTAACGCCATCTAGTGGAACCCGATCGGACTTTTACAACGCGATATACAGATAACTAAAGATAAAAATGTTGTTATTCTAATAACTGCACTTTCTTTCCAAAAACATTAAAAATATAAAGTAACTTAAAGATAATATTTATAGTTTGTTAAATAAGGTAATATTACTTAGGCTAGTCAAAATAGTTGAATAACTAAACAACAATGCAAAAAGTAAAGCGAAATATGCAAACAAGTAATTTTAAGATATAATGAAAAAGCTTTAATTCTAAACATGCGTATTGTAAAAATTCAGCACGTCATTTTGTGTAAAACAGTCATCTGATCTGAAAACATTCATGCAAAATAGGTTATGGTCATGTATGAAAATAAACCTGAGAAGAAAATTGATAACATAAATCAAACGCGTTCTTTAAATTTTGTGCAAATATAGAACATTTTCTATTGATAGTAACTAAAATAAGATTAAATCATTTATCCGCTTCTGTCGTACACTGCAAGATTGGTCTATGTTTGGTATAACATATTCCGTTTTTACTCCTTATAATAATTATGTTTCCTATAAAGAAAGCGATCGCAATTTTTTTGCATAAAATTTTTTTTGCAGAATTTTACGTTTCAAGGTCTCCTGAATCAGAAAAATTTATGTTTAACAAAAAAATTTTGGGTGTCTGTGTGTGTAATGATGTACCCACCATAACTCTCAAACCACAAGTCTTAGTAAGAAATTTGGTATGGAGCTGGCTTTTCATATTCTCTCGGTCCCATCAAAAGATGGGTCTGATAAAGAAATTGGAAATGGATGTATCCGCCATTTTTAATAGTTTTTCTTATATAATTTTGTACGTATGTAAATTATTTGAATTATTTTTACAGTTTCTTATAAAGATAATTTTTCTTAACAATTTATTCAAATAAAAAAAATTCTAGTATTAACAGTTTATTAGGTATTTGATTTATAATTTAAAATGATTTTAAAATTTTATCTAGATACGAATCCTGGCTGTGACGATTTTTTTTTAGAAATAGAATTGATTTACTAAAAGAAAAAGCAATATCAAGGCGCACACATATAGGGGTTAGTTAATGAAATTAAGGAAAAGAAATTATAGCATGGTAAAAAGTTAATATCATTCTAAAGTATGTAGTTTTATGACAACATAACCTTAAAAAGATATGTAGACATTCCTTTATCATTTCTTATAGGAAAGTCGTGTGCTGACTACACCAGTTTTTTTCTTTACATTGAGCATGCGTTTTTATATCCTCTACTGCAGTCTACCAACGTAAGACCATTTTAAGACAAGCGAGATCACCATTTAAATCGATCTAATTTAATTTCTCAGGAATTAAAAAAAAACACAAGTACTTAATCACATTAGCAGTTTTCCAAAACGAATTTCTCATTACAGTCGTAACAAAAGTCAAAAATATTATTTGTCAAGCAATATAAATCTTTCAATAATGCATGATTTGTATTTTAAAAAGTTTGAACAGGACACATATATACTAAAATGTGATGATTTTGCTAATAAACTAAAATCATACGACTTTTACGTAAGATATTTTTCCGAAATCCGAATTTAGATTTTGTATGACACTGTTACGGTGGTAAACTACAAACCAAACATGTAAATTGCCAGAATATTATGTTACTGGCCAAAGAATACGTAAAAAAAATGATAAACATTTTTACCACGCTCTTCAATCAGAAAAAATTACATCTGAGCACATAAATTCATAAAATATAATGCAAAATTTGCATGTAACACAACGAATTAATTAATTCGTTTGTCCTATTATGTTACTCGCCAATATTAAATAATAACTAAACTATTTCAAAAAAATTTTTTTTAATAAAAATTAAAAAAAATTGAACTTCCATAGAAAATACGAATAAAGAACTTTGTGATTTAACATTATTCATTTCAGTGCTAAGTAATTACCGAGCAGAGAATGACAAGAACTAAATCACGAAGTACGTCTATAAACAATTAAAAATGGTATGGAACCAACAAATTAAAGTTATTCAATTTTATAAAGTTATAATTTTGAAATAAAATCTTTATTTGTTTATAACATTGATAATTTAACAATATTATTCGAAGTTGAAGTTGCATAAAGTATTTGTTCAAAGACTAATTACTATTTTATTTATTTATAGTCAAAAAATTGAATCTTAGTTCGAGTGCAACTTATTACTACATGCAATTAAACATATATTCTTTGTCTATGGTACTTACAAAAACAAACAAGTGATAAACATTCTTACGGTTCTCTAAAAGGTTTAGTAACGTAGTTGTTAACAATTAATCAAAACAAACAAACTGCTACCAAAGTGAAAGGTTTGACACTATCGCTATTGTCTTAAATTTTGTCTTTATTTAGAATGAATTTCCTAAGCACAATGTGTAATAGATTTACATGCTCTGTCAACTTACTAAATTTGTTTGCTTTGCTATTATGGTTTGAATGAATTGTAAGTTAAAAGGTTGTATACATAAATGTAGTACGTTAAATAAATATTAATTTGTATTTTGTAATTGCTAGACGTATTTAAATAAATTCTTCGTAAAGATTATTTTAAATTTCCTGTCTTTACTATCGATATTGAAGTTTTTCGAAACATGCCAACGCATCAATTCGATGCTTTTATCAAAACTAACATCACGTCAGCGCCTTAAATATTTATTCAGTCTCTATACTTTTTTTTTTGATAGACATCTCAATTTTATTTTTGCAACGGCTTCAGATCAAGATAAATGTGTAAAAATCTGCGAACTTCAGGACTTCCTGCTTAATTCGGTATTGATGACGTGAGTTACGATTTACGTATTTTATTTTCTTAACCAAGAAACTAAAAACGAAGTTTCTTTGTATATCTTTTGAAACGCCAACTTTGCGTTACAATATTGAATTGTTGAAACTTTTTGATGCAAATTATTATTAAGATTTATTTGTATCTTCTTTGTTTTGTAAAATTCTTTACGAGTTTAAAAGTTTCTCTGACGCTTGAAATTACTTCAAAGCACGGAAAAAGTGTGTCTTATTTTAAAGCGTCGTTTCCTTTGTAGTTTGTTAATTACATTGTTAAAGAATATTATCAATTATTTTTCCTTCTATTTCATGAATGTATTTTTAAATACAGGTAGTAAAAACTTTTACAGTTTTTCTTCTTGGATAATGAGGTTTGTTTGCATTAAAAAATTGAACCAAAATTGTAAAATAAACCGTTTTAAATTTATTAAACTAATATCCAATTAGTAATGTTGAAAGTTTAAATTTTCAGATAATACTTAAAAAATGATTACACAGAATATACAAACTAAAAAAAAAATAGTTATAATAGTTCCACAATGGATATTGAATAAAAAATGTAAAATTTTAATTTTATTCATTAGCAAAAAAAAATTATTTAATCTTATTATGATCTACAAAAGACAAGTAAATTACGAGCGTTACCAACTTACCGAACAAGCTGACAATACTTTTAAAAGCACTCAATTAAAAAAAAAACAAGTTTAATGTCGATTAAGTTGACACAAAAGACTACAATTATTTGATAAACATTTAATATTCTAAGGAAAATTATCGGTAAGCTAAAATTTTTTTTTAGTATTTAAAACTGTGTGAATTTTAATTAAAAAAAACTGACATCTGGCCAAATGATACATTTTAAGAACGATTGTCAAAAAGATCCTAAATTATCTAATTAAAAAAACTGGTGACAACATTAACTAACTACACAAAAACATTAAAAGCAATTGTTCAAAATCAACAAAACAAACAAAATGACTTTATATTTTTTGCTAGCTACATAAAAATGTCATCAAATTTTCATACACATTTGGTATCTTTAATGACAGTAAAAAAAACAGAAGTAACACTATGTTATCAAAATTACAAGGCACTATCTAAGTAACATTTGGACACTATAGGAAGAACAAAAGCAATTCACACATACGTTTGTTGTGAATA
Organism: Aquatica leii; assembly: GCA_035610365.1. NCBI lineage: Eukaryota > Metazoa > Arthropoda > Insecta > Coleoptera > Lampyridae > Aquatica > Aquatica leii. The sequence goes on along the minus strand of CM069432.1, from coordinate 204,536,910 downwards.
AAAAATTATACGCACTTATAACAAATTTTATGATTTTACAAATTATAAAGTTCTTAAATGCAAGATTTACATTTAAGTTAATTATTGTCCGATATAATAACGCATAACGCTAAGATCTGCAACTACAACTGTTGTACAGTGCACGCCGCTTAATAGAATTACATTGGAACTTTGATAACAATAACCGAATGGTATTAATATACAATAATCACAAAAAAAAATGTTTATTGGTTAGAATGCAGGAAATACATGCGGCGTGTATTTAATTAACATGTTGTTAATTTAGAAGGTAAAATAATAGCATCAATACAAAAAAATGTTCATAAAATGTTTAAAACAATTAAAAATTTTGATTCAAATAAATCCAAAATTAGGGAAATCAAAAATAACGTTATGATATTTTTTTCACTGTTCTAAGGACTACACATATTTTTCACAGTAATTTGTTAACTCTACAAATAAAAATCAATACAAAATAACGTAACGTCACATAAGACGTAGTAAAATGAAGCTTTTATTCTAAAAACCCACCTGCTTTCAAAATGCTTGAATAAACAAATAACACGCAAAAATAAAGCTAAATATGCAAAACAACTATTTTTAGAGTACAATAATAAAATTTTTCACTCTAAACAAGCGTATTGTAAAAATTCAGCTAACAAATGATTGTAAAATAGATTAATGTTTATGTATAGAAGCAAACCAAAGAAGAAGATTGATAACATAAACCGAAATTATGTTTACTATAAGCGGCGTGCACTGTGTTTATAACCAATTGTGTTTCTTGATACACTGTTACAATGATTCACTGCAAAAATCCTTTTGATAAGAGATCTATTGTAGTTTGGTTAGTACCTTAAAATTCATTAAGAAAAATTTAAATGTAAAAATATTCAAAAAAAGGATACTTTTATCCTAACATGTAAGATCGCTTTTATTTTTGATTTACCAAGTAACAATGTATTACAAGCTTCTTCTTAGTCTATAAAAATGTTAAACGCGTGAGTCTCCAGAAGGAAAAAAAAAACGTTGTCAACTGGATTTTTAAACCAACGATGCACCATACAGGGCGATGAGTAACAAAATGTTTTTAACATAACAAATACTTTTTTAACAGCATAAAAACCTAAGAAACAAACAATAGATGAAATAAACAACAGAAATTTAAGCATATACCAAGGATAGAACTCTAAAATCCAAAACTAACTTAAATACAATAACACTCAACTCAAGAAGAAACGTAAACAAAAGATGATTTTCCAGTTCAAGCAGAATGTTACTTCCAAGAACCAAAAAAACTCCAACCAACAGAAAAAGAGGTATTAAAAAAAGTACTCCTTGCAAACCTGGCAGTAGACGAGACACTAAGAAAGCAAGAACATCAACGCAATCTCATAAACATTACCAAACACTAATCTAAAGCAAACCATAATAAAAAAAAGAAGTATAAGAAAGAAGGAAGTTTGGACCACAGTCAAAAGCAAAGTTCTAAAATCCCATAAAATATTAGCTCACAAATGCAAGACCAACCCTGAACATAACTTGTTAAAACTAATTAACTCAGGAATTACAAAGAAGTAAACCAAGTTTAGCATTACATAACAGTAACGATGTTTCAAATTTACGACTAAAAGAAGAAGGATTTAGTATAATCTACGATTAAATTTTTGATAGACAAATTAAAATAATTGATATGGTGAATTCAAATTAAAAATGCTGAAAGCTGAATATATGATTATAAACTATAAATAAGAAATTTCCAGAATACAATACTTTAAGATACATATGACTAAGGCTCGACACAGTAATTACCATGTAGAGATTCTAGAAAATAAAATGGGATCCACAGGTATAAAACATTTCAGGAGGTTATTGGATCATTATTCCCATGTATGAAAGAATTAAAATTCTTTCAGATTATTCTAACATTAGAATGTCTTCCGGGTTTGAACCGTATCATAGTTGCAACCGAAGCTGCCAACGTTTCGCCCACTTTCGTAAGGGGCTTCATCAGGGCGTGAGATAAATCGCAAAACTCAAACAAGCAATCGATTGATTGACTTGAGTAATCAAATATTTATTTAAAGTATTTATTTTTAAAGATTAAAGAAAGTATACAATAATTAGTTAATGAATTTAGTACTATGTGGGACTGTTTTTGATTTTTCTTCATAGCTACACTAAAATTATGCTCTCTATTTCGTTATTTTAAACTTTCTAAATACCTTTAGAATTATTTTTTTGTTTTTCAACAAATGTTGATTTGAACCACTACTATTCTATCAGTTTTTTTATTTCAATCTTTTTTTTACTAAATTCATGGTTTTTTGACCATGTCCGCTTTCACTAAAACTTTCTAATACTTATTTAACTATTTTAATAATAATGTAGAATATCTGTCATACAAAAAGTAGCACTAGTCTAGTTCTTTACTGCAATATAAACCGCAGTGCTGTTACCTAGTACTTGTAAAAAGCATTGGAAGAAACTAGTATCTAGTTTAAATAATATTTATTTTACTTCCAGTACAAAGTACCTCTAAAAAATAGAGCTGTTATCTGTCATGGTCGCTACAATCATTTTGTTATCTAAACCAAAACCAAGAGTTCATAAACTTGATCAAAATATGATTTTTTTTGAAATTTTTTTTAATCTATATCTTTCTTTTATTTTCTACATTTTTCTCTTGTTTATAATACGAGTTAAAAACAAGAAAATGTAACAATCGTTTTGCTTCTAAACTATAAGCAAACACAAAATAAGTTAATTACTTCTCAGTAATTACAATAAATATAATATACGCTGCTTCATAACTGTCAAGCTACTCCACGCTTCTTCTCTCCAATGAATAGTAAAACTAAAGTTCGCTTATCATAATTGAAGAATGAAGAAATGTATTTTTATAAGGTTATGTTGTCATAAAACCACTGTGAAGTGATATGTTTGTATTAAAAACGATTAGTAAATCGCCAATTAACCAGACTTTTGTGCAACCGGCTATTTATTTTTTCTAAAAAAAAAATCGTCGCAGGCAGAATTCGAACCTAGATTATATAATGGAAATCACTTTAAATTATAAATTAAATATCTAATAAACTGTTAATGTTAGAAAAAAAATATTTGAATAAATTCTTAGGAAGAATCTTTATAAGAAACTGTAAACATAATTCGAATAATTTACATTCGTACAAAATTATATAAGAAAAACTGTTCAAAATGGCGGATACACCTACTTCCGGTATCTTTATCAGATCTATCTTTTGATAAAACCGAGAGAATATGAAAATTCAGCTCTATACCAAATTTCAAGTTACTAGGACTTTTGGTTCGAGAATTATCGTAGGTACATCGTTACACACAGACAGACACAAACACAGACACCCAAAATTTTTTTGTCAAAAATATTTTTTTCTGACTTAGGAGACCTTGAAACGTAAACTTATGCAAAAAAAATTTTTTTTTTAAATCGTCGCAGGCAGGATTCGAACCTAGATTATATATGAAATTCACTTTAAATTGTAAATTAAATATGTAATAAACTGTTAATGATAGAAGGAATTTTTATTTGAATAAATTGTTAGGAAGTATTGTCTCGATAAGAAACTATAACAATAATTCGAGAGACTTTTAGTTCGAGAGTTATCGTGGGTACAACGTTATACACAGACACAGACACACACACAGACACCCAAATTTTTTTTGTCAAAAATACGTTTTTCTGATTCAGAAGACCTCGAAACGCAAAATTCTTCAAAAAAAAATGTTTTGAAAAAAAATTGCGATTGCTATACTTTCCTTATAGGAAAGTAAAAATTACTGAAAATAATTACATAAAAATGCACTTATTTAGTTCTTTTTAATAACGGAAGTAATTTTGACGTTTACAGTAGATGCTGTTACCAATAGTACTTGTGGAGAATTGTAAAAAAATGTGTGCTACTATTCAGTTCTTTATAGACTTACTACTTATTATATTTCTACCAGTATATTAGTTTCAAATTGTATTCCACCTTTCTTGCTACCTCTGTTGCATTTCTTTTATGTCTTCATTAAACATCTCTTCTTGTTCTTTTTCCGATTTCTCTAAAATGTTTTTTCAGTATATTTTTAACGATATTTTCATAATCTTGCGATTTATGATTTTCCAGAATAGTGTCTAATTTATGTTTAAAAGCAATCCATGCTTTCCTTTCAACAGCAATCATGCTATTTTCAAACTGGTCGTCCCAAACTAATGTTCTAATTTGGAAACCTATTAAAATACATTTTTTAAGTTTTGAGTCAGATAAATCTGAAATTTACTGCAAAGATCATAAAAACAAGTTATATCTTAATTCAGTGGTTTTACAAATTGAATGTAGGTAAAAGCATTATATCTGCATTCATAAACTTTCATTTACAATAATTTTTGATTCCGGTATAAGATTGTGCTTAAACGACTACTGTTTTTTATCCAATGCAAAGCTTTGGCTCTACTAACTCATTCACAAATGAACCAGGGCATTTTAGTGTACCAACCTTGCTAGTTTTACAACATACATAACACTTTTAAATTTCCACATTGTGCTATTTGTGGTCTTCATATTTAATTTTTTGCAACAGCAACTTTAGATTGTCATACGTTGCTTTAAGTAAACTGAATGAGCAACTGGTACAAATGCGGACTTATCTCCATTATATAACAGCACACCTTTTAAACTAGAATCTAAACAGTCTGTATTCACTAAGAACATGCGCTGGAGCACGTAAAGCACATATTAAACTAGGGATATCACAGCTATATACGAGGATACCTTCTTGTAAAAATATTTCATCTTTGCTTAACAAGAACAAAGCAACATATAACAAAATACGTACGAACTGTTTATATATTTTATAGTTGCCATTCAAACAGACTTAACGCACAATTTGACGCACAATAACAGCTTACGACGCGACGATATTTGCATAACAATTGTTAAGTGCATAAGATATTGAAACGTTCGAGAAATTAATCTTAAGTTTGAGAGCGTTCACGAGGTTTTTATCTATTTCTAGAATGTTTACCAAAAGATATAGAAAATTCTCGAAAGATGACCAAAATATATAAAAGCGATACAAATGAATCATAGGTCAGTTTTTTCAGTAATTCAAAGTCGGCAGTGTTAACAAGTTTAAATAAATACGTGATTAACGCGTGTCGAGATAAATACGACGAATTAAAATCGTGCGTGACTTATGTAAACAAGCGCCAGTTTAAATAAATAGAATTTATCCACGAACATTATCTTTGAAGTGATAGTGCTATATAAACTAGAGTAAGTTTTTTTATTAAAGATTCTTAGATTTAATTAGTTCGGTTAGTTATAAACGTCTACATATTTTGAGTATAAATAAATTAATTTTAATCATCGTTACAATATGTACCTTTAATATAGACTCTATAAGTGGACTATACAAACAAGTCAGTCGACGCTAAAACAAGTTGTACTTGTGTCACACATTTAACACACAAAAGCAACAAAAAAATTTGAAAATTTGTACAAGTGGCAAAAACGATAGTTACGCATTTTTGCGTAGAAAATTTATATAATTTTTATTGCCGCAATATTTTTATGTGATAAAAACAAACTGACTTCAGCTGAGTAATCAAAAAACATATATAAAACTTTGACGCATATTTTTATTTAAACTTGATGTACACTGTAACCCAGATTTATTTATTTATTTTATGGTTCAACTTAAAAAAAAGTCAAAATATCAAACAATATGAAATACTAAAATTTTCCATAAGTATTGAACCAAAAAGTGTTTTGGAATACTTGGACGACTGTTTAGATTTGGAAGTAAATGTGGTTTATTTTTTAGTTAGGTTAATTTGCAATTACAGTTTCAGCAACAACTAATATAATCTTGATGTAAAAAAAAATTAAATCTAAAATTTCAAATTTTTTTTGGTACAAAAAATAAATAACTTATTTATGAGCCCATGGATTGAATTCTTGGTTTGTTAAAATTAAACGCAGTTGTAGGTATGGTAACTTTTTTAATTGTAGACTATTTGTGTATCGTCATAATAAGTCGGATCATTCATCTTTAAAATTTATCTAGTAATATTTACCCGTTCTTACTATCTAGAAATGATCAAAACTTAATTGTATTTTTGGTTTTATAAAATTTGAATTAAATGTGAAAGATGTGTAAGTGTTAATGTTAAATACTTAATTGACCATTGTCTACTATAAATTATAAACAGAAGAAGAATTGAAGTTTCTTGTTATGTAATGATTTTATTAAAAATTTATAGTTTCTAGGTAATTTCTAGAAGTAAGTATATCTTAAATGAGTTTTGTTAAATTAGTGAGATATTATATAGTTTGTTCAATATTTTATGTGCTACAGTAAATACGTTTTAAACTAAATAAAAATAAAAAAAACAACATATTTTTGTAACTTATATACCTATGTGATATGTATTATTCCACACCAATCATTTCATAACTGTCTGCTGACTATAATTTGGTGGTTTAAAACTTACAATTAGATTAATATTAAAATAAACTATTACGCATATCTGAAAATAATTAAACATTTTAAACTGACATTGCTTTTTTGTAAAAATTAAAAAAGGTTTTGCACTACCGTTTTTTGAATGCATATAATTCCTTTGGCAAACAATTAACTGTATGTGCTGTATTTGCAATTATAAAGATTTAATGATAAACTGTTATCTTATTTTTATTGAAAAATCACACTTTATGAAGTTTTTAATATTCCATTCGACATCTCTTCATTTCTCATACTACGTTTCCATCAGTTATGCTAAAGAAGTTTGACAAATAACATACTTTAACTTTCAGATCATGTTCTCGAACAAAACTCTTGAGATAATTCATTAAAATTGGAACACTTTTGATTCGAACTTTGAACTACTTTGGAATAATAAGAGCAATTTTCGTATTTGATTTGAAATGAATTTGAGTGTAATATATTTTAGAGCGTATCCACGAAGTATATAGGGTTAGGTACTATTCTATAATGAATATTGTACTTCAGCGTTTACTAAAGACATCCACTTATTACACGACGCGTTGTTAAAGATAATGGTACAAGTATGTGTAAGTATATTTATTTTAAATACAATACAAGAAGCTTTTAAATTATGTAGAAGTTATGTTTAAAATGTTGGATGTAAAGCCCCCATAAAGAGGAAATTTTTCTTTTACCTGATTTGGCATCAACAAGAACCAAACGTAGTTGCTACTTAATGATTGTATATTGCTTTAGATCTTGATTTAAATTGAACGTTAAATTATCTAGCGTGTCTGTTTGTTTCTTGGTGTTTAAATAGCCACTTATTTAAATTAAAAGCGTCGCTGATTTAATTTAATCACTTTGTAAGAATTCTTTTGTCTTTTAGTTTAGTAGAAATGCTTTAGCTTAAGAAATTTACCATTTAATGAATGCGCTATTTGGGTACTGGGTGATTTACATACGAAATTTCAATTAATTTCGAGAGCCGATCGATGCTGTGCCTTGTCGGCGAACTCATGTATTAACACTGACGGACCTCCGCCAAGTGCGAGGGCGTTCCGCTAAATTAATGTAGGTAAATTTGCTAGCGGGATGTGCCGGGATATTAGGCCAATTTGTTTGTTTGTAGATGTAAGTAGCAAATGGGAAATTGCCTGCAGGTGCTACTTTAAAATAATTGAAAATTGGCTTTGCCAGTTCTTTCTACTTTGTAATAATTTTTTTTAACAAATTCTACTGTTTTTACAAATGTTATATTAATTAACTAAAAGGGTAAGCTAGGTGTTTTGAAGTACTCTTACATTGATAACTTTGATTTTAATATTAGTGGATTTCATGGTTTTACTCTATTAGAAATTGATAAAAGCAAATGCGTGAAATACAAAAACGCCATAAAAACAATGTTGAAAAATTGATTAAAAAGACAATAAAAAAAATATATAAATTACACTTAACTAGCGTTGAAGTTTATTAACATACTTAACAAAAAATATAATTATAATTATAAAGCAATAATAAATTAAGAAAATATAATGTAATATGTACCTACTACGTTTCCTTATAAAGACTTTTTTTACAAGTTTTATATTATTAATGTAAGGGTTTGGAAACAGTTTTTTCCTGGTTTTTATTACTCTTTGTATACTGTTTTTAAAACGAACTTTAAACTTATTTTTAAGCGGTTTCGAGCTTGCGCTGACTAATTAGACAATTAAAGTCCAGTAATCTAAAATTTACAGCAAAATTGTTTTTTTAATAGTTCGATGCAGATAAGTTTTTTAAATATATTTCTTGTTAACCTATGTTTTGAGTTATTAATTAAGTTTATGTGTTTTATAGATTAAATTCTTAATACTTTTTATTTATAATTTCAATTATTGTACATTTTATAACAAAAATTAATAATTTTACGAGCAGTAAAGATGCTGTAATATCTACTTTTTTAATCGCAAAATATTTTAAATTTTTTTCAGAATTACGTTTGTTCAATAATTTTAATTTTACGTTAATACATGTATGTATCTATTAATAAATTTATTTTATCTTATTTTGAAACTTAAAAATCTTCAATTTTCTACAAACAGAATGAAGTATCACAATCACCGATAAAATCATATAGTATAATGTTGACATAAACAATTATTTTGGTAAAACTGCTTATCCTTCTCTATTGTACTTTGGTAATTAAATTAAAATTCTTGAATTAGAAAAAGCATACAAAACTACTGTAAACTATTTTTATGGCAGCGTTTCGAGCTACAAGCAAGTATTTCATCAGGTTACTGAAATTTATTAGAACTCGTAAGTGACAACACAGTACAAAGTGAGTTTTTTAAAATTTTTAATTGCCACGCTTGGTCTAACTGGTCGTACGTAATGGAAAAAATCTCTATCTTATTGAAAATAGAGTAAAGCCTCATTTAAATAAAGATTTCCAATCATGCCCCTCTGATTTTCTAATTCTTCAACTATTAATGGATCGATGATAGTTATTTGAGACAATCCTGTTTTTTTCCGCTGCCTGGCAGGATGATAACGTTGGACATGTAGCGAACTGTCCAAGTAATTCAATATTGGTGGCTTCATTGAGTATCCTTGGCTTATCTCTTTTTTTATTATCAACAGATCTCGTTGCTTTAAATTTGGTAACCAATTGACGAACGAACGTGTAATTTACATTTTGACCAGGATGTCTAATGTCTGTTCTCAGTGAACAGCGGTTTTCCATGTCATAAATAAAGATAATTTTGACACGTTCGACGGTGGCGTTAGTCATTGTCAATAGAATAAAAGTTTGATTTGCTTGATTAGGACGTTTAGATGTTGAACAAAGACCACAATAACAAAACATTATTTTTTCCGTTTTCATCACACTTTTAGCAGATAAGCAGTATTAAAACGTACAACAAACTTGATATTTCATTAAACTTATTATTTCGATTTTGTTGTTGTTTCAAAAAATGAAAAATTCTTTATTCAATTTCCCAAAAAATATTGAACAAAATTAAGGTTAGCTGCTAAAGTTAGGGGGTTAATTCTACAAATGTCGTTTAAACGTCCAAAAACATCCCACTAAATATTAAAATTGATATGTTTTTGGATTTTTTTATTTTCGCATTCTTTTAAAAATTAAAACAATTGAAAGTTTTGAAACACTCATCTTGTATAGTAAATAAATTAATTACAAATAACGTTTACAACATAAGATTTACAAGAACAATTTAAAGTGGAACCATCTATCGGAAGAAGAACATGGGCAACTATACGTGACTAGAGTTTCTTAATTATAAAACGTACGCGTACCTGTGTTATCTAAGCGTTTGTCATTTTTATATAATGATCAATAGATGAATACCCATTTGATTAAGTTAACTTAGGATTCGTTTATTTAGTAAGTTTTACTGTTTTACGTTGTACGAATCACTACTTTGAGCGTAAATTGTATTAAGGTAATAAAACAGTTATCGAGATCGAGTTATTTTGTACAAATTCAGATGTGGGATATACCAAAAATTACGACGGGTGCTAGCCTAATATCTTTCCGATTAAAAGAAAATACACGTCAGTGGTACGACAAAGAAATGAAATACGATACATCATGAGATGATAATAATTACAACATTTTCGTATGTCTGTTCCATTATCTTATTTATTAAACGATACCTCACACTACAAAGCATTGCCAAGTCAAGCGTTAGGAGATTATTGCTTTTCAAAACTATCAAAGTTAGGTAACATGCCAAGTAATGCTAACAATACGCCAGCTACAAGTCATTTTTAAGGGCCTTTTATAAAATTTTCAAAACATTAAAGACCAAACTGTAACAGCAGAAACATGTTTACTAGAAAATAAAAAAAGACATCGGTGGTGCCTTGGTCAGCACGTATACAAATTTGTCGTTTATGTCACAATTCTGGCCATTTGAGTCTCGAGAAAACTTTAAAACGAATACAGTTAAATTACTGGTTTGCAGGTAAGAGAAGATTTCTAAAAAAGTACATAATGGCATGCTTAAGGAAACTAATGGAAAGAGCCAAAGCAAACTTAACTCTATAGAAAAAGTTTTAATTCCTTTTCATGCAATACATGTTGACCACGTAGGGCCAATTGAAACATGAAAAAAAAATTATATTAGCATAGTAGATGCGTTTACAAAATTCTGTTTTATGCAAGTTGCTAAGATCAAACAAGTAAGCGCCTGATACAAGTTATTAATTTGTCAATATATGTATATATTTGGAGCACCAAATAGGATTATAAGCGATCGTGGGACAATTTTCACGTGTCAATCTTTTAAAATGTATTATAACACTTACGGAATAAAGCATATATTAAATGCTGTTGCTACTCCCAGCTGGCCACCACGGTAGCGGGAAAAAGAACCAAACGCACGAGATAAATACATCAAACAAATCCATAGTGCTCTGAAAACGTCGCACAATAAAGGTATAAATACGACACCAATGGAAGCTCTAACTTGATATAATACAAAGCACGTAACGAAAGCTTGGCTTTTAAACGAATTAGAAAACAAAATACATAAATTTGGCAACGTTAAGAAACAAAATAAGCAAATATATAACGGAAATTCACAGCCAACAAAAAAAAAACAGTACGAAAAGAACAGGAGAGAAGCAAAACTTGATTATGGTTCAAATTACAAGTAAACCTAGTAAGTATTAATTTTAGCCGTAAGTTGTTTATTAATGATCAATACGAAGTGGAAGATTTAAGAGAAGGATGATAACGTAAACGTACGGTGGTTTCTGTTGACCACCTAAAACTCTGGATCACGATTCAAGACCATCAAAGGTGAGTGTTTATAAATTTAGAGATCAACGTATCTCAGGCAAACGTGCTTATAAGTTTAGAGATCTACGGATCTCAGGCAACTGTACCTATAAGTTTACAGATCAACGGATCTCGGACAAACGTGCTTATAAGTTTAAAGATAAAAAAATCTCAGAAATACGTGTTTATAAGTTCATAGATCAACGAATCTCAAGCAAACATTCTTATAAGCTCTAGAGATCAACGGATCTCGGGTAAACGTGTTAATAATCTTAGATTTAGAGATCAGTAAAGTAACGCAATTTTAATGATATTCTAATACATTTAACATGTACTATTCGATCTCTATACTTTCCTTATAGGAAAGTAAAAACACTAACTTAAAAATAGCAACCTATAATAACAACACTATACTACAAAACAAAAGATAAATTATACGACAAACACAATGTTATATACCGAATCGAGTGTATAGAATGCAATAAATGTTATATAGGGCAAACTGAACATAAAAACTATTCATTGAATTAAAAATCAACAATATAATTGCAAAAACAAAAAAATAGAATCAGTTCTCGCATTGCATCATATTAATACTGATCATAATTTCGATTTTAGTAACCTCCTCACGATCTTAGATAACTATTGATTGGTTCAAGTTTTTTTACACCTAAATGTTTTTTTCTGTTACGTATTTACATTTTTATCTGTATGACTGTGTTTTGGCGAATTATCGTTACTTGTTTTTAGTTTTTTGTTTCTTTTTTTACATCAGTCGGTAACTAATATTAGGAGAAAAAAGTTACCAATGATTTTTATTCTGATAATGATCTGGTGCATTATCAATAGTAACTAAACATGACGGAAAAATAAAATTTTTGACTACAAATTTGAAAAAATATTTCTTCTTGCTAGAAATTTATTGTAGCTGAATATTCACGCTAACTTCCATTTTCTTCACCAGCAGTTTTTTGGCAATAGTTAAACATACCGTAGGGTTTAAAAAATTGAAAACCAACTGTATGCTATTAGTACTTCTCTTAATTTTTCTAGAACCGCTCTGTGGTTCTTCTAGTTGTTGTTCTATCCTCGTTTGTAGCCTATTTTCCAAAATTCTCTCATATACTTTTAGAACAGTACTTAGCAAGGTAGTTCTCTTATAGTTTTTACATTCTGTGTTATTTCTTTTTTATGTATAAGAAGAATTATTTCCACTTCCCAGTTTTTGGTATACATTGTTTATTTCAGATCTTGTTAAACAGTTTTCCGAAAATTTCTATCCCGTATTCATCCATATTTGTTATCATTTTTGTTGTTATCCCGTCCTATCCTACAGTTTTTCTTTTTTTCGCTATTTTTATAGCTTCTGTTATTTCGTCTTTCGTAATTTCTTCTTTGTTTAGATATTCGTCGTTTTTAGTGGTTTCCTTGTTGTTTACTATTTGGTCTGTCGTAAATAAGTACTCTTTCTTTTTTTCTCACTACTGCATTTTCTCCATTTTTGTTTTTATTTTTACTTGCTTCTTAATTTCTTTCTTCCACCATCTTCTTTGTTTTATAGTTGTTACCTCTGCATGTTTCCCTTGTTATTTTTATTATTGGCTTTTTTATTGTTCTCCACATGTCTCCCATTGTCATGTTTTCTATAATTTCTTTGTTTTCATTCATTTCTGTATCAATTTTGTTTTTATATACTTGGGCTGTTTCTTTTTTTCTAAGTTTGTAAGTCCGTATTACTTAGTTTACTACATTACTCCTATTTTTATCTAATTGTTTTAACATTTCCTCTTTGCTTCTTGTTTTTATTTCTATTTTTGTCATTACCAAGTAGTGGTCTGAATATATCTAACGCTTTCTTTTTACTTTTGTGTTTTTTATTCCTCTTTCATTTTCATTATTTAATAGTTTTTGACTTTTTATTAATTATTGCTTCTCTACTCTCTATCTGGTCCAGCTTGCAGTATTCTTTATACTAATTTCATTCTTTCTCATCAACAAAGAGTTTCTGGTATCTATTTTGTATTTTTCTTCACTTACTTTTTTCTTCTCCAGCTTTTTTTCTTATCTGTGCGTCTATCTCTCTTTCTTGTATTATTAGATCATTATTTATAAATACCTTAGCTTTAAGTAAATTTCTTAATTTTCTTTTATTTTTCATTATTGCTTTTTTCCCATCAAAATTTTCTAGACACACTGAATATGTTTTTGTCCTATTTTGTGTGCGTTTTTAAGCTTGATGTTCCTACCTAGTTTTCGCTTAAGAGTTTTTCTATATCATTTGAAATTTTGTCGTTTATCTTTAATCCTTGTATTACTATGTTATTCCGAGGCAATATAACACTATATAACAAAACAAAAAATAAAAAATATATATATAAATATGATTGATAAATATGATTGTACCATACCAACAACTTAAGTAGCATTTAAAACAATTTAAGTTCTAAAATTGCAAAGTAGGTTCATATAGGTCGATTGCTAGCAGATAATCTTTCAATTTAATTTTATAGATTGATAACAGTAACTTTACCATGACTTAATTTTTGATTATACATGTCATTCTGTTTGTTCACTGTATAACCTGTATTTGTTATTTATTATATAATTTTAACTTTTTGACGTGTTTTTAATGAAATTTTTTTGTCTATTTAACAATTAATGTAAACTGGCTCATGTCTTTTGCACAACGGATTGACTTACTCAATTTTTCGTTTAAGTCCTTATGTTGTCTTATCTGTAAATAATTTAAACTTTCATTATTGTGTTTCTTGATTATCGTGTAATACTTACGTTACAAAAATTGCAATGGCTTGAAGAAGTGTACACTTCCTATACGAAACGCCGCCACATATAAAAAACACCTCAGTAGTTTTTATGCCGCTTTTAAACGAAGATATATAAAAACCAACCAATTAATAATTGATTTTTTTTGTAAAATGTCTAATATTATTTGAGGCAAATGTAGTTTATGTGTCACGCTTAAATCTACTGCAATTAATCAGTTATACGTAAACAACACATATGCTTTATAAAAATGATTAATATCTTTTTAAAAAACAATTATGCTGTTTTCTCATTTTGCATGAAGCACATTAGTAGTATTTTTATTTTAATAACAATTGGTGGTTGCTTGTTGTTAACGTCACAGAATACTAATTAATATTATAAAGTACAATTACCTATTATTGTAGTAAAAAAATGTAATTTTTGCTTAACAACTACTCCGTTAACTACAGTTAATTAAAAGTGTTAGTTAAGATACATAAAGTTAATGGTATTTCATGTGCTGACTACAACTTGCGCTATAATTATACACAGTATATTATTTATTTTGTTTAAAATATTACATGCGTATATCATCAATTTAACTAATTATTTTTAGAGTCGCTACCGTTAAACATAAATTAAAATAAAACAGTATTTTTACTATTATCATAATATTAATTACATGTATAAATGTAGTTTAACTAACCACATTTAAATAAGCTTATTACAAGATGTCATTTTGTAAACTTACTCATAACACAAACTTGAATGGAAATTTCTGGACCTGTCAGGAACATGGAGAAACTCAAATTGTTACTTAGAGTGAACCAAAAAAAGAAAGTATTGTTGTTTTAGTACGAAGACATGCTATAGAACTTATTTAACACTTTTTTGAGTTTCTCAAAATCATAATTACTAATACTACACGAAAGTTAAAAAAAAATGTTATAGATAAAACAGTAGTACAGATTTTGTGTGTTTAACATTAATTTATTATAATTTTGAAAACGGTTTTGTTAATATTTTGCTGTGTTTATATTAATTCATACTTTTAAAATATTTAATACAATTAACTTTTAAATTTAGTAATGAATGTTGTTTAAGTTATATCAAACTATTATATTTTACACAGTTGAATTAAACGACATTTTAAATTTAAAAATGAAATTAGAAGGATTTTAGTAATTACAAATTTAATTAAATGCTAAGTTTTCTAATTTTTTATTATAAATTTAGAAGGTATCATTATTATGTAATTTAATAAACTAATTACAATAAATCAATCTCGTTTATTTAAATAATTAGGCAGTAACAAATCTTGAAAATTATCTGCAGTTTTGACTATCGGTTTTAAAAAGACAGTCATTCTAATAAGAAATAACTTAAATAGTGAAAACGTTACTTTGAGTATAAATGTAATTAGGATTCTAATTAATACGGTACTTTATTTTATGACAAGTCATTAATCTAATTATTCCATAATCTTTTCCTAATAATTAAACATGACTTTAAAATTATATATCAATATTCATAGTTGAAGTTTTACTTCTAAGTAAATATAATGATACTAAATTACTAGTAACATTGTTTAACAACATTTAAAAAAAAAAAAACGAAACTGTTTTGATAACGTCGTGGTTTTGTGCAAAATTTTATAATAAATATATTTAATTTTTGGTTTAGTACAATTGTATTGGGTGTATTTAACTTGCTTTATAGTTATATATGATAAAACAGTTTGCCTCCTAGTAATAGACTGTTATTTATGTTCAAACTAATGATCCCTGCCTATTGGAAGAACATGAAAGAAACAAATTCAGTTTAAACTGCGACGTTTCGTGTTTGAGATGAAAACTTTATCAAAGTATAAATAAATTACTAACAAAAATCAAAGCTAAAGTAAACTAAATTGAACAAACTAAAATATATGTACAGAAATGGTAATACTCAAAATTCTGTATATCTTTGAACTAACAAAAATAAAAACCTAAAAAACCAGTAATTACTTACCGCTGGATTGCGACAAATAACGATGTAACATGACATCGCACAGAAAAAAGGGTCTTTATGTTCATTTTGTTAATTCGATGATTATAGACGTAACTAAGGTTTTGAGTGTCCGTTCTGAAATTGACGTTTTTATATAAATTAATAAAGATTATTTGTGCAATGATTTTTTGTTGAAATTGTTTTATCGGTTTTGGAAACGTTATTACTTTTATTTAGAGTCGTATTTATGGTTTGGAATACAGTTTTTAAGTTTTTGTTTAGTTCAACCATATAACATTTGTCACAGTCATAGCAATCAATTTTATAGGTTAAACCAAATGTTTCGAGGTCATTAGTCTTGTCTTTTAGTTTAATATAAGATTTGTTGTACAAAGGTTGTTATTATATAATGCTATGTTGATAATGTTGTTTTTTAATACTTTAATGTTTTGGCGACTTAGACCCGGTACGTTAATTAAACTAGCATATCTCATACCACCGTACTTAACACAGTATTCATAAACAAAAGATTATGATTAAAAGCCGGAATGTTTTATTTGTGGAAATCGGGACTACTTAATGCTAAGATTTTGTTTTTAATGGATTGATTATGGTCATTTTTTGATTATGAGGATGTTTGGATAAGAAGTTAATAATTCTATTGGATACGTACGAACGTAAGGAACCAGTCAATTAGGATATCGTTGTACTGTAAATAGCTATAAACGGTGGTAACACGTTCCGTTGACATTGCTTTACCATCAATGTCTTTTTACGTTGTGGTTTTATCCCGCAGAATTATTCTAAGCATATTTTGAATTTCGCGGGTGTTAAACTAAATTCAACGTGTTACCACCGCTTATAGCTATTTACAGTAAACTTTAGACACATAGTAAAATCGCACTATGAGATGACTTTGCCATCAAACACTTCTGATATCGTTGAAGTTTTGATAAGAAGGATATCAAGGAAGGGAATTTGATTATTATTTTCAACTTTTATGGTACGTCGGATTATAATTGTAGAATATAGACAATATGTACTCTATTTGGTTTTTAAAAATGCATGCAATCACGTCATCAACATATAAAAAAAGAGCAGAGTGAAGTATAAGTTGTTAGTAACCGAAATTAACAAATCATGCATGGTTAGCCCAAGTAACAATTTTATATTTTATAACGTTTGAGAGAACGTTTACAAAACAAGATTTATAAAACACCTTTTGTCCTAAGAACGTAACTAAAACGTTCCTACAGTAGCGATAAATGCAAAATGGGCACATATTTATAAAATATATTCGTTTTTTAACGTGTTTTATAAAGTCAACAAAACACTGTTATGGGATACTTACGTAAACGTTATATATCAATTACAAAACAGTTTCATGAAGATTTTATAGTTGGTTGGCTCTTTATTACAATAGTTTTCACGAAGTTAGAAAACATTTTTGTAGTGTAGAGCAGCTTCAATAAAATCAAACAGTTATTAAGTACTACTTTTCGGAACTTAATTATTCCTATTATTTACTTAAACAAAAACTGATGGCTATTTTATAAAAAATGGCAACGTATAAAAGTAATTATTTACACAAAATTTAATGAGATAGATCTACACGGACGTCGTTTTTTGCTACGAAGGAAATTTTACTGTCAATTATAAGGTAGATAAGGAGCAAATTTTAAGTGCGCCGCAGGTTTAATGAGTATTTTAAAAAAAATTTAAAATCAGATAAAAAACAAAAAGTTTAAATTTCAATTTTTTATCATAAAACCACAATAGTAGATAGATACCAGTATAAGAAGCTTTAATTGATGTGTTTTTGTCGTCAAAGTAGTGATATATAAGTTAATTTTCAAAATGGTTCCTTTTTAATAGAACATTTTTTTTACCAAATTTACTCTTATACAACAATTACGATGCATATAGAAAACTTATAAAACGTTTAAATTTAATTACCTTAGTTTATGTAAAAGTTAACACGACAGGATCGTATTTTATAAATGTTATTATATTTTGATAAATTTTTAATCGCGTATTCAGCAATAAAAAGTTAATGAAAATGGCCGAGCAGGTAAATCACATATAAAACAGCGCAACTTAACAATAAGCTGCGATCCATTCATTATTAATCCTTCTGAAACAATTATTTTAGCTTCTTTGACAAACGGTTGTAGATATGCTGCCAAGCCAGGTGGTTTTTTCTTACGCCAGTTAGTATATCCGAATTGTTTTATAACTATATTTAACACAATAACAACAGTATTGCTCTATAACTGATTTTCTTTTATTTTATAACTGAGGGTTTGTGTCCTTTTAATTAACAGTTATATTGGAACTTTCGTTGTGAGTAATCTGATACAGTAAGCAAAATTGTTATATAATATTACTAATACAACAATTAAATAACGTAGTCACATACTTTATTAAAACAGTTCTAAAGTGATAGACATAGCTACATAGCTATTATAAATCAATTAATAATTGTAAGGAGTAAATGTCTTATAACCAATATTATATAAACGTTTACAAAACACTTTTATACTTATCTCATAAGCAGTTTTATAATTTTGTTGTAAGAACGTTCTAAACATCGATTTAAAAAACAATTTTGAATAGATAACAAAATAATTTTCCAGACAACTTTATTAGAACTATTTTATATTTAGAGAGCAACAACAAAACTACAATAAAATTGAAAAGTTTTCTAACTTAAGAATTATAAAACCACTTTGTTACTTGGGAGGTTAGCAAGAATAGGAAAAAATGGGTTGCCCATAGCGTACAAAAGATCTGTTTATAGAATTGCCCATTACAGACAAAGTAGCTCGAATAAAAGAGAAAAATAGTACTATATATAAATCCTTTTTGACTAACTGCCGTAAATTTTGTGATGCTTGACCAATGCTTACTGGTTAGTTCAAATGATATCAGAATAAAATTATCTGGTACAATAATGTTAGAAGTCTTTTTTATATTAAAGTTAAAAATATATGAAATGTTAAAGACAGTATCTAACATGAATTTAAAATACATGGTCTAAGAGGGTGGTTCAATTTGTGGATTTTGACCAACCCGTAGTATTTTGGAGGTGAACTTGTATAGCAGATAAGTTTTTTTATAAGGGTGTTTGTTCAATATAAACTTCCTCAAAAAGAAATTTAAAAATAAAATTGTTCCTTTTTTGGACACTACCAGTTGTATTAATACCCACGTTTTTGTAAGTGTGAGATTATTTAACGATAATAATTAATAATAATTTGTTGTTGTATTCTTGTTTAGTAATTAAAACTGTCGAGTTTCCTTTATCCAATTTCGTAACAATATATTTTTTGTTTTTAAAAATAAATCCTAGTTGCATTTATTAATCTAGATATCTTTAGAGTTTTGTTTATTTAGTTTGCCAAGTTGGTAATGATGTTAATTAACCTTTCTCTGATAACAACTTTGTTCTCAAGATTAACACAAGGAAGAATGTTTTTGCAATACTTGATTATATTAACCATCGGCAATTTAAGGTTTTAGTTATATATAAATTTAGTGATTAGAATTTTTTTTTATTATTGTCATTATTCTAGCTTTGACCTCTTATCAATGACAAGACTTTGGTATGGTATGCCAGTTTAACTAACATTCCAGATTTTAGTCACCAAACCATTAGAGTACTAAAAAACAACGCTAATAACATAAAATGTTAAAATAACAACACTTGGTACAACAAATTTTATACAAAATTAAAAGACAAAACTAATGATCTTAAAAATTCTGGTCTCATCTACAACATTGATTGCAATTACTGCGACAAATAATATATTGATCAGAGTAATCAAAAACTTAAAACCGTATTCACAGCTGCATATACATTACATCATGTACAGTAGCAACATCACTGTAATTTTGAGAACTCGACGATCTTAGGCTTTGAAACCAATTTCAACAAAAACTCATTGCAAAAGTAATACTGTTCATCTCAAACACAAAACGTTACAAAATAAACTGAATTTCGTTGCTTTAATTTTCCTCATACATAAGCAGAGATCATTCATTTGTTCGTTAACCACTTAAATTTATCACCGGGAGGCGAACCGTTCTATAAAGTATGTTATCAACCATTAACAAAGCGTCAATAGTTTATGACTTATCAATGCATATTTATTAGAATATTTGTGCGGAAGACTGCGAGTACTTTTAAGTATTAATAAATTAATATACAAAATTTGTTGTTATAATCTTTCTTTTATAATTTTATAAACAGATTATAATCAGTAATAATGTTGTCTATACAGTGCAAATTTGTAACCTGGAATAAATTCAGTAAATTATCTAAAATTATGACGACATCGATAGTTTTTTTAAAATGTCAAGCTTGGCTTTTGATAACTATTTTTTAAAGGCAAATCAAGTTACACATAATTACTAAATTTAATTTTTTTATTGTTTGTCATTTCTAAGATGATTTCATAAACATTTTTCGTTTTGAAAAATTTAAAAAATCTATTGTAATTATGATGTAGTAGCAAAAGCCTCCACGGCCGGAGTCTAAACTGAGATGAGAACGCATTCCGTGTTTAGACCGTGGCATCGTTGTAACCGAAGTTGTCAACGTCAAGTCAGATTTTAAATGCTAAAGAGGTAAGAAAGAAAACGATATACTTGAAAAAGCAAAGTCTCCGTATATAAAGAAGAAGTAACCTCACTGCTGGTTAAGCTCTGATTGAGTTACGGTCAAATAGGGGCATGCTTTTTATAAAAGAATAATAACTGGGAGTCAAAGAAGATAGCTAGAAACCATGATCACAATTAAAGTTATTGGGGTGTTTAATGATTTCTATGCTTTCTCGGATTTTGTTATTGAAGAAGAATGGAGATTTTGCAATCACCAAAACGTTATCAACATCTTTATTTGTGACCTGTAGTAAAATAATGTCCAACAACCGCAGACTTAGAAATATGCAACGATCATGTTCCGAAATGCGTGTAATGACGAAACGACTGGTTTTACCAACGTAGACTAAATCACATAAACAAGGAATTTGGTATACAAGTTAAAAATGTGTAATAAATTTGCTTGTTAAGTTGAATATGGGTTTAACACTATTTTTACTAAGAAGCTTTTCTATTTGATCTGTAACCTTCTGAAGGTAGGGTAAAAATGCTAATTTTGGATTAGATTCGGAAATAGAAATGTTTTTGGGCAATCAAGCACGTGTATGTAAACGCCGATTAATAACTGTTTGAATATCTCGTTATATATAACCATTGTTCACCAAAGTTTTAGTAAGATTTCAGAGTTCCGAGTCTAGATTCTGAGTTTAGTAAATAAAAAAAGTTCGATAAACTAAAGATTTAATAACAGAACGTTTCTGTGCAGGATAATGATGAAACAAAGCCTGAAGGTATCTGTCTGTATCATTGAGTTATTATAAAAGGAGATAACATAAAGTGGAACCAATGGGCTTGCTTAATCTACTATGAAGATGGAAGCTTTGCCAGACCCGGATTACTTAAAAGTTAAAGCTTTAACATTAATTGTATAAATTTTTCAAATCAACAATTTGTATGTTGATAAACAAAATTAAAATAAGTTATCAAATTACTTGAATTAATGCTTAGAAAAAAAGTGTAACTGACAATTTTAGACGTATAATCCCTCCCGGCAAGGGAGGTGGGAACTCCCGGGTCGTCATTCAGAGACCCTGTTTTCGAGGTAGGCAACCAGGCTTCGAAAATTAGTACCTCGACTGGAACAGAAACAAAAAATACACGCCATGAAAGGAGCTTCTCATGGGGTGGAGAAAAAAAAAGAAAAGCGACAGATCTGTCTACTCAAGACGCAATAATATACCGAAGAAGGCCAAATGTAGCAGTTATGGAAATTATAGATACCATAGAAGCAATACAGTCAACCTATAATACTTTAATAAAAAACGTTTCGACGAATACCAAGAATGAATTAAAAACGGTTATAGATAGGCTAGGAAAAAAAATCGAATATTTCAATAAAACAACAATCCAAAACTACCTAGCACAGGAACGATGGGAGAAAACAGAAAAAATGACGATAGAAACTGAGTCACAAACGGACGCATGGAAAGCACACAGCAAAGAAACGAAAGAAATTGCCATACAAACGACGCAATGGACAGCAGAAGGAAAAGAGATGATAGACAGCGTAGAGAATGTAAACACATACGAAGAATGGAAACAAGTAGCCGAGGAAGAATGGGGAGATAGTGCTTATGTACACACAAAAATAGTAGAAGGACACCCACTACAAGAAACTACAGGAACAAGTACACTATGGGTAACAGAAAAGAAGTAGAAGAAAATACTGGACTACAATTAATGATAGAAAAAGTATATCCAGAAATAAACAAAGGAAAAGAAGAAATAGAAACCATGGAGAGAGAAACCAAAACGAAAACAAAAAATAACACCAACATAAAAAAAATTAAAATAATTAGAATTATATATCAAGACCATGAGGAGGACGTATGGAAGAAGCTAGAAACAATAAAATCTGAAACGGAGGAGGACAGAAAAAATAATGTTACACAAACTAAAAACGATGAGCGTAAACAGACTAAGAAAAATGGCAGAGTGTATATTCAAAACAAAAAAAACAAGAATAAACATAATAGTACCAAAGGATACCCAAACACAACAAAGTATAGCTAAACAAGACAACCAAAAGAAGACCTACGCGTTAGTTGTAGAACAAAAAGGAAAAAAATACGAAGAACTAGTAACAAGAATGAGAACGCAGTTAAAAGATAAAGAAGAAACCGAAAAATACAAACCATAAGGAGCACCAAAGAAGGAAAATTATTAATAACGATAGATAAAGATGAAAAGGCACAAAACAGAATAAAAGAAGAATTAGAAAAAGGAAACGAAGAAGTTAACGTGAGGAAACTCGGAGAGAGAGTAAAAACAGAAAATCTGATTATTAGAGGGGTGGATGTAAGGACGAGTACAAAGGATATAGAAGAAGCAATAAAACAATATGGCGGTGTAGAAAACTTAAAAATAAGGGGGTTTAGGCCCAATAGAAATTACACAAAAACGGTCACAATTCGAGTTCCAGAAGACGAAGCTAATAAAATGATCCAAAAAAAGAAAATCAGAATAGCAATGTCGCAATGTACCCTAGAAGAGCAGCAACGAGCCGTCAGATGCTACAGATGTTGGGAGTATGGGCACAATGCCAAAGACTGTAAGGGAAATGATAGGACAAAATTATGCCACAAATGCGGAAAAGAAGGGCATGAATACAAGGAATGCCAAGAAGAAGAATACTGCCCACTATGCGAGGAGGAGGGTCACAGTGCGGGTAGAGGGAATTGCGCAAGCTGGAGAAATTATATAAAGAAAGCTCGAAAACAAAGCAAGGAGATTGGCGAAAAGACTTAGAACTAACTGCAGATAAAGAACTTGTGATATATATAAACTGTGATATAAATGTTGTGACGTCCAGAATCTACGAAAATAAACTGTGATATTTTTTACATATTTTATTTATACATATATATATATATATATATACATATATCGATTTATTTATTTGTCTACACGCTTATACGTATATCTACAAATTTAGTGATATCTATACAAAACATATATACATATATATTTTTCTATTTCTTCTACTTCATTTATAAAACAATGAAAAGGATAATGAAAAGTAACATGCGCTACACAAATAATTAAAAAACAGAAAAAAGGAAAAACAAAAGTGAAGTAGAAGTAAGAAATATAAAAAGAAAAAGCAAGGCAAAATAAAAATTGGAACATGGAATATAAGATCAATGATACAACCAGGAAAAATAAGAGATATTGTACAAACTTTAGAAAAATATAAAATAGATATCATAGCAATACAAGAACTGAGATGGGCAGAAGAAGGTGAGATAAACAAGAGTAACTACACGATATTTTGGAGCGGAGGAAAAAACAAGGTAACAATGGAACAGGGTTTATAGTAACCCAAAAGCAAATGAAAAATATTATAAAATTTGAAGCTATAAATGACAGAATATCGAAGCTAAGAATAAGAGGACAAATAAGTAATACCACCCTCATATGTGTATATGCACCAACAGAAGTAGATACAAATGAGAAAAAAGAAGATTTTTATGAAAAACTTATAAGAGAATGCGAGAAAACTCCAAAATATGATACTCTAATAATATTAGGAGATCTGAATGCGCAAGTAGGAAAAGAACATCACACAAAAACTGTAGATGGAAAAAACACAATACACGAAAAAACTAACGACAATGGAAACAGAATCTGTAATCTAGCAGCTGCAATGAATTTATACTTAGCTAGTACTAAATTTCCCCACCCAACCAAACATAAAATCACATGGAATCACCCAAATCAGGTAACAAAAAGTCAAATTGACCATGTCTTAATAACAAAAAAACGATTAAAAAACATAGAAGATGTTAGATCGTACAGAGGAGCTACTGCAGACACAGATCATGTTCTAGTAATTGCAACCATGAAAGAAAAGAAAAGTATAGCACAAGACAACGTTAAAAACAAGATGAAGAGCAGATGGAATACAGAAAAAATTAAAGACGTAAAGATACAACAAGAACTACAAAAGGTATAACACAAAAACTCCAACAAAAAATAGATGATGAGCATACAAAAAGTAAAAATGGAATAGAAGAGGAATGGTATAACATAAAAACAAGTATTTTAGTGACAGCGGAAGAATGGATAGGTGAAAAAAAATGGATAAGAGTAAAGAATGGTACGATCAAGAACGTGAAGAAGCATGCAAAACAAAAATGAAAAATGGATAAAATGGCTGCAAACAAAAACAGAAGAAGACAAACAGTTATATAAAGAAGCAAACGCAATAGCAAGAAATAGATGCAAAAAGAAAAAAAGGGAATGGAACGAAAATAAGATTAAAAAAATACAAGAAGAATATAAAAATAGAAATACAAAAATGTTTTATCAAAGAATAAGGCAAGAAAAGAGAAATTATAAAATAAAACCAAGAGGTTTCAAAGATGAAAAAGGCGTCACAAAATATACACAAACTGAAATACAACAAATATGGAGAAACTACTTTGAAAAGCTATTCAGTAGCGAAACACAGACAAATATAAATACACCAGCAAATACAACAGTAGACTTAAAAATACACAAACCAACTCTAGAGGAGGTGAAAAGAGCAATAGAAAATTTAAAAAATAACAAAGCAGCCGGAAGTGATAACATAATTGCGGAGTTTATCAAAAACGGAGGTGAAAAACTACATAAAAAAATACAAGAATTAATAAGTCAAATATGGAGGGAAGAATATATGCCAGAAGAATGGAGAAAAGGAATAATAACAACAATACACAAAAAAGGAGATATGGAACAGTGTGAGAATTACCGAGGAATACAGCTGTTAAATGTAACCTACAAGATACTGTCAAAATTAATCAAAAATAAATTACAAGAATATGCAGATACTAAAATAGGAGATTACCAACAAGGATTCAGGCCGGGGAGATCAACGACGGATGCAATATATATATTACAACAAATATTGGAAAAAACTAATGAATATGACATAACACTACACATATTATTCATAGACTTCAAGCAAGCATTTGATAAAATAATACGAGCTAACATACCGACAGAAATGAAAAAAATGGAAATACCACAAAAGTTAATAAACTTAGTTAAAATGACATTAGAGGACACAACGGCAGTAGTGAAGGTGGGAAATATAACAACAAAAAGCTTTGAAGTAAAGGAAGGAGTAAAGCAAGGAGATACTCTATCAGCTTTAATATTCAATATAGTGCTAGACAATGCAATTAAAAGAACAAAAATAGAAGGTACAATAAACGTCAAAAACACACAAATTATTGCTTACGCCGATGACGTAGTAATCATAAGTAGAACTAAAATAGGAATGATAGATGCTGCCATAAAAATAGACGAGGAAACAAAAAAAATTGGGTTAAGAATCAACGGAGAGAAAACCAAATACTTAAAATATAGTAATAGTAACAATGAAAAATTTATAAAAGTAGGAAATCATAAAATAGAAAGTGTGCAAAAATTCAAATACTTAGGCACCATTATATACACCAGAAAAATAAAGATAATGACAAAACCAAACAAAGAATACAAGAGGGATACAGAAGCTACTACGCAAATAAAAAATATATTAACAATAAACATTTAAGCATAAATGCTAAAATCCAGATTTATAAGACTTTGATAAGACCAGTAGTAGTATATGCGTCAGAGACATGGACAATGACAAAAAAAGAAGAGGAGGAATTAAGAATTTTTGAAAGAAAAATAATAAGGCAAATTCTGGGACCAATCAACACGGGAGAGAACGAATATAGACCAAGAATGAATTTCGAGATAAGAGACCAAATGAAAGGTGAGGACATCGTTAACTATATAAAATCACAACGAATAAAATGGTTAGGCCACGTAATGAGAAAGGATAAAACGAAAACAATAAGAATAGTAACTGAATGGAAACCAACAGAAAACAGGAAGAGAGGCAAGCCGAAGATCAGATGGATTGACGATGTTGTAGACGACCTAAAAACGTTAGAAATAAAAAACTGGAAAGTAAAATGCCATAACAGAACGGAATGGTCTAGAATCGCAGAAGAAGCAAAGACTAGCAAAAATTAATATAAAAAAAAAAAAAGACAATCGGGAACTAATCCATCCCAAATAACGGATTAAGAAAGCTGAAAAGCAGACATAACTGCACGCGGTTAAAGTTCTGGTTATATATATATAATCATAATTCTAAATACTGTAATTTCTTAGGAAAATTATTGAACAGGTGATTTGTAGATTTGCACAATTAGGCTATTAAAAAAATAATCGGGGTGTCAATGTATAAATTTCTTTAATACTGTTCTGCTTATATTGACTACATACCTGTGAAATGTAATTTCCAATAATACCTTTGTTAAATAATGTACATTTTGTAAATTTATGTATCCTGTAATTTGATACGCTTTGAATTCGTTTGTCCGGCATAAGGGTGTTACCACCGGCAGAGTCGTAGATGAAGAACGAATCCACAAGGGTGAACACACGTGTTAAGTTTTGCACTTTCAAGTTTCATTTTTATGTGTGTTAAATATAAGTTTTATTCGAAACAAATTAGTTTTATTCAAGCATCAGCGAACAACTAAACATTTTGGTCCTACAGAGCCGGATGCAAGAAGTACATATTTCGAATAAACTTAATTGATGCAGTTTCAACACGTAATCGTACAAGTAAGTGATTCCATTTATTCCTTCCTTTTTATCGACGCGATAATAACGTACACACAATTGTTTGACGCTTCGTAAGCGATTCTTTAGGTATTATTGCGATTCAAATTTGGGAATAAATTTGTTTTAAATTGACGCTTGCTTACATTCGTTCATCATTCATTTTAAGCACCGACGCTTCCTCGACGCTTGTTGTTTTATTTTCGATTTTTAACTTTTTCTAAATTACGCATTATGGATCCAATTAAGAAACGGGGACAAATTAAGGCAAAACTAACTCGTTTTGAAACTTATTTAAATCAATTAAAAATTCATGTTGATAATAATTTGCCGTTATCAGTAGAAGATTTGACGCGTTTGCGTATGCAAGTGTCTACCGTTGAACCGCTTTTAAATTTATTTTGTGATATACAAGATCAAATTGAAAACAATTCCGATAATTTAGAAAATGAATATGCAGAAACAGCTAATTTTGAAGAAAGATATTTTAAATTAATGTCTATTGCAAACGTTTATTTGAGTAATTCTGATGAATCTAAAGCGATAGATTCACGCGAAGGTTCGCCCTTTCAGTTAGGATCAGTATCTAGACTTTCATTAAGGTCTTCTAATTCAAATTCTCGTGCATGTTCTCCTGAATTTCAAATTAAAAAGCGCCATATTAAGTTACCTTCGATTGAATTACCGACATTTGATGGCAATCCCGAAACATGGTTGCACTTTCGCGACATGTTTACTAGCCTTATTCACGAGAATAGCGATCTTGTCGATGTACACAAGTTGCATTACCTTAGAGCCTCGTTGACAGGTAAAGCTGCCGAATCTTTTAAGAACATTCCTACCACCGCGTTAAATTATAAAATTGCGTGGGATGGATTAAACGACCGATATAATAATTCGCGAACGCTGATATTTCATCACGTTAAATCATTGTTTAGCTTAGAAAAAATTATTAATGAGTCATCTATAAAAATTAGAAACTTTATCGATTCGTTTCAAAGAAATTTAAGGTCTTTAGATACTTTAGTAGATCCTATCGATCAAAGAAATATATTTTTGGTGCATTTGTTGTATTCCAAATTGGACCCAAATAGTTCAAGGGAATTTGAGAATGCAAGAACCGATAATAGTATCGTTCAATTAAGCGAACTCATTAAATTTTTAGAAAAGAAAGCTTCCTTGTTGTCTACGCTCGAACAAAGTAAAAAGGTTAATTCTTCCGATTTTCGTGAAACGCGCTCAAAATCTTTGGTTGCGACTGATCCCGTTTGTCACTTTTGTAAAGCTGCTCACTTAATATACAGCTGCGAGAAATTTAAAGAACTTAACACTTCTGAGCGAATTACAAAAGTGAGAAATCTCGGTATGTGCTTAAATTGTCTTAGTAAAGGCCATACTTCAAAGTATTGTAGATCAATGTATAGATGTCGTATTTGTAAATCAAAACATAATACGCTTCTACATATTTCAAGAAATCCTTCTCTAGAAGAAGGTCCGAACCCTTCAACTATCGATGCCACAATTTCATCATTTGTTTCCAACAACAGCACTGTTTATTATCTACTGCAATTGTTAATGTTTTTGATTCGAATGGCAAATATCACCAGGCAAGAGTGCTTCTTGACTCTGGAAGTCAAAGCAACTTTATTACTACTAAATTGTTTAAAAAATTAGGTTTGCCAAAAAGTGAGGCAAAGATACACGTAATGGGGATAGCTAATTCTCTTTCACAAATTGATTCACAATGTAAAATTCATTTGATGGCTATGCATTCGACATTTTCACTTGACATTTCTTGTTTAGTAATACCTTTGATAACTGGCACAATTCCAAGTGTTTCAGTAAATATTTCTCATTTGAATATTCCAACAGATGTTTTCTTAGCGGATCCAGAATTTAATGTTGCTGGAGAGATTGACATTCTTTTAGGCGTCACTTGTTTTTATGATTTATTATCTGTTGGTCAAATATCTCTTGGACGAAATCAACCCAAATTACAAAATACTCGTCTTGGTTGGGTTGTTAGCGGTTCATTAAAGCAAGACACTGTTCAAGGTCAAGTCAGTTGTTTTATATCCTCTTCTTTAAGTATTCAAGACCAGCTTTCACGCTTTTGGGAATTGGAAGAATTACCTTCTTCTAATCCAATGTCTGTCGAAGAAATAGAATGTGAAAACCATTATGTTACCAATACCACTAGAGACAACTGCGGCAGATTTATTGTTAAGATTCCTTTCAAACATGATTCGACAAAATTAGGAAATTCTTATTTCAATGCTGTAAAATGTTTACATTCTCTTGAAAAAGGGTTTAAAAACAACGAGTCTCTTCGTCTTAAATACTTTGAATTTATGCGTGAATACCGTGATCTTGGTCACATGACCCCTACACAATGCAATATCGAAGACTCTTATTTCTTACCTCATCATGGTGTGCTTAAAGAAGAGAGCGTTAGCACAAAATTACGTGTCGTGTTTAATGGTTCTTCTCCCTCTACGTCTGGATATTCTATAAATAATCTGCAAATGGTCGGACCTGTACTGCAACGCAACCTCTTTTCTATTTTAGTAAGTTTTCGTTCATATCGGTATGTGTTTTCGGCTGACATACAGAAAATGTATCGGCAAGTGTTAGTCCATCATTCTCAACGGCATTTGCAATGTGTTTTATGGAGAGACGATCTTTCTAAAGAAATCCAAGCATTTGAACTAAATACTGTTACGTACGGCACGGCTTCCGTTTCGTTCTTAGCTATTCGAAGTTTACATCAATTGGGAATTGATTGTAAGCTTACTTATCCAAAGGTGTCAAAAATCATATGCAATAACTTTTATGTAGACGATCTACTATCAGGTTCTAATTCTCTTGAAGAAGCACAAGAATTGTGTGCCGACTTACTCAAAGTTTTAAATTCAGGGTGTTTTCCATTAAGAAAATGGATTGCAAATGACCCTCGAATATTGAAAAATGTAAATACTGATTTTATTCACCCACATTTATTAAATCTAGGTTCTAATGAATATACAAAAACGTTAGGCATTTCGTGGCATTTTGAAACCGATTATTTGGTTTATTCAATATCTGAGTATAAAGAAAGTAGCACTACGAAAAGATCAATTTTATCGGACTTATCTCAAGTATTTGATCCGTTGGGACTGCTTAATCCTTGCACGGTGGTCGCCAAATTAGTTCTGCAACAACTTTGGTTGCACAAATTAGATTGGGATGAATCCATTCCCGTGGATTTACAAATTAAGTGGATTAATTTTCGATTTGAATTGGCAAAACTGAACAACCTAAAAATTCCTCGACACGTAATCTCTGCACATTCAAAGGTTGTTGAAATACATGGATTTTCAGATGCTAGCACCCTGGCTTATGGATCTTGTGTCTACATTCGATGCATATCGAATGATGGTAACGTTCATTGCAAACTGCTTTGTTCTAAAGGCAAAGTTGCTCCGTTAAAAACAATTACTGTCCCAAAACTTGAACTTTGCGGAGCGCTTGTGCTAAGTAGATTAGTGAAACATGTATATAACGCTTTAGATTGTCCTATTTCTTGTTGTTACCTATGGACAGATTCCATGATTGTTCTTGGTTGGATTAAAACCTCGCCTAGTCAATTAAAAACGTTTGTCTCACATCGAATTGCTGAAATTCAAACTCTGACAGGTAATTATAATTGGAGACATGTTTCCACCGCATTTAACCCGGCTGATTTATTATCCAGGGGTGTTATGCCTTCAGTACTTGAAAATAATGATTTATGGTGGAACGGTCCAGAATTTTTATATAATCCTGAAACGCTTTGGCCTAGTTTAAAGGAAACAACGGATGAATTACCTGAAATAAAAAATACTGTACATAGTCTTAACAGTACTCATATCAATTGTTTTCCCTTTGATCGATACTCGGATCTTAGTGTATTAGAAAAAACAATTGCATTTTGTTTGAGATTTAAACACAATTGTTTAAATCCTGATTCAAAAATCATTGGGTTTTTAACTAGAAAGGAATTAGATAATTCTCTTCTCTGCTTGACTCGTTTATCGCAGTCACAATCATTTCCTTGTGAAATAAAAATTCTTAGTCAAGGTAAACTTTTAAACAAAGGCAGTAACATTATAAGTCTTTCTCCATTTTTAGATAATGACGGATTAATACGCGTAGGTGGTAGATTAATGAATTCTGATTTTAATTTTGATAAAAAACACCCGTACTTAATCTCTGGTAAACATTTATTTTCTAAGTTATTGTTTGAACGCGAACATAATAGGTTATTGCATGCTGGACCACAACTTTTACTGTCTACCTTACGTGAAAAGTTTTGGTCCACATCTGGCCGAAATTTAGCTAAAAGTGTTGTAAATTCATGCATCAAATGTTTTCGAGTTGCTCCGAAGTTAATCAATCCAATAATGGGTAATTTACCATTTGACAGAGTAACACAAAATTTTCCATTTTCTATTCTGGGTACTGATTATGCTGGTCCCTTACTGATTAAAGATCGCAAGGGTAGAGGAAGTAAATGCTCAAAATGTTATGTTTGTCTTTTTATTTGCTTAGTTACTAAAGCGGTGCACATTGAGCTGGTTAGCGATTTAACCACTGATAGTTTTATTTTGGCATTGAAACGCTTTATCGCACGCAGAGGAATACCGTTAAAAATTTATTCGGATAATGGAACAACATATGTAGGCGCAAATTCAAAATTATTCGAACTTTATAAATTTTTGAAAGTTAATAATAAAAACTTATCGCATGCTTCTTCAAAGATTGGTATTGAGTGGCATTTTATACCACCTCATTCTCCTCATTTTGGAGGATTGTGGGAATCTAGCGTTAAAAGTATTAAACATCATATGAGAAGAGTAATTGGTAACGCTCTACTTACGTTTGAGCAATTGTGTACTTTGTTAGCGCACATTGAATCAATTCTAAACTCGCGCCCTCTTAGTCCTTTGTCCACCGATCCAAATGATTTTCAACCCTTGACACCTGCTCACTTCTTGATTGGAAGAAAGTTAACAACTTTACCAGATCCAAATGTCTTAACGTTGCCAGAAAATCGTTTATGTACGTTTGAAAGGATAGAACAATTGCATCAGCATATCTGGAAACGATGGAACAAAGAGTATATCTCAGAACTGCAGCAACGAACAAAATGGAAAACAAATTGTTCGCTATTAAAGAAAGATACTCTTGTTGTTATTAAGGAAGACAACGTCCCGCCGCTTCAATGGAAACTTGGACGAATTGTTGAAGTACATCCCGGTAAAGATGGAATAGTGAGAGTGGTTAGTGTTAAAACTGCAAACGGTGTTGTACTGCGATCCTTTGCAAAAATTTGTGCTTTACCAAAACAATGAAGTTATAGTGTAGTACTAAACTTTACTGTTACAGTGTATTATAAACTTACAATTCAGTTTTATTTTATTTGTTTATTTTAAGTTTTTAAGTGAATTATGCATCATACCCAATTTATTTTATTTGTATGTTCTATATTTAATAGCTATGTCGGTATATATGTTTATTTTTTTTCTATACATTTTCATACTTTTAGTTAGGTTTATTAAAACGTAATCGTTTTAAGGTGGTCGCTATGTTAAATAATGTACATTTTGTAAATTTATGTATCCTGTAATTTGATACGCTTTGAATTTGTTTGTCCGGCATAAGGGTGTTACCACCGGCAGAGTCGCAGATGAAGAACGAATCCACAAGGGTGAACACACGTGTTAAGTTTTGCACTTTCAAGTTTCATTTTTATGTGTGTTAAATATAAGTTTTATTCGAAACAAATTAGTTTTATTCAAGCATCAGCGAACAACTAAACAACCTTTTTATTTACACCGTTTCTACTATTACAACTACGTAAAACACTTATGTTTTAAATGTTTTTAATTACAAACTAAAAAAGGCATATTAGGAAACACAAAAAATTACTATAAACCTTTGAAAAAAGGCAACTACTAACATTTGACATTAGAATGACACTAATGTATCATTAATATGGCGGAAGTGGTGCCGTTTCAGAATACAAAACACGACCTCCTTATATTATAACTCAATGGTCCGTATGCATGGGTTTGCGATAAACAGAATGGCTCAGAAGTCGGTCGTCACTAGAACGGCGAGAAATGGGAGAGAATCGTTAGTTTCGATTTCCATAGTGAATTTGGTATCTAGGTGTTGATTGTTTAGATGATCAAGAACATTAAACAATTTGAAACGATCACGAAACCAAATAATAAACGTGTCGTTAACATATCTAAACCAAACTTTAGGTTTTAATATTAATGATTCCAAAATAACCGTTTCAAAAGTTTCCAAAAACATGTTACCTACAACAAGTATTACTATTAGTATTAGAGGAGAACATATAGCAACACCAGAAACCTGTTTGTGAAAAAATTGGAAGTAAGTGAATGCTCTTATCAATAAGGAAAATCAAACTCAAGTCCTTGCTATGTTAAGACAGAATTTGTTCGATGATAATAAACGAATCCTTAATAGGAACTGTGGTAAAAAGTGAAGTGATATCAAAACTTACAAGAAAATCTGAGAGTTCAAATTTAATCGTGAAAGAAGGATTACGAGTTAGAAGAGCATCCGTTTCCTTAGTCAAAATAGAATTGATTTTTGGAACACAATCAATTATGTTTAAAACGTTAGAAGCGTTGCCTTTGTCGGCTGAAAGAACAATAATATCAGGGTTCCTACGAAAACTTTTTAGGACTAACTCTTCTGACTTAGAAATGTTGGATTAAGGAACTTTAGATAGTTCAAGGATTTTGCCAGTGTGAGTAAGACTGGGATCTGAGATGTGGCAAGGAAAATGTCTTGTAGAAAACTTGACAGCGCGTAAAATATCTTTTTTAAAAATACATTTGGGGATAACAGCAAAATTAAAAATCATTTAGAACCGTGTGGACGCTATTACATTGGTTTTTCAACGGTACGTACAGAGTAAAAAAAAGTTTGGCTTGTAAATTAAAAATTTTTAGTTATCTTTGTAAACGTTGGTATTTAGTGGCAACTTTTTTTGTAATTAAGTAAGTAATAAGTAACATATTTTATAAAAACTAAGTTCATGGTAATTAGAATAAATTAAAACACCTAATTTGCAATCTCATTACTTGTTTGCTTGCAGATTTTTCTTTTGATAGGAAAGAAACGTCAACAATAATTTCTCGGTCTTTTGCAGTGCTATAAAAAAAATTGTAAGAATCAGTTGTTTAGAAACTTTATAATAGTTACTAAAATTTGCTCAAATTAACTTAAAGAAGTAAGTATTTATTAACATCGATCAGTTTTACGAATTGCATGAAAATTCAGAAGAGTCTAATTGTCTTTTGGCGTTTATCGATAGTTGCAAGATACCAAAATGTTTTTTCCGTGCATGCTTTATATCTGAACGTTATAATTTATTCTTATGTTAGTTCTGTTTTTATAAGTTTGTATAAACTTTTACTCCGTATTACAGTATAATGTTATGAAACACACAGTGTCGCTACCTTGTTACAAATGTAATCATAAACATTTTGTTCTTACGTTGTAATAAATAACACAAGATAAATTTTACAAATCACTGGTTTACGCATTAAAAAATTACATATTTAAAAGTAATTATAAGCAAAAGCACTTAATCACCATTATCTTCATCTCTGTAATTGGCTCCTACTTTGTTTTGTTGAAAATTTTTTTTTATTGCAATATTTCTTATATTTGTAGCATGTTAGATCCATTCGTTATTAGAAGATTAAAATAGTTTTTACTCCATAACAACTATTAAAACCACTATTTCTTATTACCTTCTTAGTTTGTAAACCTCTATTTATAATAATAACACTTATTCATTATAAATTATCTTTAAGCATTTACAAATTTACTATATTTGTATTGTAAATCATGCTCACATGTTATTTTGTTGCAGTTTGTAAGAAAATAACGTTCGCATACCAATATACTATTTGTTGGAAGAACTTGAAGACATTGTTAACAATTCAGGTTTTGGCATACATAGATTTCTTTTATTTACTGGCTATAAATGTAAAATGTAAATAATTTATATTTTTTAAACTGACCCAGCTCATTCATATTAACTTTTGCTTGAAATCAATGTTTAAAAAAAATTAAATAGTAAATGATTTGAAGTTAACCAAAAATTGCATATATTTAAAGCACGTAAATTATACTTACAATTTTTCTAAATAGATTTACACTTATAACTTTTTGACGTATAATTTTTAATTATTATTTTAGGTATTACTACAGGTACTACCAACACGATTTTTTTTTATTTTTGATTATTTATTGTTGACCTTATTTGTTTTCGTAAAAAGTTTAATTTGGCTTTGATTAATAATTAAACATATTATAGTCGTATGGTGTATAATAGATAAAGAATATGTATTGCCAACTCGTATGAATTTCCATCCTCGCAGACGCAAACTCCGTGAGTGAAGTTTCTTCGGTTTCTATGCTACCCTTCTAATTCTGAAATGGAATAATTTTGTTTTAACGTCTAAGCATGATTTTATCTTCACATTAACGAAAAGTCCGGATAAAATAGAAACGCAATTCTAAAACTTTCAACTTTTTTGGCGGTGCATTAGTGACAACTAAAATACACAGCGTTGCCACAATTTAACCGAAGCTTTAGTATACTTTAAGAGATTCCAATGATGTGGTTCAAATTTGGGCCATCTATACAGTATATATTATACTCTCTTTTTAACAACCCATTTTATGTACATAGCTGCAAGTCAAATCGTAACTGTTAAGTTAGTATATTTATTAATAATGCTGTCTTGTTGATCCTATTTATTATTTATTTATTTCATATACCGAGAAATTTAAATGAATGGAAAATAAACAGCAATTGCATTCGAAAAATAATTGAACTTTCTTTCATTGCTTAGGAGCTAACTCTACCCAATCATACTCAAACTACTTTCCCTTACATTTTCGTCGCAGATGATGCTTTCGCTTTGGGACCCCATTTAATAAAATCATTTTAAAGTATTCGAAATACTAGCGTTGGTCTTCCGGGTATTTTAAGCATCTATGCTACTACAACCCGGCAAAGCCAGCAAAGTAGCAGTGGCTTGTGCAATCTTTTACAATTTTTTACGGTAAAGCAAAGACTCCACCTGTACACCGCCAGGTGATATCGATACAAAGAAAGACGGTACAATTATTCTCGGCACATGGCAAAGTGATGTACAAAATATGACATCTTTGATACCCCTCAAAAAATACCAAGAAAAAGTGGACGTGAAACTCAGGTAATTAGGAAATTGTTTGGCAGCTATTTTAAAACTACTGGAAAAGTTTAGTGGCAGAACCGTTGCTGTTAAATATTTAATGTACCGTACCTATAATTTCTTGAAATAAAGCATTCTTTCACCCACCTCTGAATTTTATGTACTCACAGACTCCCATTTGCTCATTTTCTCCAGTTCCAAAAACATCTAGAGGAACACGGACCACGTACACGCGATGGAAGCCAAAAACAGAATAACTGCAGACCTGAAATTAATTGTGACCGGCCTGCAAGTAGTGGGAGCGCGTCGACAAGTACGCACTTGTCAAATACGCAAATAATTGAAAATAAAAGATTTAGCTAAAAAACTAAAGTAAACCGGACATAATGAAATTAATTCCAACAGGAAACTTAGTCTAATTGTAAACATTCTTTGTTTGTTCTTTTATTAGTTGCTTTAATGATATTGTCTTATGTTTTTTATTCGAACCTTGTTTTTAGAATGTAATCTAGTGCTTATCAAAATGAATTTAAATATTAATGTTTTTTACAAAATTAAGGTTTAAAATACAAATAAATAAAATTTAATATAATAACAAATTTTAAATTTTATTTTGTTTAGTTCCAGTAGATACTTTTAATTGTTTTACAGTGTTAATTTTTTTGTAAGCCAGACTTTTTCTGAACTTTTTACAAATTTTATTAAACTTTTCGTTACAGTAGGTACATAATTTCAATATACATATATATATAAAATCGTTTTTAATTTTAGTCACAACGTGATTATAATCAAAAAGTTGATTTATTTTTCTCTCTCGAATAATGTTTATATAAATTGATGAATATTGATTTACTACATTCTTCTGTTCTTGTAAAATTTTTGAGCAGGTTATATAATTTAAAATAACAACAAAATCTAACATAAAATGTGTGAATGTTTATTAATTTGAGTATATTTTTTAAGTATGGTAATTTTAATGTCTAAATGTAGTTATTTAATTAAAAAACTTTTGTTTGTTAATTAAGTCTTAATTATAAATTATTAATATAAAAAAAACAAAAACATCAGACTCATTACGTTTTGTTAAAGTAATGAAATACAAATACATTCCAATAATTTTACAAAAATTGACTGTATTTATATACGAGTAACACCAATCTATCAATTAATTTATTATATTATATATGAACTAAATTTTTTTTTATATTTAAGCTATGTAAAAAAACCCTTAAATAAATCAAAGGTTTCATAGAATTTTAAAATTTTTATGTTTAGATTAAATGAATTTTAATCTATTTCCATTATCCAACATAGTTCAGTTGAATTTCGAACATTTACTTCTAAGTAGAATGTAATCAGGACATTAGTAATAAAGTATTAGAATTTGTACATAATAAAGTAAAATGCATATTCGCTTAGCGTGTAAAACTTCACTCCTAATAACATCACTTATTCTATTAACATTGTATAAATAATTACAATTTTACCTGATTTATTTTATGAAACAATTTTTCAGTTGCAGCAACGGTTAGTTCAGTAGCTTCCTCTAAAGAAAATGATCACACACTAGCAGTTTTTTGTTTGTCAAATAACTCTACGATAGTATAAATGTTTTCTGCTTCGGCATAAACGGTATTCCTTAATGTACTCGCTTCTTCTTCTGTTTAAATTGTTGATGTTAATGTAATAAAATCATAAGTGTAAAAACTACACGAAGTTAAATAATGCAAACCAAAATAAATGCTAGTAATAAGGTTACGTAAGATTGCAATTAGTTAGAATAAGTATATTCGCCTTGCCGTTTAACAATAAGATGCGCAATTGTAAGAATAAAAAACAATTATTATATAAAGATAAATAAAGATAGAAAATTGAGTATTAGTAACACAATAATTTGTAAACGCAAAGTCGAGTAGTAATTAAAACTTTTGCGGGCAAAGGTACCTGTCAGAATTCCTATTTTAAATTCACATATTTTCCGGAAAACTTGTGCTTATGATGGTTATTTACTTAACAAGCAGGATATGGATATTATTGACGTACGCATACGAAAAATTGCACGACCAGGCAGTAGGCCGAGTCATGTAATTACATAACTGCATTAATATAATAGTATATGTAACAAACAACATTTTGTCTACAACTACAATTGCTATTATAATAATCATATGAATAAAAATAATTCATTTAAAAATTGAATACAACAAAAAAACAACAAATATACGTACAGTGACGAAATATTTATTAAAATCCCAAATAAAGTAATGCTTGCAAAAAAAACTAGACGGGAGTTTCAAAACATTTTAGTCTATTTATAATAAAATGAAAAACAAACATTTTAACCAAACTTTCTCTAACTGAAATCTTGGCTACGTCACTATATAGGTACATTGTCACTAAATGGCAGCATCTGGCATTAATTAATAACAGTGAAGATTTTGTTGTTAATGTTTACAATAAATGATTTTTCATATAATCGTGTATTGTAGATTCTTTATTTAAACACGTCTATCTTCAATTTAGTTTCATTTGAGCTATTATTAACAGACTTACGCGGTAACAAATTCAAAAACAAAAAATAGTGCAACAATAGAGTATATTTGAAATGGAGCTAAACCAAAACAAAACTAAACATGTAAGAGTAGAAAGAAGAGAATATCTCATGAACCTATAAACGCAAAAACATATTTTTGAATCGGTCTCTTCTTTCAACTATCTACGAACAATAATACACCAATCTAGGAAAAAGAGGACAAAAAAAGAATCCTGAAGGGAAACCAAGCCTATGGTAGAAACAAAAAGGTACTGAAAAGTAAAACAATCACTAAAAAACAAAAATTAAAACATTGATAAGATCTACATTGGTGCACGTTCTAGACACAATAGGAATTTACAAAAAAGAAAAAAGACCAGACATAACAGAAAATAGAGAAAAAACATTTAAGACCAACAAGGAAATAGAATAAATATAAAATAAAATTTTTAAGACGCATTGCGTCAGTTATAATCTATGAGATTGAACAGTTTGATAATAATGACGAAGTTTCCAAGAGTGTCAAATCATAGTCATTATATGGAGTATAAATGTTAAATCTTGATTTAAATGCAATTTGATTCATTTAGAATTAGAAAACTTATTTTGTAAACACTATTTGTATTAATGTGTTGTTATCTTAGAAACGTATTAACTTACGTTTACGTTTTTAAAATCTTACTATTAACTGAAAAACTAGTTTTTAAAATCTAGTACAAGTTAGTTTGTTCTGTTACTCATCTGTTGTTAAACCTACATTTTTTGAATTACTGAATATTTGAGAGCATACGATGTAGCGCAGTATATTTAATTTTTATCGAAATTTAACTAGTATATTGAAATCTCTTTTTTGAGCCATTTATAGTTGAGTAGTTTTCTCTTCTTGTTTTCACTTTTGTTTTTTTAAGTGCCACCACATTCTTAGCAAACAAGTTATATGTGAAGTCTTAGCATATAAGAGTCTATAAAGCTTGCAGTTTCAAAATTATTAGACTCGAAATTGCTAACATCAACTTTTACATCACCAAATAAAAAACTTGGTGTGCCCACCACACGACTATCCTATAAGGAATGATGAAGAAATGTCTAGATATTTTTTTAAGGTTATGTAGTCATAAAACAACTTAGAAGTTTTTACAAGGTTCTAGTAATTTACAAACCGTGCACGGCCAACTCGCTGTAGTCCAAGTACTAAGTTTATTTTAATGGGCGCCAGATCTCGTCTTGCAGTTACAGCTCCTGTTAGATCAGCACAGTAGGCTCAAAGCTTGTATTAAATTTTAAAGTTTGTAAAGCTAGAGGAATCGAAGAAAGAAACCAAATCATTAACATCAATTGTGCTTTAATTACTTTAAAAGGATAACTTATGAGTAAAATTAGGATTAACAACAAATAGATAATTTGATAACATCACAGTAAGTAAACTTAATTGGAGTACAAATATATATTGGTTCCAAAACGCCGTAAGTATCGGCAACTCACAACACACTCAATCGTAAGTGTAACAGTCAGGACATACAAAAATCTTTGTAAGTAAATTATATCGATCAAGTTAATGATCCCTTCTTTTTAGAAGGAAACAAGAAAACAATTCGTTCAGTTTACTTGCACGTGGTGCTACGGAAACGACATGGAAATTACCTTACATTCAAAAAAGAATAGAAAACACACTGCGTTGAATAAATTAGTTAATTATAGATGTTTTCATGATAAATCGTGTCACAACACGTAGTTGTTTTAAGAAATTAGTTTAACTCAAGCAGGCATATTTTATGTATCACAACGTGAAAGTAAAATGAGGACTTTTCCGTTTTCTCGAACGGAAAGGACCAACGATGCTCGATAGATGGCGTCGAGAAATGGAAGACAAACTTCAAGTCAACAAAAAATATACAGAGCAGCACAATTTAAGTAGCAAAGTGATATGTACACGTTTGTATTGACTTCCTCGATTTCATTAAGATATAACCGAAATATGGTAAATTGAGCTTATGTTATCATCTCGACTAACTCCTATAATTGCGCGCCTGGATATTGCTTTCCCCTTTAGTAAATTAGTAAAAATTATTATTTTAAACGTATCTTGCTTTCCCTTTAAGATATGGAACTTTTTTTCTAAAAAAATCGCCGCAGGCAGGATACGAATCTAGATTATATTTTGTGAACTCATTTTAAATTATAAATAAAATATCTAATAAACTGTTAATGCTAAAAAGTTTTTACTTAAATAAATTGTTAGAAAAAATTATTTCTATAATAAACTATAAAAACAATCAGAATAATTTACGTAAGTACAAAATTATATAAGAAAAACTGTTAAAACCAGCGGATAGACCCACTTCCGGTTTCTTTATTAGACCCATCTTTTAATAGAACCGAGAGAATATGAAAAACCTGCTACATACCAAATTTCAAGTTACTAGGACTTGTGGTTCGAGAGTTATCGTAGGTATATCGTTACACACTTACACACAGACAGACATTTTTCTGATTCAAGAGACTTTGAAAAGTAAAATTGTGCAAAAAAATTTTTTTTAAATTGCGATCGCTATACTATCCTTATAGGAAAGTAAAATCAACATTAAGAACAGTAGCATTTTTAGACAGTAATGCTGCAGAAATTGCCAGTAAACATTTTAAGTAACTGAAACATATGACATACTTAAATTCTTTTCTGATACGATTACATAATTTAAAAACTCATAGGTTATTTTGTGGATAATGTTAACTAACCTAGACTCGCACGAAATACACACAATAATGAAGTAGTAGGAAAGAAAAAAAAATTTGAGATATGCCATTAACACTTGATCAATTTGAATAAAATTTTAATCATTTACTCTATGTAGCTAAATCTTCCTGCCAAGTTTGGTCACAAAATTCCCACCTCTTCTTGGTGTTGCAATTTTGGGTTTTGAACCGCGCTTACAAACTTTGCAAAACTAATTATACTCAACGTTTTGACTAAAATGTTATCTTCTTTATAAAACTGAAACAAAACACATTGGATCACACATAGAAGTTATCATACATTTTAATTGCTTCTCTATGTAATCTGAGTCAGAAGTTACGAGCTTCAGCTAAAATTGTTGGCCTAAATTTTATAGTGTGTTCGTGTCTAAGAAATCTTCTTAAATATTACGCAGATTTAATTGTTTGTAAAGAAATAATAACAATAGTTTAACTATGGTATTACAAGTAACTTATGATGATGTAACAGGTAAAGTTTCTTTATCCTCTTTTTATTTATTTTCTATGTTTATTAATATGTTTATCTTCTTTGTTCAAGGAGTTTAGTTAGTTAAAACCTTCTTATTTTAATTGTAATTTATAAACTATTACCAATCTTACAAGTAGCAGTTTTACTTAGTCTTAATAAAAAATTACGTTTTATTATAACTTTTAAAATAATATATTAGCAATCACAGCGCAATTTGCAAAAAAATTAAAAGCTTTTCATCTCTTTTTATTTGCGAGTGCATATTTTATTTCTTATTTTTAAATACACAAATTTAGTTTGCTATTTACTTTTAATCCATGAAAATTAAAATCCATGTATAATGTAAAAATAATTGTGTAGACAACGATTGTAATTTTAAGTTTGAAGCAATTTAGTGTAGAACATTAAGTTTAAATTAAAATTTTCATATTAAAAGTTTGAAGTTAAAATTTGACAAGTAATTTCTTTTAAATGGGGGAAAAAGTAATCACGCTCAGGTGCATCATCAAAAACTAACAAGACACATTGTCATTTTACATTAAATATCAGTACTTTTACTTTTATATTTTGATGACAGTTTATCAATAAAGCAATCAGTTGCACTTTGTATTGTTCTAATTCAATTACAAAACCTATTTAAAATTGACAAGTATTAATTAGATACTTATTTGTTTAATATTTAATAATAAGTGTTAAAACTTAATACATTCATTTACAATTTATTATTAAACACTTTTAAATGTATACAGAAGTAACAGACCATATTTTTTCCACGAGCAGAAGATATCAACTAAATGCTATTAGATCAAATTTAAGTAAATTTAAACTATTTATATTGATTGTTAATTGTTTTCTACATTTTATAAAATTTTAAAAATGTACCACGTGGCTGGGTCTCGCTTTACGAGCTAGCAAATAGTTGAAGCTACGGATGAATTTTATTTTATTTTATTTTTTTCTATTTTAATTTTTTTTCTAAAAAAACATTGTTACTTAAACAAAACTATTATTTTTATTACATTGTATTAACATTTATATGATTATGACGTTTGTACAATTATTAAAATTAAAAAATGGCATATTACATTTTTTTGTAAATTTTTTAATTATAAGTTAATCCTAAATCACATCGTACGTCAAAATTAAGACATCGAATTTATATTTGACAGTTTTGTTATTCATAGGTACCTAATTTTGTTTTTGTGCTGCCAACATCGTAAACGTCAATATTCGTTCGTTAGTGTAGTTACGTAATGAGCGAAAAAAGCTCTAGGGTGGCAAAATGAAAATTAGAGGTCCACATAAAACTAAGTGTTAAAAGTCAATTATTATATTAGAACCAGTAGGCAACAGGTGAAAAAGTCGTTTAAAGAATCTTCAAATTCAGTTAAAATTGGAAAAAAAACGATTTTAAAGTTAATGTCAAATTTGACAGATTTAGTAATAAATGTAGCATGAACATTAAATTTTAGGCAATTTTTCTATTTTTTTGAAAAATAATGTAATTTTACAAAAAGCAACACAAGAAATAATGTACGTTACTCTTGTCGAAAGTATCATAGCATAAGTTACTCACATGCATTGACGTTTGTTATGCTATGTCTTACTTGCGACTCTTGTTACGTAAATTACTATTAAAAGAATAATATTCGGTAATAGTTGTGAATAGAAATATTTTTATCATATTATATGCTTTAATTTTAATAATATTAAATATCTTGAGTAAAGTAAAAAACATTTTTGGAAACATTGTGAATGTACGTAATAACGTTAGAAACTAAAGAATAAATTTTAAGAACATGTAAAAGTTTACAAATATTTTGAACAAAAGAAAAAAATGCAAATT
Source organism: Aquatica leii (assembly GCA_035610365.1). Lineage (NCBI taxonomy): Eukaryota > Metazoa > Arthropoda > Insecta > Coleoptera > Lampyridae > Aquatica > Aquatica leii. Next base: position 204,492,708 of record CM069432.1, on the reverse strand, counting down.
AAAAAAAAAGACAAATGGTTTAACTTTATGTACAGTAGTAATTTAAATGTTACTGAAAATGTAATGCAATGTTACGTAATAAATCACAACATGTATAACAAGTGTATGAAAATGAAAATATAGTTGCCGTTTAATGTTTATTTAAAAAGTAAATATATACAATGTGACCAAGATAATAATACGTTGCTTTAAGTGTCATTGTACTAAAACTTACTTTAAACTTAGGTTTCTCTTCTTGTAATTGTAATATAGATATGAACTATGCAAACACTGCCTCATGTTGTAAGATGTATTATATTGTAATCAAAGAGTATATAATAGGATACTCTTTGATTGTAATACAAGAATATAACAGTATATTTATATTTTACATACATGTAAAAGTGATTTGAAAACTCTTGAAATTCAGTTAGAATTGAAAAAACGATATTAAAGTTAATGTCAAATTTGACAGATTTAGTAATAAATGTACCAACATTATATTTCTGGTGGTTTTTTGTTAATTTTTTTAAAAAAGAATGTAATTTTGCAAAAGCAGTTAGTGGTTGATTATCCGTATTCGTGATTATCTGTAATTGATCATCGAATTGCATACGTAATACTTCCGCTGATATGAAGTCGCGTAGTCATGTACAATAAGCCGATTGAGTGAGGACAAGCGCAGGCTTAGTCTCTTCCCAAACAAAAACTTATACAAAAGTATCAGTTGTTACTAAATATAAGGCAATGATGTTATCAGAACCATTATCATTTCAATGGTTTAAAACGAAAACTAGCAATTTATACCGATCTCCAATTTTATTTTTCTACGCATAGAAAAAACGAAACAGTTAAGTTAAGCACATCTCCACCGCTTGCCATCACTTGGTAGGCTTGCTACAATTTCTAAAGTGCATAATCCACTTAATTCTTTTTGCGTTGCTTGGTATATTATACAGTTTGACATAAACATTTCTGAGATTTAAGTCAATTTTTCTGCCATTGTTTCACTTTTACAATGGTTGTTAAAACGTAATGGTTGCAAAACTTTTGCTGGCGGTCACCGAACTGGTGATTAAGTTTATTTTGAGTGTTAATTAATATCTTTTCTCCGATGGCGGAACTGCCTATAATAACTATATAACTATAATAACATCGAAGATCGAAGAAACTGTACAAAATTATTGTACTTGTGTGTTTACGGTTTATTAGAGCTACCTTGCTTACTTCTTAACGTTAATTGTCATTGATAGATGAACGTTACGTTTTTTAGGTTTTTTTTCTTTTTAACGTGTTTTATTTATTATTGAATGTTGGTAGCAATCGTTGCAAATTTGTTTCTATTTTTAACAGCTCTGATCAATGTGTATTTTAATTGAGGTAGGTAGTTTTCGTGTTTTCATTATCTATTCTCACTGTGGCGTTTTGATTCCAGTAAAAGTTTTCAATAGCTGTTATGTCCTCTTATTCTTACTCAGTCAGTATTCTCAATAGCTCGTTGTATTTTACACGGTCAAAAGCTTTTACATAGTGGATAAAGCATATATGTAAATATGTTTTTGTTGGTCACGGCATTTTTGTAGCAGAACTGACAGGCAAAATAGTCCTTTTCTGGTACCGAACCTTTTTTTAAACCGAATTGGAAGTCACTCAGATCAATATCACATTTTTGATATATCCTACTCTGTAAAATTTTTAGGAATAGTTTGAGAACATGGCTTATGATCCAAAAATTATCGTATTTGTTTACATTGAGTTTTTTGGGTATAACGATAAACTCTATCCAATCAGAAAGCATTTTTCAAGTTTGATAGATTGTGTTAAAAAATTTGGTGAGTAATGGTATGTTTTCTTTATTTATTTATTGATTTTCATGTTATGTTAAAAACATTTTAGTATGACGTTTGCCTCCTGTATGAAATTTATTCACGGAACGCCAATTTTTCATAGCAAGAGCAGTGATAAAGTGTCAAATTGAAACAATTTTTCAGGTGACTGGTACACTTCACATGTATGTTCTAATGTAAGCGCCGAGCTGAGTTTTCTATCTAAAGTTTCACAAGCATCTGTGTTATAAATAGGTGTATTATTTTCACTGTTTTTGTGAAAGTCTTCTAAACTTTTGATTCATATTTTTGCGATGTACGTTGATTTTTCCGTACCTAATTGTCATAGCGATTTACGATACCACCACGTATTGGACCAATTTGGAAAGATTCATGATTAATCCATTACCTTCCGCTGGAGGCTATAATTAGAAGCACGTACAAAAAGGGGTTCTCGATTAATGAAGCCACTTCCGAGACAATATGTGGGAATTTGTCATATTTGTAATTTGTGTAATGTTCAAAGATTCTTGGAGGCACACCTGTATTAATATTAGTGAAAATCACTAAGATGCTTGACGCATTTAACTAGGATTCATTGTTTGTCGATAAGCAATTTAATTGTGAAACAGTCCTATATCTAATTTTTTTTTATTCTTTAGCGATTTTAGGGGATGGTTAGAGCGTGCTGATGGCTATCTACGACCGTAAGTTCTCCTTTTTTTTACTTGTCAGTAATTTGTACGTTTGCGGAACATGAAGACGTACGTCATAGATTTAGCTATTATCACAATTAACGCATGCAGGTTTTTTTGTTTCTACGGTGTCAATTTACATGAAATGCGATTTGCATCGGGTGTGAAGTTACTAGTTTTACATGAAATCAAATAATAACTCCAAAATTACATATTACTTGATTTTGTTGTATTGGATGTATTTTGATAACGTTATGTGTGGAGAGTTGCCTAACCTCCAGGACTTGTATTAACGCTATAACTGTCATGCTTATAAAATTATGCTTTATTACTATTTATGTACCTAATTTTGGCTTGATTACGTAAGTATTTTAACTTTTATTCTTTTTTTCCTCATTGAAAAATAAATATATTTGTCGTTATAACCAGTGTTTTTTCATTTATTCTATTTCAGTGTTAATAGATTTAAACGGTGTCTATCACTTTAACTTCTAATCGTTTTGGCGCTTTTTTGTACTATTAGTTTGTTTATATTGTTAGTTTTTGTTTTTATATATTTTTGTGTTGTCCATAAACGTTTTTGTTCTAAATAAATTTTATAGCCTCTGTAGGGTCGATGTCGTCTACGTTTATATTTATATTATTTTTTAACTCATGTCTTTTACTTTCCCTTATATTTTCTTTTAACGTTTGAGTTAATTGTATGTAATAGGCTGGTTCTTTCAGATTCTGTGAGCGTCTTTTGTTTTTATGTCGTTTTTATAGTTTTTTGAAACGTATATTAATGTTTCCTACAACAGGAATATGGTCTGAGCCCACATCATTTTCGAAATATGTTTTGACTGTTGTTGATTCAATAACTCTTATTAATTAAAAGGTAGTCTATTTGATTAGGCATGATGCATTCTGAAGTGCGTTGTGGAGACGTTTATGTATAAAGTCGCCTAGGTGGTAACTTGAACCACATGTTTATGACAACCATGTTTTCTTCTTGGTAGAATTGTATTAGCCGTCCTTCTCTATCGTTTTCTTTGCCTAAACAATATTCTCCCACAATGTCTTCTACTCTACATTTGCCTACTTTGGCGTTGAAATCGCCCAAAATATAGTTACTTTATCTGTTTTGCTTAGATCATTTATGTGCGCGTATGGTTGTTCTATTTCTTGATCTGGTACTGAAAAAACCGCTGCCTGCTGCCAGCCAGTTTTGGTCCACTCTATGTATTTTATTTTTCTGGTATTCACCATAACTTGTAGACATTCCGCTATCCGTTACTTGGGGAGGCCCGGATGGGGGTCCGAAAACCCTACACGGGTTTTTTGGGTTCACAAACTACAAAATAGCAAAACATAATCTCAATTTTTTGTTATGGCTCACAAAGAGAAACTAAAACTAAGCTTGGATAATGTGGGTGTTTTGTTACAACGCAGTCTAAGTTAAAAATTACTTATAATCTAAACAATACAAACCGCAAAAGATTAAATTTTTATATAGACTTTGTTACCAACCTTTTCTAGCAGTGGGCTCCGTTGATAACAACCATGTTACTACGGCTAGCTACAATTTTGGTGAGTGGGATTGGTTGAGAAACTGATCCTCGGCTTAGAAAGCCCTAGGGTACGTCTGCACTCACTACGAAGTAAACATAACATAGACAAAATAAAGCAAGCAAGAACAATATAACAATAACAATATATATTTTCCAACGATAACAGGTACTATGATAAAAAGATTTAACCACAGTTAAGCTACCACTTTTTGGTATTTATAGAAAAATCTAAACAGTAGTTAAGCTGCGATTTCGGTTTACTAAAAAATAAAAATTTTTCGATAAAAAATAACTTCTGAAGGTTAATGACTGGTTATCTCCATGTAATCAACTATTAGGATTTCCCCTAATAATACTTATTTGAAAACATGACAACATGGCGCCGTTATCTTAATAAAGTTTTACCTGCAACCGCGAATAAAAACTACCAATCGCTTAAATTCTGCTGTACTCTTCTGATTGTGTTGCAGCATCTACACTAAAACGTAATAGACCAACAATGAAATTTAAACGTAAAATAGAAATTACTCACGATTTAGCGGATAGCGCAAGAATAACCTATAAAGAATGATGAAGGAATGTCTACATATTTGTTTAAGGTTATGTTGTCATAAAACCATTTTGAAGTAATATGTACACGTTTGTATTGATTTCCTAGCATGCTATAATTCTTTTGTTTTTTTTTCTCGATTTTATTAAGATCATATCGACTAACTTTTATAATTGTGCGCCTCGATATTACTTACCCCTTTAATAAATCAGTAAAAAAAAATCGCCGCAGGCAGGATTTGAAACTATATTATATTTGTGAATTCATTTTAAATTACAAATTAAATATCTGATAAACCGTTAATGTTAGAATTTTGTTATTTGAACAAATTGTTAGGAAGAATATTAGAAAGAAATTCCAAGTTACTAGAACTTTTGGTTTGAGAGTTATCGTGGGTACATTGTTACACACAGACACGCAGACGCACAGACACACAGACACACACACAGACATCCCAAATCTTTTTGTCAAAAATACATTATCTGATTCAGGAGACCTTGAAACATAAAATTGTGCAATAATTTTTTTTGCGATCGCTATACTTTCCTTATAGAAAAATAAAAATCAAACAAACATTTTATATCAAATACTGTCAAATTCAAACCTATTCGCGGCAGTGCTGTACTGAATGTTATTACGAATTATTATTTATTGCAAATATGTAACAACCTAAAAGACAAACCTACATACATCAAAATCGTTACTATCAAGTAAGAATTTATTACTTTTTAATTATCTGATGTCACTTTTTTTAACTTAAAGAGGAAACATTTTTGTTTAGATTGTTTGGTTACAGATTGTTGCAGTATTTCTGAACATGCATTATATTATTTACAAAAATTATTTAACAAACAATCTTTTGCTCGGTTGTATAAAGCAAAATTACAAACTTTGTCAAATGTTGCATAAAGTCGTAACTATTAATTTGACAATGTTATCAACAAAAACAATTCATTTTGCATTTGACGATGCTGATCACAATTAGGCGTTTGTTTTTTAGACCACGCGCCGATCACACTTAATCAAAAAAAAAATTGTTTCCTTTATTGCATTGCAGTGTTATAATATACATAATCTTGGATGGATTCTACCGGCATGTTATTACGACATCCGGTAGAAGTACTTGGTTGACAAAAAAGTTTTTGGAGCTACTTTAATCCTTTTTTTCATCGAGATATCAATATAACGTTCAGCAACAGCCGATGATTTTCATTCTCCATGTTGCTTTATTATTAATAAATGCTACTTTCGTTGGTTAAATGGGAAACACTGAACCGTCAAAAACAGTGTTTTGTAAACTGTTCTAGATTGGGAAGATTAAGGAATGTAGCTATTTAGACATTTTACCAATCGTATTAATTCCAGTTGGACAATTTACACAGTAACCATTCCGGTAGGTAAAAAAAAAATTCTTGCACCTAATGTTCTTGGAACGCAACTTTTTTTATTAAATTAAGCCATTCTAGGTTAGTAATTCCAAATCACTTTACAATATTGTTTTTTAACCGTTACCCATATTACATCGTTCTTAAATTCTATAAGCAAGCTCCATTGTATCGAATGATCAATATGACTTGAAGTAGAGAAGATTCCAAAGAATAATAAGAAACTTCGCTTTACATATCTTAAGGAGTTAAACTTACCTTCATTCCTAGGAACACATGAACATCTGCAGTTGTGATAAAACGTTCTACATCTTCCAGCTCTAATATCTTTGACTTTTTTGATTTTTAACCTTCCGATGTTTTTTTCAAGAAAACTCGTAATTTAGTATAAAGTCAGATATCCACGTTTTTGTAAATGCTTAAGTATGATCATAGTTTAGAGTAGATTGACCATAAAGTAGAAGATTTTTTCTGTTTGTTCTCTATATTAAAATATGCTAATACAATATTTATTTTAGACATAAAACTTTCACCATAAAACATATTAAAATAACAATATTTATTATTTCTCAATCGCACAAATTCCTTATTATAAATTTTTCGTGATTTTTTTGGAAATAAATTACTAACGGTGGCTTCAGCTATCTGTCTTAATTAAGGTGGATTACAACTAATATTTCCACATTTATTTTTGATGCATTTTAAATTAACTTAAATTGACACATAAAAACTTTAAAATTAAAGTTTTGAAAAAGTGTTACGAACAATTTTATAGTGTATTAAAAAATCACTAAAGTGCAAATTTATTTTTTTAAAAAGTAAAATTTATGCAAAATAAAAAAAAGTAGTAAAAAAAACTTGTTTCATAAGGACTTTTGTACACTTCACTCAAAGTTTCTTGTTTAATATACTATTTATTGGTAGCCACAAGGGAAAACGGCAGACAATTATGAAAAATAAACAAGCTAAAAACACACTGTATTTTTTCTCTGTACAAATTTTATAAACTTTGCTGAACTAGATTAGAAGTAAATCAAAACCATTAGATAGTCGAATAGTATATAAATATTTTATTCAACCAATAAGACTAACACAAATAACATTGAAACTCAGATAACATAATTACAATACATCCTACAACCTATTTTAAAAGTAAAAAAGATTTCACTATTTGTATTAAAACGTGTGAATTTATAAAATGGTATTATATGTAATAATAAAATGTGTATTACAATTTTATTTAATTTAGTTTAAATTAAACATGTAGCTAGTTATGTAAAAATGACAATGTTTCAAATTGATTAATTCAATATAAGCTTTAAAAAAAAATTTGTTAATTCGAGATTAATGTTAAAAATTGTTTTTATTTATTTTGAATTAATTTATGTTAGAATGTATGGTAATAAATTCAACAATACTATAAAACAAATAGGCAATTACATAAAATTACATCACATTTAGTTGATCTGAAGTTGTGGATTCTATTATTACAAAGTTCGAATGTAATGTAGTAATTTTGAGCATCACTGGTTTTATGTGTCTCAGAATGGGACTATCTGTAGTCTACATCGAATAAACCACCAGATTTACTTTTCTTTTAGTAGGATTTCATTAGTTTTAAACGAGGAGAAACAAATCATTGCATTTCTACAATTGTGAACTTTTCGCATAACGCAAACTAAATTTATTCATGGTTATTTTGCAAAATATGTTAAAATTAAATAACTCATATTGTGTTACTATATCATATTTGTTTTTGCTAAAACGGTTTGGTATGTTTTTGTTGAAATTTCCAATTGAAAGCGAAACAGACAGCAATTACAAAGATGGCAGTTGTAATTGAAGTAAGCCTTTCCTCGGGTTCTAATTACGACTGACTGGTTTCAATTAGCATAATTAGGGATGCTGTGCGTTCCCTTATCACCATTTTAACCCTATGTCGCCTAGAAACTTGGCTTGTGTATTTGACACGTAGTAACCTTGTTGAATAATTATTCTTATCCGTATCGTATCGATTTCGTACAATTACTATTAGTTCAACATCGTCACTAACTTCTAATTTCTAAAAACATAAAGGTCGAATTATAGCAAAGTAAAAGTTTATTTTTTAAATTGCCGAAATAAAGACTTTTGACAAAATTGACATAGACAAGGTTAAGACGTTTGTATTGATTACGTCTCGACACTACGCAAAGAAAAGAAATGGCTGCAGACTAAAACATATTATTCTTTAGTTTATTGACAGATTCTTCTTATCATTTTTTTTTACAATTTACTTTTATAATTTTATATTTAATTTTTAATTGTAATGCATATAAAAAAAATTTTTTTTTTTTAAATAATTGCTTAAATGTTAAAGAAAGTTAAACAATTTATAACATGATATTATATATTTATAAACTATGAAAACGTATTTTAGATTAATAACTACAATAATTTTGTAAATAAATATTTGAAAATTTAAAATAAATTATTTTTTATGAAATGTGTAGCTGTTACCACGGTATGGTACGTTTTTTTATGATGCAATGTTTTTTATTTGCTTTATAGTTGTTTTTTTACATAATATAACTAATTAATATATTCTATTTCTGAAAAATAAAATGTGACTCGATATAATTATTTTATTAATACATAAGACTGACAATGTAATTTTTAATTTTTTATTTATATCTTTTTGGAATACACACATTTGTGTTATATGTCTCAGTTTATTGTAGAAAATCTATGTTTAAAAAAAACGCACGTATTTGTTTTGCTAATAACCACTAATCAATTTACAAAAATAACAGTTAATGTATTTTTGACAAAACGATAATTTATTTTTAGTTTTTAAGACCTGTGTTGTTGCTTTCTACAAACCTTTTTTTAACTTATACAGAATGTTAAACAAATATTATTAGAAATATTATACTGCTTTTTTTTGCTATTCTTGCAGTACACAATTACCAGAAATATGGTTTTATTCTTATTGTTTACGTATCTTTGATTATAATAACTCTATAATTTTGCATTTTGCAAAAAAATGTAAAAATATGTAACGGGCACTTAGCTAAAGTGCAAACTTAATCCACCATAAAAAATGACAACGGCAACAGAGAGTGGCGTGGGTAACACAACTACTACAAGTCAGCCTGTCTTTGATGTGTAGATAACATCTGTAAAAATATAAAGTCAAACAAATATTTGTTCATACAATATCACAAAAATTTACAAGTTCAATATTATCATCGACCTGGCAACATGTGAAAGCTACGTTTCCCTATGGACTAGTAATCTGTATGCTTTTGCAATACGTTTATTTGTCTCAAACATGTAAAAAAGGAAGTACATTTGTTTATGTTTACGGTACGCACTAGTTGTCAATTTACAAATTCATACTTATAACCTCAAATTTTAGAAAAGGTTCTATCAGTACTATTTAAAGTACGTAGATATATTTTTACTAAATATAACGAATATATAAATGTATTTATTAAGCAGATAAATTAATGTTTAGTACTAACATAAATTTTCAACTTAAATATCAAGCTTAAAATAAATGGAATCAAACGTTAAACATAGAATATACATACAATGTATTTTTAGCTTGTAGTAAGAATATGTAAAAGTAAACAAACAAAATGGTCATTTGCAAGTAGTGCGCACTGTTTTGTTTACAAATACGTTTTCTATCGCTTACAATGTTGTGTACACTTTTTAGCCTGTGATTACTCGTTCAGAGATAAGCGTAGCTTTCCGATGTTCCCAGATCGATGAACTGCATTCTCGAGTTATGCAACACACTGTACTATTAAGGCCCCTCTAGATAGCTCGACAAAATATAAATCTATCTCAGCGCTCCGTAGTGTAGCGTAGTGAAAGTTTTTCCAAGTTTTACCTGAGTTCTTATCTGCCACAGGCGATAAGGGATTAAATCAATACTAGTAATAATTTATGCAAATATCTTTATTATTGTTTTTACTAATTATATTATATAGGTAATATAATAAGGTGTAGAAAATAACTTTCCCTTTAATTAACCCTAAGTACATCGTGTAATTATATAGTAATTATTTCTCAAATACTCTAATAAAATGTAGACAATTACGGGATTGCTATCAGGGTACTAGCATTTTACAAACAATACTCATCGATCAAACACCAGTTGCGAATTTTTGATTGTATCTAAAAATGCCTAAAACAATAAAATTTGTGAGTGTTACAAGAAGAAGCAAAACTCTGATATTGAAAAGAGCAATTTTATTTTATCGAATTATTTCCTTTATTGTAATTTATTAAAATGTTCTGTAATTATCATAAATAAACAAATTATGTACGATTCACTATTAGCTAAGCCATGCAAGTGTTCCCAAATTTTTTTTTAGTTTTCAAATGACTAAATATGTAAAAAAATTACAAGATAGTTTTTTTTTATTGAGTTTAAGTTGATTGTTTTTCTGTAAAAAAAATTCCTTTTATAGAAAATTGGGTAACATTTCAACAGAAGCTTGCATGCACCCTGTTTCTTCTTTTGATGAAAACAGTTCAAATGCTTCGTTATTGTTGGAAAACGATACAGAATCAGATGCTACTCAGAAACAGAATTTATCAGGCCGCAGGATCATACATATAAAATATTTCTTAAATGTTTTGAAATCACTAAAACACGTTAGTTTTGGTTGTTCTTTTTTTGATATAAATTTCATATCAGAAAAGATAGAAGGATTCGAAAGTACACTTACATTTAAATGTAATATGTGAAAGACATATGTGGTGAAGACTGGTAGCACTGATGCTTCTTTTGGTTCAACAAACCGTGCTGCCGTTATTGGTGCTGTATCAATTGGGATTGGATATACCTAATTAGCTGAGTTTGTTGCAGCAATGGATATACCACAGATGTCTAACGACACATATTTAAAATAACACAACAGCATTTTACTCTCAGTTTAGAATTTAAACCAATAATTAATGAGCAAAGTTGCAAAAGAAGAAGCCGAATACGCAAAAGAAAAAAATGGGAGTAACATTCCAATTATGTCAGTGATAGAGACGGAGCTTGGGGGAAAAGAAGTTACCGTAGAAACTATTCTGCACTTTCTGGAGTTGTAAGTTATAATGAAATCTTTTTTTTATTATAAAGAATTTTTTCAGGTATCCATAATTGGAGCTAAATCAAAAAAGATTTTGTATATGAGTGTAAAAAACAAATATTGTTGTTTTTGTGCTAGAGGCCATTATGTGGATGATCATGAATGTTTTGCAACTAGACTAATACTTCCACTGCAATGGAATCTGGTATTATTTGCAAAAGATTTGCAAAATCAATTTCACGGCATAACCTAATTTATGGCCAATTGAATGGTGACGTAGACAGTAGTGTATACAAATATTGAACAGAAACTTCACCGTACGGCCCGTCATTTGATATAAGAAAAATATAATGTCGGAATCATTTGCTTCGTAATTACATCGATAAACTCAGCGATTTTAGTAAAGACTTTCAACTTTAGGCCGTTTCCGTAATGCCGCTGTAAAAGTGTTAGCGTACCTCAAAGTTGAAAATGGACTTATCGATAGAAAAATTAAAAATTTGAAAAAAAGATATATTAAATTGCCCTTTATAAATTCTGGGCAGACACGACCAATGTAAAAAATATTTTTGTAATGGCACTAAGAACAACAAGATAATAATAATATTTTTAAATAGTATTAGTTTGTTATTAAACTATTTCTTTTAATTTAAGAAGATTTGCTAGACGTATATTTAGAATGCGGCATGTTGCCAGTAACAAACACTATTGTAGAACGACTAGCAGATCAAGCGTCTGGTTTGCTTTACGATACCAATACAAATAGTTTCATAATGTGCATACATAAAGTACCATTTTCGTTATTTTAATTTAAATAATAGTTTGAAGGATTCAAAGTTAATCCGATTACGTTTGTGTTTCAATAGAAATAGGTACCTGCTAAGGAATACCTAAACATCTTTGTGTCCCCGGGTCATTTAATGACATCAGAACATTTATCGTTTTTATAATATTTTTAATAGTAAATTATAAATTTACAATTTTTAAAAAATTTGAACAGTTCATATTTTGAAAAACCTATGTTTGTATATACGGCTTTTGTTAAAAATATTATCAGTTATAAAAATATTCCAAATTAATCGCTACTGGGAAAAAAATTCAATAAAAAATTATAGAAATTAAAATTTAAAAAAACGCTTTATACAAACATTTAGGAAGGTTTCGAGATTATTTTGACGTCTTACGTGTTTCTCAAAAGTTTCAGATAATTTCATAATATTATAAAAAGTTAGAAAGTTTTTAACATTGCTCTTATGGGGGTTTGATGTGCTGCCTAACTATTTATCGAGATCCCCCTTAAACAAATAATGTAGAAACATTTATGATGTTAAATTTAAAGAATTTAACAAATTACAAGTGCTACTAATCTCCAAAAGGGTGAAACGCCCGTACACTGGTTCTCTCTAGTGGTAATTTTTGCAATTGCACTGATATAGTTACTTTTCACTATATTTGTTGGTGGACTACAACCGTGTATTATTCAATACATTTTTCAAATTTTCGCGGTTAGTAAATCCAACTACCAACATTTTATGATCTCAATAGCACTAATTTGTTAAATTTTATACCTGGACTAATTAACCACGAAATGAGGTTGACCACTGCACATTTATATGTTAAAATTAAACTTTCATAATATGAAATGAATATAATTTAAAAAAAAATTGAATAACCTATACGTTAAATAATTCATAAACTGCTTGTGATAACAAACAACCTTACAAAGGTAAACTCAGTCGCCGTACATACAATTCACAGCATAATGTAATAAGAAGTAAAAGGTTACTTCGATCTTGCCCCCATCTCTCTCTCTAAAAACTGAAAATAAATAAATAGGTATATCGCCGTGGTATCACAAACAGAGCTATTTTGGTTACAACTAATTCTAAAAACCGACGTGCGTTAGACTTCAAATTTTTCCGATTTTGTACTTAATTTTAAATTCTCTCTGAAGTTTGTTTATGATATGCAAAAATGAAGTGATTTACTGAAAAAGAAGAAAACCTAGAAATTCTTTTTTTTTGTTATGATAACTTTATAAAATCAAATTTATTGCAATTAATTTTATTTTCCTTGTCACTATAGATCTAGATCTAGATAACTATATAGGTTGGATTTATCGTTATTCAGTTTTGTTTATGTTTTTATTCTTATCTTTCCCTTGACATTCATAAATTTTTGATTACACAACATTTGTCAATTGTTTGTTGAACGTTTATGTCCTGCGTTATATAAAAACTGTTAATTATTGGCCATTTTATGTTTAATGTTTTATTTATTATTAATTAAACACTATCTCGTGAAGTTGCCGATGTCCTTGGTCAGTGGATTGATCCACTTGATTTTATTCTGTAAGTTTTATGTGTTAAAAATTTATCTGTTAATTTCATTTTGTTGTTACTATGCTGTTAACTTACGAGTTTAATAAATTACAGTTGGCCTGATGAAGTGCTCACCTTTAGCACGAAACTTTGCCACAAAAATAAATTAAAGTGGTTTTACATGCCCCTCCTAAACGAAGAAGTCTGAATTAATTAGTAAACATACAGAGGAAGAAAAAGAATCTTTACCAAAAAGAATTTCTGTATGATGAATAAAAAATACGCAGCATTTGCGTTTTTCCTCATTGGAAAACACCATCCTTGCAAATTTTGTTTCTTTAGAAACACGATTAAAAATTGAATTTAGCCAACTAGATTTTTAAGTTAAATTTTTTGCTTTTTGTTTTTTTTACACAAAATTGTTTAAAATGTCAATGTGTCATACATTAACGGGTTCAGAAAAATAAATGTTATCCGACAATGTGCTTATCTCGTATTGCGCTCATAAAGAAATAAACTTGCAAAATTGCTTTGCAAGTGTAATAAACGTATGACCAATTTATGAATTTCACAATTGTTAGCTTTTTTAAAATTCAGTTCAAATCAGCGTCCAATTTAACCAGTGTGCTTTTATTTAACCAAGTTTCTATCTTCTATAATAAACGAGATCTCCATGTTGGAACTCCAATTTTAATAACATTGTACACTAAATCCAGTAATACTAATATGGTCAATATCGTTATAATGTTAATGTGCAGAAATTAATAATCTTGTTTGCAAAGTTAAGAAACACAAATGCCTATTCTTATTTTTTTTAATTTGCACTTAGTTTATATTGAAACGTCAGCAAAGTTGTTGTTGGCGACTAGAACGTTCACAAAAGGATATGGAAAATTCTTGAAAGATAGCGGAAATGTATAGCAGCGGTAGAAACGAATCATAGGTCAGTTATTCGAAGTCGGAAGTGGTTAAGAAGATGTTTAAATAAATAAATGATTAACGCGTGTTCGAGATAAATATAACGGAGCATAACGTACGTGCTTTTAATGTAAACAAGTGTTAGTTTTCGATAAACAGAAGTTATCCGCGGATCATTATCTTTTGAATGATTGTACTGTAAAAATTAGTGTAAGTGTTTTTCTTAAATATCGTTAGATTTAATTAGTTCGTGTAGTTATAAACCTGTAAATATTTTGTGTATACATAAATTAGATATAAAATTTGTTACAATATTTTATTTATTTTGCTAATTTTATTTCACAGATATGTTTTGATTGGTTACCGTTTTTTTTTACTTTGAAAAATAACCGAAATATCGCCAATTGTCTAAAATAGAGAAAATAAAATTTTCAAGTATACCTCAAAAACAAAAAACAATTGCTCAATTTGGTTTTTACCATCAAGAATACAGTTACCAAGTTTCCTTATCAAAACATCCAATTTAGTACACCCAGTACGTTCATTCGTGCTTGCATATGATTGACAGAGTAAAAAAGGAATTTTAAATTAAAAACAAGGTACTTACGATTTTGTGTTCTTGAATATGCAATTAGCTAATGGCACATCCAATACAAATTTTCTAAATTTGCTAAAAAGTAAATTATTAGATATATACAACGTTATCACAAATCAATGACTCAGTTCCATACAATGCTAAAAAAAAACACCCAAGTGCGCTAAGCTTCTCAAAGTTAGTGTATATGTTTCAGTAAGTGTGTCCTTGTTCATAGGAATTTTTCAAGATGAAAAAAAATGTGCAGGTAACCAAAATTAAAGGAAAATAGGCAGGTAACCCATGTTAACAGAACAGATGCAGGTAACGAAAGTTGTCCAGCAAATTTCTCACATCGACTACATCCTAAACCGCAATGCATAATTCAAAATCAGAGTGGATGATTTAAGGTGCTTAAAAATGTGGAAGCTCACGGACTTGACACTAACAAATACGTGCAATTTTTTTAACGTATAATGTGGAAGTGACTATTGGATTCCGGTATGTAAAATGATGTATCATAAGGCAAAAGTCCTACAGTACGAAAATCACGCTAAAATATTTTTAACATAACAAATGCAGAACTTTCCTAAAAATTAAATATTGTAAAATGTTAAATTATTAAATCATCAATATCATTTAATAAGATTAAGCACTTCCAACAGATTTCCATGCGATAAAGTCATTTAAAAGAAGAAAACAAATTGTTTTTGAAATAATGAATTTATTACAATAGGTACATACATGAAACCTTTGAAGAAGTCTAATTATAAATCTTAATTTCACTTAATATAAATTATAAATCTTAATTACGGCACAGAAAAATGTGATAACATCACTAAGCAAGGAATAATTAAAAAATAATAACAAAATGGGGCTTTGATAACAGTTTAGACCGCAGTTGTTATAAACAGATGTTAAAAGATCGGATGTTATTGATTTGGCATTGGTTACAATATATCTTGTGTTTTTTGTGTTTAATGTATTTTAGAAAACAAAAATATTACAATAATTTAATCAAGTCTTTACCCGTCTTTTACGAGGTTCATATTTTTTAAAATTGCCTTTTTAAAGTAAATTTGAGAAATTTTAGTTTGCAAAAAATGCACATGTGGATAAAGATAAAGCATTTTAGCAACACGACAATACTTGAAAGTAAAGTATGCAACGTTCTATTGAATACTTTGCCTATATAGAAATAATATTTATGTGTTGCAATTTTAAAATATTTTTTGACCTCCTTAAGTGTAAAGCGTTCTTTACAATTTCAAACACGTTTACTGTAACTTAATTTTTACGCACAATATTATGACAATTAAAATACCGTACACTGCGGCAAAATGGTCAGTAAATTGCAAGGATGTTTAACTTAACGATTGCCAACTTCGTCGTCAAAAGTGAGGCAAGCTGATGTCACGGGCGGCGATCTTTGACTAGGCCAAAACAAACAAAGTTATCAATGTGGCTTACGACAAAAGTTGCCTTTTTCGAGCTTATTTATTTCTTATTAACTTTGTTAATTATTTACTTTTCATACACAAAATTAAAAATAGTAAATACTCCAAACTTTTTAAATAGAGTTTTAATGGATTGGGCAAATAAACTTACATACAACAAACGCAACGTCGACCCTGCCATTAAATACCAAAACCAAAATAAAGAAATCATAAAATACTTAGTAAACAACGGATATGTAGATACTAATATATATGAAGAACTTGTTACATATACCAGCACACCACCTAAATTTTACGGGTTGATCAAACGATCATCCACTAAAACCCATCGTATTTTGTATTGGGTCCATATAAACTGTCAAAGTTCATATCTAACATATTAAGTAACATTTCATTTTTATTTCAACACAACATAAAAAATTCTTATGAACTAATCGATAATGTTAAAAATAGCATAATGCCACCTAACTACAAGATGGTCTCGTTTGATGTTTCGTCTTTGTTCACAAATACTAGCAAAGATCTGATATAAAGTGCTATACCACCTTACATCTTTCAACTTTTAACAATGCAGTTAAGTTTTTATTCAACGCAAGCTATTTTACATATAACAATAAGATTTATTTATTACGTTTGAATTAGAAAAAAATTGTTATTTACCCTTTTTAGATGTTAAATTATTAAAGATCCCAACACAAACGGTTTATTCACGGAATGGCACACCAAACCAATGGCGTCTAATACGACTATTAATTACTCATCAAAACATCCGCACCATCAGAAGATTAATATTATTAAATCAATGAAAAAGAAAATAATTAAACTTAGTAGTCCACAATTCCACAATAAAAACCTTAACATTCTAAAAGTACTCCACAAAAACAACTACCTTAACAACATAATTAACATAATATTATTTAACAATAACGTAATTAACACTATTTCACCACCACCAAACGCCTCTAATTCAAACTTAACTTACGCTTCCATCATCAACGTACCGGGACTAACTAATAACAGAAATAACATCTACAACATGCTGTACACAAAAATCAAAGATAAAACTAACATGCTTGACCGATATAGTGATAAGATGGACTGTTTAAACTGCAGTAAATGTTATGTAGGACAAACAAAACAAAAAACAGTTAACCGATTAAAAAACTACAAATTTGATTGTGAAACAAAAAAACTGAAACAGCGTTAGAACTACACCATGTTGAAACGGGACACAATTTTGATTTTAATAACTTTTCAATTTTAGATGAACCAAATTACAAAAAAAAGATTAACACCGGAAATGAATTTCATAACAAAACATAGTAATAATGTAAATTTTAACAATGATACTCAAAACTTTAGCACTATTTATAAGAATCTTATCACCAAGATAAAGTAATGTAATGTTTCTCCGTAGTATTTTATCAATTTACTTGCTATGTAATAATTAAAATTTTTAATAAAACAGAGGCCTGAAGAAGTGCGCACTTAGCTGCACGGAACGTCGCATTATATAGACACGTAAAGTGTTTTGATGCCCCTCCTCATAGAAGAACCTTAAAGAAATCGTGTCGAGTCTAATTAAGGAGGAAAATAATATACAACTTACAGTATATCATCTTTGTACTTAATATTTTGTAATTTCATTTAATAAACTTCCTCTCGACGACAAACTCTAGAAACTCCTATTATTAGTATTACCTGAAAAAAAAAACAAATTTTAGATTTTTTTGGTTATAACTAGTATATTATATATAGAATATTTTTACGACTGTAGTGGATTTTATCTTATTAGTTTTTATATCTTATTTTATTTTATATCTTCATTAGTAAAAATTCTTCATCTTTAATAAAAGTTGCAACATCATGTTTCTCTAAAATTTAGCTTTTTTTTATATTATTTATATTTTGAAATATTGATATTTTCATAGAGAATACATGATTTAAGTATCGAGTAAATACATTACAATGATTTTTTATTTTTATCAACCAGGTTTGTGAAATATGATAAGAAAACAATTTTACTAAATACTTTTGCCTGTTTTTCTTCACGCCATTTTAAAAGAATAACGTATTGCACCTCATAACGAGCTTTTGATTTTTGAGACAATCGTTCCGAATTTATACTTTCGGCTAATTTTTCAGTTTCTTCAAAACTGTCCGACATTTTATTAATTTTTAATATACCTATATTGTATAAACTATTATGTGCGCTATTAATAAATACGTATTAATATACATTAAATCAATTTAAAACTGAATTTTAAATGTAAATTGCAGGTTTGCATATATAAATGTAATACCAGCATAGAAAAATAAATGTTTTTATTATAAATAATTATTATAATAAATACTTATTTAAATTATTGTCGGTCAAAAAGTTTAATACAAGTGTTGTGGGTTAGTATATACGGAGCTCCAACTAATAGGACACTCGCATTTTGGGCTCGTTTCTCAAACAAAGCTGTCGCGCTGTAAACATGCATTCAACTGTAAATTTTTGAATACCTTCTAAACTTTTAATTAAAAACCAGCAAGCTCAAAATGACAAAAGAATAATTGAAGAAAAACATGTATTTCAAAACAATTTAAAGAAAACTTGTAACGAACGTGGACGTAAATAAGACTTTGGTTTGCTAGATTGATAGTGCTATAGTGTGTACAAAAATTACCAAACTAATAATTAATTTAATAAATGCATAATATGCATACTATTATATGTACTAGTAGTAGTAACATTCAATACACATAGGTAAATAACTTTTGATAGGTAGCACATAATACTGCTAGACATTTTGTAGAAATATATGTAAGCTACGCTATACAATTTTTTATTCACGCACTAGACATATATATCAGGGCCATATCGCATAATTGAAAGCAAAAAGCAAGAAATAAAGATTTTAAAAGGTATATCGTTAGCATTATTCTAGAAAATGCAGCAGCATAAAATAAAATAAAGCTGTTTTAAGTTTAACTTGAACCTGGTAAATGCCAGCAAGAGGCTATCTAATAATACTTTAATACTTCCAAAAAAAGTTAGTTGTGTCACTAGTTGTTCAGTACCACGATGGCAGTAATTCTGATAGTAAAAATGATAATGATCAACAAAAGGAATTCTGATCTGATCCTGTCAAGCCATCTGATTTTATATCCCTTGATGAAATATGACGTACAGGAATTATTACGGTGTTTCAGGGTATTCTGCTATAAGGTGCGCTATCTAGTTGTTTTAAGTAATTCAAATTATTTTTAAAATTCTGTTAATGTTTATCTTACTGCGCGTTAGGTGTTTAAATAATGTACGTAATACTGCGTAATGCAAAGTCTACACTAGCTACATGCATATGCTTTTGCAACTTTTTAACAACACAATTATTGAAAAAATTAAAAACCTATTGTAGAAATTAACACAAACATAATATACGAAGGCAGATAAAACGAACATATAAAATTTAAACATTGTTTTAAATTATTGTACAGCATATGTTTAAATGCATTTGTGTAATTAAATAATATTCATAAAATAACAATTTATATGTAATTATTGTCTATTTATTTAATATTATTTAAATTGTATTACACAATGTGGCATGAATTTTAATGCAATATTACATTAATCACGTAAAGTAAGTTTACCATCATTATTGTAATTAGAAATTTCCATAGAAAAATAATAACCTTTCTAATAGACACGTCTCTTTTTAGCTTGCATAAGTAGTATATAAAAGAGAACTAAACGTTATTGACAATTATTTATTATCCAAAAAATACAATTCCAAATATGGACAATTGTACTCGTAATACACACAAATCTAATATACCAAGAAGACAGTGGTTTCATAGAAAACTTGAATTGGAAAAAGTAAATTCTGAGTTAATACGAGAAACCAGAGTGTTATTAGCAAAAACGGCAAAAAATTTAGTTAAACAAGCCAAAGAAGAAATTGTGATAATGAAAAACTTTGAAACATAAAAAAAAAACTAAATGCACAAGTAATCAGCAATTTGTTATTAATTAGAAATTGGTTTTGTATATATATATACAGTTATTATTTACACTTATTTTTAGACCAAATTGTAACCAAATTGTAAAACAAAATTAATTTTTAATCTTTTTTATTATAATTGTTAAGTTAAGTTTTTTTGCAACAAAATAGTTTTTGTGGTTAGTTTTTAATTAATATAGTTTGTGATATTCAATCAGTAACAATTAATTTTACATCTACTGCCATTTATAACAAATAATTTCTGTAATGGAATTAAATTGTAGGCAGCATGCCAATCCTTACTGAAAATTTTTACTATGTGAATGTTCAACCAAGTTGTCAAGAAAAACGAAAACTACAAAGAGTTAAATACGCTTCAAGAAACTAAATTACATACGTATTATTTATATTATGACTTTTTAAAGAAATATCACTGACAAGTTTAGTGTTTGTTGTGGCATCTTTAAGAATAAAAGTATAATTTGTAAGTAGTTGGTTTTTCTAATTTTGTTCAAACTGCGTTTAATTTTATACACGTTTAATAATATAATAAATATGTTTTGCAATGTATTTAAAATAGTAAAATACGTTTTTTTATGTATAATTGTTAATATTATTGTTAATTGTCTAGATGTGACCAAATACTGAATAAAAGTTTGTTTTAATAAATTTTGGGTTGAATAATTTTTGTTTTTTTACACGATATTAATGCTAAAGCATTCTTATAGATTTTTGCAGAATTGTTTATAATGCAGTAATTTTTGTATTAATTAATCAAATCATACAATTATTTTCACATGTAAACCATAAAAATAACAAACTTATTGCATTTTAAACTACAATTATATTTTAAATGTAAAAGTAATCTGTACTTAAAACAAAAAGCTATGTACCTTTATGTTTTGCATTCGGTTGTCTCTGCTCTTAGTAGGTTTTGTTTTGAAGCTATACCAAACAAAACTAGATTGTTATTTGACTTAATTACGTTGTACGTCTAGCGATTTGTCGATGGTTACTGACAAGAGTTGCAACAAACGTAAACTTTGCTAGTTTCTTATTTATCAACAAAACTGGTTTTACAAGAAAGTACTAGAGCCATGTTTGTGCAGTTAAAAACGCTTATGTCGTTGTTCATTCATATTGTTAGTTAGATGCTACCGACCTGCTAGAAAACCATGCATCTCTGTTAAAAATGCACGTCGTAGATTTAGATTTGCCGAAGAATATGCAAATTTTAATCAAAACTGTGCTGTTTTTCGGGAAAAAAAAGTTTTTGCACATCCCAAGATACAAAGAAGGTAACTTGGAGAACACGTTCAACATTAATAATGTGCAACCCGTAAAGAAAAGTTGCAAAATTAATACTGGTTTTGGGGTAGAATGACTGACGTTGGGCCAGGAGAATTAATCCGCGTAGGGGAAAGATTAACTTTGCAAGTTTATTTATCAATTTTAGAAGATCTGTACGAACCATTTATCTTGAAGAACCAATAGTATTAGTTTAAGAAAATTCACCAGTGCGTACAGCTGCTGTAGTGTACTAATGTTTTCAAGAATACTCAAAAATTCAAAGAATTCCTTGGCCAGCCTGGTCGCCTGACTTGAATCCGATTAAGATTTTTTAGGCTGCGGCGGTACGATTGTGAAATCACGACAACGCGAAAATCCGCAACATTAATAATCTGCATTAGACGTCAACGGAATATGGAAACGATTTCGAGACACAAATGTATGCGAAAACCAGGTCAATTCCATGCCCAACCGGCTTCAAGAGTGTCTGGATAACAATGGTTATTATAATCATTATTAATTATTAGTGTCAGCGAGAGATCTAGTGTGCTGTTTATGAAGAGTTAAAGTATTTAATAAATGTGTAATTATTACTGACCCCTACACAGCCTCATGTAGGTAAATTGTGGCTTGGATAGTCAGTAATGCAGTAGATACGATTTAAGAGGTATCAGTCCTGCACAGCCTCATGCAGGTAATTATGGCTTGGTCTACTGATACGTTAAACCGTCGTAGTAATAGTAAAGGAAGTACAATTTAAGAGGTATCAGTCCTGCACAGCCTCATGCAGGTAATTATGGCTTGGTCCACTGATACTTTAAACTGTAGTAGTCGAGACAATCAAAATACGGTTGTAAAATGACTGCTAATTTATTAACTTAATTTACAAGTATTTGTACACATAAAATGCTTAGCTCCACATTTAACCATTTCATTGTTAGTCTAAATTATAAAAATTTGCTTATTTGTTACGACATTGTAAGGAATTTGTTAATACACAATACATGTTGTGACATTGGAAAGAATTTGCTAACACACATTATAATACTGTAAATAATGTGTCTATCGTATTACAACACAATTATATTATTAAATTTGCAATTTTGTATTTTATTTTAAATATAATTTATGTTTGTAGTTCAAACAATTAGCGTATTTGATTTTTTCTATTTCATTATTGTTTTATTAGCTTATTTTGTACAGGCAGTGTGTACTCTAATAATTTTTATGATTATTATTTTCCATTTTTATTGTAAATAGTGGTTCTTAAATATTATTTTTTGGTACATTGAGGAAATATAACTTTTCTATTGCATCTGAATTCCGACTATGCACATTAGAATAAAAATTATTGAAACCGGTAATAATTTTTCTTTCTTTCTTTTTGTAACATACGTTAATTATAGTTTAGTTAATATTGTAATTTTGCTCTAAAAACTGATACTAGACTAATGATATCACATCTCTATGATCGAGTTTGGATTCACGATTTGTATAAAACTATATAACTCTTGTTATGTTAAAAATCTTCTAGTATAAAATTTGTTCTCGGTACGCCTGCTTTTTGTTGTTGGAGTAAGGCTAATATGTCAAATTATCCAACATGATTTTATTCCTCCGGTAAAGTTTGAAGAACGCAGACATCCTCTAGCGTTGTGTACGCCCAATAAAACTTTCATTGTTAAGTATTTTACACACTTCCATGTGCAGTGCAATCGAGTATTGTTGAAAGTCTGTATTCGGGGTGAGAACTTATTTCTTGTTTTGTGGTTTAATTTCATTCTTTCGTAATTGTTTGTAGCGGGTTTTTATACCCCACACATGTTTTTGTTTGTAGAGATAATGAACAGATGTTGGAAAAAAATTATGATAACGTCGCGTCGCTATAACTAATATTTCTACATCTTCGAGGGTTGGATACAAGTAGAATATGTATTGGAAGAAATTTTTGCAAAAACAAATTACGAAATCAATTTAAGGGAAACTAGGCGCAGTAGTATAATTTTAGCAATCGTATGTAGAACAGGGGTTATTTGTGATAATGCCGTATGTACGTGTTTTTTTGGTTAGATTCCAATTGAGTTTTAGGATATGTGCTAGCTAGTCCATACCTGGAGGAAACTAATTGTAAGTATTACATTTTTACTTCCACTTTTAATAGTTTGTAAATAGAATGTAAATATAGGATGTGAGATAACAAGTGTAAAGCACGAACTAATTAATTAATTAATGTTAAAATTTTTTTGTTGTGTCACATTTTATAATACGGTGCGCTTTGATCCTCTAAATCTTCAATTTTTGTACGTTTGTACTTTAATTTACAAATGTAAAGTCATTCCATTTTTGAATGTAAAAGTTAGGCCGACTAGGTCAATTTAATGTACGATGTGTTGCCTAATCGAGAGCGTATTTTGATAAAATTTATATAACTAAAATTATGTACCTTCTTCGTCTTCTTTGAACTACTGTCTGTGATAAATATATATTCTGTGTTGCCACTTCTGGCTTGTCAATTGTTTTTTTTTCAGCTGCGGGTAGATTTAAACGGTGTCTGCCATTTTAGCTTTTCATCGTTTTGGTGGTTTTTTAGATTCAGTTTATAATCTAACACTAGAATGCTTACGATTCTATCTCTGGAACAACTGAGTTAGTTCGCGTTTTCTTTTTTTTTGTTACGAGAAAATGAAAGTTTTATCTTTTCATGGTTAAACCCATATTTTTATTAAATGTTAGGTATATTTTTGTTCAATTCGGTATCGATAATAAAAATATGTAGTTAATAGAATGGCATTAGAAGCATTAACATTTTTCATACAAATAAATTTTTCTTAATGGATTGTGTAAATAGACATTTCCGGTATTGCGGTTTTACTCTATCTGTTGTTGTTGAAATCTTTATTACGTTAGATTGCAAATATATTAAATTTCACTTCAAATTATTATAATTTACAAGCAACTCTTAAATGTGGCAAAGTAAGTTTGGTTGTCTAACTTACGTTTTCAAGTGTCCTTTTACTTTATTGTAAGAGGTACATTTAAACGGACAATAACGTTTGGCAAGCTAGTCAACCAAATCTATCTTAATACGTCACATCAAACAGTGCGGCAGCCGTTCGAAATAAATGTATTTCCATAAATCTCTTGTATACAAAAAAAAATTAAATATTTATCAAATGATTGTTTCTCCGAACTACAATTAATCGCGCACATCCCTACAATTTTTCTACCTACAAAAGCCGTGGTCGAGAAAGACTACCCTATCTATTAACAATGGAAAAAGAATAACTGAAGGTTGTAAAAGGTCGGACACGAAGTAGCACTAGAGAAGTAAGCCGCGCAGCTAACGTGTCCCATAGTATACTACATTGTGTTTTAAGCAATTACTCTTTGTGCACTTACCATGTCCAACGAGTCTAACAATTAACCGACGTTGCTTTTGAACCACGACTTGAGTTTTGTGAGTGGTTACAGCAACAAGAAGCTCTTGACCCTGATTTTAGTGCCAAAATATTATTTTCAGATAAGTGATTAAAATGACGAGAATCCTCATGGTATTTAGCGAGGTAACCTTTAATGGCGGTTATTTTAAGAAATAGTTTAATAGGACCGTTTATTTTACCAAAAAGACCAACAGACGACTTGTTCTTTGACAAGAAATATTTGCGCAAGAATTTGATGACTTACCTTTTGTAGTTTGCAGAATAATGTCGTTTAGGCACAATAGAGCTCCTCTGCAAGTAAATTGCCCCGTTTTCGATTTCTTAAATATAATTTTTAGGAATCGTTAGATTGGAGGAAACGGCACTAGACGCTGGTCAGCGCGCAGACCAGATATTAACCTTTCAGACTTTTTTCTGAACTTATGTGAAAAGTAAAGTATACAAAAGCCCGGTAAATAATAGACAAGAACTACAAAATCTATTTTTTGCAGCAGCAAATGCAATTGAATTAGACAGAATGTGTAATTATTTAAGCGAGTAACGAACAATATTTGGTAACATTTAGACGTTTGTGTTTTATCCAATGATAAGGTATTATCTAGTGTATTTAAATAAGCAACTTCATTTAACACAGTAATTTAACTACGCGTTATCCGATAACATCATTTTTATTTTTATTTTTGGTGTCAGCAAATCGCCTAGAAGAAATTTGATAAAAGAACAGTTTGGTTTTATTCGTGGTATCAACATCCTAAGAAAACTACAAGTCCATAATTTACGATTTATTTTGCTAAACATTTAGATTTTTTTAATGCTTTAATGGAACTTATGTTTTCACATTTTTTGCTTGCATTTATGCTTTACTTTCACCTGCTAAAATAACAACCCGTTAATCAGATATACACTGTAATCTAGATAACAAATATTATTTATAACGTTCTTTATAACCTGCATCTATTTGTATTATTTTTGGTGTTCGCGTAATTTGTAAAGGACCTGTAGACGGAGTCTTTCTGCGTGACTTTCTGAAAACAGTGTATCAGAACGCGACTTATTCTTTTGTATTCGTAAGAATGGATCGTTGTGTCAATTTTCTGTACTGTGCATATCACGTGACATGTCCTTTACAAATTACGATTACTGTAAGAATCTAACAAACTTTGATGAATATAAATTAAGTTTCTGACTTTATGACTAACTTTTTACATATAAAAACAAAACTGCGATTCACCGCAGGTTGAAATTAAAAAAAAATTTGTTTACGCAAAAGTTGCAAATTTCGCGTCTGTGAAAACAAGCTTCTAACGTTCGTTATGCTATGCTTTACTTTTGACTCTAGTTGCGTGAATTACTATTACGTGTGTATTTTATTATGAATCCTAATTGGTTGGCGTAATAATGCTGTAAATCTTTATTTACACTTTTTTATTATCACATCTAATTCTATTTATTTTCTTTAAACTAAACTAAAACTATTAAGACTTAATATTTTTAATAACTGATTTCTATTTTGTAAAAACTAAATTACATGAGAATGTGAAAAATCATCTAAAATCAAATCTCAACAACGTATTTAGATGTCATTTTGTGCTTGGTGCATAAGTTTTCTAATTTGCAAACATGTCTTTTAATTTAAAATTATTTTTTTCCTTTATAATTTAGTATGTTTCTTTAAGTTTTTTTTGTTGAGGGTGTACCACACTTACAGCATTCTAATTGAAATTTCTTTTAATTACTTTGGCTGTCGTATAAAGTTTGTAATTAGTCATGGCATTTCCAAAAGTTGCTGGCAACTGTGTTTTGCCAAAATTGTTTTATTCTAAACGCCCGCCCGATTGCTTAAGTTGTTTCTTCAAACGTTGTAATGCTCAATAGTTTTCTTTCGAACTTATTCCTTTTGTAGACATTTTTTACACACGTCATTCACATTTTTTTAAATGAATTCTTTTCAATCACTGTGGTTTATAATCGGTTGTTTGATTAGGATGTTATTATAACATAGACGATTAGGTCTATTTTTAACACTTACATACATTTGTTATGCTATTATTAACATTACGTTTTCTTATTATTATTAAAAGTTGCTGAACCTAAAATTATTGTGTTGATTACTATTTAGCTTTTATATATAACACTAAACTCTCAAAATGAAGCAAGGAATTACGTTTTTTATTATTTATAGTCCTCGCAATTTTACTTTCGATGCACGTCATTAACGTCAGTGACGTAGTTATTCAACCATGTTGTCGGTATTATCATGTAAACTTACTCTTTTCGTACATTCTTAGTATTACATTGCGAATTACGTTTTCATTAAATGTTTCTACATTCGTAACAGGTGTACTACGCTTACGTTTTGAGGAGATCTAAGAACCTCGTTGTTAGCAACCGCTGTACATACAGAAATAACTGTAGAATATATGTATGTATTACCACAATTTAAATATTATGTAAAAGGGTACCTCTCGCACAGCATTTACTGATATCAATGGACCACCATTATCTCGTTCAAGCTCAAAATAGTACAGTTTTGTATCAAAAATAATTATAAAAAACAATGAGCACTTTGACATATTACTTTGACGTAAAAAACACAAATTAAATTTGACAGATGCCAACAACGCTGCAACTTTAGTAAGCACACCAACAACGCGACAAAAAAAAATTCCATAGGACAATTCGGTATTTATTTATTTTTTACTATAAATAGGGTGGTATGAATTTTACGTCATTAATGACGTGCATCGAAAGTTAAATTGCGAGAACTATACCTACTACTAAAACTATTGTTTTTTAAATATTAATGTTTAAAAATGTTTTACTATAGTGAATTACAGTATGATTTCTTAGATACAATATAAACTTAATTTGTTTGTTGAAAGATTAAAAAACGTGTTTAGTTGTATTTTGTTTCTAATAAATAGCATCTAATATAGATAAATTTCTATACTTTGCGTAATACTTGATTTTTTTATAGTAAATATTTCCTAATTTGGTGCGTAATTTGTAAAAAAACACATATAAACAAAATGTAATTGTTTACTTTGTTTAATGGTTGATTAAGACTTGTTAGAAAACTCAAAGATTTTTCCACTTTCTTTTTAATTTAATATAATTCAAATAGGAATTTTAAACATTATTAATAATTTGTTGTCATATTCCTAATGTCTTTTTAGTAATTTTTATGTGGTATTATAATTGTAATCGGTAATTTTGAATGAATCAAACACCTTCAAGGCATTGTTTTATAATTGTTTAGTAGCGCTTAAGTGTGTTAATAATAAAACATTATTGTTTAACAATAATTAGCAAACATTTTACAGTTTTAACTATAATCTTTTTTTAAATTATTAGTTACATGTATTTTTTCGTTGTTAGTAAAAGCGTTGATTGTAGTATTTACTAGAAGATAACCAATCTTACGACGTATTTCGTGCCGAAAAAGTATACTCGCCACTAAGAAATTAACATCAATCCATCTGTTGGTCAGCATATTTACTAACCACTTTGCTAAATGTTATATCTAGAGGCTTAACAAACACAAAGATAAACTAAGACTGCAAAGTAGCCTTTTATGCCGCGGATGCTTGGAAGACGACGAGACTCCGTACTGTGTAAATGCGAAGCGCATCAAAGCAACGCACAAAGATTCTTGGCAAATTAAAACTAACCGATGATGATTTGAAAAAACTTGTTGGAATAAACTTTTGGATTTCATTGACGAAACAGAACTGCTGAGAGAGTAAGAAAACGGAGGTGCACAAAAGGACCAAATAAACCGCAGTGCAAGAGCGCAAGGCGGAACCCCTCTTAAATAAAATAAAAAATATGTCTAAATAAAAATTTTTATTTTCACAAGCTACGGCATGCTCAGAAATTTTCTTAAGGATTTAAATTATTAATAAGAAATAATTTATTTCAAGAATTTTCTCGTAACTTTATTGCTAGCGACTAACCTAGTTGTATCGGCAAGAGGATCGCATGTTTCGATGTGCTAATCCTACACTCAATTAAAAAGGTGCCAAAACAAGTAAATATTACCTAATTCAGACCTTGTTTAAATCTGTCGATCACTAAAAGGAACAAATGTGTATACATGCTTATATTCTTTAAAAGTAAGATGGTTAGTAGTTTCACATAAGGTTTTTGATGAAACTGAATGACAAACTTACATCAATTCCACATTAGTAATTGTAATGAGCACAACTCACAAGTTGATTCCGAATGTTTCGAATTTATTTCTTGTTTCGAAATACCATACGCTCGAACAAATTCCTTAAGCCTACTTAATTTGGTATATTTTATGATCAAGACGTAGATAGTTAATAGATATGCATATTAAAGAAAAATCAGTAGGTACAGCACTTTTGCATTGACAGCAGTACACTTACCAAACGGGTAAATTGTGTGAGCTGAGCGTACAAGAAGTCAACACAAAATTGAAGTTATTTAAGCAACCATTACGTTGAACTGTAAGCTTTTTTTATTCTCTGCCGGGTAGAATGTTTTTCGAACACTACCGAGCAGATTGGACCCGCCGTCGATTTCATTTTTATTGACTTACATTTTGAAAAAAAGATTACATTTACTAAGATTTATTTATTACTCGATGTAAACAAAACCAATTAAAAATTTTAGTCGTTTATTTTATTACAATTTGTACATATTTCCATTGTGATTGAGTGCTCGTTACAAATGATATTTTTAGATTTACTGCAAATCGGTTTTTGTTTTTTATCCGTCTTTGAAGGTAGTAGCATCTCTTTTTTTATTGTTTATATAAGTTTCGTATTTTTGCTTGTTGATAGTTTTTTTGTTTGAATTTTTTTTACCTTTTTTTGGTGACTACTGGATAATCTTTTAAGAGATCTTATTGCCTGAATGAACATCCACAAAAAGGAATAAGCTACTCATCAAAAGTAATCTTTTATCAAGCAAATTATTTTTAAGCAACTTGTTCTTTACGCCTTCCGATATTCCGTTAAGTGGCAATTTTCATTTTCGTGCTTTTGGAATCTAGCATGTTTATTGTCAAACCATATGAATTGTAAAAATTGCTTGAAATTTTTAATCCCATTGTTAATCTAATGTTGGTCTATAAATTGAATTACAAAAAACATCAAAGTTACAACTGTTTTAAGTTGCAACAGTTCATCTAGAATAGACTGGGTAATTTATCGTTTTACCTGGTTACTGTAAGTTTGTCTTGACAATGCTATATAGTCTTATTCTTCTTTTTGAATACGGTTGTGATTTGATTTCCATTCTGTTCCATCAATTGTTACATATTCTATACTTTTACCTTCAATTAAAAATTAAGTTTTTTTAACAGAGAGACGTGTTTTATAGCACGTCGGGTCCGACAGACCCGTCTTGCTCGGATAAAGATATACAAAAGAACAGTTAACAAGTAGTAGAATAGGTTACCACGGCGATGGTCGAAAAAAAATTAGTTTTTTGAAAAATAGCGCTAGAAAAGTTCAAGAATGCACGCAACGCGGGGTGTCATTATTTCTATTGTGGAGTATGTATGGCAAACAATCTCTTTTGAGAACTAGAACAAAACTTAATACATGCGCAAAAACAATCAAGCGTTTGACAAGTTTCAGAATATTTTTTTAAAGAGAACAAATTTTTGAAATAGTAAAAAATGGATGCACAGCAAGGGGGCTGACAGTGAATTATATACCAATAGTAACTGTTACAAAACCAAAAACGGTAGATTTTAAAGAAACCT
Organism: Aquatica leii; assembly: GCA_035610365.1. Taxonomy (NCBI): domain Eukaryota; kingdom Metazoa; phylum Arthropoda; class Insecta; order Coleoptera; family Lampyridae; genus Aquatica; species Aquatica leii. The sequence goes on along the minus strand of CM069432.1, from coordinate 204,461,922 downwards.
CAATTGTAGAAGAATAAATTTTAAGGTTAAATACTTTAAGTTAACTTTATATAGTTAATTAAATTTTTACGCTCACTTAAAAAACTAAGGTCAGATTAAATCTAATTTTACTGTTACTTAAATAGAAATGCGTTATATAAATTGAAACAACATTGAATAATAATAGTTAATATTTGATTTTAGCAGAAAAGTAAGTTGTTTTTAAAGAAATATTTATAAATTTACTAAATTATTGCGTAAACTTTTGTTTGTTAATGTTTAAGGATAGTGTATATATTAAACAATGAACACCTGGTTAATTTAAAGATACAAAGCGGCAAAGTAAACGTGATTCCCGGAAAATATGTCAGCTAACTTTAAAAATTACTGATGGTAAAAATTTCCTCCAATCACAACTAATGAGTACCGTTTGCATGAATCTGTTGATATATTTTTTTATTGTCTTGCTTTAAATTTATCTGTATTGAATTATTGTTTATCAAAAAGTATTTTCACGCTGATATTTAGGGATAGGCAATGTTGTAATGTACCTAGGTAAAAAGACATGTAGATACGTGTATCTAAGTACTTTTTGTGTACCTAGCAATACACTGATTTGAAGAAGCCAATGGTAATCTTTTACCATAGCCACACAGATCTCACAACCTTTTGCTTATTGAACACGTGTGGGATATTATGGAAAGAAGACTGAGGTACATAGCGCATCTACGACAGATGCAGAAATTTTCCGGCATGAATTGCAAGTAGCTTGGAAAACTCAAGAAGAAATCCACCATCTGCTGGAATCGATGCCAATGCAAATTGCATTTATACAAAAGACTACATGTAATGATGCAGCGATGCCCAACGATAACTTATAAGTAGCGATACAACTAAAAAAGCTTTTGACAGTTGGGACTTTAACATTTGGTAAAGAACTGTTGGTAAAGTTTATACAATTAATAAAAATTTGTATTATTATTAACTCTTTAAGCAAAAGCACATAAGAAATGTATTTTTTAATATAAGAGAATCGGATAAATATTAACTACTTAAAATTAAAAGCGACTTTTGGCTTAGACCGCGTCGTAGTAAAACACCCAGACTTAGGCTTGGTCATACTCTTGTTGAGGGTCAAAACAAGAAGTAGAACTTGGCCTTTGCCGTATTGTCGTTCGTGAACCCAAACAAACTGACGTTTCGCAAGACATTGCAGCTTGCATCTTCAAAGTGGTAAATGTCACTGAAAGAAAAAGAAAATGACGAGTCTGGGTGTTTTACTACAACGCGGTCTAAGCCGAAAGTCGCTTATAATTTTAAACATAACAACCGCGAAAGCTTAAAATTCTATATTAACTACTTAACTTTAGGATTGACAGGTAGTAACCACAGAACTGGAAAATTTGTTGTTAGTCATAAACACTGCATCATTTGATTACAAAAAGAATACGAAGGAAGATGAAAGTGACAATGTAATTTCATTAAATAAGTAATTATAGAAATGTGTATTTATTTTAATAAGGTGAAAAGCCAAAGTGCTTCTTTGAGGTAACCTCAGATTTGAACATTAAATTTTCAATGAGTTTATAAACTGATCAAGTTATTATACTTTTGAAACAAAGAACACATAATTATTACTCGGGTAAATTAAGTATTATGTTTGCTTAATGGTTGCTTTTACGAACATAGTATAAACCTATAGTTAGAACAATTTTACAATACTGTTATATTATTGGTTAACATAAAACTAACAAACAATATTATAACAGAATTTTAAAATTATACTAAGTATGAGTTTATACCATGTTTGTAAAAGCGACCTTTAGTCAACTGTATCTTAGTTACTAGATGAGGTAATATAACGTTGAATTGTACCAACGCTCACTTTATATCGTTTATCTTTTTTTGCTATTGTTACCGAGTGGTATTGCATTATTTTATTTGTCTACGATGGTAAATAAAATCTTAGTATTTGACTTATTTAATTTTCTAGTAATAAACCATTTAACAATTTGATCCATATACTTAAACAACACTTTTAAGTTTCAATAGTAAAATAAATCAATGTAAACATTTATGTCTAAACTAACGTACACACGTAGGTAATTGTGTTAACAACAATTGAATACTTTTTTTTATCAAAAATTTAGTTTATTAATACGTACTTTACAAACTACACAAATTTTTAAACTATTTTGTACATTATCAAAATCTCCTCTAATAAAGCTCATTTATTTATTTCTAGTATCATATGTTGGTAGTAAACCTTGTTATGCTTTCTGTAAAGACAGATGTATCGTTTTAAAGCACAACATTCTGTATATTTAAATAAAACAGCTTTAAAAAATATATTGAAGATTTACACTGTATGACTTTTACAACTAAGAATCTCTGAGTTTATTTTGCATTTTTTTTTACTAATATAATAAATAATTATAAGTATAATAAAAAATGTCAAGTCAATATTTAAATTTTTATTATATATTTAGTAACAGGATATTTCTATAGTTAACTATGTTAAATAACGTGAGATAAATCTACATAAATTAAGACCAGATAAAGTTAACCACGTCATGGTATTCCATTATTTAAACTTGGTTTACTATAAATTAGACCTACTAATGTAACCACGTAATTATCTATTACAATTACTAAAGTTTTATTATACACTAAAATTTAATTAAAAAAGCATAATTTAAGACAACTAAAACAAATGACCCTTTCCTGTTGGTTACATTGACAACAACAATAACAACATTAGTTATGTACGACATCATTCCGGATGTAAATGTCAACGTAATTAATAGTACAGTGTCATAAAGACCAGAAACAAATTTATGTATATCTATTAAAATTGAATTAATTAAAATCAATTAGCATTAATTACAATCCATTTGTAATGAAAATGGGCATGTTTTCACGATGATACTTTTTCATAGTAGATGATAATCCATGACGCAACCAAATTAATGAAACCGCCTGAATTATCTGAAATATATACATTACTTTTTCGTGGTTTTTAAGAATAGTGTAATTATGTACTGAAAAAGTTTTTGTAATAATTAATTATTGAGCACATGAGCATGTAAAACGTTTTAGTGTAATTATATTTTAAATTAGAGTTTATAAGTAAACAATAAATTGTCAATGAACTAAATTCAACAATTTTAATTTATGTTTTATACATAAAAGTAACTTTTTGTCACTTATTTGCAAACACCAATTCATTAAAACTGTAGAAATACATTTTTACAAGCTACTAACATGTAAAATTGACAGTTGTTTTGTAAGATTTTTAAAAGTTATAAGCGTTGTTGACAATTAAAAACTATGTTTTATTGTTATCATTAAAGAGAGAATAGTTAGGCAAAAGGACTTTTTCTCTAAATAAAGAAATATCAGACAGATTTAGCTTAAAATACTTTTTATTTTTTCATCCGCTTGCACGTTTCCGTGCTCTAATAACAACGCCTTTTGACAACCATGTTTGCTACAGACAGACAAAATGAATGACTTTTATATAGTTTATTGTGAAATGTTAAAAATAAACAAATACTTTCGGATCTAGGAGGTTATGTTATAGTAAATCTTCTCGTTTGTTTTTGTCGCAATGTCATAACAAACTATGTACCAAAATATTTTAAGTCGTTCATGGTCAAGGTAAAAAGCTTGTCATATCAACAAAAAATTCCAAATATTGTAATCAGTTCAGCTAGTAACCAATTCAGAACAGAAACTCTACAGTTTTGTTTATTTCATACCTTAACGTTAACCTATTTTTTTTTCAACAAGAAACAAATTTCTAAACAATTTTAACATAAACATTCCATAAAGAATGAGAACTAAATTTTGCAGACATTTAGTTTATATAGGCAAAACATGCTCCGTTACCCCAATGATACTTTTTTGCCAGTTTTTAATTCAGTGTATTCACGTTTGTTGCTAATTGTTTTGTTCATAATGGTTTTTGGTGCATTCATGTCATAAAAATAAATTAGCAGTAAAATAAATTTAAAAAAATTTATTATCATAATAAATATTTCTAAAGCTTATAACAAATTATTTAGGATTTTTTTTAATAATACAAATTCTAACTTTTCATTTCATTTAAGTATAGGGAAATTCTGGTTTTGCAGTTCATAAATAAAATTTTTTTCAATCATAAATTTAATCTTAAATTAAACATTCTAAACACGTTATTTAATCGATCATTGTATCTGGAGTTTTTGATTTGCTTAAATAAAAAATTGTGCAACTTGTTAAAGATTGGCGTTATTGGTATATAAATGCAGTCAATCTTTGTAACATTATCGAAAGATTAAATATAATGGAATTTCTGGATTCCTGTAACCATTAGGATTAGTTTTACCTATGATTTTACGTAGTGGGTTTCAATTATCAATTGAGCAACATTTTTAAAATTATTTACGTTGTCTCATAAAAAGAATGTTTATGAAAGTTATGGGTAATACCAACAATAATGCTGATGTGGTTTGAAGATTTATAATTTTTTTAAAAATAATTTAAATTCAAAAAACAAAATTATAATTGATTTTATTAAACAATAACTACCATATTTAACTATGAACCAAATGGATACATTTCAAAATTAACATATTTTTAATACTTAATTTTTTGCATAAAATATTAATGCTTCATCTTCTTTTGAGCGTTCAATATATATTCCGGTTCTTTACATTTTAAACCTTTAGGCAATTTTTTTAGAATAAGTTCAGGTAGCATAGAATTCACATAAAATTTTGTAAGTTTAGGTAACATTTCTGTGCGGCATAATTTTGTCTTCAATACCTTTTATGGTCATTTTCACAAGTTTGTCCCGTCTACAATACACAGAGAACTCCTATAATTAGAACTAGCTCTCAAGAATATCTTATTAATACATGCATAAAATTAATATTATTTACCTTTTTTATTAGAAATATTTCATATGGAGCATCAAACTTCAACATTTTTTCTTTTGCAAAAAAAAGACGGATTGTTGTTTTCAGAATGCGAATAATTTTTTGTATTGACTCATATCAATATTATTTTTTACAGATAACACAGATCTAATCATCGAAAAAATTGATCAAAAGGTTGAAGACTTAATGGTTTTTGCTTTCTCAGTAAAGTAAGATGTTGTTACGTTTTCCGTTTATTTCTAACCTTTTTCAAATTACACCAAGCGATAAAGAGGTCGTACTGATTTTTATATTTATGTCGCAAGTTTTCGGGCAACGGATTCAACGTAACCTTTCTGCAACGTCCGCAATTTCGTGAAGTGTAGACGATAAATCACTGAATTCATTTTCTTCTTCTATCTTTGTATTTGAACACTTGAACACAAAACCTTTGTTTACCAACAAATACTTGATTAATTAGGTAGCGAGCGTTTAATACATTTTGTTGCGCGTGAGCATTCCACAGAAAAATGCAAACGCAAATACCTACTTTTTGAATCGATTGTAGAAAAAAACAAATCTAATAAACTTTTAAAAAATATATAAAAAGCATATGTTTTAGCTCTATCATTTATAAATTTGTTGTGATACATTATTCTCAGGCCATCTATCATTTTTTAGCATACTATTTTTCAGAATTAGTATAAATAATGGATACCGTGGCGTGCAAACGCTCCCTTTATTAGTATCTGATAGAGAATCTATGCAATATATCTATAAAACTGGCATACAAAGCTAACCAAGTAGTTCAAAAACAGATCATAGTAAGTTTACAGCTACAGCAACAGGTAACGTAACTATTTATTTTATTTGCGTTTTTTATATACCTACATGTGAAGATTTAATTTAACTTTACTTATTTAAATAAGCGTTTGTATCTACTGTATACAATTAACACATATCAGGTACTGCATTCCCCAAAAGTATATTGTAGCTCAAAGGTAATATTAGATAATGCTACTGATAAAACAAAAAAATCTTTAAAACGTATTGTGCGTTTGCTCTTTTTACGTAACAAAGCACTAACAGTACAGAAAGTTATGGCTTGTATTAACAAAGATGAAATTTGCTTTTAAGTAACTACGTTACAAAAATGTATTGCATGTATAATACACATTATTTTATAGGTACAAAAAAAGAAATTGCAACAGTGTGCTACTTAAAACAAATATCATAACGCAGAAAAAACAATTCCTTTATGAAATAAAAAAGTATAAAAAAGGAGGCAAGAAAATATATTATTTATACAAAAGTTGGGTTAACGCCGTTCAGTTACTAAAAAATTTCAACAGATGTAATAATTCAAACAGCACGGAATGTTTTTGTTTCTGCGTTATCTACTAGACCTTATAATCTTTTTTGATAAATCAAACGATTAAATTGTGTTACATATAGAATCAGATACAGAATTTGTTAAAAATAGTTTGCTTATTTTTAAATAGCAAAAAACCGTCGACTACCACACATAAATGAATTTTGGGGTATTCGAAAGCTAGTGTGAGTCGGTATTAGAAAATAGAGTTAAAAAGATCTAAGTTTTTTAACTAAAAAAGCTGATTTGCCAGATTGGTTGACAAGTAAATCAATTGAATTTGAAGAAGACATGGTTAAAGCAGCACTGTTAGCATTTGTCAAAAAGAGCATGAAATGCAATGAAATGACAAAAACCCGTAAACAAGTTGTGATACAATTGTCGATTCCCAGCACATATGTGTGAGTTGAACGTCATTGAATTAATATGGTCACAAATGAAAAAAGAAGTTTCTAGAAAAAATACAACATTTAAAATACAAGATGTTAAAAATATATTTATAAAAAAAACTATTAATTGTACTAAACTACTAGATATAATTGTAATAAAAATTAAAATAAACTATAGTTTTTAATTTATATAAAGTGAAAACTAAAATCTTGTATGCACCACTGTGATCAATAGGCTCATCAAGCAACATGCATCTCTTAGACCAGAAGCTCTCAGGCTGCATCGCGCTGCTCTCCGGACGTAATCATTGTAATATTGCCTTTGATGCCTAAATAGCTAAATAATCTTATATAAAATATCAAATGTAATCTGTTTATCAATTGCTGTTAGTTATTACAATTATAATATTGTTTTTTTTTAATATTTAATTTATGACCTTTTATATACTTTTATATACTAATAAAAAAAACAACCCGACTACTGTATAGGCAATGAAAACGTTGTACATTCTTATTATTAGTCTATGTAAATCTGACTTAACTTAACACATCACCTTTTTTTGTAGGAGAAACTTATTTCCATCTGTTCAGTAATTAAAGTATGAAATCAAAAATTTTAAATAAAAAAAAAATATAAGTTGGTGTCATATTAACAAAATTGTATTTAGGTAATTACATACAACAGAAATTTTAAGTTTTTATAACGATACGATATTACTGATATTCTACTAAAGCATCTCACGACAAACGCCGTCGATCGATATAAGAAAATGTAGTCGTAGAAAAAATTAAAAAAATTGACAGCGTAGAAAAATTGATATACCCCTTTTAATTAAATTATTTTGACAGTTAGTTCTTGCAGTTATATCTAAAGTAAACCATAGTTTTCTTATTTTATACAAAACTCTTTGTATATTATTGCATATCCCTAAATAAATTTTCAATAAAAAATGACCTCCCTAAAATACTTGTCGATGCTGTGCATATTGCAACTTATAGAACTAGTGGCGGCGTTAAGGTAAGTCTTGGTTGGGCGACCTTTTTAAAATGTTCTGTTGTGATTTTTTTATGCGTAAAGGTAAGTTTGACGTTTTTTGTACAGGGGTGCTTTAAAAAAGAATATTGAAGCTACTTTCAGAAATAACTAAGACCTTTACTTTACATATTTTTTTCACAATAACCCAGTAACTACAATAAATTAAATACTTTTCGTACACGTATTTTGACAGATATGCTGTCATCATCAGGAAACTGATACTAAAACTACAATAAAAATTTAAACTAATTTGTACAAAAAATATGTGACGCTTCGTTACGTCTAACTAATTTTCACACTAAGTTGAACAATTCTAAAAATCCTAACAGTCCGTAGTCATCGTTGTTCATCAATAAACATTTATTTTTACAAATTTTCAGACGCAGGTATGGATCTAGTTCTAAAAGATTTTTTATGTTATTGTTAGTGGTTGTTACTATTTTGTAATCAAATTTTGAGAAGATTTTTTTGAAGTTCTTTGGTATATGTGGGATAATACGGAAGTTTCACATATTTATTTTTTTTTGCTGTTAATATTTTGTAACGTAGTCACATTTTTAATAGTTGATTTATGTTTCTGCCTTTTAATAATATTGTTGACAACTGATTTCGAAAATTTATTGTATGTTGTAATGAGTTTAATAAATTTTAATTCTTTGCTAAAATTATTTTTTGACAGTAGGAAATTCAATAATCGTTGAATCAAAAATTAAAAAGCAGCAAGTTTATGTGGCAAGCTATAGTTGGAATCATTTGGTATACATTTCATGGTGTCAGTATCTTTGCGGTAAATGTCAATATCCAATTTATTGCCCTTTCTAGTCACTACAGTTGTTACGTGCAAAATTTTCATAACGTAACACCCTGTATATTGAATTGATATTAGATTCCGGTTTTGACGCTCTCTGCCGGTCTTTCTTGTTACTGTCAGTTGCGGTCAAGTCATTAAGCTGTCAACTATCTAAAATGGCCTGTTTCGTTTAAATCTGGAAATTTCTAAGAACATCAACTGTAATGGAAATGAAATTATAAATTCATTACGTATTTAAAGTAATTTATTCGTCACAGGGTATGCTATTTACATTCGCTTTGTTAGGATTCTTTTGTAATTTCTTTCTCAATTTGATAGCCATTCCGCCACGCTTTGACCACATGTTTCGAATTATTTAATTAAGAACAATAAAAAATGAATATCGATAAATAACTGAAGACCTATTATCCACACCGAAAACGAATGTTACTTCTTAGACGTCAGTCGATTGCGATACCCACCTCTTAATAATTGCGAGGAACAGCATTCGATACATCGGGTTCTTATATATAATTTCTTTTATTAACAATTTTGTAGACTTCGACTTTTGTTTTCATAACTATTTCAGGCTACTCAACGAGGAAAACGTTTTCTTCGGGGAAGTGCTGGATTGTGGGTAAGTTTTCTTTTTAATTATTATGTCACTGTCAATGAAGATCATTCACAAAATTTAACTTGTTTAACATACGCAATTGCAATAGTTTTAATACCATTAAGGTATTGTCAATATCTAATTCTGTGATATTGCATGCTACTATGAACTTTCGTTATTTAATGGGAAATTTTCTTCGCTTATCGACACCCGAGGTGTAACTTATGTATTGTGCGTTGCTGACCCTTACTTCATTTATGTATTTAAAATGTACCACAAATATTTTTGAATCGTCATTACTGATCCTCTACGTTATTGAATTATAGTTATTAATATTCTACGTTACTGAATTATAGTTGTTAATACTCCACATCATTAAATTAAAGTTGTTATAACGGTTTTATCTTTTCTTTATGGTAACACATCTTTCTTTGTGGTTGGTTACACGAACACCAGTGCAACAAGGATTACAAACCTGGAATTCGTTACAGGCTTGAACCTTCTGTCCTGATCGAGATAGATACTTATAAATAATCTGGCGCCCTTTAACTCTTATTTAGTTGAACCTCCCCTATCTCCAACTGTGTGAGTTGGCCGTGCAAAGTTCGTAAGACCTATAAGCTTGTAAAAAAGTGTTCTAGAATGGGAACTTCCCATCGTTTTAGGGTTATTGTAAAACAAATATATTTAACGCTATAATCGTTATAATAAGGCGTTTTGTGCTAGGTATTTTATTTTAATTAATTTAGATACAATTCCTGGTTACTACGTTAGACAGTTTACGGGAAATACCAAAGGATTTACAATTGAAGAGCACAAATTAAAATAAATGCTTTTTTTAGAATGGAGTCGTTGACACAGAAAACTTTAATATATTAAAATTTAACAATTGGAGTTTAAATAGTATATATTTTTTATTATTTACTAAAAGATGACACCCACCCTTAGAATTTTATAGTTACAAAGTTTTAATAAATATTTTTTACATTTTATAAACAATGTAAACTTTTTTGTAATGTTATTACAAATTATTTAATTTTTTTATGTGTTTATAAAAATGTTACAGACTAAAATTAAATTGAAAGTTTATCTGCTAAAAAGAAAATTTATTAGGTATTATCAAAAATATGTACAGAATACAGAAACACAAAACATAGAAAGTTACTAGACGAGTTTTTAATTAAAACTCAAAGAGTTTTTTAACAACGTGCATGAAAAATATATTTTAAGAAACTTAAAAGACGTATTTACTTTCAAATTTAATTAAGTTAAAAATTTGTTTTTCCGAACGACTAATCAAAGAAACCTCAAAACAGTATAATTGAAAAGAAATACAATGAACGTTATAACAAAAATTATACATTTAAAATGTTTATGCGTAAAATATCTAAAATATGAATAAGAAAGACATTTATTTATTTATAAACTATTAACTGTTTTAATAATATTAGTTAACAAAGTTTTGATTAATGTACAAATTACGTCAGTGTTAAAGTCTTTAACAAGCAACTTTGGACATTTCTAAAAAATTTATAAACCCTATACAACGGAGAAGTAAATTATTCTTTTGGAAGCCATTTGGTGTGACATGCACGTGTGAAGTTAGCAGCTTCCTTCCGCAGATATCACGTACGTGGCGTTTCAGAACTTTTCGCTGTTTTCAAACTTCGTTTTATTCCTGATGCACAAACTGGGTGTTGGGAAACTTGTGAGTAATGTTGTTCGTAGTTTGGTAAAACGTTCTTTTGTTCGACAAATGGCAAAGATTGATATTGCATAGGAATTACGGTGTTTAATACAAGACTTTACTGAAAAACAAATTGTTTTTTTACAACTGATAAACAGATTTTTATTACGTTATGTAAGCATCGATAATGAGGAAAATAATTTGATTATTTTATGCACGTTCAACATGGTCTTTAATAGACGACGTACGAATAGCTGAACTATGTTCATACTGATCTGAAGATGCTGAGAAGATTAATAATTTCCTTAGTTTGGTTCACTAAAGCATGAAATGAAGGCAATTTCTTAGTAGCGCTGTACATAATCTCATAACAATTCGGGTCACATTGTATCTTTCTACCTAAGATTATCGCACCCTTGTATTCACCTAGAGGTGTCCGTATAACAATATATTTAGAAAAATGCAAAGGTGTTTTTTCAATGACATTTTACAAAATAAGGGTATTTTCGAAAGTAGCAGGATTAGCAGCCTGAATAACAACGTATGCTTTTGTATGTCTGTCGCTAAATTCCACACAATTTGCTCTGATGTTCGCTCGATATCCTGCGTAAATTGTTAAATTTTTCACGTAAACTCTCACGTATTCGCTTTACCTACGAAAAGCGCCGCTTCTAAATAAAGATTATGGAGATAGCACAGACCAAAACCATTTACTATTCTTTTTTTCGTATTCTTTTGTATCTTATATCTCGCAATTTTACGTGTTATGATATGGCATCCAGAGATATATTTGCCTTCAAATTTATATTAAGAACGGTATATTAAGTTTGTTTATTTTTTAAATGTTAACTTAGTTTTTCAAATCTCAAAATTTAATGATTTGTAGAATATGTTTGTTTAAATTAAAAAAATCTTTAGTAAAATATAAATAAAGGCTGAATATAATTAATAAAATTAGAAACAGAAACTGTAAGAACAACCTCAAACAATAATGCTAAAAAATATTTACAAAAAAAATTTAATTTCAACAATTTTAATATCATTTAGTAGGTAATGATAACGGTCAGTACCCAAATACAATTACATATTTTAAAATAATTAATAATTGTAAATATAAACAACATCAAATAAACTAAATTGAATTCAATGTTTCCATACTTTGTTTGCTTACTATTGCAATTTATCACATTCACAAATTTAATAAAATTTGAAACTTAATTCTTATACATAAGTTATTTACAAAATATAATTATACGTAGTTTTTAAAATGACCTCTAATTACTGTGATGTTTTCATAATAAAACCTGTACAACCATTAATTCCAACTTTATTAAATAGTTGAAACTAAAGTAACTGAAAATTGCTAATTAAAACCTCAAAAAAAAACGGTAGTGCACTGAAAATTCATCTGAAAGTTTTCGACTTCAGAATTAAAAAAAAAAACACTGCATAAAGTCAATACTATAGATAAAGAACACATTTAAGGCAATTTAAACAAATTGGTTTTTTAATACAAAAATGCTATAATAAAAACGATACTTACGTAAACTAAGAGAAAGCAATACTACCGCTAAAAACAAAAGAACAGTTACGTATTAAGATGAAACAATCTGTAGAAAACATAGTGTTTATCAAACATAACCAATTGGCCAAGAAAGTATTATTGTTCTTGTTCATGCAAAAAGTTCTAACAGATTTGTAAGTAATGGGTTTTTGATATTTAAATCTAAATCTAAATTGGAAAATTATTGCGGTGAAATAAACTACATACATTTCATGCAATGGTTGCAAAAACAGCTGATTACAAGCTATGTAATGAAATAGATGTCATGAACAATGCGCTTTATAACAGTGTGCAAATTAATAACTACCAATGCAAGCAGCAAGCAAGCAATAAATGCGAGAATTGCTTGATAGTAATAACAACTAACTAACAACTGACGACATGCGTAAACCTTAATTACTAAGATTACTGAAGTGGTTTACATATTCAAAAGGTACTACGTTGGTTGGTTTTCGATATGACTGCGATTTCGAAGCAATCGAGTTTATATAGAATATAGCAAAACTTAAAATTGTAGGATAACATGTGCCACAAACAAACCGATAAAATCAACCGTTTACTACCCGCGTAATTCAAATACGTTTTGAATATACGGCGAGCTAAAACCACAACGTATGAACATTGTAAGGTAAACAATGCTAATGCAAATGTAAAATTGCTACTAAGGTGAACCACTGGACGGATGTTTCGTCCTTTTTAAGCTCCTCGGCAGTAGAAGAACACTTATTAGAACATTAGTGAAGAGAAAAACGGTTCCACGTATGAAACGGTTCGAACCGCGACTGTTGCAAACCAATCGCGCTTCAAAGTAAGTTAATCTGAAACGATTGTTTCGAATTGTGACTTAGCTTTGTACACCGAATATGTTACGAGTCATGAATACTTGTCTGCGGTTTCAGGTTGCCAAAAAATTAAAAATACACACATATATATTTTAGCTTTTTACTTCAAGTTATGAGTAATTGACTATTTATCTCCCCAATGTTTGTTGTTTGATTGAGAATTATATAATGGAAAAGAAGGTATTTCACACTTAGTACCAAGGGTACTCTTTTTCTTAGTCAGATAACGTCAGAAACGTTGATTAAACAAAACTCACGCCAGCTCAGAAGATTTATTAGGAGATCATTATTATATTGATTCAGATCTTGGAGGAAATTCTAACGCAGAGAATGATTTCGTAATCTCCGTAATCAGAATACCAGTTTTTCGATAGTCTTAAATGTAGTCTACCATTCGTCCTAGTACTAGCAAGAAGTATATAGAATCAAGTGACAAAGCAGATTATTCTCATATAGACCATGTTTTTGTCAACTTCAAAAATTAAAAAAAAGAAGTTACTCTATAATTGAATCAAGTTCGTCAGGACCTGACAAAGAAGATCCATCCGCACAACCAAATAGTAAGAACTCAAATCAAGAATCCAACAATAATTTTTTTAGTCAAAAACTAAATTTTTACCTTTAGAATATAACACATTTGTTTTTACTGAAGAACAGATAGTAAATGCTGCTATAAATCCCAAAAAATCTGCTTGTGGATTATTTCATTTTTTTTTAAATCATATTATTTGCAACACCATAGTAAATAAATCAAATCGTTACGACAGCCATGTGAATTTGGAAAAAACTGTGAAGAATTAGATGCTTTGTTGAGAATGTTAATTTTTATGAGTTTTCACAAATTCCTAACAATGAGATCTTATTGGTCAAATGATACAAATTTTCATGTTTCTTAAATAGCGAAATTCATCACCGTTAAAAGATTTTTAAAATTTCTAAGGTATCTCCATTTAAACAATAATGATAACATGCTTAATAAAGATGATGACAACTTTGAAAAATTATATAAAATTCGCTTGCTAATAAATCATATTAACAAAAGTATTTACTGATGTTTACACGCCTCAAAGACATCTTGTTATAGATGAAAGCATGACGGCTTTAACAGTTCGTACGTCCTTGAAGCAGAATATACCAATGAAGTCTATAAAACGTGGATTCAAAATATTCAGGTATATGAGAGCAAAAGGCAAAATAGATAATACAAGTAATAATCAAATTCTTGAAGAGCGAGTAATTCTTGACCTTTTAAGAAATTTTCAAGGTAAAGGATATTGTTTGGTGCTTAGAATATAAGAAAACGTTTGGGACTTCAGCTAATTTCGTAGACATTAGTCTTCATTTGCCCATAAAAAGAACAAGAAGAAGATGCGCTTACTGCAGTTCGACAAAAAAAACAGGTATGAACTGATATTATCTGCAAACAAAGTAATGTAGCCTTGTGCAAAAATCAATGTTTTTATAAATATTATAAAAACTATAAAAGTTGAAATGTTTTGTTTTGTACTGTCGGATACAAAATTCCTATCAGTACAATATTTACCGCTGCCCAGCACAGTAACATGTTTGTCATAACTCCCACTGGTACAAATATGTACAATATATAAAAAATAGATTTAGGACTTTTTAAAGTATTTTTTTAAACTATCTTATATTATATACTTAGTTTGCTCGTTAAAAAATTAAATTAATCAAGTTATAACCACTTAAATTTCTTAATTAAAAGGTTTTGATTTTTGGATACCTTGTATAAGATGAAAAGTATAATATAATTGGGATATAAAATAGTATTTATTATTATACATAAATCTTGCCTTTACAACTTAGATACTTTTGAAGTATCTAAAACATGACATTTAGATTATGCTTTGACAAAAATCAAATTATTTAAAAAACGTTAAGGTTTAGGCCTTATAAACACACACAGTTATTTTGATCGAATATCCCAAAAATAAAAGTTTTTGAAAATCCACGAATTTTAGTCACAATATTCTCTGCCAAATAGCGCGAATTATCCTGTATCGTATTTGCTATTGAAATCTAAAATTATTTTGATTGCGATTTAGAAAAAAGAAAACGTTAAGCAGGATACTGAATGTAAGACACGAAAAACTGTATGCGTTGTTTTCTTTAAAAGGCTAGTGCGAAGTAAAACAACAACCGAATGGTAAATTGATAACTCCCCACAAAACCAAATAAGTTCCATAATAATGCTTTTAGAAGCATAGAGGCAGTATTGATATTACTGAAAGCCTTCCCGTAGCAGTAGAATGGTTTATGTTTAGAGATAGGTTTTGACACTCCAGTAGAATGCTGTACAGTTAGTGCTTATAGAGTCCTATTAGACGTTGTACAAAAGCAGGCCAAAGATAGAAGTTTTCACGTTCCATATGAATGCTTTAAAATAGTGCCAATGTAGTACTTTCCTATGTTGTAGAATAGCATGACAAAGTTAACGACTAAAAGGTAATTGATTTGCATGCTTTTACAGGGTTTTAATAGCATACCATAAGAAACACAAAAAGCATGAAATGATTAGTTTTAAGTCATTTTTTATTAAGAAATTTGTACAGTATCTTTGTCTAAACTATAATAATTTTTAATCAATGGTTTGCGAATTTGTAGTTTGCTGCATCATCCTAATTATTTCATTTTTTAATCTCGCTTTGCCATGACGTAGCCATTGGAACATCTTCTCATTAATAACATCTATAGGAACTCCTTTAAATCAACTTTGGGTTAACTTTATAACAAAATTATGCGATTAATTATTTTTTATTATCTATTATCAGTCGCATGCATTTTCACTAGATTCATATCAAAAATATGTTTCTTTTTATGAATAAAATAAATTTTTTATTACAATGCTTTTTAAGTTTAAGTCCGCAGGTTAGCCACCCCTGTTCTAAAAAAATAACTGGATGCCAAGTAAAAAATAAACAATAACAATAAAGCGCTAAAACGTGGATAAGCTGATCGTACAAAAATAGATATGTTGTCAATTGTTTCTTTTTGTACTTACTTTTACTTAATTTAGCAGAACTTCTAATAGCTTTTTCTTCTTTAATTCAGCACAAAAAAGAACACATTTACAAATATAGACTAAGCCCGAAGTCGTCTTCCTTTCGTAAACGTAAAAGTGCATATACCCGTAACCGTATAAGTACTTGCTTAGAAGCGTTTCTGGTGAATCAAACTCGGTAGTCGGTACATATCTCGTCACAATTCTCAGAAATCAACAATCTTATTTACATTTACATAGTATCAAACGCGAATGCATAGGTTTTTTATTGCATACATATCTTTATCAACAAAATTTAGATGTGGGCGTTTAATCTCTACAGGAAGTTATTTTTGTTTAGGTTATATTATATTACATATATTTCTTTATCTCAAATAAAGAACGATTAAACCGATTTTAGAGGTACTAAAACACTAAAAGAATGTTATCATGTTAATCGTAATACTTGAATTTTAATACAATGTCAAGGCTGCTATAAACACTTTATTTTTTATATCAATATAGAAGGCCTATAGCAGTGATTTTAAAGGAATCTTTTAGGGTACTTTATTCTTCTTCTATATGCATTATTATAGAATCAATATGGGAACGCCATTAGAATGCTACATTTCTAATACTGTAGTGATTCCAATCAACTGCCATCTTAAGGCTGCTATAAACACTTATTTCTTAAATTAAATATAGTATTCCTATAGAAGTGTTTTTAAAAGAATCTTTTAGAGTACTTTATTCTTCTTATATAAGCATTCTTATAGAATACGTTTTAAATTAAGTGTGTTATTAGAAGTCCATACACAAACTACTATTGGAATGCTTTAGAAATGAATATTTGGGAATGCTTATCGAACCTACATGGAACTTATGGTTTTGTGGGTCCCAACAACCAGTTCTATTTAACTCTTTAAGCCGGACACATGTTTTAAATGATGGTAGTTCATTTAATTTAATTTTGGTAATCTATGAGTAGAAACTATGTCATTATAAAATGGTAATATCCAAAGTCTAGTTTTTGGTCTAGAATATTTAATAAATTCTGACAAAATTCCATGAAACCCTGCAGCTTTCTTATTTCGGATTTGTAAAATCGCAGTATTTAATTCTTTGATAGAGAAAGATTTCATAATTTCGGAATCTTGTTCTTGAAATTTTTTAATTAATCGTAATTTTTTATTGTCAATTTCTCTATTCTGGTTGACATTTTTACAATCCGTCCAGCAATTTTCTTAGAATGCGGATTTTTCGTTTCTTTATAAAAAGTAAGCTTAGCAGTTTCCATTTTTCTAAATTTTTGAAATTCTTTATAAAGTGTGTTACATTGAGCATACCAACATGACACATATTGCTTTCGGTGACCTCTAAGAATCCATTTTGTTACTATTTTTATAACGCATGTATAAAAACGATTATAATTATTCTAACATAGTTTGATCCATTTGACATAGTCAAAAATTTATGCCATTTTTCTTTAGTTAGATTCCATTATAATTTAGGACGGAATTTAACTGAATTTTGTTTCCAATTTTAATAATTATAGGTCTATGTTGAGAGTGCGAAAAGTTTCCTAGAACAGTTCTTGAGGTTTTCAAAGATATATGTTGTTTGTCAGACGTAACAATGCATAGATCCAGATTTTAACCATTATTTCTTCGGGCCAAATGAAATGTTGATCTATTCTTCGCATTATAAACTAAATGCAGATAATTTATGTCGATAATGTTGTTTATGGTTGTTCCACTACAATTGGTGTTATTGTAGCCCTATAAAGGATGATGACTATTGAAATCACCAGTGCATGTTAAAATGTTTGAATGACATGATCATTCCAATCTACATTAGGTGGTTTATTTATATATATATTCATTACGTTGATGTCTAAAATTTTTATTACTAATATAAAAATTTTATTTTGATAAGATTTAAAATGTTTTTTCTGATTGTAAATTATTCTTTATGTACGTAGTAAAGCCATAAATTTTACTGTTGATTGAACCAACTAATTTAAAGCCCTTGATATTTATTCTATTGAATCATTGAAAGTCATCTGTAGTATGAGTTTCTTGTAAGACGACAACATCTATTTCTTTTTCTTCTAATATTTAGCAAGATATTCGCTTTTTGCTTTACTAATACCTTTAAAATTAATTTGTAAAATTTTTAAAACTGGCCTTAAGTTTAATGTCATAATACCCTTTGCAGAGACATTCAAAATGAACGGTTTGGCAGCAGATATTTGTAAATCCTTCTTTTAGTTGTACATTAAATAAAGTGATTACATGTGAGAAAAACTTATTGATAAATGAATTAAACTTTTATAAGAATCTTTAAAACTTGAACTTCTTAAGTAACGATAGTCATTATTTTTTGAGTTATTTAAAATGAAACATAAAGCTGCGCAGCTTTAATTTTAATGTATATTAATTACATCGGTGTTGTTGTGTTATAGAATTGCATTTATTACGCAAATGAAATTTAGTACCGACACTTCCTGCCAATTATGACCTGGATATGTCAAATAGTTTTGAAGTATTGGGTACATATGTACAGGGTTGCTCACTTGTCTTTCTTTCTTCCATAGTAACATTAATAATAATTTTACAAGAAAAAGCTAAGGTAATGTTTTGTTCAAATGTTCCTCGTTTACAACTTCAGAATATTTTAAGTCCCTCGAGAATCTGAAATTCCTCTGTACAGGACCGTACTCACTATTTTTAAATGGAACACCGTATATATTTTTGTACTTTTGAATTTTTTAACAATTACAGAAAAATTAGCAAAAGTCCATGTTTTTAAATTAAATTAAGAACACCTTGTATATTTTTTGATGAATGAACTTCCCATTAGGTTTACTTTAATTTTTGTTAAATAAGTCTTATACCTATAAGACATAGTTTTGGATATAATTATCTTAGTTTGAATTGTTATGTTTTTTTGCTTAATCCTCGTATTAAACTTAAAATAAACCACAAAAAATAACGTAATTTGCTTCAAATATTTAATTATTATTATTATTTAAAGTGTGTTGTTACTCAATAAACCAGGAAATTTTCCCAAATTATTGCGATTCTAAGAGTCTGTTGTTCTTTAATCTTTACATTACATTTAACAGAGTTGTCATGCAAATAACAATTGCAATACGATGACGACATACGACAGTTTAATTGCAGTTTATTTGTGACAAAATATCGTTTTTGCTTTGTTCAAAAGAATTAAAATCTAATCGAAAATGTTAGGTTTTTCAAATAACGAATTGGTATATATGGTTTTTATTCTCCGCGAATATTTAAGTAACTCGTTATCGGTTTTGCGCGTCCACAAGGAGCGGTTACCTGATAGACGCTATCCGAACGTAACTGCATTTTAAAATCTCTTTTCAAGATTCGTGTCTTTAGAAAGGAGTGTGGCATATTCTAAATCTTTCCGGAATAGATCAGTTCTAAGTGAACATAATAATGAAATAATAATGACAACCTTGGTTAAAGACCCAAGAAGAAGTATTAATAAATTTGGGAAAATTTTAGAAGTCAGCAGGACATCAGTTTGGCGTACAATTAAAAGCGTCCATTTTTATCTATACCGGTATTAAAAGCACCAGAAACTTATTGATGATAATCGTTTAAGTCGTTTAGGTTTTTGACGTTGGGTTAATGAAAAATTGGGTAATAAAAGAAATTTTTAAAATTGTATGTAAATCAACGTTTCATAATGACGAGTTTATAAACAGTCACAACTATCACCAACAAAGAAGTTGACTGTCAGCATCGATGGTCACTAAACACGTGTGCTAGAAGTTTTGGAAAATATGTAGTGGCGTCTTTTTTTTCGACAGGAACTTAAATTCACTAGGTTATTTTAATTTTTGAGGCACATGGCGCGGTTTCTACCCACTATGAAATTGAACATAAACTGGCCACCTAATCCGACCTTCTAAGGGAATATCTGAAAGGACGAGTATACAAAGAACAGCCTACTGCTGACCGTATGAGAAACAGGATACGTAAAGCTTTTAGATCAATGTTAGAAAACGTTAACAGAAATTTTGCAAATCTAATAAAGACGTTGCTTACAAAATAATGGTGGATTATTTGAAGCCACTTTAAATTAATGTTTTGTGTTTCTTACTGTTTTTTATGTGAGTTCATTTTTTAATTGATGTTATACTTAAGAAATAATAATTAAATATTTAATGCAAATAGAGCTTCTTTGTGATTTATTTTAATTTTATTGCTAGGAGTAAAAAAAAGATAATTCAAACTAAGGTAATTATCCCCGAAACTAATACTTTTAAGTATAGGACATGTTTAAGAAAACTCAAAGTAAACTTGATAGGGAATTTATTAATCATTAATCATTTAAAGAATCGACTTTTGTTTGTTAAAGGTTGGCATCTATTTTGGGTCGATCTTGTATTGCTGATGGTCTTTGTATTGAAGGCTTCTTTCTTCTTATTTTTCTGTTTTACTTTGAATTTATTTAGTAATATGACTTTTCCATTGTTGTTACTGATTACCATAGTGTACTCATGTAATTTTGTTCTTTTGGATACTTATTGCAGTAATGCGGGTAATGATGATGTGTAGTAGTTTAATTAAAAAATTGATGACGTAAGTGGATAACCAGTAAACTCAATATTGGATGATTTTCCTTGAATAACTCCTAAAGGACCATAGTATAAATCTGTTTGTGTTGATAACCTTGTAACTGCCGTGATGCGTTTTGATGTACACATGAGGATTTTGCGAATTGAATTATGTTCGGTATATTTATTATTGTGAGTTTTAGATACTTTGTAGAATTAAAGAAATTTGTTGCATTGGGAATTGCGATTGTTGCGTTTCTATGTTGACGCTAATTTTAGTAGAACAGACTCGGATTTTGAGCGAAATCATCGCTGTTTGTTTGCGTTTTATATTTAACGTTTAACGATAATCTTAATTGTCAGTAAACTTACTTGATTATTATTGAAAAAAGCTTGATTTTTAATTTTAGAAAAAATTATAAAACAAAAAATAGTAATACCTCAATGTAATTTATATTTAGACAATTACATCAGAATTTGATTAAAATAAATGCAAAAAAACGTTTTTAAAAAAGTATTAAAAATTCTTAAATAATAATACATTAATTGCATTTTTTGTATATACTATATAAAGTGAATGTGTTTGCAAAACTTTATGTTAGTAAAATAGAAATACATGTAATAATTAATGTTTAGTTACGAAATACGTATATACTGTTGAATTATTTAACATCTCTATAAAAATAAAATACATTTATATATTTGTAAAAAGAAAAATGTTTTGATATTTGCTTAGCAAAATAAGAAAAATCTAACAAAAAAATATTTAAAGTCGGATATTTATGTAAACTTTAGGAACATTTACGTTAACCATATAAAAGTATCTAAATTTATTCTTCAACCGCACAATCTCCACTTTTGAAAAATGCATGATGTAACATTAGAATAATAAAATAAGATAAAACAAGCTCTTTTGTGTTGCAAACTTTTAACATTTTGTTTTATCAGAGCAATATTATATAATTTTATTAATGTCACAGCGTTAAAATATAATATATATTATTTAAAGTTTACATTTGCGTTTTGATTAAACTTTTTTACGTTGTTTAAAATTACAAATTAAAACAATTGTGTAATTTAAAATTTTTGATATTTTTAATAGTAAATAATTAAATTACAAATTACAGTATCTGTGATAATATAGATATTTTTAAACATATTCATTTTTACGTTTGTTTCAGAACTCATCCGTATGTTTTATAATGTTATTCTTAGTCAAAAGTTTGTTTTCTAAATGTTATGAAGTGACTTGTAGTTGAAAGAAATATGAGAAAAAGAAAGAAAATTTAATTTTTTTAAAACAAGATGTTTCAAATGCTCACTAAAATAATTTTAAAGAAAAAACAACAAGAATTAATCAAAAATTCTGTTTATTAAATCTGTAATTTTTCTTTTTTTTTTAGTAAAAAATAAATATTTAAATTTACTTCAAATAAAATTTTATGTCATACGCATAAATAACTGCAATCTATAATTTTCTAAATCTATTTTTACTGGACTGAGAAAACCAAATTTATGGTTTGTTTAAAGGTTATAGTTGTTTAATTATTATTAAAGTAAAAAAAATAATTATTATTCATTTAATTTTTAATTACTTTAATTTTTTTTGTTATTGCTTTAAATACTTAAAGCCCTATCAACAAAACTGTTATTAAAGATCTGATCGATTTTCTGTTTATCGCCTCATTATACAAAATAATACAAAAGTATCCAAAAATGTAACGGGGTTGATATGTGGTTCAGAGATTTGAAACAAATTGTAACAATGTAAGTCATTTAAATAAGTTTTGAATATGCCGCAGGCTAACCACAACGTATAGGTAATGATTGTAACGTAAACCACAATGTCAAAGTAGTTGTGAAAACGACAGAGTGAACTACTGGACGACCATTTTGCGTTTTTAGAGCCCTTCAGCATTAGCAGACTACTTTAACGTACTTCCGCAACTAATAGATCTATAGCTTTGTTGCGGTTTTAGCATGTGGTATATTGAAAAATTGTTTGAACTAAGCGAGTGTAAAATCAGGTTTTTGACGTTAGCACATCTTTATAGTTGTGTACAGTTTACTACCTTTCAGTAATAAAATTAAACTACAAGAAGACTTTGCTGCTATATTTTATTTATAGAAGTGCCTGTTTTCGTTACAATAAATTCAGAACATAAATAAAGTTGTAGCAAAAGTTTTTGCCGATCAAAGCAAAAGCTGTCATGAATCCTGCAAAACGTGTATATTAAAAAACGTAAAAAACTTAATTCGACCTTTTATTGCAACCAAAATCATAAAAAAAAAACTATTAAAAAAAAGTATCAAATTAAAAAGAAATTGTAGAAGCTGGACAGAGTGTTTGACCAATATTGACAAGTGACAATTTGGCGCGCAGTTGTTTTGTTGATTTTCGAATGGGAGTGTTCTACTCAAAGAATATATAAAGTTAGGAAGGAGCATATGCAATATTATTGTGTGATGGCCTTTGCATATGGCGGATGATTGTTTCTTGTTTGATATCAGCGTGCTGTCGCAAAAAGATACTAACTTAAAAAACAAACACACAATATAGATTTCTACATTCATATATTTGTATAGTACTTAGTAAGTTTTATATATAATATTTACACCAATAATATTAACCGAAGCTCAAACACGCTAATGTCTACAAACAATACGCCTACGCAATGACCCTCATACCAACAACAACAAAGTGAGTCAAACTTGGCTTTTCATGGCCGCGTTTTCGTTTTGCACTTACATATACGGTGTCTGCTATATGCTCCTTTCTTTCACTATTTATTCAATGGTTGTACCTAGTAAGTTCTCAGAACGTTGTCAGTTACGTCAGTAGCTTAGTTGTATCGTTGTTAATTATTTTAAATTTTGTGTTTTATTTGTGACTGACATGTAATAAATATGTGATTGAAATTGATAATTGAGTAATTTCGACAAAAACCGTTTATTTAAAACTGAAATCGGGTTTGCGTTCTACGGTTTTTTGTTTGAATTTAATATTTTGTCCAGACGCGGTGCGTGCCTAAAAGTATTTTCTGATTGCGGCACGAATTTAGTTAAAACTCAACGTAAGCTAGAAGAGTAAATATTTTTTAGTGCATCTTAAACCACTTTTAAATTCTTCTTTTGTACACGTTTTAACTTTAACATCACAAAGTTGTTTTTAACAACAAACACTACAAGTTTCAATATTTCCGTCTGCTCTACGTAACTAGAGATGGCATCGAGCTGAGTCGAACCGGAGTTTAATAGAAGCCTGGCCCGACTCAAATCTAGAAACTGTATAATCGACCCGAAACCCGGCCCAAATTGTTTTTCTACCGCTCGGCTCAATGACCGGCCCAAAATCGGGTTGTATGATAAAGTTACGTGTTTACCTGTTGACAACCTCCGATCTGAGTTTTAACTCGCCCGAATACCAGAAAAGGCTTTTTTTTTTAGATTGAACATCACGTCGATTTTTGCTTTTCGGTCCGATCTAAAAAATACAGATAATCGAAGCAGGTAAACTAAGTGTGTTAAGCAGCTGGTAAATTTGTATAAAAGAAATACAGAATTATTTTGCTATATTTACATAACCAACTTTTACAGTAATAAACGTATTTACAAAGTTTGAGCTGCTTAATTGACTACAGCTACAGTTTTTATGTATTATATTATAACAAATCTAAAAGAAAGTATATAAACTTTAAAGGGATAGATGACTTAACAAATTATACTTGGTTTCTGCTTTATGTACTTACTTAATACAACAATCTGATAAAACATCGTTTAAATCGAGTGGAATAATCCCTACACAAATTTTTACGGTAATAAATTAAAAATTCAAAATAAAGTTAAGCAATTTTAGAAAAATATTAACCGACAGAACAAAAAATCTTAATTTTATCTGAAAATCACGGTGTAATAATATAATATGTCGGAGCTAAACATAATAAATCGCACTTAATTGTTCTGTTGAATGTATTTTGATAACTTTGTGTAGAGGGTTGCCTAACCTCCAAAACTTGTATCAACGCTATAACTGTAATATTTATAGTATTATTCTTTGCTACTATTTATGTACTTAATTCTGCCTTGATTACGTAATTCTTTTAACTTTAAATCTCTTCTCCTCTAATTGAAAAAATAAGAATAATTGTCGTTATAATTAGTGTTTAGTCATTTATTCAATTTGTTGGATAGATTTAAACGGTGTCTATCACTCTAGGTTCTAATCGTTTTGGCGCCTTTTTAATTTGTTTTATAATTTATTTATTTAATTTAAACCGAATTTTCCAACAAAACAGACATTGACAGATAAAATAATGCACTATTTAATAAACAACCATTTGTTTTGCATGGCTGTAACAAGATTCGTATAAATGTCGTACTGGAATTGTGGATTTATAGCATCTTCTAGTCCCGTCATCGTACTCGTGTTCGCGGACGAGATTATTTTTCCACTATAAAATTAACCTAACGTGACTAAAACGGGCACGCACAACGACGCACGTTGCCTACAGACCTATCTTTCGAAAACCGTTAGTTGAATCGGTCCCGACCTAAAACCCGACTCTCTATTCCTCTTTCTAGAACCTTTAAATTTTAATCCGTTATAGACCTAAAGTCTAAGTTTTTAGGTATCTAAAATAAAAACAACATTTGCTACATGCTCGGTTTTTTATGATTTACGATTTTATACATTTGCTGAACTGCCATTTCATATTTCATCAATCAATTAATGTACCCAAACGTGTTCCTGTTGATTTCATTGCATGTAATGCATCTCTTGTACATAATTGTGCTTAGCCGATCATCATCGCATTTACTGTAAGTTATTTCCGAATCAAAATTTCTAGGTTTACCCGATAACTTCGACATTTACCTGTTGTTTTTTTTGTCTCGCATAGATACCGGGAATAATACAGACAGTTTATGCAGCATATAATACACATTAAAATCTTGCTCTCGTTTGTTTGTGTGTGGAGTCTCTACCGAATCGACCAGGAAACTATAACTACACAGTGTTGCATGGTTCATTGTAAATACAAACATATTTTGTATTGAAAAATAAATAGTTTTTTTGTTTATGTGTATAATTTGTGTTTAATTAACCAATAGCCACAGATCGAGCTACCAAAACCAGGGAGAGATTGCATTGCTAACTAGATTTTTCTATTATGAATAAATGTAGCTTGCCTCTCGTATTACAATTTTTATCAACAAATAATGTAAATCAAAATGAAATAGAAACAATAGTATAGAAAACATGCCACAGTTCATTATTGTAACGCTCTTATATAACTCGTATTACAATCATCGTCATTACGACACTTATTTTATAATACACCATTGAGTGCCAAAGAACGTAATAACGTGTTTTTTTTTTCATATTTTTTTAAAAATACCGTATTATTTTACATTCTTTATTATGCGTTTTTTTAATATTTTTATTGAAAAGAACATACTTTGTTTACATAAATGATTCTAAATACAATCGTAAAAGTTTCAATTGAAATAATTTGAGAAAACATTAATAAAGTAAAACTAATGTAATAGTCATACATAACATATAAGTAATGAAATACAAATATTACATTATTAGTATAAATTATTGCCAATAATTTATTCCCCAACTTTTAGTGATAAACAACCGGTAGCTTAAACTTAAATTTACTTTTAAGTATTTAATAAATTTTAACAGGCCGCTTTTGAATATTTAAAACTTTAATAATTAGACTTAGTGTTTATAGAACATTAAGCTATACTATACTATAAAATGTAGTAAAAATGTTGTTAATACGTTTTAATAAGTTATACATTTAAAATTATTATTGCAATTAGAATGTTTGATATGTTTTCAAATTAAAATGTTTAACATATAATTAATAACTACATATTGTAAAATATTACTATTAATCTGTTTACATTTTTATATAATAAAATATTTTTATTAAGTTTAATGTTACTTTAATTGATTTACTATTTTATTTTACTGTTAACGATAGGGATTAATTGACACACGGTGTCAAGCTAGTAACACACAAAGTATATTATACATGTATAAAAAGTGTAGTTTACAACATTTGATTATTAACTAAATAACAAATACTATGTTCAACTGTAATTGTAGTATTAATAACTCAGACAAAATATCGGTTCTCTAGTTGTTGCAAAAACAGAGAATTGTGTTAGATATTAACAAATTAGTATTATTAACAAGATGAACAAAACGTTGTTAAAATGTTTTTATTTATGTATTGTGATGCCAAAAACTGTGAAACATAGCAAGATATGCTTAGCGCTTGATAATTATCTGTACATTAGAAGATTTTTGTAACAAACAAATCACGCGGCATTAAAATAGGTTTGCAACTTAAAAAAATTAAATGTATATATGTATATGGATTTCAAATTATTTACTAACTGGCAAACATAACATTAAAATGCTGCTAATCTATCTATATGAGTCCATGTCCGACAGCATGCAAATCGTAGTATCTTGTAATGTAAACAATAACATTAACAATTTTATAATTTGACACAAAAATGTCTGTATTTAATGTATGTATTTCAACAATAAGTAAAAACAATATACATCTATTTTCTTAGAATATTTAGGTACTTTTTGTTTATTTCAAACATCAGTAGAAGCTGTAACGTACACAAAACGTAGTAAAATCCCTTGAGTCATTACCGGCTATTTTAATTCAATGCAAGTTTATACAATAAAAATTGGAAGTACATTTTATATAAAGTTATAGTTACACCTACGGCAACAGAAGGCAATCTCAAGAGATTTGTAAGTCTTTCTAGAAAGGCCAAAAGTGCAGAGGTGTTTACGAAGCGTGACATAGAAAGTTTTGAATTTAAAAGTTGATCTTAAATTCTTTATAGACAGATCTCTAGAGTGTTAGTCCCCTATCAGACAATATAAAAAAGTAACATCTCTTTCGCAAATACTGTTTAAAAGTTATATTTCGTATAACATTTCATGTAAGTACTAAAAAAAAGAATAAGTAAGCATTTTATACAAGCACGACTAATATTTATGCAGCAATTCGAAATCGTTTAGTGTTATTGTACAGTAGTTGGAGATAAAACGTATAAAGCCTTAACGATTCGAGAAGTTAGACTCTTTCATCCCGAAGCTTGTCGTTATGTACAACTTCAATTTCTCAGACAGAAAGCTTTGAAGAAGTAATTTGCTTTGTTATATATTCCAAAAGTGTTTTTAAATCTACGCCTACGCAATTTGTTACTGCTTTTGTAAAAGGGTGTTAGCTTTTGATGTGTTGTAATTTTTTATTCTAGAATAAAGAATTATATCTGTTCAGGAACCTTTTGTGAACAAAAGAAAATAACTTAAAATATTAAGCTTTTATTAAGCTGGCGGTTTCTATTGCGGTAATTCCTTATTTTCATTTAAAGTGTAGGTGTACATATATATGCAAACAAAAAGATCCGATTTATTTTATAAATTTTTATTGTGCTACTTTTAATAATATAGGCATACATACTAAGTTTAATAAATATCCGGCGGTGAGAAAACAAACAAATAAATTTGGTCTTTAAACGTATAAATGTAGCGCAACAAAAATTGGTGTTAAACAAAAATGAAAAAAAAAATAAGTTAGTTACATATCTACATTAATAAAATAAATACTTATTTTAAAATTTGGTTTTAGAGTAGATCCATTTATAATAAGGTAACATTTTTATTTTTAATCAATTTTAACAAATAATTAAATATTATTAGTTGTAAAAGAATATTTATAATTAGAGAATAAAATATTGAACTAAAATTACAAAATTGCTGGTGTTTGTTATGTATCATATCGGCGATTCCACATAGACTATAGGTAGACAGGAAAATTCTATATTTTACAAATGTGGCACTTAGACGAGTTAAACTTTCAGTCTTCAAATTAGTAAATCAATAATTATATTTAAACAAGTTATGTTTAAAACCTGTCACTTCAGCATGGAATAAAACTTATAGCAAAACCAAAATAGAATCTTAGACAAAAAGCAATGGAAGTTTTGCGATTGAACATTGTCTACTACAAACGTAAATTGTTACTAATTCTTTTGCCAAATAAGTTGCCAACTTGAATATTGTAAAATATTAATCAAATACAACAACAAATAATAAATTGATGTGTTTTTTTGATTATGAGAAAAATTTTATATCAAGTTTATGAGTTCTTGTAGATTTAAATATAATTTAAATTTGTTTAATTTGTTTTGTTTAATTTATTAACTTCTTTACGTATATTTTTTTAGTATTTAGAACAGTCATAAATAAGTTTTTACAAGTTCTAATAAAGACGATGCCCATAGTAATTTCTTTTGGAATATAAAGATAGAAATAGTGCTCGTATTTGTAGTGCCGAATTAGCTAAAAATCTATTTAATAGAGATAACATTTGCAAACTATTATTAAATTTGCGTTTTATTGTACTACAAATGTACTGCACTTGTTTTGTTTTTAAATGATTCGTGCTTAGTTTTAGTATTTGATGTAATATGCCAACTACTTGAAATATAATAATGAAATAATGCATAATACTAAAAAATATCTGTTTAACTTTACGGTAATAATTGTATTTTTTTATATATACCGGGTAATTCAACGTTCTGCAAAAGTAAACTGGCAGATTTATTTATTAAATACAGTAAAAAATTTGATATAAAAGTTGTATTGAATGTTTTCTATTTACTAAAATTATTTTTTGATAAACGCGATGCTCAGTTTTTATGTAATAATAATCGACACATTGTCTTTAATTTTATTTTATTCTTTGTAAAATTTATAAAATTTGTATAAATTTTTTTTTATTGAATAATTGTAGGACTGTAGCAAAAAATTAAAGTGTCTTAAATTTTACAAGCTTTGATCTCAATTGTTTGATATTAGGTAAACTAAACTACGTTTTAAACGTGATACTGTAAAATTTTCAAAATATCATCTAGTCTGTTTATATATTTATTATTTTCGCATATTTGACATACAAAAACTTAGATTTTTTAAATAATACTATATATTTATTTATGCATCTTTTAATTTTTTATGTAATTGTAAGGAAATTCAGTTACACAATCATAGCTGTATTATTAACCGTTCTTGACCCGTGGGTTACGCTAGCTATAGGGCGCTTCTCCAGGTGGTGGATAGGAGGGTAAATAAGATGTAACGGTACGCAGCTTCATCAGCTGACCCGGGACAACCCTGTTTACCTTGGCAGGTGTTGGAGTCGAAGCTGTAGTGTCATGGCAAGAGCCAACGCTGGGATAACGATGCCTGCCGCTGCTTTGCTGACCTTGATCAGCAAGCACGGCAGCCAAACCCAAACTTCTTGCTGCTGTGGACATGTCTCACGAGCAAGCAGTGTTGGGGGGTCTTAGCTTAATTGTCCGGACCAAGAAGAGACAACCTCATCAAAAACCTAAATCTAAGGTGGAGGAGACCAGGTCGATAGATGCGTGACTGGATAGAAGCCCAGTCGTCACTGGTTCCAACCTCGGGGCACCAGGCGTACCCCTTTGTATATAGCCTTCCGTGCGTATCGGGGCACTGTGCACGGCGACCTTCTTTTCCTCGGAACTCGTGGGAACATATATGGAACTATCGACTCAAAATTTAAATTTAAAAAAAGACGGGAACTCTGAGCAGAACCCAAAAATAACGACTGACGCTGAGCCCAAACCCGAAAAACCCAAAAAGCTTTCGGGGGCGGCAAGGCTACAGGTTAATCCATTTCTTCACACATTTTTCGAGAATCACAAAACATAAATTGATGTGGTTAGTTAGTGTGTGTTTAAAGTGTAAAACTAAAGGTCTCTCTCTAAGCAAACTGCGATAGAGTTTTCTATAAATGTTATTTTTGAATCAAACTGTCATCCAGCAGTACCAGTATTAGTAGATTGCAAAACACTTCGGTGTCGAACGCAGTTACTTGCGGAGCGGTTAATTGTCTCGGGTAGCTGAATAGAGATTGTTAAGTAATAACTAAGAAAAGAAAAAAATACAAAAACCCTGAAATTAAAATAACTCAATTTTACAATTCAATAAAATAAAATAAATATTAAAAAAATTAATTTATCGCGTTGTTACGTTACTGTTGGTGGCCCTTGTTTATAGCTTTCAATATACAGTTGACATAAGTAAACAAGTGACGCAAAGGAGCGTGATTAATGGCGCTTTAATTTTCACGGTACATTTCAAGTAAAAAACATTTCGGGGGTATATGTCTTTTCTATTCAAATAATATTATTCATTAATTTCGGAAAAACAATTTATTTTTACTTATGTGTTATTTTACACGAGTTACAAAAATTTCTATTTATTTATTTTGTATTGATTACTAGAATTTGCATTGCAAGCAGTTAGCAATCCGACTGATAAAATAACAACCAAAACCTAGAACTGTGACAAAACTCTTAAATAAGATTGCAAGCATTTACCGTCCTCGCTCAGACTGCCTGATGAATATGGACAAAAATAGCAATTTCTTGATAACAACATACCAATATTTTTTTTAAATATATATTTAACCACAGACTTAAAGGATACATATGATTTAATAAATAAAGTTTCCTTGAGTTTTTTTTAATTTATTTTTATACTCATTATATTGTAATATTACAAAAATAGTCTATCCTAAATACAGTACTACAAAATTCGGGCAATTTTCTTCGTACTTCAAAAAATTACAAATTTACAATTTAGATAATAATTATAAGATGATTATATATTGTATTATAATAAACAACAGAACATAACTTTTTTGTTTCTTTGAGGGAGGTTATAGTACTTCATGCTCAGCTTATAAAACTTGTGTCCTAATAAAAAAAAATTATTTACATACTTTAAATATATACTAACTTACCGTATTTGTTTTATAAACTACAATTAACTTTCCGGTTACATAAGCCACTAATTCGGTAGCTTTGCCTAAAGGAAACAACCACACATCAGCATCTTATTATTGTTTGTTGAAGAACTTTACGACAAGTGCAATGTTGCTTCAGGGTTCGAATTGATATGCGGGAAACTGAATTTTTTACTTGGCCAGTAGGCAATCTCAACTTTTTACATAGGTTTGAATGTATAAAGTTTGATTGGCCGGCCTAATCAAGAAGTACGTGAATAGAGTA
Source organism: Aquatica leii (assembly GCA_035610365.1). Taxonomy (NCBI): domain Eukaryota; kingdom Metazoa; phylum Arthropoda; class Insecta; order Coleoptera; family Lampyridae; genus Aquatica; species Aquatica leii. The sequence continues at coordinate 204,430,003 of CM069432.1, read as the reverse complement.
AGAGGTTCCGTAAGTATCAAGAATCTTACAGATTTCAGTTGGCAACAAAACTTTGATTGTATCCGAGCAGAAACAATAAGAATGGGGAATTCCAGAAGATGTTGCGATGCAAAAGCTTCTTCTGTTTGTCCCAAAGAATCGACGTGAAGCAAAGTATGATGCCTAGCTTTACATGTTCTGCACGTAAATTTAGAAACGCCTTGAGGTAACATGTGACCCCGAGCAAAGCAGTTGAAGAATATCTTCAAGTCTCTAGCTTTTGAAGAACGACCCTTTGGTGTCAAAAAAAAATTGTCACATTTGGATAGATAGTGGCCCCCTTTGCAAAGTAAGCACACGGGACTATTTGCAACAAACGATTTTGAATAAAATTTAGATTTTTCTGGCACCACCTTAACTGGTTTGGCTTTCAGACTATCCAGAAGATTGGCATGATTTGTGAGAAATGACTTGAATTCATCTAAGGTAGGCAGATCGGAATTGGATTTGTTGCGTATAGTTTCCCATTGCCGCGAAGTAGTTGGATGGAGTTTTTCTGATGTAACATGTATGATACACGTTTTGAATAACTGCTGTGTTGTAGCAAAAGATTGGAGTGCTGTAACGTGCTTGATAAGAGAATCACCTACTTTTCTCAGACTGGAAGCAGATTCCTTTGTCAAGGGCTCTAGTCCTATAATGGATTTTCAATGTTTCCGAATAATTAGTTTAGGCTGATCATATCGTGCTACAAATGAGTTGAAAGCAATTGGATAATTGCTAGCTAAATTCTAACGCTTCGATTACTTCAGCAGCGGTACCAGCGAGGCAGCCCTTAAGATAATGCAACCTTTGGATAACGGTAAGATCCGAGTTATCATGAATTAAACTTGAAAATATGTTTTTGAATTCGATTCACTTTTCTAAATTACCTGAGAATCTGGGAATATTTATTTTTGGCAACTGGAACGATGGTGACTTTCGCGATGTACCAGATTTGCATGAATGTACAGTACCATTGGGCCTCTATTTGCCGAAGAAACTATTAATGTACTGATTAAATATTTGGCATTTCCCCTTGTGGAAAAGAAAATCTCTGCTCTGCGAATGAAGGATCATCCATTTGGTTTATAATTTTAGCGTGAACTGATTAATATTCTGATAAGTAAGCTGAAGCTTTCTCATACCTACTTTGTAATTCTAAAATTTGTTTTTCTGTAATTGTTTGCTCTGCGTCCTCATATAAAGCGCGTTTGAATGATTTTTAAATCTCGTTAGGATTCTTTAATTTTGATTGGACGATTGTTTTACTGCCACAAATGCTTAAATTTAGTTTACGTATTTTCCGGGAGTAATGTTTGCTTCGGCGCTTTGTAAGTAACAATTCTACCAGTTAGAGGTAGTTGGTTGGTGCAAGTGCCACTTTATTATTTTTTAATTGCTGCTTTCTGATGGTTAATTCCAAGCCAACGGTGGTGTGTTGTAGATTTAAAATAATTAGTGGAGAAAATCATTAAAAACACAGGTGAGCATTAACAAATCTCGGAAAGCCGTTTAAGTAAAAAATGAAGGTCGCCAATGTTAAATTAAATTCTAAATGAAAATGAATACATGCGGTAAACTGAGGTAAATCAACAGGTAATTTTAATAAACTCAATCTGGTGAGTATTCTGTCGCGACACGGTAGCAAATTAAAGTTTTACGGTAGCTGTTTATTTTATAGCTCTTCTAGTTACATAAAGTTGTCGTTTGACATACGAAAATGAAATGAAATCAACTAACTACACAAACATTACATTTTTGAAGTTAGCCATAGATTTCAGCAATAAAAATTAATTTTCAGTTTCTCATTTTAAAAAGGAATTAGAACTATTACAAAGTGATATAACTTTAAACATTGTTACTAAATAATAAAAACAATCAATGTAAGTTAATATTTGAAAAGGAAAATTTTTTTTAATACTCTTCATAGTTAAACCATTTTTTGCATTAACGTTTATTTTTCGCAATGACGTGCAATTCTGGGTTTTCTGTAAATTGACATACCTACGTATAGAATAAGCATTAATAAACAAAATATCAAAAAATTTGGATGTAGTTATTTCTATAACTAAAAATAATTCTATTTAAAGTTGGGCTTGCGCGCCACGATGCTGCATATTAACGGCTCCTAATTAAAGTAGTTTTTTCGCAATGACTTGCATTTCTAATTTTTCTGCAAATTGATATACGTATAGTATAAACATGAAGTAGATATTCCGTCTGTTCTTTAGTTTTCTTAAATTTTAAACTAAAGATTGCATAGGATTTTACTTTCTTTGTATATACAAACATATTTTTTAGTAAAAAACAATCAAAATGGATGTACAACAAATACAATTTTTACTTTTACATTTCTATTATCTGCTAAACATTAAAGCAAAAAAACTAGAAATACATTATTTTATGATCGCACCATAAAAATGTAAGATTTTTAAATTACAATTAAGTAAATAATGCTTTACTATATAAGTGCAAAATGTATATTTCTATAAAATTTAGATTTCTTTTATTAGTAGTAATACTAATCGCAACAGTAATAATTATGTTGATTATATCTACATGGTAAATAAATGTAAATTATACAATTCGTAGTAGTGATTATAATTACTTCAACTTAAGTAACACTTATCTAAACGTATCAGTACTTAGTTTTTTACTACGTTACTATGTGAATTACGTATATTAACAGAAACCATTAACTATACATCCTTAACCATCGACTTAGCATATTCCAAGGTGACATGTATCAATAGTTAAAATGGAAATGCACAAGAAACTTTGTTTTATGCAAAACACATGCTGATGTTCAATTTTCCTCTTAAAATCAATTATACAATATTACAAGAAAGAACAGCACTAATCTTGTTGATGGTGCAAACCGTGTCGAATTATTCATTGCGCCTACTAATTTACATAAAATCTTATTTGTAGCGACTGAGTTCTATTCTATATTTTTATAGACAACCTTAATGATGTATTTCTCGTGTTTAAATAATTTACTGCAGCGTAAATGCTTTTAAAACCTTAGGCGATCATTATATATGCAAACTTGTTAATTCTCCAAGGTATTGTTAGTGTTTCAATAAGAGTGTACGTTACATTAGATTTATATATCTTTGTTAGGTAGCTTTTAACGGCAAGACTAAATAAAGTTGGTTAAAAAGTTTTAACAATTTATTTAAAGCAGCTCGATTGAATGTTTCCTTAACTATTTACCTTTAATTATTTATATCCTGTTAAGTAAACATGAATGTTTTGCTGTAGGGTTTATTTTGTTCACATTGTTTAATTATTTGTTATTAACATTCATTTTGTTCAGGCATTTAATCTATCCTGTTTTGCAAAATATATTTTAGTATTTTAATTTGCGAATAGTAAAGCAGTGTATAAATGCTAATGATATATAATAAACATAAAAATATACTTAAATATAGCTACTAATTCCATGTTACAAAAGATAATTAAGTTTAATGCATTAATAATAATGTATTATAAATATTTACTTATTATAAAACAATTTTTACGTATATTATTATTCAAAAATTCAATAAATGCTAACGTAACAAAAATGTAATGTTATTTTTGCATTAATTTTGTAAACCTAGTTAATTAAATTTACATTTAATGTTTTTTTTTTAAATAAAAAATTAACTATAATTTTAACATTAAATGTAAATATCCTACAATATCTTTATAAATTTAAAACAATTTTAGTTGTTATGTATTTTATGAATAATGTAAAAGCGTTCTTCTATATTTCTCTTTCTTGTAAAACATTTTACATAAACAAAACGTCAATTGAAAGTGTACGAGTTTACATGCAAATATATCGGTAAAGTGAACAAATCTAGTAAAATCATCATCGTTCATTCATGAAGATTTTGCCAGTATTCAAGACGCTTTGCATTAACATTAACAATAGAAGTAACAAAATTATAAAACCATGCACAAGCAAGGAATTCTTTTAAAAATCCTTGTGGGTTTCTTATAATCAATATAAAAATATTTTTGTTACTTTTGGTCTTAGTTGCTTTTAACAATATACTGTTCTTGAAACGTTAGATGCTATTTTATTTATAGTGCATAAATTTCTAAAATAAATTGTTTCTTTGAAATTTCAAAAAAATCTCCAATTGGCTAAGAAATTAAAGAAATAAACTTTTTTAAATGATTTTATTTGCAGAAACTACTAGCAACTGTAAATTAATAACGCTATATAATAAATAAAAAAGATGTATTTAATATTTAATAGAAACCGAAAATAATCAAACAATAATTATTACGGTTTAAATATATAATTATTTTTTTCATAAGTACAAAAATTTCAGATTTTTGAGACAAGTAAGAATCTTTTCAAGACCTAAAAAGCTATTGTATGAATTTATAGTATATTACATAACGTAAGTAGCTTATTACATACTATATTCGGTTAAAAAAGTTGCGCGTGAGCCGCGGAGCGGCGAGCGTGGTAATTTTACGAGCACGTAATAAACTTATACAGCTCTAGTTGTGTATTACACTTTTTCACGAACACTCTTATTATTAACATAAATAGCATAATTGTAACATTTATTAATTTAATTTGTCAAAATGACGTCTACTAATTTGTCTCTACGGTTACTCAACGCAATTGACTATCAAGACTAATGTGACAAATTACATTTTTTTATAGAACTGAAGCGTAATTTTTTTTCTCTATTTCGACATGAGAATTAGCAATTCTTACACTAAAATCCGTGTAAGAATATGCAAATTCTTACACGAATTTTAGTAATGTTAGTTTTTTCAAAGTTGGTATCTCTGCATCGTAAGTTGACGTTACATGAAAAAGAAATCAAAATTATTGTAACTTAACAGTTGAAATTCACATTTTAACGCCAAGATAAAATGAATATGTTCTATTTATTCAAAGTTATTTACTTATAAAGGAATAACGAGATAATTTTGTATGAAATTTTAGGTTAACACATAAATTTCAATATGTCAAAGTGTAAGTGTTGCCAATTCAATAAAATATAAAAGATCAAAATAGAGAAAATAGTATAAAACACACGTCATAGAATACGTTTTAATCACTATACCGTGAAGAAACCCGGTCTCGTAATTGAGGCGCGTTCATTCTTCTCTAGTAGCACAAAATATACGTAATATATTAGTAAATAACATCTAGTAAATATTTAAATGTCACCCTTTTTTATATTGGCCATTCATTGTAAGGTTATATCGATACTTTATATAAAATAAATATTTTCTAAATATTAGTTATAAATATCTTCTAAATATATGTTTTCGATATATGGCAGACATTAGATGTAAATGTCGTTTCAATATTTGTTTCCAATATATGGGGAAATATATCTTTTAAATCTGTTCTAGATATATCTCACTATTATTTGTGACATATTTGTAACTTACTACATACTTATATTTAATATTTATATTTAATCTCGGTTTTTATTGCTACGCATTGTACAGTTTTTACATATTTTATAGGTACTACATAAATGTTTTATACTTTGCCAAATATAACGCAACGAATTTACGTATGTAACATCCGTTACATTAGGATGTCGTCTTGTAATGGCATCTGAAAAAAAACACACAATTAGGATTTACTCTACCAAGTTGCATTAAAAAGTCTACATTTTATAATAATAATTATGAAATGCATTAAAATGTATTAAAGTTATTTTAATTGGTATGAAATATCCCGACAAATAATGGTTTTAGTTTGAATTTTTCAATAAAAAAACTCTATCAAGATATATTTTTTTTAAATATTGCTTACAGAAATTTCAACAACATTATTAAGTTAATCACTTCAATAAAACATCTACTACATATTCTAATGATAATGATCTTTTTACTGAATGAATTAATGAAATTACAAAAAACTTCAAACATGATTAGTTTTAAAAGTGCACAAAAGCGTTTTCTTGGGATTGTTATTCCAACAATAAGGATAATATTCAAATAAGTTTTAGAAACTGTTTTTTGCATATATTTACATACATATTTTTTAAAATCTGTTGTTTATTGATTATTGACCATAGTTACGTAAATAAAATCATTTCTTTAATTTACGTGTCTTATTAGTGATGACCGTTGAAATTTCTTTGAATTATTTTCTGTTAACGTTGAACAGCCAACTGAGAAAACGTCGAATTTAGGGTGTACTCGCTGCGTTACAATAAATTTACAAATTGGTTTTTTGCTTTTCTATATTAAAAACATGTTGCAAAAATAAAAAATAGGCACTTACCTGATTATACAATAATTACGTTGCACTAAAGCTCGATAAAAAAATTTAAATTTTGCAAACTGCAAACACGAAATCCAAATGCATATTAGTTAAGAAAACTTCTCTTATTCTTGTTCATGGTCAATATAACTGTTTCTGACCTCAGTACCCAAAAGCAGGTAAATAATAAACTTGTTAATATGTTCAATGTTGCAAAGAATTCTAAGAAATTTGTACTTGTACAACGCTTGTACTTTGTGTAAACCAGTTTAGAATGCCACAAAAATATTTAGAAAATATGATCTCTAAAATAATAAAAACCTAATAGTAATTTTACAGCAGAATTACAATACCTTGTTTAAAATTTCTTTGCAGCAAATATAGTTTATTATTGTAAAATTACTATAATTTTGAAAGAGAACAGATTTTGTGCAACTGGCACCATCCGAGACAACAGGACAGAAAAATACCATTTGATGTCCGTTAAAGAAGTCAACAAAAAGAGGAATGTATGATTACCGATTTGATTTAAAGAATAAGATTTTTACGGTGAGATGGAACGACAACAAGAACTTTACAATGGGAATCAATTTTGACAGTGTGGAGCCAATCTGTGCAGTCTGAAGGTGGGATTAGGACAAAAACGAGCATGCTCCAATTACACAGCTTAGTCTGTTTAATAATTACAATGGCTACTCGAGAAACATTCAATAGCCGTTATAGGTAAAAAGTGGTATTAGTTTTTGTTTGCCCGTGGATATAGCTGTAGTAAACAGTTTTATTTTATATAACTTACTGCATTAAAAGGATAAGATTCTAATAAAAGAATTTCGCAAGAATATTGCTACTGCTTTTCTAAAACTGGGATATGGTAGACGGCTACAAAAAGGCATGTAGCGCTTAAATTTTAACTTACAATTAATTTGTCTAACAGATAGGCAACTTTAACATCACCAACGTATGAATACCTGACCTCGAGAAATTTTGCTTGAATTTTATGCTATCAGGTGGCGCAAGTGTAGTTCACTTTCCAAAGACATATCCGGTCACTTTTGATTTTGTCACGTTCGGTGCGGTGTGTGTGTGTCGGCGTTACAAACAAAAAGATTGGTAAGAAAAAGAGATTTTGTCATCAATTGACATCTGACTTATAAATGCTTTTCTTTTAGTAAAATCTGGATGTATGAGTCAGGGGAAACCGTACAGATATATTTATGTTCAACACATATTGTAGGTTAGCATTTACACGTGGTGAACGTTGTATTGAGGGACAAGCTATTTCTTGTTATTTTAGCTCCTATGGCGTACACTGTTAATTAAGTCCCATAGCGTACTCTCTTAATTAAGTCCTATGGCGTACTCTGTTAATTAGGTCCTATGACGTACTCTGTTAATTAAATCCTAGGGCGTACTCGAAAAATTAAGTTGGCTATGACATACTTCGATAACTCAATTTTGATGGCATATCTCTGTACGTAAGTAGAGTTGGTCTAATTGTAGCAGAGTTTTTCAAATCGCTTCTCGTTATAACAATTTAACTGTGTTCGTCGATTGTCAGAATGTTTAACAAAACGAATTTAATGTTGCATTTAGGCGCTTTGTATTGCGCAGAGACCAACCCGCAAATATTTATTCTGATAAAAGTAGCAATTTTCTTGGAGCAAACGCTGAATTCAAGTGCATTTTGTCAATAAAGATAAGGTGCATTTGCACAGCTTAAGCAATTTTATTTCACATAAAAACAAAATCCAAACGGTTAAATGTACAGAAATATTTTGCGCTAGTCTTTACAAATATATTTTTAATAGAAGTTCGTCACTTATTAAAAATGAATCTGTGCAGAGACAAATTGCGTCACTTGGTTTTAGAATTGAAACGAATGGTGTTTCCAATTTTGCGTTATCTGTCTTGGTAATTATTTAGAAGTTTAGCGCGCATAAACCACATTTTGGTTTTAATAAATAGACGTATTATTTAGTTAAATTTTTTTATCTATAAGAAAAAAAGATTTACTCTATTTTTAATAGTGTAAAGTTTTTATTAGTAACTACTTTAATTTTATCTTTATTACTGTGTTAGTAAATTCATGTATTTTGTCAACATTTGCTCAAATATTTGATATGTATCTAATTCTACAGTTTGAATTATAGTTTCACTAGAAAATTTCGTATGAAAATCTTTTAGTTTTTGTATTATACTCATTTTCTATATTATTTTCACTCGAACCAAATAGGTTCATGTCCTTAGTATTGTTGATTTTCGTTTATAATTTTGGTATTGTTTTTTAATTAATTTTTTTAATTTACTAAATTTGTGTTCCTTTAATTGTGCCCACTTTGTTACTCACTTTCTCAAGATGCATTTTTAGATTGATTTTGTCTATAGTCTTCGTCAGCACTCTTCTATTGTATGCAAAAGTATTAAATTAAGGTATATGTTTTTCATTTGTCATATTTGGCATATTAGTTCGAACAGTTTTACTCGTTTTCATCTAATCTTGAGTAGCAATTACAAATATGTAAATTTTTGAAATTGCTTTTAAAAATTATTTAAAAAACACACATAAGAGTTTTATGTTTTAGGCTGATCCGTTACGCTCTTGTATTTCAACAACTGCTTTAAATGACAAAAATCGCTTACGAAGCATTTTATTTCTATTGATAACTGTAGGGAACTGCATTATTTTTATAATAAATAAACTTAATATTATAAAAATGCACTATAGAAAATTATTGATACATTTTTATCAGCCCCAAAAATAACGGTGTTACGTGCTGAGTAATAACTGACATTTAGTTTTTCTTTAAACGTCAATCAATTGAACACAACGTTAACAAATAAGTTGTTTTATGTCATTTAACAATAGTTTTTGACTTCTTAGTTTATAGAATTTAACTTAAAATTAGAAACAAAATTTTGAAGTATAACTGTTGCATATTAAATCAATTTACTTTTGATTAGGATTTGATTCACATCACTTAATTATGTATTGTTTACACATTTACAATTTAAAGTGTTTTATGGTTTTTGGTTTTATTATCGACATTTAAATTTTTTTGTCATACCATTGTCATAAAAAAAGTAATAAATTGCCTATACACGTAGAATATATTCATAAATTTACTTTGGGTTTAATTTTCTAAATAAATTTTAACTACGCAATATATAAAAAATTGTTTTATATAAAGCAAATATTATCTTTCGGTTTTGAAAATTAAATTTTGAAGAAAATAGCACGAATTTAATTATCATACACTTTACTTTGTTGTTTTAATACATTCTTTTTAGACAATTACAAAAAATGTCGTTTGTTTAATTTTGGCATAACATTATATTTTTATTTGTATAAATTAAATATTTATTTCAAGATAAGAAGTATTTATTTGAATTTACATATACGATTTAAAATTGCTTTATATATTATAAATGAAACATACATTATTAAAAACACATTTTGTTTAAATTATCAGTTTCATTTTGATTGATTGAAAGGAAAACTATTATGAGGCCATGTATTTGTTATGCAGTGATTTTGCAGTTTAAACAGAGAGCTATTATTATGAATAGACTATTGAAACTTTAATACCCATCCGTCAGTTACAGACTATAAGTACAGTAGATTGCACTTGATGTCCAAATATGCCCACCTCATTTATCACAGTTTATACTCTCAGCAATTTTTAAACTTAAATGCAGTTTTATTGCTATTTTTATGCCTTAATTTTGCAGGTCAAATTGCAGACTTCTAATAAGTTTATAATAAAATTTTCATAAACATTCCAGTGATATTAAGTTATTTATAGTAATATTAATTTGTTATTGTTTCTATACAATAATTGAAACATAATTAAATGCATGATTAACATATATTAAATTTTTTAGTAATTTTTTATAAAAAACCAATTTATGCATTTTAATTAAAATAGTTTTTAATTCTACTGGTAGAAGATGGTTTTTGTCAATTTAAATAAAATATGTTAACATTTGTTTTAATTAATTTTGTTTACCATGCACGAATGTGATGCTGAATACCTAAAATCAATTATGAGAAAAGACCAAAAATTCCTTAATTTTATATTATATGTTCTGTTCTACTTCTTCCTACAAAAACCATAACACATAAATTTGACAATTACGTTATTATCGAAGAAAATCTACATATATAATTGTTACGTTTCATAAAAGATATCGTGTTTGTGAAATTTTACTGTAGGCCACAATTATTATTTGTATTCTTTAGCTTATTTTGTGTTTGTGTAGAATAGTTAGTTTATTTATTTAGACAGCGATATTTCAAAAATCTATTATTGTAAAACTCAAAAACAAAACATATACAGTTAAGATATGTTCTGACGTAAATCTGAAATTTTAATCAAACAATTTGTCAAAGTTTGTCTAATTACTGTTTTGCTTGCTTTAGTGTTTGAACTGATAAGATGTGAGAACTACATTGTTAAAAGTAGGTGTACAAGTTTACGTAAGTTTACATGCTATTTGTCTGTTATTGATCAGTTGTGAAATTGGTAAGCATGATAATATTGCATATTTTATATAAACAAATTAATGACATTAAAAATCAAACAATAAAAAGTGCAAGAAAACTTTTCTGCAAAATAGAAATTTGTAGTAAATAGTGACACAAAAATTAAGATTGATTGTGAGTTTGGAAAATTTTAACAAAAATTGAATAATTTAAATTTGTTGTTTTTTTACAATAACCAAAAATGCAATATAATTAAAAATATTTTAGAATGAGAGATTACTAAAAGAATACATGACCGATATTTGATCTTTGGCAAAGCGGTAAACTATTTAAAGCTAAATTAAATAATTAAGTAAAAGATTTATTGTTAGTTAACTAATTAGTTTTATCTAGTTTTGGTAACTGATTCCTTTTAACCAATCGATGCATTTTTAGTTAACTAGTTGGCTTTAACCATTTTTGCAACTTGGTTAGTTTTAACTAACCGATGTTAACCGATTCCTTTAAGCTATTTTTGATAACTGGTTTGTTACAATTGTCTTTAAATACATCTGTTATGTTAAAAGTACTTTGGTATGATGTTTGTCCCCTGTATAAAATTTATTCTCGAAACGCCCACTTTTTGTCAAATGAACAGGGATAAATGTCAAATTGTAAAACGATCACCTTTTCGGTCTATGTGTTTCGCTTCATACGTGTTCTAAGTGCTCGGCAAGGTTTTCACCTCAAATTATTCACACTCACCCATGGTGGGTGTGGTACTTTTGCTACTTTGTGAAAATTTTTCTGGGGTAAGAATTGCTCCATGTTATTGTGATTTACTTTAATTGTGTCGTATTATCATTAGCAGTTTTTGGATAATCACATGTCGTTTTATTAAAGTGGAGATATCAAAACCCGTTTCGTTATTCAACAAATTCTTGTAACTACTTTATGCTATGTTGCTTGAAGATTTTTATGTTAAAGATGTCTGAATATAAAATTTGTTCCCTGCATAAGCATTGTTTTCCGCTCTTCGTGCCATCTCGAAAAAGATCGATGTCAAACGAAATGTCAAACGCATAAGACGGCATTCTTTTTGTGATACTGGTATAAGACGAAAGTTAAGTACACTAAAAGAAACGGCTTTCATAGCCATTTTTATTTCGAACATATCCATGCGATTTTAAAGTGAATAGTTTGTGACTTAATTGAAGGTCTTCTTTTGGAGTAAACGGTTGTTGCCGATTCTTGCAATTTAATTTAATTCTTCCGTAATTGTCTGTAGCAGATCCTTATACCCTCGCACCTGTCGTGTGAAGGTTAGATTATTTGTTCGAAAAATTTCGATGATGACTTCATGACACCTTAGAGTCAGTACATTTGGATCAATAAAACACTTACCAAAACTGTAGGCTTGATTTGGGACAAAACTCGGCGCATTCAATTAATTATGATAACACCCCATGTGCGTTTAATTCTCTATCAGCAAATTAACTTTTAGCAATTATCTCCAAGATTTGCGTTAGCTAGCCGCTTATTCTACTTCCTATTTTTTCAAATTTAATTTCGTGCTACTTTTTCGGTCGGTTGTACCCCTGACGATAAGTACACTCAAGAAATTAAAAACTTGGACACCACGGTTTCTTTAAATTAAAATTTGCACATTGTGAAGCGGGCTTAAGCTTATCGCTTACAATTTGAATAGCAGGTAGTGTCAGCATGGGTTATCTTACAGAAGGACTGTAAACTGAATCAGTACGCTAACATGTTTAAGAAAATAGGTAAATTTACGTTGCTTGCTTCAATTTTTTCTTTAAAGAATATATTTGAGGGTATCGCTAATAAACGTCGATGTCGATTAATTATCGGATCAAAATTTTGTTTAGGAAATGTTGACAAAATAAATTTACAAGTAGTTTTAATTTGAACAATGTCTATAATCAATAGTTTTTAAAATAAATAAAAAAACTAAACATGGTTATTTGGGTTGACATTGTTAACCTTAGAAAATGTGGATATTTTATGAAGTTTCATTTTTTTCTGTAATTAATATAAAAAGCAAAAAAAAAACAAGACAATTTTTAATATAACGACGTAATATTTAATTTTTGGACAAGAATTTATTACTTAATTATAATTAAGATAACAAGTTATATTTAAGAAAATCATTTTAAAATTAAAAGAAAACAGTTTTTTTTAAATAATTAGGTTATTAGATATTATAAATAAATATAGGAAATTAATAATGAGTGTGACCTCTATTATTATCAATACATTCTTGAAGGCGTCTGCTCATTGACGCTATCAAGATAAGAAATGTAAATTCCATTTTTGTTTAAAATTTCGAGTCTTATAAAAATGCCAGCTGATATCGGTGCTGATTTGAAAGCGAGGATTGTTTCGGAATTTGCGGCAGGCCAAAGCGTGCGTGAAGTTGCACGTATGTTAGATATACCAAAAAGCACCGTAGGGCATTACCGAGTAAAATGGAATCGCGAACATACTTTGGAAAGAGCTATCAAAAGTGGTAGACCTAAAGTATATACACGTGCTGAAGATTTCGAGTTGTTTGATTATGTAACAGAACAACAATTTGCTACATACTCTATGGCTATGACAGATACATATTTTCCCGAATGCCGTATAACTGCACAAAAAAGATTAAAGGAAATGGGAATAAAGAAATATAATGCTGCTGCGAAAGAAGTTCTCAGTGAAGAAAATATGAGACGTCGTCTGGAATTTGCAAGGCGATATGTGAACGAACCGTAGGAACTTTGGAATCGACTGATTTTTAGCGACGAAAAAACGTTCAATAGTTGCAACGATGGATCACTACAAAGGTTTAGAATGGAAGGAACACGTTATGAAAATAATCACATAAGATCTAAAAAGCGAAGTGGTTACTTTACTTTGAATGTGTGGGGTTAGGTAAGCGCACGTGGTCCAGGAGTTTGCTGGACTATCAATGGACGTCTTAATTCTGCGGCGTATTTAGATATTTTGGAAAGTATTATGAAACCGTCAGTTGAAGTATTGTATCCAGAAGAAAATTATATTTTCCAACAAGTAAGTATTCTATACTTTCTCCAAAAATTAAGGATCTGTAGAATTATCAACATTTCTATAATGTATTTTTGTTGTTGAAGGACAACGCCCCTATTCATACTTCGCCGGTTGTGCGCAACTGGATACAAGAAAACAACTTGGAGGTGTTACCCTGGCAGGCAAAAAGTCCAGATTTTAACATTATTGAAAATGTTTGGGCTCGAATATTTGCTGTTATCCGAAGACAACAAGGGCCAAATTTTATACCTGATAACACTAAACTAAAAACTAAAACTGTTTTTTTATTTTAAAATGAATTTCTTAAAAATAACTTGTTATCATAATTACTATTATGTAATAAATTCTTGTCCAAAAATTAAATATTACGTGGATATATTAAAAATTGTCTTATTTTTTTTCGCTTTTTATATTAATTACAATAAAAATTGAAACTTCATAAAATATCCACATTTTCTAAGGTTAACAATGTCAACCCAAATAACCATGTTTAGTTTTTTATTTATTTAAAAAACTATTGATTATAGACGTTTTTCAAATCAAAACTATTTGTAATTTTATTTGGTCAACATTTCCTAAACAAAATTTTGATCCGTTAATTAATCAAGATATGATGTGACGTTTAATTAGTGATAGCTTCAAATATATTTTTTAAAGAAAAATTGAAGCAAGTAAACGTAAGTTACCTATTTTCTAAAACGTGTTAGCGTAATGATTCATTCTACAGTCGTTCTATAAGATAACCCATGCTGACACTAGCTGCTGTTCAAATTGTAAGCGATAAGCTTAAACCCGATTTACAATGTGCAAACTTTAGTTTAAAGAATCCCTTGGTGTCCAAGTTTTTAATTTCTTGAGTGTACATGCTCGGTCGTTATTATAGTTAACTACTAATTTGTGTTGTATTTGTAAAATCAGAGTAGACGGTGCGCTATGGTTCTCGACCTTATCATATGTTACGTTTGTGAATTAAAATTTATAAGTACAAATTGTTTTATACTAGTTGCCGAAATGTGAATGTTTATGCTAACGAATTTGCTTTATTGTACTACGTGTTGCCCAACCAAAAAGGGGAATTTACTTTATATTGTGTATGTAACATTGATCTACGTTCTAGCATTTATATAAAAATATACTTCGTTCTGTAACATTGTCTGTGATAGAATAAACATACTCTGAATTACCAGTTACATGTTGTCATTTATTGACTTACGACTCCGGGTAGATTCACTCATTTTCCTCTTCACTGTTTTGGCGTTCTTTTAAGGTTATTTTATAATTTGGTACAATGAAGCTTACGACCTAATATCCAGAAGCATGTGAGTGAGTCGGCTCCACTACAGTTACATGAAAAATCCATGTCACAAAATGTCGCAAACTTTACTAAACTAATACAATTATAAACGCATTAGGAGTCCACCTACTGAAATAACAAAATTAATTTGTCGGAAACTCGGCGCATTCGTTTGTTTTTCAGTAATTATATGAATCAAATAAGTTTTATTTATGATAACACTGTATGTACACGTATTTCTTAATTTCAGCTAATTCTAGAAAATTCTGGGAAGATGCTGCTAGCTAGTTGCATGCTTCGAAGAAAAACTAAGATGTAAGTGTTTTATTTCCTACTTCAATTCTTTACAATTTTTACACAACAAGTTGTTGTCACAATTAACTATTAAACTTTTTTTGTATGTACCGTATTATTAGACAGTGCGTTTTGATTCTCTGAATCTTCGAGATTTGTATATTTGTGTTATAATGTATAAATATAAATTTATTTCTTTTTGGAATGTACAAGTTAAGCCGATAAGTTTCATTAGTTGTACGACGTGTTGCCCAACCGAAGGGGGCTTATGTCAACCACTATTGTCTGTGATATTGACCTACGTTCTACCGTTTGATCGCACCTATGTAAATCTATTTTCTTCTCTCTACGAACTTTTTTCTTTGTGATAAAATAAATCTATTTGTTACAACTTCTGTTTTGTCATTTGTTCCTTTACAGCTTTAGGTAGATTTAAACGGTAAATCCTATTTTTTCACCGTTTTAGCGCCTTTTTAAACTTATTTTATAATTTACCGAATCAACTGAGCTAGTCGTCACTAGTTTAAGTTATTAGAAAATCCTCGTAATAAAAGTTGACACTTAGCTGTTTAAAGCTCGTTTTCGTTTGTGCGTTTGTATCCGGTCAGACTATTTCTGCTCCTCCGAAAGCTGCTTCTACTAATGCTTTGCTAGATAAGTGGAACTTAACTTTTTCAGATAAAGGTTCACACACGAATACCGTTTAGGATATTAGCCCCGCTATTTCGGTTAATATATCATATGCCGGTATTTATTTAGCGTTACGATACTTTGTGCCTATACGCAGTTCTAGAAAAATAGCGTTTATTAGAAAGTCGACGGGAACTATCTATTGTCTGATTAGTTAAATGTTTAAATTTCGGTTAATACTATTAAACAGGTATGTATTTTTTGTAATAACATTGTAATCTTAATAATTTTTTTTATTAAGTAGAATAAAGTTATACACGTTCCTAAAAATCAAAATCACATATAAAATTACACAAACATAGTTAGGCAATAATAAAATTTGTAAATTAATGTAATCATCATTTGAGATTTCTAATTCTACGTTCTCTTTTTTGTGGGAAAAGCCAGTGTTAACGGTGAATACGAAGCTATCCAACACTGTATTTTTGATTGTATATTTGTGGTACATAGTTTTTTCTCAAAGTACTAGAATCGGGAACAGTCTGTTCTGTCTATTTTTTTAAGAAGTTCTGTATGGGTTTAGAATTCACTTTCTCAAATGGGATATTAGATCTTACAAATGCCTCACACAATTCCTTGAAAAATTGCAACTTCTTATCTGAAGCTTCTGTGTATTTGATAAAAAACGTTTAAGTTGTTGAAACTTTAGGATATTGCTTTAGCATCGGTGCTAAAAACTTCTCGAGCTTTATTATACGGATAAATTCCACTTAATTAATGTTGTGTAAAAGAAACCAGGTAATTTATGTGAGTTCAGTGAATAGACAGATTGAATTTCAAAAATTCCTGTCGGACTGCGGCGTTGACGTCTAGTACTCGGCAAATTTGCAAAATCAGTAAAATTTGTGACGAACACACAAAGAATGCTGGCGTCTTGTAGGCGCCACGCGATGTTTACTGTACTTTACAGCCATTACTAATTACTAATTATTAACACTTTCCGTAAACAACCTTGAAGCAAATGGTGATTTTCAATTTGACTTCCTTACAGGGTCTTACAGGGTTCTTAAGAAATAAGAAAAATGATCAAAAATTTTCTGCTTTACATAAATTTAGTAGAAGAATAGTACATTTATAGCAAATATAAAAGGAAATAGCATTTTATAGCAAAAACAACAAAAATAGCAAAAAATTGCAAAATAAAATTTGACAACCAAGCTCTTGATGATAATTCGCAAAGATGTTATATTTAAATTACATTACCTGCAAGCAAATTAAAGTAGCAAATGCAATAAAATCCTGACACTAGTTATGAGCATTTTCACGTAAATAATCATTAAATTTTTGTAATAATTGTGATAATCGGAGTACGTTTTTTTACGATGTTGCAATAGTTGTACGTCACCTAAGTTCCTGTCTTCTTTAGATGACGTCAGAGGCAAGAAACCGCCAATATAAAAATTTAATACTTTGATTTTGTTTCAATCACTTAATTTGCAAATTCAAATGATGTAATTATAACTCACGTTACCAATAGAATACATCAGTGAGTAAAAATTCTTCATTTTAAAAATACTGAATTTATGGTTGTTGCTGAGGTGATGTATTTCGGGTGATGAATTTCTGGTGATGAATTCCTAGCAATGAATTTCTGGCGGTGAATGGCTTGTGGTAAATTCCTTAAATACACAATAAAAAACATGCTAAACAGCAATTTATTTAACTATAACAAACGTAATGTCTCGCTCGATCTAGGAAAAAACAAACAATTTATAGACGTGTTGTTAAATATTTTTAGTAAATAATAAGTTATTTAACAAGATGTATAAACATGATGATCTGTGAGTCTGCAAATTGACCTTTTACGTTATTCTCAAGAATGTTTATTTTTTATGATTTATAGAAAGAGAATCCACTATAAGAAGTTTCACGCTGCAATAAACTGTGTTGAAACGTTGACTTTTAGAGTTTATATCACGTGCTTCGTTGGCTAAAAAAATAAAGTTTCAAGTTAAGCACTATGGCTTAGCTAACTTATTTATTACAGGAAAAAAAGCATAAGAATAGATGTACAAAATAATACTTTTAAACGCTGACATAGTAATTATAGGTTTGGACCTTATCAGAAAGAATAAAAGAAAATTTAATTTTGTTAACGACGATAT
The DNA here is from genome assembly GCA_035610365.1 of Aquatica leii. Taxonomy (NCBI): domain Eukaryota; kingdom Metazoa; phylum Arthropoda; class Insecta; order Coleoptera; family Lampyridae; genus Aquatica; species Aquatica leii. The sequence goes on along the minus strand of CM069432.1, from coordinate 204,411,827 downwards.
TGCCGTCTAATGACATACATCTATCAGATTCTGCCAAATCTTTTCACTGAAACTGATATTAACAGAACAATGTTATTATATATTAAAAACAAAAATTTTTGCATTGTATTTTGCATTGAAGAGTTTTACTTTATAGTTACTGATGTTGTGAAAAATTGTTGTCAAAGAATAGGAGCTTTTAAAAACTATTTTTTTCAAATTCAAAGAATTTTTACTAAATTGAAGTTTAAAGATAAACGTATATATTTTAAAATATGTTAATCTATTTAGTTAATTATACTTATATTTTTACCGTTTTATTAAAAGCATGTATAATATTTTGATTGAAAATTTAGACTTGAAAAAACTACATGCATGAGAAGTAAAGCATTTGATGTCATTTGATCAAAAACGAATCCAAACTACTGCAAGTGTTTAAACCGTATCAATAATTTATTAACTGAATAGTATTATGATACCAAAAATCAATTTCTATTACACGCATACTAAGAAAACAATAGTAATATCCACGTTTACAATGTGGTTAGTCTGACTTATTCTATGAAGATGTCACCAGTAATGTGTCCCATACACCTATTTTGTAATAAATCGTGTATTTATTTTTTTGGTGAAACTAAGCTTTATAATTTATTAAAAAAAAACTATGTTGCAAAATAAAATTATTTAACTAGTTACAAATAGTTTTTTTTTTGGCTAACCATTTACTATTCCGTGTTAGTACAATCGAATATGTATTCAATGCACATACAATTTTAACAAAAACAATTGCTTTTGCTTGCGTTTGGATAAAAGTTAACTAGTTCTATATAACATTTTTGAGCTAATATTGGTTGTTTAAATATATTTTGTAAAAAGAGTTGTGTTGTATTAATTAACATAAATGCAGTTGTCCATAGTACAATCTGAAAAAGTGACTCAATTATGTATTACTATGCATTTGAAAAGTAAATACCTCAAATATGTTTTATTTTACATTATTATGTGCAATAGTATTGTACACACAAAACTATAATGTTTTTTTTCTGAAAACGTACATTTTTGTTCTATAAAAATGAATATATTTTATTTGTAATTGAACAGACGTACTTTTCCTAAAATTTTAATAAATGCTTTGCATTTTAATTCAATTTTAGATTTAAGCTATAATTAAAAATGTGGCGTTTTTTCATAAAAGATTTATAATTAAATTTCATCATGTAAATGTGTGAAACTTACAGTAGGGTGGTTGCAGTATGTAACTGACAGATGGCTTGTGACAGAACGCGTATTTCCCGTCCCCTGTGATTCGGTCATTCTGAATTCCGGTTCCGAACGTCATTTACATAAAAAATATTTCCGATATCAATGATAGATAAAGGGGATGTTCCCCATGTGTTGCCGCATCGGCTCGCTATGCCTTAAAATGTGAAAGGAATAAGAATATTGTACTTACAATATGGCCGATTCGGGAGAAAATGTTTATGCATCCTCTGTCATAAAATAAAAAGACGCGTGCTGTCTCGTTATACAATTTGAGATACGTCGTAAAAAATTGTGAATGCTCATAAACGTAAAGAAGGAAATTACTTACATCTTTAGCTGAACCTTAAACACGAAACGAATTTTAAATAGAGAGTAAACCATAAGATAATCAAAGTTTTAACATCTTTGCGCATTTGCAAGTAATTTTGTATATTTCGTTACGATGGTATTAAGGGTTACGCCTAATTTTAAGAACATTTTTTACTGGTTACCAAAATCATATAGTCTACTTATTACTATATTACCTATATACGCAAAAATTAATGCAATGCTTATGTTGCACTTGTGTGAACTTCGATTATTCAGGTATTTTTAAACATAAAAAATCAGTCCTACCTCAAATTAGTTAAATAATTATATTTTAAATATTGAAAATGTATTACTTAAACTAATTTGTTTAATAGTTTACCATAATTTATGGATCAAAATTTGTGTAGTAAAAAAGGTTTTGTTTGAACATTGTAATAAAACAGTAAATTAAAACAAAAATAATGTTTGTACACAAACTAACAAAAATTAAAAATTAATAAATTTGTTTATTATTTGTTTTTAAATACAAAAAAAATATTGTAAGAAGATTCTCAAATTGTAAGAATAGAAAATATATATCAATTTAGAAACAAATTTATATAAGATTCTAGGTTGTGTTCTGTATATAAAATTATTATTTTTTTAACATTTTGCTAATTTGAAATTATTTTAATTAGTACAAGTGTTTTATTATGTCGTAAACTGTAACCTTGACTCAAAAAAAAATTAATAAACCAAAAATTGTCTGATGTTCAACACATACATGGTTTCTTCCAACACAAATTGTACTCCGTTGTCAGATATTATTTTTCTAGAAATTCCGCAGAAATATATCGTTTATCAGGATCTGTACACACTCCATTGCGGTAGCTTTTTGTAATGCAAAGGGCTCCACGCACTTTGTAGCAATATCTTCTATTATGAATATCCATCTATTGCCTGCTTTGGCATAGGCTGTGGTTCAAAAAAATCAATCGCTGAAACCCCAAAACGTCGATTATATACAGGTGTTCGTAGTAATCAACGTTTAATAATTTATACTTTTGACATTTGTTGCAGTTTTGAACCTAACTTTTGATGAGCCTTTTTATTCCAGACCAATAGTATTTTGTAGTAATTCGTTGTGTCATAATATTTTTGTAGAATTGCTTGACGTTTGTGTTGTGGATTCGGTTGTGGTACAGCATACTAAGCTTTGTTACATGCAAAAAAGGACACAAAGACACTTGCCTGAAATAAAGTAACATAAACGGTGTTATGCCGGTGCTCAGTGAAGACGGGGTTGGTTATATTCCAAATTTTGTGATTGATTTGGAAAACTTGACAAAACACAAAATCAAAACGTCAAAATTAAAAAGCGCCAGGAAGGAGTAAAGCTCAATGGACTAGAGGCCCTTGCCAACCACGAATCCGCTTCAAATGGATACACTCAAATGGGACTTACCTTAAGAGTGTATCACACGAAAAATCTGAAATACTTTAAAATTTTACTCGAAGGGCGACGGAATAAAAGCTTTGTTACATTTAACAATTAAATCAGAATTGGGAAATCAATAAAACAAGAAATTTACATTAAAACTTAAGTAAATTTGACACAAATATTTTAATAAAAAACAAAATTAAAATTTAAAAAAACAAACAAACTAAATTACTATTTTAAAGGAGAAAAAAAGACACGGCCGTATGCGCATAATAATAAAAAAAATACATAATAAAATTCCGCAAATGTATGAAAACAGACTTGACAATGGTACGTAAATATAAGATTATCCTTTCTTTTACTTTATGCCGGAACAACTTTTATACGTTGGTTACATTACGTCTTTTAATTTTCGTGCATAAGAATAATAATTAAAATTAGCACGCATGAACACCATAAATGGTTTGAATCGTCGAAAAATTCAATATCTATCAATAAATTCTCACAACTAATTTCAAAGCTTTTTAGTCACTGAACTCACAAATAAATAATAATAATCAATAAATACCTTTACTGTTCGAAGTCGAGCTCCTGGTTAGCAGAGGCCAGCTGACTGATTTTGCAAACACTAACTTGATAATACCCGGATCGTAGATCTAACGTTGTCATAAAACTCGTTCGTTTAAGTGCGTGAAGGTTATCTGCAAGCACATACGCCTTTTTTCATTTTTCTTTGGAACTAAAATCACATTTGAAGTCCAAGGACTTTCTTCGATTATATATTTTTTTTTAAGTTTATCTATTTCTTCCTTTAGCAGTTCTCTTTTTGTTAGTGCAAGTTTGTAAGGTGAAACCAAAATTGAAGGCTAATTGTCTGACACGACAATACAGTCTTTTGTATAATCCGTTTGTTCCTCTCCTACATCAAACGTATGCGACATGGTTTTATTATTTGGTTTTTCAGCTGCTTAAAAAATGTGAGAATTATTTGGTTGATTCTTGAAAAACTATGAATTGCCGTTAAGATACAAAATGAATCCAGATTTGTTCAAAAAGTCGGCACCTATGAATGTTCTGTTTTCTATGCTTCTATCTAACACTATAAAGCTAGTACAAAATTGTCGATCTTCTGTTAGAACATCAAGTTCTGTAGGTAATACTTCTTTGAATCGCACAGCACCATTTGCCAAACGAATGTTCAAAGTTTCTTTTGTAAACCGGCAACGGTCCTTAACGATCAATTTCATACAATGTACAATCAATGCTCCTTGTCGCTCCCGTATTTGCATAATCTCTGCCGTACTTTTCAAAAATGGTAATTGGTAGCAAAGATCCGTACACTTTATCGTTAAATCGCCTGCAATGAATTATTCAAAATCAACTGTGTGAACCATTTCCAAATGACTAGCTGTTGCAGTATTAGGACATCGTGATCGGATAATTTTAAGAGTTCCGCATCCGTAGCACTTAAAGAACTTTCGAGAAGTTTCTATATCTAAAACCGCGGTTGATTCAGATGTAGTAAATTTCGTCTTGTTTTTTCGTTTAAGCGTTTCGCACTCTGTTTTTTTTTATGGCCAAAATTTTTACAGTAGTTGTATTTAGAGCGTTTAACATACTTTTGAGTAGTCAACCCATTCTGCTTGATATTTATTTTCATTTCGTTCTCTGCTAACGATTGTTCTACGCTTCGCGCGATTTCTGTTACTTCTTTAAATAAACAAACCTTTTCGCGCGGCACACGCTTACAAATTATTCTGTTTAAAAGTTTGTAGATGATATCAATTTGTACAAATTTTTGCAAATTGATTGGTTATTTGCGATAAAACTGTTTTTTATGTTTATCTATGCTTATTCTATTCCTATAAGATTGTACAGTAAGTTTTTTTCGTTTTTGTCATATCGTTAGCAAACATTAATTCTGTCAGCTGAGTTTCTCATTTGCCAATATTTCAATGTTAACTTCTTTATTTTATAGTTGAATTCAGGTTTCCACGAGTTTCATTTGTACTACAATTTTCCATTCTGGATAATTCTTGTTTTGTCGTTACCAGACAAGCTGAGCTTTTGTCACACGTCAAAGTGGACATCGCCAGAGTCCGGAACAAACTTTATTTTATTTTTTGTTTTTTTAATACTTTATCTAGTATGGTTGAAAATTAAAACAAAGTCAACACACATTCTTGTTTGACGTTTTGATGTTTCAAACTTCTGTTATCTTCAGGTCATTAGTTTACTAGAATATTAACAAAATACGGTTGTTATCCAACAGTAGTAAATAAATTAATTGTTTGAATACGTTTTTACACGATTTTTGCCTTCCATTTTTGAACAAAAGTTTAGGGATACATAAAAAATTGGATAATTGTTAGCTTAAATTCTTATGTTGCAAAACTTTAGAACGAAGTTATTACTCATTTCTCTAAAACTTTTAAGTCGTTATATATAACAATATTTTTTTTTAAATAAAGCGACATTAAAGTAGCACATTTTTGAACTACTATCAAACTTAAAAAAACGCATTAAAAAATAGCAGTTTTTTTTCTTCACTTAGAACATAGTTGTTGATACCCCTGTAACTGTCACGTGAATATTTTGAAAATCGCGTCACATTTTTTATTTTTTTTAAATATGAGCAACGTAATACAATTGACACCACCAGAATTAGCGGCAATTGGCAATGAAACTGTTCCTAATTTAATATAAACGTAGTCGCGGGCAGTATGCGACAATACATATAAAAAGTATATAGAATAGGCCAAAGCTTACAATGCTGCAATCTTTTCTGAAAATGTTGGTTTCTTTTACACGTTTATTGTTTAAGTTAAAAAGTGCCACCTTCTGGTTAACATATTCAATGTTAAGATGCAATTTTAACTAAAAACAAAACATTAATTTGGAATCGTACAAAATGTTAAAAACTTTTTTTAAGAAAAAAGGAGACGGTTATACTCCTAAAAAATCAAAGGTTCTAACGAAAAAACAATTTTGAAATTTTTTAAAAATGCACCAAACATTGTTTATTTGTTAGAATTGAAATTTCTAGGTACTTTTAATGTTAGGGCTAACAGCAACTTGTTATTGTGATGAACTGTTGCATTACAGTTAATAATCGAAGACAAACAAACTAATTTTAGTGAAAATCCTAAACAGCAAAACAAAAACTGTTCGTTTGTCTACTATAATCAGAGACTATTATTTACATTTTTGAAGACAGTATTTAGCGCTTTGTTCAACTACTTTTGACAATCCAAGATTTTTTCTTAAATATCAAAATGGTAAATATCATCGATTTGTAATGGATATGCATAAACTATCAGCAGTTGGAAGAGATGTTGCAACATACTAAAATTTAGCAAAATCCGCAGGATATACTGGACATTGTCTACGAAGAACATCTGCGACGCTATTGATAGATGGTGATGCAGATATTTAATTCTTAAAACGGCATAAAGGATGGAAATCTACAAGTGTAGCTGAATGATACGTCGACAAATCAATGTTAAATAAAAATCAGATAGCAATAACAGTTCTAGCCTTCGCAAACCATACACAATTACAGTCTAGTACATTCCTGTCTACACTTATTAATAGTCCATCAAGTTTCAATCCACCACGAATGCCAATGCATTGACCGGTCTGATCCAACAATATATAACATCATTACCAAGTCCACAGCATATTACACTAGAACCATTTACATCCCAGATAACTCAAGATTCTGATAAATTGTTTCCTGCTGTTTCTGAGCGTCCGGTGTGACAAGTAATAATATGTGTAATGTGCAGAAAAATATGTAACTACTGCCATTAGCTTAAATTTGCAAAATTGTTCTCTTTATAATTGAGTCTTTAATATTGTAGAAAAATGAACAACATTTTAGCTGCCGAAAGTTACATTTAATTACAATTACCTATTGTTTAAGCTTGTTTATTTTTATACTTCTTGCGGTAGTTAAGCCTAATTTATGTGTATCAGTCTAGACTGGATAATATTTGTATTAACGTTGTAGTATACCACATCCTACACTAGCACACAAACAAATCAAAGAACAAGAACAATAAATTTTAAACTGTACTAAAACCTTTCTAAAAATATTAGTGTTATGTTGATTTTAAGAACGTGGCAGTGTACCAATTTTAGAAAAAATTTATTCATCAACATTCAATGTGATTTAACAACAAAGATTTAAAAATTTAAAAAATGTTGAAAATATATAGTTAATGCTTGAAGAAAAAATTGTATACTTCACTCGGAGTTAAACGATATCATTGTTTCGCTTAATTTGCTGCAGCAAACTATTATGCTGAACAATAACATGGTTTAACGCCTAGTAAAACAATTTAATTTCGTGTTTATAAATCACATGGCATTTAAAACGCGTCAATGTTTGGCAATTAACATATAAAATAATTTACCGTTTTTTTATGAAATATAATAATTTTGTCAATGGTTTTAAACTAATAATCCAAACACTTTAAATAACAAACTTTTTAATAAAACATATTTATTGTTAGTAATTTGGTGTAATTATAAAAAAACTACTACATTTTATAGTTACCATTATTAAAAACATTTCTAAGCAAGAAGTTAGAGTAATAGTTATTTAAATTAATTTTTACTGTGCTATTTTTTTCAATTATAATTTATTAAATGTTGGTTATTAAATACTGTGAATAGTGTAAATAATTACATTATTATTCATTGTAAGTAAAATCATTAAAAAAAAAGTAGGATTATGTTGTAAACATTTTTAGTTGTATTTTATGTAAACGTATTACAGGGTATTATAAATCAAACTTAATTAAGCGACAAAATAAAAAATATATAACAAAATTAAAATTTAATAAAAAATAGCACAAGATACTTTATGTACGTCAGTAACAAACATGTCAATTATTCTTAATAAATAGTGCATCAAATAGTAATTACACACAACTAGTTTATCCAGCTGTGATTATATTTATGATTGCAAAATATGAATTGTTACAATTTGTATTTATATTTTACGTTTCATTCTATAATAAACTTAAATTATAGCTAACTAGATTACTTTGAATAATTTGAGAGTATAAAAAGATAAACCAATTTACAAAACATCAATCATGTTGTTATAATAAATGATATTTAAGATACTTAATCAGTCACTAAAAACTTAATTAAAAAATTTAGAAAATAAAAAATTTGTTTCAAGCAAATTAAGTTTATTGATTGATTGAATTTTAAACGTAACAAAAAAGTTAACATGATAAAAATAATTGTTTTCGCCATAAAGTTCTTATGTCTAAAGTAAACATTTTAATCAAATATAATACTTATGGTACAAATTTTGTTTATATTTTATTTTATGTATATAATTAAGTTTGATGTCAATTTTATCTTAAACCATTCGTTTAATAAACGGTTCAGGTCTCGCTTAGCTAATTAACTATTGATGTCAGATAAGTAATAATAACTAATTATTTAACTTACACCTTTTACCTTTTTAAGTTTTAGTTTGTTTATGTTCTAGTATATTATATTAATAAAAAAACCAAACAGGTTTTATCTAATAATACAAAACTATTTTACAAAAAAAAATTGAGTCAATATTGTTTTAAAGATATTTTGACCTGCAACTGAATGTTTACTATTGAAACGTCCGAGGAATTACTTGCAAATGCAAGAGCCTTCTAGAACTGTTATCTAGTTTCTAGAAAATATAGCGAAAAGTGAGGAACGATCGAGAAGAATTCGCTGATGTCTATAAAATCCGAAGATGGAAATCGTAGGGCAGTTATTGTCGAAACGCGAATGCAGCTGTATTAAGAAGATTATCAAGTTGAAATAAATAAGTATCGTTAGCACGCGTGTATGTGATTATTAGTGTAAACAAGTGTGAAATCCGAGGACGTTATCTTATCTTAAGTGATATAAATTATAGTGTAAGTGTTTTTACTAAATATTATTAGATTTCATTAGTTCGGTTAATTTAAAAGTGTACATATTTCTAGATTAAGTAAACGTATTTTTAGTCGTTTTAAATAAATTAGTTTTTAATAAATAAAGACGTAACAGTGGCGTCAGGTGTTGAGGTATCAAACCGTTCGCGATTATTAGTGTAAATACCATTAAGCTATCTAATATCGCTTCCGTAGTTGATTGCGTAAATTACTGTTCGCGATACGCGTGTTTATTTATAAAGTATAAAATAGGTTTATTAAACTTTTTTTCTTTTAACAAGTGCGTGATCACGTTATTAATTAAATTCCTTGTTTATTATTAACAAGTGGATCGTTATTAAAATTTTGTGTTATACAAAAACTGTATTTTAAAAAAAGTAGTGTATTTAAACTTCATATTGGTGTTATATTTAAATTTATGCCGGTGACGCGTTTGCAAGCAGTTAAAATGGATGCAAAACTATTTGAATTTCTTGAATCGATAAAAAATGGTCAAGAATCAATGAATAAAAATATGGAAGAAAATAATAGAAAAATGGGCGAAACTTCACAGAAAATTGAAGAAAAACTGTCGGAAAATTCCAGAAAAATGGAAGAAAATGCTAGAAGTTTAAAAGAAGAAATACGAGCGAGCATGGAAAATCAAATAAAGACTATTGAGGAACAAATACAAGTTAGTGTAGGAAATCAAATCAGAATTGCGCAAGAGGAAACCCAAGCAGATATGCTAAATTTAAAAGAAGAAATTTGCGATTCTGTGAATGACAAAATAGAAGAAGTACAAGACAAATTAGAAGAGAAGTTAAAAGAAAATTCAAGAACCATAGAAGACAAGCTAGAGAAAAAATTGAGAGAAAGAATACAACTGCTTGAAGAAAGAATGACCCAAATGAATTGTCACGGTGCAGGAAGCGTCACGAGTGAAGATTTAATAATGGACCATCGAGAAGAAAACACCCACAAGTTCAAAGTTGTACCACCGAATTTTGATGGTAAAGTTCCATGGTCAACCTACCACAAGCAGTTTGAAGCCGCAGCTACAGCTAATGGTTGGAGCAACAAGCAGAAAGCGACGTCTTTAATAGTGTCCTTACGTGGAGAAGCGCTTGGAATTTTACAAACTGTTCCGGACCACCTGCAAGAAAATTACGAACTCTTAATTTCACGATTAGAAATGAGATATGGAGATGCCCATCTTCAACAAGTCTATCAAGCTCAAATTAAAAGTCGGGTTCAAAAAGCTGCCAAAAGTCTTCAAGAGTTTGAGGCTGACATCGCCAGATTAACACGGCTTGCGTATCCTGCAGCACCAGATACCTTCTTGGAGCAGTTGGCTATTCAAACTTTTGTAGACGGCCTTCGAGACAACGAAACTCAGCAGACTCTACGGTTAGCACTACCGAAGACGTTGGATGACGCTTTGGTGCATGCTTTGGAGTTTGAAGCAGCAAAACAAGCATCGCAACGAGATGGTCATAGACTCTGCTGTGCTACAGAAGTACCCGCGCAGACACTGGAAAGCATCGAGGAGATAGCGCGACGAATACTTCGGGAAAGAGGAGTGACAGCTTTGAACTGCGATGAAATAGGCCATGTACGACGGCATCGTACTAAACCTAAGAAGAGGACAAGAAGAGCGCTCGATAATTTGGAACGAGGCGAGCAAAAGAGACAAAAAGTAATCTCATCTAGTCAGACCCCGGAGATTACCATCCAAATGGCATCGCCTAGGGAGCAATTGCATAGCATTTATCTCGATGGCAAGATCAATGGGAGAAGCGTCCAGTTACTGGTTGACACGGGAGCGACGAAGACCATCATTCGTCCAGACATGTTATTGGAAAACGAGAGAACATCACCAGTAACAGTACGACTTCGAACGGCGACGGGCGACGAAATACCTACTCACGGACAAGTCAAAGTAACCATTGGTTTGGGAAATGGAGTACTCGACCATCAAGTACTGGTAGCCGACATCACGGAAGAAGTTATCCTGGGAATGGACGTGATAAAGCAGTATGGGTTCCATTTGGATATGAAGAACGATGTCCTGAAGATCGACAATGAAGAAATTCCTTTTCATTCGTCAGAGAAGGCAGCCGTGCGAGTCTTGTTGAGTGAAGACGTGATTCTGCCTGCAAGGACGGAAAGTGTGGTGATGGCACGCCTGGATGGAAATCTCCGGGAAGGCTACATACGCGCGATTGAACCAATGGAAGGCGGTTTAGTTGAAAAGGGACTACTCGTTGCCAGAACCTTAGTACGAGTAAAGAAGACGATGCCAGTAAGGATCTTAAACATCAACTCAGATCCTGTAACGTTGAAAAAGAAGACCGTGGTAGGCCAATGCACGCCAGTATCACAAATTGTGAGATGCGTGAAGACGAACGAAGATACGCCGCCGAAGAAGTGTCCACAACATCTATTGGACACTCTTACCACCAAATGCCAAAACCTCAGCCAAGACCAGCTGGCTAAAGTTAAAGTGTTGATCCAAGAGTACCAAGATGTGTTCGCGCTGGAGAGTGGTTCCAAAGGAAGAACTAACGTGGTGAAACACAAAATTAATACCGGAGACGCTCGACCGATACGACAACATCCACGCAGACTTCCTTTGGCGAAAAGAGAAGAAGCCGAACAAATAATTACGGATATGGAGAGAGAAGGCGTGATTGAACCTTCAAGTAGTCCATGGGCATCCCCAGTGGTACTCGTGAAGAAGAAGGATGGATCAACGAGGTTTTGCGTAGACTACAGGCAGCTAAACGACGTGACCAAAAAGGACAGCTACCCTTTACCCAGGATTGACGATACGCTAGACACCCTGTCAGGATCCCAGTGGTTTTCTACGTTAGATTTAAAGAGTGGATACTGGCAGGTAGAATTAGAACCCAAGGATCGTGAAAAAACAGCTTTTACGATTGGAACTGGTTTGTGGCAGTTCACTGTAATGCCCTTCGGCCTGTGTAACGCTCCTGCAACGTTCGAGCGTTTGATGGAGACCATCTTGCGCGGATTGTCTTGGAAGACGTGCTTGGTTTACCTGGACGACGTGATCGTGGTTGGAAGGTCGTTTGAAGAACACTTGAGCAACTTGAAGGAAGTGTTCCAGCGATTACGTGGGGCTAACCTCAAACTGAGCCCAAAGAAGTGCCACGTATTTAAGAAGGAAGTCCAATACCTTGGCCACGTCGTATCTAGAGATGGAGTAAGGGCTGACCCAGACAAAATCCGAGCAGTGCAAGCATGGCCAAGACCGATCGACAAACATCAGGTCCGAAGTTTCCTTGGGTTGTGTACTTATTATAGAAGATTTGTCCCCGGATTTGCCAACATTGCCAAACCATTGACAAAACTAACCGAAGAAAAAGCAGAATTTAGATGGAATGAAGACTGCGAAAATTCTTTTAATAAACTAAAACAGGCCCTAGTCACTTCGCCGATTTTGAGTTATCCAAGAGAAGATGGAAAGTTTGTTTTGGATACGGACGCAAGCAATCTGGCCATAGGCGCGGTCCTTTCGCAGATTCAAGATGGACAAGAAAAGGTTATCGCGTATTTTAGCAAGGTTTTGTCCAGGCCAGAAAGGAATTATTGCGTGACTAGGAGGGAGCTGTTAGCAGTCGTTAAGTCCATCGAACATTTCTACAAGTATTTGTATGGACGAAAATTTTTACTGAGAACAGACCACGCCGCTTTAAAATGGCTACTGCAGTTCCGTAACCCAGAAGGACAAGTGGCAAGATGGATCGAGAGACTGCAAGAGTATGACTACGACACAGAACACCGTGCCGGAAGCAGTCATCGGAACGCTGATGCCTTGTCCAGAAGACCATGTCCGGCGGACTGCAGCCATTGTTCGCGACTGGAAGAAAAAGTCGAATGCGTCCGTAGAACTGCTATGGTTGATGACGAGTGGGAACCTGAGCAGTTACGTCGCGAACAAGAAGACGATCCTGAAATAAGACAACTCCTCGACTGGAAAGAAAGCGGCCGACGACCAACCTGGGAAGAAGTGAGTGCTTTGGGCAGAAATATCAAAGCGTACTGGGCGCAGTGGGACTCCTTGATAGTAGAAGACGGTCTTCTTAAGCGATCCTAGAAAGTGCCGAGGGCACGGGAAACAGACTACAGCTGGTAGTGCCAAAGAGCAGGGTGACCGAAGTGTTGAAGCATCTCCACGATGGGACATCGGGAGGACACTTTGGCATTAAGAAGACGTTGGGTAAAGTGCGAGAACGATTCTACTGGATGAACTGCAAAGAGGACGTCATGAAATGGTGCCGTAAATGCACAGTCTGCGCATCAGGAAATGGTCCAGCGAGAAAGCGCAAAGCACCCATGAAACAATACAACGTAGGAAGCCCTTTGGAGAGAGTTGCGATTGACATCGCAGGGCCGTTCCCAGAATCCGATTTGGGAAATAAATACATCTTGGTGGCGATGGATTATTTCACGAAATGGACGGAGGCTTACGCCATACCCAATCAGGAAGCAGCTACAGTCGCAGACGTATTAGTAAAGGAGTTTTTCTGCCGGTTTGGAGTTCCGTTGGAATTACACTCCGATCAAGGCCGCAATTTTGAGTCTGGGCTGTTTCAAGAAGTTTGCCGACTGTTAGGAATTAAAAAGACTAGGACAACGCCTCTCCATCCTCAGTCTGATGGCATGGTTGAACGGATGAATCGAACAATGGGCAAGTACTTAGCCAAGGTAGTGTCCGAACATCAAAGAGACTGGGATCAGTACTTGCACCTCTTCTTAATGGCGTACCGATCATCCGTTCACGAAAGCACAGGCCAAACACCATCCTGTGTCATGCTCGGTCGTGAGATAAGATTACCATGCGATCTTCAATTTGGACGAAGACCGGAAGAAGAAGTCGCTGGAGAAGATTACGTCAGCAAGCTGGCAAAGAGGCTAGACGAAGTACATGAAGAGGTTCGTAAAAACACACAAATTGCCAGCGACAGGATGAAAACAAGATATGACGTCAAGGCGCAAAATGGTGGGTTTCGACCTGGCGATATGGTTTGGTTATATAACCCTCAAAGGAGACGTGGTTTGTCGCCGAAGCTGCAAAGGCAATGGGAGGGCCCCTATGAAGTCGTGCAGCGTATTAACGACGTTATATACCGCATCCGAAAACCGCCCAGAGGCAAGCCAAAAGTGGTCCACGTCGATCGTCTAGCCCCGTTTGCTGGCGATAACCACAATCCGCAAGTTCAGGTCCGAACCAGAGTAATAAGTAGCAGAACCAGGAATCCAATCGAAGAAATGGAGTTCGAAAAGTTTATGAACTTATACGGAGGTTCTGGAAAAGCTAGGTTCGGAGTTACCACCGAGGAACAACAAGACCTGTTCCAGACACAAAAAGATTACGCCATCGCACATTGCGTGAGCGAGGAGCTTGACATGTCCAAAGGGGTTGCAGTCGTGTTTAAAAAGAAGTTTGGACAGCTAGATGAATTACGAAGACAGCAACCGGCAGTCGGAAAGGTTTTAGGACTACGTGGTGACGGACGCTTCGTTTTCTATCTGGTCACCAAGAAATACTCACGTGTCAAGCCGTTATACAAAGATCTGTGGCGAACATTATGGAGTCTCAAGAGACAAATGGAGTTCCATCATGTTAAGAAATTGGCAGTACCCAAGCTTGGTTGTGGCTTAGACCAATTGAATTGGAGGACAGTTCGAAACATGTTGGAGGTCGTCTTCCGAGGAACAGGCGTTCAAGTGTTGGTCTGTAGTTACCAACCGAGGAGAGTATTGGGTCAGGAAAAGTCCATTGACTGTTACTTTTATGGTCAAGGAAGTTGCCGAAATGGAGGAAGCTGCCGCTATCGCCACGATCCCTTTTACAGGTGTCGCATCCAGTCTCCTGTTCTGGGACAGAACAGTCCTAAGAAGGGGGCAGTGAAACGTCCGAGGAATTACTTGCAAATGCAAGAGCCTTCTAGAACTGTTATCTAGTTTCTAGAAAATATAGCGAAAAGTGAGGAACGATCGAGAAGAATTCGCTGATGTCTATAAAATCCGAAGATGGAAATCGTAGGGCAGTTATTGTCGAAACGCGAATGCAGCTGTATTAAGAAGATTATCAAGTTGAAATAAATAAGTATCGTTAGCACGCGTGTATGTGATTATTAGTGTAAACAAGTGTGAAATCCGAGGACGTTATCTTATCTTAAGTGATATAAATTATAGTGTAAGTGTTTTTACTAAATATTATTAGATTTCATTAGTTCGGTTAATTTAAAAGTGTACATATTTCTAGATTAAGTAAACGTATTTTTAGTCGTTTTAAATAAATTAGTTTTTAACAAATAAAGACGCAACACTATAATTAGTCTCCTATTTGCAAAAGTTGAAAAAATAGTTTTTCTTTGAAAATAGTGACACTACAGTATAAGTACAACTGGCTCACACGCGTGAACATAGTAAATAATGGTTAAAAGTAATTCTTAGCCTTGTCTAAGTTTTGAAAATCTAGATGTTAAAAATTGTTGTTCTTGTGTTCTTCAATGAGAGGAAGATTGGCATCACGGTGAAGGTTTTTGTTCTTGACGAATCAGGGTGCGCTGAGGAATAGTCTCAGGTATTTGTTTTGGTCGTCATGGATTTGGTTGATTTGCGAGTTTCTAGACGATACAAATTTTACATTCGATTTAATTTTATCCATACGGTCAAGATTGTAATTTAGTAAAGGTAGACGTACTTCAGTTTGTAATTTATTTAGATTTCTTTTGTATTAGGGGTTAAGGGTTCTTTGATACTTATATTTAATGCGGTTTTTGCAACAAATTAATTGATTTCAACAAGTAGAGAATTTAAATAATTGTTGGTAGTCGAAGTGGTAGCAAGGTTATGAGAATTAATGACTGCTATTTGAAAAAACGCAAGGTTTTTATCAAACAATTTTGCAAACAAATAATTGGGATTGGGCCAAGATTATCAGTTAGTAACTGATTAAATTTAGTCCAATTGGTATAAAATCGTAGACAGGGCACATGGTCAGTTGTAAACGTTGCAAAATGCATTATAAGGAAGTTGTAATCTGAATTAAGTTCAGAGATAGAGATATGGTGGGGAAAAAAAGGATATTTTTTTAAAGGACCGCTATGTCCAAGATGCCCGGTTGGTAACCGTCTTGAAAGAAAGTAGGTTCAGTTGGTGCAATAACTGATAACTGAGAATTGCTTTTAAAATAATTGAGAAGTTTACGGCCGTTTGGATTGCATACACGGCTATTTCCAGCAACAAGTTTACAATTAAAATCACCTGCTGCAATGGATGGTTGATGGTTAATAAATAAACGATCAAGATAGTTGTCAGTGAGTAGAGATTTAGGTAGTTTATAGCATAAACGGTAAAAAGTGTAACTGAGAATTTTGAGGTTATAACAAGCATTAAAGTGAGTTTCCGATAAAAGTGCAGTATCGATTTTGTACTGATTAAGAAAGTGGTAGTAAAGTTCTGTAGTTTTTATATTGAAGGCTATTACAATTTCAGAAGGATAACTTAAGGGATGTTATATTGGGTTTATTCGCCATAATTGGTTATTGAAAAGTAATTTGTTATAAGCTGTTGGGTTTGCTGTAAAAAAACTGACGTTGCTAATTCGGCAGGATTAGATTGACTAAAAGTTGTTAACATGTCATCTAAAATTTTTGCAATTTGAACATGTTCAAAGCTTTTTTACATTACCTCGTATCAATAAAAACATTACAAGTGCAAGACCGTGTCTATGTAGCTAAGGTTTAACTTAAATTGATAAAAAACAAATTGATAATATTAAAATCAATTTTTGTTTTGTTCTAGTAAAACTTTGATTAAAAAAAAAGCATTAAATATTTGTGATTTGTTAAAAATAATTACACTATTAAATAAACAAAAAATCGTTAAAAACAATTCAAGAATGTTTTCTGTAAATTTGATAAATAAGTTCATGGTACAATTAAATAAGGAACATAAGAAAACTAAATAATTTAAATTTTAATAGGTATAATAAAAAACGGCCACGTTAAATTATTTATTACGTTGCTCAAACAATTTTTGTTTTTAAAATATCATAATATACATATTTTGAATCAATTTGCAAATGCGTTTTAATTTGCATAATGTTCACGTGTCTAAAAATATATGTAGGCAATTACGATTTGTTCGTTAAATTACATTCTATCTAATTAACTATAAATACTAAAATAGGAAATTAATGCTGTATTTATACTGTAATTAATGTCTTTTAAAACTCAACGAAATGCAATTTGCAACGTATAAAAATAAACTTACGACATTTGTTTGAAAATGTCACATTCTCAGTTTATTTATAGAAGTAAATTTGCATCATTTAAACTAAAGAACAAATATACAATCTTCATATATTAAATTTAATGCTCACCAAGTCACATAACCAGTACAAATATTTAATTTTAAAATACACATGGTTGAAACCTCTAGAACTAATTTTAACTTTGTTGTATACTAAAGTAATGATATAACTTCAATTATTTACTTTTCTTTATGAAACAAGTTTCAGTAATACTTGAAAATTCGTTGTACAAATTGTGCGTTATTTTCTTTAAATTGCTCTTTAATATTAATCGTTTTCTTGTGCTAACACAAATTAATTTTATCTCTTTCAAACTAAAGCACTCCCAGATTTATAAAATGTGGTAAAGTTTTATCTTATAAAACATTAAAGACGTAATTGTTACGTTAAAGCTTTTGTTAATTTTTATAAAAAAAAACGTAGACATTTTTAGGACTTTATTAAATAAATTCAAACATTCTTAAAACTATACGTTATATTTATTAATTCGACTTGTTATTTTGTTACGTTTTATTTAAGTTTAGGAAAAAAAATGTTTAGTTTTAATTTTCAATTAAAAACTTTACAAATCTATATAAAATGCAAACTTAAAAAAAATTAAGTTAAGAATTTATTGTCTAGTAATAGTGCGAAACTTTATTCCGTTTACTTTTTTATTGAATATTAATGGGTAAGAGTAGTATGCTGCTCTTTATTTTTATTTTTTTTGCACATATGTAATGTTGTTTTATTTTATTCCTATCAAAGTTTTTTTTTTATTTAACTTTTAAAATTCCAAGTTGTTATTTATATGTGTTTTTTCCATTTGATTTTATTAGTTTTGGTATTTTGACATCTGTTCTATTTTAAGGCGGACATTTGCTTTTGTAAATATTTTTTTTTACAGTGAGTAAATGACTGACCTACCAAACTATCATCAAACTACCCTACCTTTCCAATAGATTTCTATAGATGAAGTTGTAAGTTATGTACTAGTAATTTAGATTGGATACATTTAATTTTTTTTTGCTGCCTTTATCACAGCATTATCAGTATTTGTTTGTTAATGTGTTACATGCCAAAGTTAACTCAAAGTTATTGCCTGATATGTAGTAACATAAACGGGGGTGCCACTAGCTCAATGGAGAAGGGGGTGGGTCGTAATTTAAAATTCCGTGAAAAATTGGAAACGCGATCGACGTAAAATAGAACTAGAACGGTGAAATAGTCAAAAATCGGTAAGGGCGCCAATCAAGGATTTATAAGGGTAGCTTTCGAACCCCTGATTATCCGAAAGCTCATCTGGTTGGTTACATCCCCAGAACTTACCTTGAGTTGTAACTATTCTGAAAAACACTTAAAAACAAACAATTCAAATAACTAACAAAACAAAAAAAAAACAATACAGGTTGTAAAATATATGTCCGAACTTTAATTCGAACTAAACAAAATATAGTTTATAAGTCGTTACATTATCATATATTCGGAATACGATTTACTTTTCAAACGCACCAAAACAAAGTTAATTTATTTTAACTTCGCGCAAACACTTTACGTGTTCATTGAAGTAATTAAATTTAACGTTAGTCGTAATTTCAATTGGCTCAAACTCAAAGCTTTTACTGCATTTTAATCGCGGGTCACTACACGATAATAACCAAAATCGATAAATACCTTTTTACTTAATTGGAGTTACCAGTTGAGCTTCGGGCCACAGTGGTTTTCGAAAGCTACAACCTCAGATGGAATTCGGCTGCTCCCCAAACAATAGGTTACCAGTGGAAGATTTATTAATCCGCCCCCAAGGCGAAAGATATGAGATTGCGAAACAAACTCACGCACAAATTCACGTAACGAAACATGCGATATTAATTTAGGAAAACAGTGATCTCCATAAACCGTAATTACGAAAAAGGAAAGTTTTATTTTCCACTTAAAGAATCACTGAACCATTTTCATTTACTTCCGCGGTAACTGCTAGAAAAGGTGAATTATCACCCGCGATAACTACATTCTGACGACTTTCAACCAACTAACTTCGAACTCGTACTCCATTTACCAAAATCACATCTATATATCAACTTTTGTCGACTGCCCTTTCCACAAAGGCTGTTTTCGAAGCTTCAAGAACCAAAACACTCTCGTTAAGAAGTGTGATAAAGAGGAAATCAGTCCCCATTACGTCATATTTATAGAATTAGGACACAGCGTTTCGCTTGTACGTGAAAATGTCAAATTGACAAAATATTATATTACAAGAATTTAAACTGCCTAATAAATTAAGATAACGACTTAATTTTTCCACGTAATCTAAACGATTGACATAAAGAAATTCAAGTACGAATGTACTTGAACAAAGAACTTTTGAACTAACTTAAAATAAACAAACTGCGAAAATATATTTAATTACGATTATATCTCAGAAGGAAAACATAAATTACAACTGGAATTTTCAACAATCCAAGTGAAATATTCAATAAGCAAAATCGCGAAATCAGATGGTTTACGGCGTAACAAAATACAAAACTTTATCAACAATTACATTGTAACTTTGAATTTAAAATCGTAAAATAACTTATTAAACTCAATCTAAAATCACATTAAAACAAATTCAAAATACATTAAATGAAAATCGTCAATCCAAATACTGTGTCCGTTACCAAAAATTACTTAAACAACCAATCGATTTTAAACGATGGTTACAAATGTAGTTACGGATTAATGAAAAAAAATTCTAGAACCGCAAAGTAAAAAATCAAAATCTACGTAAAACTATGATTTTAAAGATAATTATTGCTTAAGTAAGAGTGCGTGTCTGAAAAAAAATATATTTTAAAATCTTTGACCATTAGTTAAAATTAAAAAAAAAATAAGTTTCAAAAATTCAAATATTAGCGTGTTATATATTTTAAAGTTAGTAGTATTTGTTACTGCGTTTGCTACCTATAGTAATATTAAAAATGATTATTTCTACTAATAATACTATATTAAACTGCTAAATGAACCATGCGTGTGTATCGTGGGTCTTTAAAATAACAGTACAAACTTAAAACCAAATTTTCTCTTTTATGAATAGAGGATGAGCTTCGGCTTTCCCCTAAAGAATCTACATAGTGGTGAGGACTAAAAATCCAAAGGACGCCCGGATCTGATAATTAACCTGCAGACACCAACGAGTATAAATCGCGTCCGTTTCCTTAAAAGGTCAATATACACACGGTCAAAATTTTCTAAGGTAAGTGATGTTATTTTTGTTTTTCTCGTAGTTTTTCGGTATTTTCATAGTTAAAATAAATGTTGCTTGTAACTTGATGCAATTTCGGCTGTTTTGCGAACTTTTATTTTAATAACTAACCTTTTTTTTGTATTTTTGACTTATCAGTCGGTGGTTTTTTTCATATTTTTTATAGAAAATTTTGCTCTTTTTTGTGTCTTCTTCACTTTCTTGCTGTTTTAATTTTTTTCTATGCTTTTGTAGTTTGAACATTTTTTGAAGATGGGCGACAGAAGTGGTTCGGAGGTTCTGTATAATTTACATGACCGTCACCCTGACGTGTTTTACAATAAAAAAAGTTCAAATAAAACTGAAAATAAATTCACGAAAAAGTGCTCGATCAATAAGATTTCGACAAGAACCTCGATTGCGACCAACCAAAAAAACAATGAGTTTACGAAACAACACGAAGTGAAGACGAACCAGCAGGTCGTTGACGATCTATTGTCAAAGGTATAAATAATTTCCTGTGGTCCGTGAATGCATCTGAGACCAGGAGACACTATTTGCTTTTAGTTTACTTGCCGTCAGCAAATAAAAAAGCAAACAATATTGCAACACCCTCAGAAGCTTGGACTTTATTATTCACTCAAAAGATGCTCAAAATTATTGTTCAGCGTACCAATAACGAAACTGATCAACGACCAGAAGCAAATGCTGACAATCGTCCTACATTTTCTAAAAACGTCGATGTAGTCGAGCTGAAAACTTTCATCAGATTGTTTTATTTTTCCGGTCTGGAAAAAGCAATCACACAAATTTCAAAGATCTATAAAACCCTGAGTTCGGCTGTTATGCCGAATCGTCGATTCTAGCATCTTTTGGAAAACCTTCGGTTTGACGAAGTATTACTTGCCATCTACTAATTGTACGATAGACAAATAATTTCTTGGATTTCGTGACCGTTTTGGTGCAAGAGTATACATTGCTAATAAAGTGAATAAATGCGGAATAAAAATTGTCACTTGCAACGACGCGCAAACATCGTACATGCTAAACGTTAAACTTTATGTAGGGAGAGTAGAAACAGCCACAGCGTCAGGTTATTACATCAAGAAGTTGACTGAGACGTTATACAATTCTTAGCCCAACGTAACCTGCGACGATTGGTTTACGTCCGTTTAGATTGTTCAGAAGACGAAGGACAATTACTTCTTGACCATGGTTGGCACGTTGCAAAATCTCAAAAAAATCTAAGATAATTTTGCTATTATCTAGTTTGCACAAAGCCGGCCGTATAGACCAAATAATTGGCAAGTCAGAAATGGTAGTTTTTTATAACGCCATAAAAAATTAAACGGGCACGCTTAACAAGCTTTGTAATAATTATACAAAAAGCCGAATCGCCAAGCAATGGCTTATGCGTTTCTTTTTTGGAATGCAGAATTAGGCAAAAGTAAACAGCGGTATTCTATATAATTTAAAAGACGCCAATCTCAGTTTAAATCGCCGCAGTCTGTTGATGCCCGATTTGGAGACTCGTCTGTAAAAGACGGCTTTACACAGAAATATCAGAACGCGGATTGCCGAAATTAGCGGAGGTAATCGACGCGGTTCCTTCGCAACGGAAAAACTACAGAAAAAAACGATGTTCTGTGTGCAGTTGGACGAAAAATAAAAAACCAGGTAATGTTGTGTGCGCGAAGATTATCGAACGCACTTCTGCCTTGTAAAATAATTATTAAGTTGAACTGCATAATTTATGAATTTTTGGTGGGTTATATTTTGGAATTACCGGAAAGTGATAAGAGTTTGAGTTGAAGCGCGAGCAGTTATAAAGAGCCTTGCAATGGCTACACAGTTGTAATGTACAAACTAGTTAGAGCTATCAAAGCAATTAATGTATAAATAATTATAACCATATATTATTAAAGTAAATTAATACAGTTAAAACAAAAATGGTCGATCGAGTCGCATATTACAAAAATTAGGGATTGAATCACACTAGAGATAGTGTTCGCTGCATGCTGTTGATAAAGCAAGAGTTGAGTGAGTTCGAGTTTGAAAAAGCAAATCCTTTGTTATTAGTGGATACCCTAAGGAATAAACAAATCCATAAACGGAAAATTTAAGTGAAGAAAGAAAGACCTTATCGCCATTCGCCGCCATCTTATCTTCAACAACTTTTAACGGCGTTAACCTTGTATTTCTGTTATCGTGAGAAACGTAGTATTTAACCAATGAAGAAAATATTGATAAGTATTAAGTATCAAGCAAAGCAATTCCTATACGAATAAGTATATCCTTTTATCAATCATTAATTCGATAACACAGAAATTATGTTTTGTCAGAGTTTAATATGATATTTTTTAGGGTAAATCTTGGAGTAGGATCATACGAGTTTACTGCACTTTCCATATCTTTAGAGTAACAGATTTCATGGTAAGATTTTGCTGTCACTTTACTTGTGTGTTGACCGGATTCGGTGAGTACACCGTACTTATATTGATGGTAATTTACGGATTTTGTTATATCACATATTGTGAACCATTGTTCTTATAATTGCTCGACAATCAAATTAATTGCATTTGCTAATGTCAAAAAAGAAAACCAAAGTAATAAAATTTGAAATGCCTTCTGACGATCCAAAATCAACAATTATTAACAAGTTAAAAAATCGTATTAAAAAACTTGAGCATTTTGAACAATTTGTAATAGAATGTAGTGATTCAGAAGTAACTGAACTGGTAGTAGAAGAATTAAATACACGCATTAAATACGCGAAATCATTGTTATTAGAGTACGATGATCTCTATGATCAATTAACACTATATGAATTAGAAACCGATGAATTGTATACTAACGTTGAGTTTGAAACGTCAATACTTAAAGCTGTAAGTAAGGTTAATTGCATTATAACTAGTTTCGAAAAAAAATCTAAGGTTTTAAATACCACAGAATCAAATATTCCGGCATTTGTTAAATTACCTGAGATTAGTCTATTGAGTTTTAGTGGCGAAATTTCAGAATTTTCAAATTTTATTGAGCGTTTTATGTCTTGTGTTGATAGAAATCCGCATTTAACCGATGATCTTAAATTAACTTACTTACAATCATGTTTAAAAGCACCAGCCTCAGAAGTATTAGTAGGTTTGCCTATCACATGCGGTAACTACCAAATTGCATTAGATCTTTTAAAAGAAAGATTTCAGAATAAACGAATTGTAGTGTTTCAGCAATTAGAACAATTATTTGAGAGTTCAAAACTAAATAGGGAAAGTAGTTTGCGGAATTTTTATGATTCTATTGTTAAGCATCTTAAAACAATTGATAGTTTAAAATTTTCAGACGCGGATTATAAGAGTGCTATAATAGCATATTTGA
This sequence comes from Aquatica leii, assembly GCA_035610365.1. NCBI lineage: Eukaryota > Metazoa > Arthropoda > Insecta > Coleoptera > Lampyridae > Aquatica > Aquatica leii. The sequence goes on along the minus strand of CM069432.1, from coordinate 204,388,005 downwards.
TTAAATCAAAGAGTGACAATCACACTATAGTAGAATTTTCAAAACACTTTGCGGAGAGAATACCTAATTTTAAGGAAAGTTTAGATTTTTTGAGTGATAGATGTAGATTAATTGACGATATTAATGTTTGTCTAAAAAGGAATCATGCACTCCAAAATTGTGATGATAGATCTAAAGGTCGGAAATCGTTTGCAAAAAAGGAACCGGTTAAGTCATTTTTCGCTTCCAACCAAAATAGTTGTCCATTGTGTAAAGGTAATCATTTCCTAAGTAGGTGTGAAGCTTTTCTAAAGTTATCTCCTAATGATAGGTATAACAAATTAAAGGAGTTGTACATATGTTTTAATTGCTTGCGACATAATTATAAAGAAAATTGTCCGTCAACGTCTAGTTGTAAACGTTGTTACAAAAAGCATCATATATTGCTTTGTTTCACACGAAAATCCAAGGATAGTAGTTCTGGATTAAAAGAGTCTGAGTCTGTTTCACAAAAAACAAATAACCTTCAATCAGAGCAACCCTTTATTGAAGAAAATAGAACACAAAATCAAATAACTGATACTAGTAGTTCTACGAGTTGTAATTTCTGCATAAATTCAGACGTTTTGTTGTGTACTGCAAAGGTATTAGTTAAAAACGGTAGTCGTGTATTACAAACACGTGCGTTATTGGACAGTGGAAGTCAAAGTAATTTTATCACAAAAAATTTGAGTAAAACGCTGGGTTTGAAATCTAAGCCAGTTGACATAACAGTTAAAGGTGTTGGTGGTATAACAGCACAAGTGTTTGAAATGGTTTCCATTATGATACAATCAAATAGAAATAGTTTATTACGAATTGTTTAGTAGTTGATAGAATAACCGAACATCTACCAGTTGTTTCGTTTCCCAAAGAATATTTAAATATACCTTCTCATTTGTGTTTAGCTGACGAGTCATTTAATATTTCCGGAGAAGTGCATATTTTGTTAGGGGCTTCATCTTATTTCAATTTAATAAGACCCTATCAAATTTCGTTAGGGAAAGGTATGCCTGTCATGCAAGATACGGCTTTAGGCTGGGTGATTTCAGGAAATTTACAAACCAATAGGTACCGTCGATCAAAGGTTTCTACCAGTTTATTTGAAACTCATGTTAACCATGCTGTTGTTAATAGCGTTGAGAATGTTTACGATGTCAATCAATCATTGTCTAAATTATGGGAAATTGACCAAGTAAAGCCTAAGTCGAGTTTATCATTACTTTCACGTGAAGAGAGATTTTGTGAAACGCATTTTATGAATACGGTGAAACAAAATGAGGAAGGAAGGTTTATTGTTTCTATTCCCTTTAAACGGAATCTTGCTGATTTAGGAAATTCGGAGCAGTCTGCTAGATCTCAATTTTTGTGTCTAGAGCGACGTCTCAATAAAAATGTCGATTTAAAAAACGAGTACATTAAACAAATGCGAGAGTATGTGACCCTTGGTCATATGAGTCAAGTTTCTTTCATCGATCGACCTCCGAGTGATTTATCTGCACATTTTAACACCCTTGATGGTCCTGTATATATAAAGGACACACCTAACTTTTTTTTACCTCATCATTGCGTTTTCAAAAAAGATTCCTTGACAACGAAGGTTAGAGTAGTTTTTAACGCTAGTTTAAAAACATCGAGTAATATTTCTCTTAATGATACTCAGATCAGTGGTCCGACAGTCCAGGACAAGTTAGTCGATATTCTAATTCGTTTTCGTCAATTTCAGTTTGCATTAACTGGTGACATTGAAAAAATGTACAGAATGATTGAGATTTGTGAGAAAGAGAGAAGATTTCAAAGGATTTTTTGGAGAGACCAACCCAATGATACGCTCAAAGTTTTCGAACTTAACAGAGTCACATTTGGTACAACTTCTGCGAGTTTTTTAGCAACCCGGTGTCTAGTGTTCTTAGCTGATAAGTTTTCAAGTCGGTACCCAGAAGCCTCCCGAGTAATTAAAAGAAATTTCTACACGGATGATTTGTTATATAGTAGCCAAACCGTAGAACAAATCTCTTTATTAAAAAAAAATATCTAAAATTCTAGAGTATGGTTGTTTCACAACTCGAAAATTTTTATCAAACAGTGGTGATATTTTAAAGAATAAGGAAACTAATTTTCCTTTGGCGTCAGTTCTTCTTGGAGAAAGAGCGAATGCTAAGGCTTTAGGAATCAGCTGGAATTCCATAGAATTTTTCTTTAAATTTTGAAGAGTCTAATTATACAAAAAGAGAGTTATTGTCTAGTGTAGCTAAATTATTCGACCTCTTGGGGATCTTAGCACCCGTCGTTGTCAGAGGAAAGTTGATTTTGCAGTCCCTATGGCAACAGAAAATTGAGTGGGATCAAAAGATTTCGCAGGGTATGGTCATTATTTGGTCAGAGTTCAAACTTCAACTTCGAAGCATTAACAAAATTAGTGTGCCTCGTTGTCTAATAAAATCAAATTTTTTTAATTTACAAATTCATGGCTTTTGTGATGCTAGTTCCAAGGCGTACGGTGCATGCATCTATGTACGATGTATCACTTTAGATGGGAGAGTTTATTGTAATCTCGTGACAGCTAAATCACGTGTAGCACCTTTGCGTTCCATAACCATTCCACGATTGGAATTGTGTGCAGCAATTTTGCTGGCAGAGTTAATGAATGACGTTTTAAAAAATTTTGAGGTTACATTCGATAATGTATCATATTGGACGGATTCCATGGCAGTTCTAAATTGGATTAATTCTGCTCCAAATCGTTATAAGGTTTTTGTAGCCAATCGCATAGCTGCAATCCAAGAGTTAACTGCAGTCGCCGACTGGAAACATGTTAGTTCCGAGCAAAATCCGAGTGATTTAATTTCGCGAGGGATAAATGCAGAAGATTTGCGTGATAATAAGTTTTGGTTTAATGGACCCGATTTTTAAATTCGCTTGAGTATAATTTCAGGGTCAACCAGCATTCTGTCGAAAACCAACCTATAGAGTTTGACGAGGAGGATCAATTATGCTTCCACGCAAAAGTGATCAAATCGTTTCATATTTTTCATAAGTTTTCTTGTTTAAAAAACTAAAACGTGTTTTCGCATACGTTACCCGGTTTGTCGAAAATTGTAGAGTTCCTAAAGTTAATAAGAATGTTTCTCACCTAAACGTAAATGAGTTAAAACATGCTACTGAGAGGTTAGTGTATATTTGTCAGAGAGAAGAATTCGTCACAGAAATAAACTGTCTAAAAAGGAAACTCAATATAAAACATTCTTCAATCCAATCGTTGAATCCATTTCTTGATGAGCATGGTTGTGTGCGAGTAGGTGGTAGACTTAGGTAGTCCGAGTTTAACTTTGATAAAAAACATCCCTTATTGCTTCCGAAAGATCATAAATTAACTTTACTGATTTTTAAGCATTTCCATGCAACCTATTTACATTGTGGTCCCCAACAGCTTTTGTCATTAGTAAGAGAACATTTTTGGCCAGTATCGGGAAAAAATACTGCAAAACTAGTAGTAAGAAAATGTATAAGGTGTTTAAGAGCAAACCCAATATTTAATCATCCACAGATGGGTAGTTTACCGGAAAAGAGAGTAAAAGCTAATGTACCAGTATTTTATAACGTAGGTGTAGATTACGCTGGTCCTATTTTAATCAAAGATCGCCATACCAGAGGCGCTAAATTAATAAAAACTTATATTTGTATTTTTGTCTGTTTATCGACTAAAGCGGTGCATTTAGAACTTGTTACCAAATTAACAACCGAATCTTTTCTTGATGTTTTGAGTAGGTTCACTGCTAGGAGAGGTGTGCCTTGCAGCATATCAAGTGATAATGCAAAAAATTTTGTGGGCGCGAGTAATTATCTGAATGATTTGTTTCATATTTTTCTAATGAGTCAGTTAAAAATGCAATTGTTACATGTCTTAGTCAGCAACAAATAAAGTGGGAGTTTATCACTCCTAGAGCTCCGCATGAAGGGGGCATATGGGAAGGTGCAGTAAAATCGGTGAAACTACATCTAAGAAGAGTACTAGGTAATACTAATTTAACTTCTGAAGATTTTTATACGGTGCTGACAAAGATAGAATCCGTGTTAAATAGTCGACCTTTATCCTGTATACCGAGTTACTCCGAGGATTTGAACCCATTGACTCCTGGTCATTTTTTAATCCTTCGTCCATTAACCGCTTTGCCAGAACATGATTTTAGAACGACGCATCCAGATCGTCTTCGATTGTTCAATAGAATGCAACAATTAGTGCAACATTTTTGGCAACGATGGTCTCGTGAAGTAGTGCCCTATTATCAACGGAGAAGTAAATGGTTTAGAAGGCTTCCTGATCTTGCTACTAAGGGGAAGGTAGTGCTAATACAAGAAGAAAACGTTCCACCCCTTCAGTGGCCACTAGGTCGTATAATCGCTGTGCATCCCGGTAGTGACAACGTTATCCGGACAGTGACCTTAAGATTGAGTAATGGTCGTGAAGCCAAACGATCGGTTCATCGTATTTGCGTATTACCAGATCAAGACTTTTAAGAATCGAATTTTTGTTTTGGAGGAGTTTATTATTTGCTATTTTTATACACATACTTATATATTCTATATATTTAATTGATAGTTTTGTACTTATTTATTTTATATTTCTTTTTTGATTTGTTATTAAGTAGATAGTAGGAGTATTATTCTGTTTTAAAGCTGTATAATGCAATGATTTATTTTGTTGAAATGTCTGTGGGTCATTTCAAGGCGGGCAGTGTAAAATAATTATTAAGTTGAACTGCATAATTTATGAATTTTTGGTGGGTTATATTTTGGAATTACCGGAAAGTGATAAGAGTTTGCGTTGAAGCGCGAGCAGTTATAAGGAGCCTTGCAATGGCTACACAGTTGTAATGTACAAACTAGTTAGAGCTATCAAAGCATTTAATGTATAAATAATTATAACCATATATTATTAAAGTAAATTAATACAGTTAAAACATGCCTAATTTTTATTTATTCTGTGAATATTATTATTATTTTATTTATTTTGTATTTCTAATAATAAAATCTCATTTTCTACCATTCGGTGTAATATGACATACCTAAATTCGTAAAATATTCCCCACTTTCAAGTTCAAGTTTTCAAATATTAGTTTATTGCAGAGTAAGAATGTTTTAACAAAATTCCGTTTTTCCGCTTTTTGGTCTATTATTGAATTTTTATTAACACCGGTCTTGAAGTTTTGACTTCGGCAACTACTGGGCCATGTAGTCTACACTTTAAGAAGTAACCCAGATTTTTTTAAGATGTTTGGAAGCCTAGAAATCATCATATAATAACTACCATTTTGTAGGTATATTACAAGTTAGTATTAGAAAAATTCATCATATATTAAAACCAATTTAAAAAAATTACCTTATATAAGTTTTGAAAATAATTCCATATCGAATTCTCTAAATTTCCAGAAGTACACATACCGTAAGCAATAATGTAGGTTAATTTGGAAAATGCTGCACTTTTCTGTATTTATCGGCTTTCCTTTTATTAAAGATTTTTCAAATTGAAACTGACTTATATGGAAGCCAGTAAACTTCAGTTTTCTAAGGTGTTAACCAAGTTTCATGCACAATAAAAATTCAAATTGTACAATTACATATGCCATTTTCTGAAATATTATTTGATTTAAGCGAAATAATTAAGTAAACTTCAAATGAATGTTGTAATTGCTTTTACCAATGCTTTTATTCTAAGCTTTTACTTAAGTGTAATTTAAACGAGGGTTTAGCTTTTTTTCTGTATACATTTTTCTAAAGACTTTTTGTAAATTGAAACGCGGCAAAATAAGTTGACAAAACTTTATCACGCAAAAAAATGCTAACTAAACATAATCAATCACATTAATTTACGGTTATGAAGATGAATAAACTATTTAAAATTAAATTCAAATTAGCCGCCTTTATGCTTAAAACGATTCTATAACGTTCCAAATAACCTGATTTTGTCAGAAAATAAAAGCGTAGCTATGCAAATAATATAGTAACAATATATGATTTACCTGTGGGTAAGCTGAACGCAATGTAACTGTTAATTTGTTGTTGTTTTCTAATAAATTCACACAAAATAATTTACAATAGGCCAACGGTTACAGAAGCCGTAATCACATGATAATGCACTATGCGGCACAATCGAGCGAGATCGACAATCATCGATAATAACGAGCGCAACTTTACTGAAATGGACATTATTTACAAAAGAAGAACAATATCACTTTTTATTATTAATTTTGCAATTTGAATAATAAATATGAAAAAAATTAATAGACACTTTTGTTATTGAAATTTTTGCAACATGTGGAAAAATTTTAACGTGAATTTTACGCAAATTGTCCTAAAAATATATTAATTAGTATGTTCAATCATAATACATCGCTTTGTTTAGTGAAACAATTTAACTTTACAAAAAAGTATGTAGTAAAATAGCTAAGAAATATGGACATACTGTGCTACGTTTGCCACCTTACCACTGTAATCTGTATCACATTGAATAAATCTGTAGTTTACTAAAATCTAAGATGGGCATAAATAATGTTACTGAAAGTAATGCAGAAATAGAAATTTTGGTAAAAAATACGTAATAGTATGTTGAATCTAACTGTAGAAATTATGTCTTTTGTAGTATATTCTGGTTTACCAAACAAAGAAGATTACAATAATTAACTCTGTTTTTAATTAATTTTTGATTTTTTTTGCCAATAGCTAATTAATGTTAAGAGTGTTTTTATGTAATGTTTGCACCGTATAAGATTTATTCTTAAAACACCCACTTCACGATACATTGAGAGCAATTGCGGTAAGTTTTGACATCGCAGTTCAATAAAAGAAGAATCATTCATTGGGTGACGGTGTAATCAATCAAACATCATTTACCGTTATATGCGTCCAACGTGGCTTTCATTTCTAATTACACACACGCATCCATGCAAGTATTAAACGTTTTATTTTCGTAAAAGTTTTTATTGGGGTTGTTTCTTGTTTTTGTGATTTAATTTGATTCTTCCATAATTGTCATGAGCGGGTTTCTGAACATCCACACGTGTTCCATCGATGTAGAGATAGCAAAACTGTTTTATTCATTGGGATGTGATGACGTCACATTACTTGCGTTGAAGATATCTAGTATTGGATAACATTCTAACCGCATTGAAAAATCTACTTAATGCAATAGTATAATTAATTTGAGGAAAACTCGGCGCATTTTATTTGTTTTCATTAATCGTATCAACCAAGAAGAATGTATTTGAGTACCGTGTGTACATGTTTTTTAAATTTTAGCTAATTATAGGCAATTCTGGAAAGGTGCTACTAGCTAGTTGCACACTGTAAGTACTATAATTCCTATTTTAAATCTTTGTATTTACGTTGTCAGTTCATTGCACGTACGCCTGAACGTTTAAAGTAGGTGTGTATCACAATTGTTTATACAATTGTTTTTCTGTCTGTCACATATTATTAGACGCGCCTTGGTTCTCTGAACTATCAAAATTTGCATATTTGTGTTATAATTTACAATTTTTGTACAATGGGTTGCCCAACGGAAGCGGGCTTATTTCAACCACTATTGTTTATGATAAAATAAATATACTCGTTATTACAACTTTTATGTTTTGTTTTTTGTTCTATTACAGCTTTGGGTAGATTTAAACGGTGTTCCCATTCTAACTCTTCATTTTTTTGCGCCTTTTTAACTTGTTTTATAATTTAGCACCACAAAGCTTACGACCCAATCTCCGAATCAAACTGAGTTACTCGCTGCCTTTTTAAGCTACGAGATAATTCTCATAACAAACGGACGAAACTACCAGAGTTTTGTTGTTTGTTGACAGCATAGGAATTGATTGTTTTTGTAGTAACATTTATGTTGTATTATTTACTATAATAAATCATTATCTTATGATTATAGTTCAAATTTTAATGGTAAAGTTTATTATTTTCCTATTTTAAGTATTAGGTAACTTATACATTAACCTTCTCGTAGGAAGGGCTTACAAAAACCATTCTCAGCTATTCTTATGATTGCGTCTTGGGCCTAACGGGAGAACTTCATCAAGCCAAAGAAAGGTTTTGAGCTGTAACATAAATCAACTATTTAAACAAAATTTTCATATAATTATAACAGAAAAATTAAGGAAAAAGTCAATTAAAATTTTAATGTAAGAGGCATTGATGTGTAACAAACAAATGACAAATCACATTGACTTTCTGATTCATTCTTGTGTTGTATTTATAAGAAGTTTTTAAATATGTTAAAAATGTTTGATAAAAATTTCGGAATATTGTTACCAATAAATTACTGTTTAAGTCTTCATTTACATAAGGCATTCTAAACCAAGATACTTAAATGTTTGCAATCCAATTCAAAAGTTTTGTCCCTTTAAGTTGTAGATTTCAGTTAATATTTTACTAATCGGATTGCTAACGTATTAGGATGTCTGCAAGTTACAGTAATCAATGTAAAAAAGTGAATCCAATTTTCCTTCATTATTACTCGGGTAAAGTAATATATATTTAAGTAAAGATTAATTATTCATTATGAAATAAGTAAACAATATTATTTAAATAAAAAATGTATTTAAGGCAGTTTACGTAACCTAAAATATTTAAATTTACTACCAAAATACTTTTTGCTTAAATGTGAAATAAAATTTAACGATGACTTGACTCGGTTTAATCATTTGCTCGTGTAGCATTAAATAATATTAGTTTAATAAACTATTTTTACAATTTTTTTACAGTTAACTGTAGTTTCATTAGTTAGCTGGTTAGTTAACGCAATTACTACAGTAAATAAAAATGTAATTTAAATGTAATAAGATTTAAAACTTGCTTAAAGAGGACAAAAAAACGAAAACCTCAAGATTTTTTTCTTTACGTTCATAAGGATACGTTAAACTATAAAATGTATTTAATTAATTATATACTTAGTAATAAACTGGTTTTATAAGAAATAAAACACAAGTTAAATTATACTAATATAAGTATTTAGCGTTTTAAGAATTCATTTACCAGAATTTGCATGTAATATTAATCAATTCTACAACTTTAACTAATTTATTAACCATTTATTAATATAAGGTTACTCTTATACAGAAACAAAATTGACATAAAATGATTTTAATATAGTAGTAAAAAGAACTATAAAGTAGCAATTTTTTACAATGTAATTAAATTATTTAATTATTAATTTAAAACCGGAAATATAAATACAAAAAGAAAACAATATTACAATTTTACAGCATTCATAAAACATAATGTAGTTAATTTAAATGCACATCACAAAAATATAAAAATTGAATTCTTTATTATCGTCAATAAAATAGAAATGCTGTGTTTAAAAAAAATCATAAAAAATGCAATTAATGAATATCAAATTTCGGTTTTATATTTGCACCCAAACTACAATTCTTGTGCTATTAAACAAAATTTGTTGAAGCCAAAAGCATAATAAGAAGTCATAGAGTATGCGCTCACACTGTGCTTAAGTAGTCATAAGTTATATGTATAGTAACGGAATAGATGACCACATGCAGAGATATTTGGCATAAAACGTTATGATTCTATACTAAAGCACTCTAGAGTGACATTTTAACGACTGCATTTACGTGTCTTATGGGAAACATTGCGCTACGCTACAAATTTCATTTATACAAAGAGAAATAGTATCATAGGTATAAGTATGTCAAATTTAAAAGGTAACGAAGCACTTGATTCAGTTGGTACGTATTCTATAGACAGGAAGTGCTATTTTAAGCGTCATTGAGATTATGTTTGTCTTCTTGTTTTTAAAAAACAAAATAATGGTTTTATATTTTTGGTTTTGAAAAAAAACAAAACAAATTTGATAAAGGTTTTTAAAATATAATGAAACGAATTAAATAGACTTTTACTTAGTTTTTTTATCAAATTAATTTTTAATATATTATTTAAATTACACTTTTCAAATAACTTTATAAAAAATTTTTATTTATTTTTATTTGACGATAAAATGTAAGAAAACACGATTGACGAAAAAGAGATGTTGAATTGAAAACTCAATCAGAAACGTAGTGAATGTATTTGAATATCAAAGGCTTGGATTTAAGTATTTTTCATAGAAGCAGTCAATTTAGAGATTAAGGTTTTTTCGCATCATTCCAATTCGCTTTGAAAAAGAAGTCGTTTTTAAAACAATACGTAATGTTTATTTTGTAATCTAAAAAATCTTATAAAATAAATTTATTTACATGTTACCTTAATATAGCATTCACCTTTCGTGGGTTTTTATTTAATAAAATAAATTTACTAGTTAAACTGTTTTATTTAAATTACAAAGTAACTGTATAAAAATGTGTTATGCTTAGTACTTAAAATAAAATTAAGTATTTTAGAAAACAACATTATAAAAATTTTTTTTTGTTTTACTATTTTATTTATACAATAAAAATAATAAATTGTATGTATTTTATCTTAAATGTACTTATAGCGATCAATATATAACAACGATAAATTGGCCATCATCTTAAATGTACTCTTGTAGCATAAATTAACTATTTGTCATATTTATCACTTCAATCTACTGCTGTATAGAAACATAAAAAAAACACATTTTGAGAAGGATAATATAAAAGAGACTTTATAAATTTAAGATTTTATTCTTGTGTCTTAAGTTAATTAAAATAATAGGTGTTTCTTTAAATTCTGAAATTGTAATAAACGTAAAAATTTTGAAAATATTGATGTCATTAAAAAACTTATTTTAATTATTTTGCATAGAAATAAGTAGTTGTCAAGAAATAGCACTTCCATGTGAAACATTTTTAAACTTTGGAAATTCTTGTCAAAGTGTATACCATTAAATAAAATAATTCAAATTTTTACTTGTCGGTTTCTGGTATTTATAACTTTTGAAATTTCTTCTAAATTTTTATTTTTGTCTATAAAGATACTTTATCTAAAATTGCATTACACGTTTTTTAGTATTCTTAAAATATAACTAAACTATATTAATTTTTTTTTCTTATTTAGTTTGTAATAGCTCCATGTTTTCTCTAAATACAATGTTTTTGATTTTTACCAGCTTTGATCTCTTACAGATACTTCTCAAGCAACCTAATACAGTACAGCTTAGTTTAGCCTTATTTTTATTATTAACTTCTTAAAACTTTGTTCTATGCAACATAACACTATGCATTAATTTTTGTATACATAAATGTTCTTTTGTTGTTTTTTTATTTTTTCCTATGTTATAAAATTCATATATCAGTTATTTGATTTTCTTAATTATTCTTTAATTTTATTTTTAGATTTTTTTTGTGAAGTACTGCTCCTAACGGTTAAAATTTTGCACACTTTCGATAATAGGTTTTTTTTTAATTAAATCTTTAGTTTCTTTACTTTTTATCATTAAGCGTTTACACATTGTTATATTAATATTAAGACCTGCTTTTCTGATATTCTTTCTAAAGCTATATTCTATTATTACTATTTGTTCTGTAACAAAATACATTGTAAACAAGAAGTTTGCCGTTTCTAGTAAATTATATATCTCTACATTTGTTTGTCCAGTTGTTTTTCTAAACATTTTAAATTTGTGAAACTGCAGTTGTCACGTCTGTTTAAAAACAAACCAAATCTTTTTATGTAGTATAAGTAAATAGTAGATATATTTTTAATTGTGCGATTTTTTTCTAAAACTTTTTTGAATAGAACGTTGTATAGTTTATACCCATCTATTAATGCTTTTCAATTTTTGGCGTTTTTCTAATATATAATATATAATTGTTTTTAAGGTAAATACATTATTTATTGTGAAAGATATTGCTTAAAATTCTATCTATTCTTTTTCTATTCGTTTTTACTCTGGTTTCTTTTCAATATGCGAATAAATCTTTCACTTTTAACTAAAGCTAAAGCACATTGATTTTCGATTTGTGAGTTATCAGCGAAGCCAAATATAAAGGTCGGCAGTATTTTAATTAGTAATTTAGTATTGATTTTGCGTGTGAGTAGTAGTTGTTCCCTTCTAAGAAGTTTTAGATCTTTACCTCCACGAGGTTAAAGGTGAAGAACGAAGCGCAAGCAATAAATCCACTTTCTAAATCCACTTTCTAAATCCACTTTCTCTTCCTCTTAGACAATAAAATCCTGTGCACGGCTAAAAAAGTAAGCGTCAGTCACAGTCTTCCTCCAGCGTCGCGCTGTCGCATTTTGCCTCGCCCACTCTATCAACTTTCCCTATGGAAGTTGAGCCTGCGTCTTCCAAGCGTCGTTGTAAAGACGATGACGTTGTCTCTGTTCTAGACGAGTTTTTACCTGACAGCCTCAAAGAGTTCTTTGATACTGACGTTATGCGCTTTACAAAAATCATTTCTGCTTGTAAAATCACTATGTCAAAACAATCCAAAATGAGCGACCTAGTCAGCAGACTTCAAGCAACTTTCAAAAAACCATTATTTCTTGTCGCGTCACGCAGCAAGCTGCTGATATTACTAATGCCTTAGCAGGCGTTCAAAAAGCCTTGCAAACTGTTACCGCCAAGTTTCCAGTACACCTGTTGCAGTTCCTACTCCGATATCGTACGCCCAAGCAGCTACGTCTAAAGCAGAGAGAGTCAAAGTTTCTTCTGGTAAAACAGTCACCCCTGCTTCTCGTTCAACTGTTGTTATTGTTCGAAAACCTGATTCTCCGTTGAAGACAGCGAACGAAACAAAGACGACTCTAATGAAAGTCCTTAATTTGCAAACTTGTGGCCTACGACTAGACAGAGTTTCTTAGACGGTCAAAAACTCTTTTAGGTTCAAATCAGAGCAAACGGACTTGACAAAATTTTCTACGCCTGTCCTTGAAAAAGCCGGTCTTGTCGTCAAACCGCAAGGTAAATTCTAACCTCGTGTTTCAATTTTCGACGTTCCTGCAAACGGAGGTTATCCTTTCACAGAATTTCGACGATGCTTCCCACAAAATATCTTGCCAATAAACAATTATAAGTCCAATTCTGCTTGTTTCAAATTGTTACTGGATTCTGGAAGTCCAACCAAAAGTTTAAAACTTCCTTTTAGCACCACGTCATGTGTACGTCACCTGGAATGCGTGCAGGGTCAATGACCATATCCATGTTACGCGTTGCTTCAACTGTCAAAAGTTTGGCCACCACTCCACAGATTATAAGAGTGACATTATGTTAAAAAGCACGAGACTAAGACATGCTCTAACTCGGAACGAGACCCTTCATGCGCAAACCGTTTTCGTTATGTAAAGGTGAAGTTATTAAACATAAAACCTCATCCAAGACCTGCCCAGCATAGATGAAACGTCTCGACGCCTAGATTGCAAATACTAATTATAGACAATTAGGACACTCAATTAGTTTTGAGGTTTGTGGAAGCGATGAGTTTCTCTTCCGACAACGATATTGGTATCTTACTGACCCAAAAATCATACGTGTTTAGTTCTGGTTCAGGATACAAACTCCTCTTTTATGCGGTACTACTCGGTTATTGTTTTCAATAGTCGGAGTGGTTACACTCAGCTATTTAACAAATATCTGCACTGTAGCATCTACGATTACGATTGGAATCAGCTCTTTGGCAATCGTCGGCGTTTATTAGCCGCCGAGTGAGGATGTAGGCATTTATTTCCAACACTTTGATAAAACTTTTGATAAACTAAGAGACGTTCCTGTCATAATAGCAAGTGACTTCAATTTAAAATCACCACTTTGGCACTCCTCGGTGACCGACAAGCGAGGACGATGCGTAGAAAACCTTGTGGGTAAACGTGACTTTTGTGTTGTCAACGAACCACACCAACCTTTTACCTTCTCTAGTCATTTAGGCTCTACGAATATTGAGGTCGCTTTGGCGTCCACTACTGTTGCCACAAAAATCCAAAACTGGCGTGTTGTTCCAGAAGTTATTACAAGTGACCACTGACTGATACGGTTTGAGTTGACCGTAGAAACGTCTCTCATAGAACCGATACCTAAGAGAATCCAAGATTTCAAATACATAAATTCCGTTCGCTTGAACACGACATTCGCAAGCTCTATTCCTACATAGTATAGCTCTTGGCAAAGATTCGTTGAAAAATGGTTAGCAACGAGTCCGTGAGGTTTACTTTACAGACTGTCTTCTTGTAAGTTCTTGTCTCTCCAACCATGCTCCAATGTCAGAGACAGCTACAGTATTTCAGAATACAGATAACCCTTTGCATGCCCAAATTAGATCTCGCACTAATTTGCCAATAAGACTGGATGGTCACTAGCGACGATTGGTTAGTAAAGCAAATCTGCCGGACTTGGCGGAATACATTGTAATGTCCTACAGCTAATTGTACAAGATTTCCTTTCTTCTACGATCGTTGATTTGTTCAACTCATACATTAAATGTGGTTATTTTTCTACCAGTTGGAATTCTCAAACCTGGGAAGATAGATCTCGTAAATCTCAACTCGTACCGTTTAATAACTCTGTTATCAGAACTTCGCAAATTTTTTGAAAAGATTCATGACGACATTCCTCCACAAATTCTTTTCCATCAAGTCATAATGGCTTTGTTCCAAGCAAAACGACAATTGATGTCGCACGTAGACTAATGACCAATGTACGACCAAAAGTACAGACTAGCAATTTTCATTTGTATATATGGAGCGTTTAACAACGTATAGTGACCGTCAATAATAAAAGCTCTAGTCGTTAAGAAAGTACCTGCTGGCGCCACACGCGTCATTTGTAGTTATTTATCAAACAGATCTATAACTTATTCTTCGAACGTATCCCATTCTGTTTATGCCAAACGACTGAAGAAGGTTTGTTCACAAAGTTCGGTTTACGGACATCTAATTGTAAACGACTTGCTTAGCACCGAACTACCAGCAAACTTTAAAACGAGATTTTTTACTGCGTCTCAACAACATTCCCGTCCATAGCTTTTGGATTCAAGTACCTCAAACTTTTGCTTGACGACAGATTGAGTTTTGTAAAACATTGCGTATTTGTGGTTTACAAGTGTAAGAGTGTCTTCCACTTATTCTTCAAACACTCACACTGGATGTAGAACCTACACAATAAATCTTTTGCGAATATCTTTAACAGTGCTGTTATACTCATGCTCACCTATGGCCTAGGCATTTGGTACCACAGACTTTGGCATTTCTACGTGGTCAGGAAACTGGCTTCGCTCCAACACCTATTTCTTAGAACTATCCTCAGGACTTGTCGCATCCCGTAAATACCCTCTGTGTCATATACAAACATCCTTCCCTACATCTCCTTTTGTAGAATATTTACTGCATTAAAGTACTTAGCAAAGCTGGCACGTGCAATTTTTTTGACCAACACGTTTTGCTCAACGACTATTTAGCGGCCAAGCGGCACTTGAAAGTCTTGATCTTGAGTGAATAGCAGCGGTTGTGGGACACTTCCCAGAAAGGGTGTAACGCCTACTCTCTTATTCAGGATATATTTACCTGGGTCAGAATGTCCCACGTTCCCGGACGAGAGACAGTCCAAATTCTTTTTTTACACGGCCGATTTTGTGGTTGTTTAAAACGCATTAGCGTTTTGGATGACGACAGCTGTCAGCCGTGTAGCGTTCCTGACACCCTAACACATCAAGTTATTGCTTGTCGCAAACACGATCAATCCCTAACTCGAATCCCCTCAGGCCATTTTTAAACTGGTGCCTAATGTAAATGTATATAAACTTTTTGCAAAGAAAGACCAGAACATTTATTAGAAATAGTTTCTTTCATTTTGCTAACTTATGCATGTTAATAAAGTTTTATTATTTTGCAAGCAACAATAGCAACGATAGATTTTGAGTTTTTTAGGTATAGAAAAGTAAAATGTATAGGTCATCCAAAAGACGTACCATTGCACGTCATCAATTGTGCACCAATATTATAATTTTCTATTACTAAAAAACTTTATGTTTGTATGCTTTTTAAACCAAGGGCAAAAATGTTTGAAAAACTATCTGAATGTGGTGTTCTTCATCAGATACTGCCGGATTTGCACTCTCTCTAGTACACCCTATTCATCTAAAAAAACTGGCTTTGGCGTCTGAACGGTAGAACCGCATCTAAGCATTACTTCATCGTTTAGGCATTGTATTTATTCTTTTTTATTTTTGCTGCTGTTTTTGATACGTTTTCCACTTATTTTCATCTCTAGATTTCCCGCCATGTTTTTTGTTATTTCCTGCCACGTGTCTTTGTCTTCCAGCATGGTTTTAACGAATGTTTCTGAATAATACTTTCCTATTGCTCTTTGTGAAGTAGTCAAGTATTTACATTATAATAATAAATGTTCCAAAGTATCTTCCTTCTAATGGCATTATTCGCATCTCTTTGTAGAAAATTAAAAAAAATCGATGCAAGTAGCTATTAAAGGCATAGCTTCTGTTTGCGTTTGTTGTTTTTAAGGAAAACTCTCTCCTCTGCCAATATATCAATGGGGATTCTTGTTGCAACTCTCAACTGTATCTGTACATATCGTTCGTTCGGTATGCTGAGTAGAATGACTGAAATTTGTTGTAGTTTTCTTAACAGTTTGCTCAAATGCTGCCTAAAGTAATATTGAGTCGATTACATTGGCGTAGAGTTGTCTATTTGTCTCTCCTGCTTCGTATGTATTGAGCATAATTCTTGACAAACTATTTATGCATGTCAGAGTTTTATTGTTAAAAAATTCTATGTGCTTTCTAAATTTCAGATTTTTGACAAGAATTGTCCCTAAGTACTATAAATTTGCTAAAGGTAACACTACCGTATTGTTGATTTTAAATTTTATTTTGCCAGAGTTTATTCGTTTTTTGCCGGTGAGAAGAATAACCTAAGTTTTTTTGGCGTTAAGTTAAGGTGTGCTTATTCCATCCATTTGCTTACTTTTTCTACCGTAGCTTTTGTTATTTGCACAGAATAGAACTGCGAGGTCATCAGCAAAAGCAATCAGTTTGATGCCGCGTGAAACCCTTATCTTCAGAACACTAACGTATATGATAACACAAAGTGTTGAACCCAGCATAGATTGTATATTGGTTTAATTAAAAATTACTTTTATATTTCTCGACGCCATCTATCGGGTTCGTTGGTCACTTTGTATTGAGTAGGCGACATCCGGTGAGATTACCGGCATTTTGACTTTAACATCGTGCATGTGTTAACCTATGTCTGCGTAAATTGAAAATCGTTTTCTAAAATCATCCAGGTGTTGGGACACGATGGAAATTAGAAGTTTCCTTAACTAACTAATTTATTCACGCAGACGCCATGTGCTACCTCCTAACTAGGGGCATTCTGGTTATAATTTAAAATTCTACCAGGGAAAGTTGTGACTTCGTTACGATCGTGTGGAGTATTCGAATCGTCACCGGCCGTTCCACCACCATCTGGCCCATTAACATCGACAAATATTTTGAGGGGACGATGCTAACTTTTTATAAGGCCTACGAGTAGAACTAATTAAACCATAGACAAGGGGTACAACAGCATCCGACTACCGGGTTGTGTTATGTGTGTTTGCTTTAAAATTTAAGTAATGATTTTGTAGATTTCACTTTCGTGAGGAATTAGTTTGACACGACTTGCTATTTCAGAGTGCTTACAGGATAGCGTGCCGAGGAAAGTACTTTCTTCGTACGAGTGGAAGTTCCTGTGTTTGTGGTAAGTGTTTTATGTATCTTATTTCGTCGTCAATAAGGTCACTCACGAAACTTTCGCTAATAGTAATTCCGTAATGATTAACGTAATTGGATTACCATTTAATTAGTAAATTTGCTTATGTTACGTATGCTGTGTACTACCCATAATTATTATGATAATTTAATGTTAATGCCATAATTATTATCACTGTTTTATTGCCAGTAATGCCATATTACTAATTATGTAAACGATATTTACTACGAACTATTCTTCGCTATCTATTTCACTGTAATTTACCTCTGAATTGTGTGTTGCCGATACTACAGGCATTTATGTAGAAGGATTGTGATATAATCTAGAAAATCTTATGTACTCCTTAATCAAAGTTTCCTCTAATTATTAATGCAAATTGTTACTCATTTTAAAAGTTAAGGTTGGCGCATAAGCAAACTGTGATAGGTATTAATTCTACCTGGAAAACATTAACTTTCATATCTTCTTTTATTATCCAACGTTAAACTATTAAATCGATTCTACTTGTTAATCTTTCTTTTTATCTTTCCTGCTCCTGTAATTATCGTTACCTATTAATTACTTTTGACTACTCGAACAGTCGAGTATAAGGATTACGAACCTAACATCGTGTTACAAGTTTATACCGTTCTGTCCTGAGCAAGATAGAAAATTACTTTGGGATAAGCTCTGGCGCCCTGCAACATCTTTTCTGTATTTAGTGTGGACCTCCCCTCTCTCCGACTATTGTGAGTTGGCCGTGCAGGTTCGTAAAATACCAAAAGCTTGTAACAAGATCCTTGTAGAACTCCCATTGACATCGGTTCGAGTTCTCCTAGCACTTTTATGTATCTGTTTTCTAGGTAGTTGGACAAGATGTTTACCAAATAGAAAGATTTTTTTTACTAGTTTTTGCTTTGTTTGCTGTATTTTTAGCACTTTGTATTTAAAAAAAAATGCGAACGTGTGTGGTTTCAACAGAAACTTACTAAATATTGCAACGCAAGATGGATCATCTTGTTCTACAACTTCTATTAGTATTGAAGACATTACCATATTTAAAAAACTGGGTTTATCAAATGATTTTTTTTACCAAACATAACATGTTGTGGTACACATAGCAAGTAAATTAATATAAAATAAAAAATTGACTGTATGAACAATAGTTTTTGATCTTTACAAGCTATGTAGTCAAAATGGCAAAAAAACACATCAAGTGTCCAGTGTATGTCGATGCATTAGAAAATGTTGAATCTGGCGCTTCTGATGATTGTTTTATATTTTTAAACCGAAAAAAATATTTGTGGTTTAATAAAACCGTCACAGAACGTTATTGTAATTTGCCAACGGATTGAACAGCAAGTTCGAAAACTTCTGTTGATAACCAATGGTAAAATTCCAAAAGAAAAGGCATTCTTTGATTGTTTTGTAAGGCTGTTGACAAATGCAATCAAAATAGTTTCAATGATCTGAAGGAACATATGCTGAATACTGCCCTAGTCGATGGCAATTTTGGTAATAATGTGTTAATATGCTTAAAGTTATTGTTACTAGTTGTTGTAAAATTAGATTCAACAGTCTCAGAAAGAAACAAACAGAAAAAACCATAGGAGTTTCAAAAAAACGTCATTAATATTAATAAATTATTGTAATAAACGTTTAAACTGAAATTAACATCTCCATTTAATCTTAATAAAATTATAATTAAATAGACCGCCGCCACTGTTTACTTGTGCGCAGTTTCAATTTTGATTATTTTTTCAACATGGGATTGCCAGTTTAATATTATTTACAGACTGCTAGATTATAAAAGGTTATTAAACCATTGTGTTGCATCTATATATGCCTTTCTATATTAAGAAAAACATTAATAAAAAAATTGCTACTCTTTTTCTAAAAACTGTCGATGCACTATAAAAACCTTTATTAAACATTTATTATCTTACTATTGCATTTTTATAATTCTTTCCCAAACATTTCGAAACTATCTATGCTGTACGTCTAACATACAACCGATACGAGGATTCGGGGTATCGTAATAATAAAGAATAGTCCAATTTACTGATCCGTTCTTATAAAGGATTCTCTCTTTGGAAAAAAGAACCTGGTCAAAAAATGTAAGGTTTTGCCTTATTTTACTTGTCGCTTATTGGTAGAACTCCTGCAAAAAAATTATTTATTCAATTGTAGATATCTTTAAAAATAATAATTTTAAGCATAGGACGTGTAACATTTAAAAGAGAGATATTGTTTTTTTGCATTCATTTATGCAGAAATAATTCGAAAGTAAAATTTAATAAAAGATTTTATCGTCTGGAGTTGTGCAAAAATAAACATTTTTACGTGATTCAAGAATAATATTTAGCAAATTTTAAAAATTCTACGTTCGTTTTCCATAAGTTCACCAAATTCTATTGCTAAAATTTCATCCACGTCAAAATGAAAAATCTTTAAACATGCCACTGCACCTGTTAAAAAAATCTGAAAATATTTAATATCTCAATACTGAGTTGGCTTAGACATGGGATACTTTACACAATACTTAAAACGCATTAAAGGATTTAAAAATTTAACAATTTACAGAGAGTTCTCTTTAAAATAACAAAATGACGTGATATTTCTGTATGTAGAGGACACGTAGTTGAATCAAAAATAATTTTAAGAAGCAACTTGAATAGTCTCATGCAATTTTGTGTAAGATATTTTTCTGTAAACCCAACAGTTATAAGTAAATGTTCGTTCACATACTGCTAACTCGCCTGGTATATCCATTTTATAATCTACAAAGTTATTAAATTTAAGTGTTCTTAACACTTAATAAATGTAATTATTAATTAAAATAACTATAATTTGTACATTACTACAAATATTTATAACAATATAATATGTATTAAATCAACGTAACGTAAATTCAGTTAACATCAAAACGTTTTTAAATTAACTGTTAAAATTATTACAATTGCCAATCTAAATAGTTTTTGGTTGTACAAAATCGTGAGCAATAATTTAAATTTTTTTATTGTTGAATTTAAATTAACTACCTTTCTTTTTACTTCGTTATGAATATTAATAGCCACACAATTTGACTTTTGTGTTGGAGTGTTTCAAAGATTTACTTTTATGTGTTTACATAAATATTCTTTTATACATTTTTTGTTTTTATTTATTTGTACTTAAACAAGTTGGTATTTATATCACAGGTATGAGATTTACGTATATCATTTAATATTTAATGAGTTATGGTAGTGTTGTCGTATTGTTCTTGTAAACAAAATAAAACATTTATGAGTTTCACAGTTTGGAATATTTTATTGTTTTAAAATTTGATTACTAGTTATTAAAAATTTAATTCTATTAAATGGCGTAGTAACACATTCTGCAGTAATAGAAATTTTTTGATATGATAATTGGATATTAACGTTTGAAACTTTATAGCAATAATTAAATTCAAAAACGTACATTTTACAAGTAATTATGAAATTTTTTATACGACCAACTTGTCATTACCTTAGCAAAAAAATGTAGAAGTAAACTTTATTCATATACTTGGTGATACTGTAGTTAAAATGAAATAAATTAAATTACATAATACAAAAACATTTTTTTAAGTTTTATTAAACTGTAAAACATTTATATTTTATTTAAATTTTTAATTAAATTTTAATTTTTGTAAACTCGCAGCTACAACAAAATATGAAAAAAAATTAGTAGACAAGAGTAAAATAATTTAACAGAATTATTTTTATAAAATAATTTTATTACTTTTACTAAATGTTTATTAATTTTTAATAGTTGCGCTTACATATATTGTTTAGATTATAATTTACCAATGGTTAATGTAATTAAACTATACAATTAAGTTTTTTTAATTTGTTTAATGCAGCGTTTTTTTAGCGTGGATTCAACTAATTAATTAACTAAATAACTGTTATCTAAACTTTTAATTTTAAGAAAATACTAGGTAAATTTTATGTAAAATTAATAAAAACAATTTTCAAAAACGATCTTTATTGTTAATTGTTACAAAAGTGTTGGTATACTAGTGTGATGTCAAACTTGGGCAGATATGTTGTAAAGATGAAGCATATATGCTCTAAAATATGCTGCTGTAAATTCCTTAAATATGTTATATTTATATGCTCTAAAAAAGATTTTTTCCTATAACTCTTTTAAAATGACAAAAACTTAATAGTTATTTACGAACCAAGTTCGGGAAGAAGTTTTTCCTACATGAGCGCATTTAAATTTAATATCGCGAATGCTAGAATGATTTTCCCGCAAGAGGTTTGTACATAATTTTTTGTAACGAGCAAATATTTCCTTTGATAAGCAAAAGCAATCATTTTATATTAATGTCAAATTTTGATATAGTCACCTTGATGAAAAGTGTAGAGTGCTATGAATTGACATTTTATGTCTAAAGTGTTTGTGCTGATCATATTTTGTATACTGTGTATTGCTTTTTTAAGTTTACTTCTTGTTTTTATTAATAAAAAACACTGGGAAAACGGTTTTTAACAATTACAAATTATAATTGCATTATAATATTATTGTTTAAATGTCTGTAAATGCCAGTGTTTTTTGTAATTTTTCCCGCACTCGTGCGGGAATAACAATTTTCTGATTGGCTACACACGTATGTAAAACTTCACTTCCCAGGCGGCGAGTACAAAAAAAAATTAAAAACGTACACTAAATTTTGTTAATGTTTTTAATTTTGATAACAAACGATAATTAGTTAATTACATTCATAATTTATAAAATGCAGTTCTTAATTATACTAAAAAAAGTTAACAATAATAACTAGAAACAATAAATATACAGATAGAGCAGAATCTGTTTACTTGTTACAATAAATAATCATGTGTATATTTTTATACATAGAGAAGCTTCTTTCACAATCACATGAAGTTACAGGACAGTATTTAAATAAATGTGCTTTTGAGTAGCTAAATTTTGTGCAAAGTCCTCCGAACCGGAAAAGTTTCCATATAAAATACCTTTTATAGATTTAGGTATCGACAATCCTGAATTTTTAAATAAATCACTCAATTTTGTGAATACTTTTTGCATGTATCACTTTTATTTGCATCTATAGTTTTTTGGAAGTTTTCAACTAAATTTAAAGATTCCGTTAAAAGCAAATTTTCGTGTCTCCAATTTCTTAATTATGTCGGCAATATAGGAAAAATGCGATGTTATATATGAAAACTTAATCCGCGGTTTTTTAGTGCACTTTGACAGTCCGCTACAGATTGAGCACAACTTGGATCAAAATCGTTCACAATTTCTCTGAATTTTGCATAGTGTTCACAGTAATACAGAGCAGCTTTGATCCATCGCCATCTGGTTAAAATTGATTGCGGGGGCAAAGCAACGTCTTTTAATTTTTCGCGGAAGACTTCAATTCTGCTTGGAGCTTTCAAAAAAACTTTTTTTCCCGTGTTAATTAACGAATTTACCAAGAGAAATTCAATCCTAACAACATCAGCAAAGCGATTTAAGGCATGTGCTAAGCAAGTTGTATGAACCAGATTAGGATAAAAAATTTGTAAGTTCTTAGCTGCTTTGTTTCTATACGCAGCACCATCGGTCACCATATACAAAACTTCATCTGTTGGGACTTGTTGCGGTACATACAAAATCGCAAATATTTCATTAACAAATCTAGACACTGTTAAATGATTGCTTTTTTCCAATTTTTTAACGGCAACCAAGTAACTGTTGAAAGAATTGCCATTCAAAACACCAACGATGAAGTTTGCAATGTATCTTCTTTTGGCGTCTGTTGTTTCATCCAAACTAAACCAGATGTAGTGACCTGAAATTTCTTATTTTTTGAAGCATGTCTTTATATAATCTAGGAATGTGTGATCTAGACGCTGTCCATGAAGATCTTGAAATCTGGAACGTCGAGGTTATTCAACGGAATGTTGCAGGACACCATCTTTTTCCGTAAATCTTTATTGAAATTATTGAAGTGTTCGTTGGTATTTACGTAGTTGGCAAGTAATTCTTGCGCAGGAGCATTTTCAATGCTAGCTTTTTGTTGATGTTGACCAGTGCGTACATGCTGATCCAGTTGAATTTTTTTGGCAACGGTGATCTATTAATAAAATTCAAGTGTAAACAAAATATTATTTTAATCATTGGCTTAACTTACGTTAAATACTATCAAAAATAGAAAAAAGAAAAAAATAATGTGAACGGAAAACATCTGAAGCTATTAAATCTTTTGATAAGGACTAATAGAGAAAAGGAAATAATTAATTATTTAAAAAAATCCTACTTGTGTAAACACCTCAAGAAATAAATCTCCAACTCCAAAAGAAACAGTATATTTTAACTAACACCCTATCCTAGCACCCTATACATCCTTCGCCTGATCAACGACAACTAAAAAACTAAACATAATGCCAACACCATATCGTGTTGCCAACTTATTTTGTTGGCGGCAAATATGAAAAATACAAAATGCTTCCCTACACTTGTGGAATTATAAAAAATAACGGAAATTTAAAATAATGAGAATGACACTGCAAAAGTAGGTTTAAATTTACAAATTTGCTCACTGTTCTACCACTAAAATCCAAACTAAAAATATGAACTTCAACTACGTACTGGATAGGTACATACCTGTTTTTCGCACACACAACAAAACACTACACTTCCATCGTACTTGAAACACTTGTATGGTTTTAACCACTTTTTAATAAGCTCCAACTGCAAACTACCGACTTTCGGCATCTTTTTAAGAAATGCACAACCGCACAGTTTGCTATCCAGACTAATCTGCATTCCGCAGATTTAGATTACCAAGAATTTAATACTTCCTGTCAGCAACAACAGGTATTTGTTATGTACCTTCTTAAGCATCCCAGATAAAGTTTTATTGTTTTGTACCACAAATGCTTAAGCCTAAAACAGAAACGTAAATTTCTAAGAAATGTTGAATGAATGATTTTAAAAAGCATTTTTGTTTCAGTAAAAAATTTTAATGCAAAATTTTACTCTAAAATATGCATTTTTATGCACTCAATGTTCGATATAAGTACTTTTATATGTCATATGCTGTAAACCAATATATGCAAAATAAAATGAGGTTTATATTAAAGTAAGCATTGCGAAACGCAAAAATATTGAAAAATTAGTTTATTATGCTTATTAGGTAAAAACATGCAAATATGCAAATGCCAAGCTTACTGATATATACGTTATATTTTTATTGACTTTTCTACCTATTGATTGTCTTTAGTAGATTCGATTTACTCAAAATTCTACTTCACTTCTTTTAGTGTTGTTGCAAGACTTAACATTTAGCTGTTTGTGTTAGTACAGTGGTTTCTGTGTTTTGATTTTTTTTGATTAACTTGACTACGTCGATTTACCCTTTCTTCCTATGAGATTAATTATTACCGCTACCACTTGCACTTATTATTCTTTTGATTGGATTTAGTCGTACAGTTTTGCTTCAGGATTAGTTTAGTTCTTTTTAAGATTTTGTCTTTTAGAAAAAGGTGATCCCTGCTGTGCTACTATTGGGTTTCTTTCTTTTTTTTCTCTTTTTTTCCTTTCCGCTTGTTAAGAATTTTTGTTATTAAAATGGCTACTTGGCGTTTAGAAATGAATCGGTTAAGAAAGCAGGAGCTTCAGTAAGAATTAGTTTTGTGAGGGTTTGACTCTACTGTAATTGTTTCTACATTAAAAGATGCAGTGCGTAGTGCTTTGCAGTTGGCAAAGGAAGCATTTGTTTCTGTAGGTACTAATACTTCAGTGTTTGCGGATGATAAGATAGCTGTCGAGCAAGTTATTGCCGAACTACAAACGTTATTAAGCAAATTTGATAATAACTTTTCCTCTTCTACTTTCAAACAAGCTAGTACCTTGTGGATACACATATAACTTCGTTGTTTGCATATGTTGCCAAAAAGGGAAGAAGAAGCAGTGTCATCGTTAATTAAGAGTCACACTACAAACTCTACGTAATGAGTTTACGCTTAAGGGAAAGAAAGCTACTAAGACTACTTTGGTTTCTTTTGCTAACTTGCTTTCATTTAGTGCTAAACAGGTTTTGTTGGAGTCACTACTTCCGGACGGAGAAACTCCTCTTCTCACTTCTTCGAATTTTGATGAAAAAATGGAAATAACCATTTAGACTAGTTCTGCTCCTCGAAAGGCTGGTTCTACTAATGTGTCACTAGCTTAGTGGAACTTGGCTTCTGCTGTTGGAATCCTGACGGAAAAGGCTTTGTGTCTATTTAGAGAATATTGAAATTTATTGCGTTCTCAACAAGATGTAGTTACTTTATTAAAATTAGAAATCTTACCAACTAATTACAACGATGAGCTATGAAATGAAATTTGGAATCGGACAATGGGACATCAAGAATCGATCTACATGTATGTCTTTCTCCTTCTTCTGTCTCTTTTTGTAATTTAGCTAACGATAATAAGTGTAAGGTACTAAGATCCGTTTTTCTGCCGTTTTCTTTGGAAGACAAGGTGGCAAACACCTTGGATATTCTTGGAGTTTCACATAAACTGATTTTAGACATCGACTTCTGGAAAGTTATGAACTTCATAACTGACTTTTGCCATGGATTTTGAACTTTTAATACTATTTCTCCGTCGATTAATTTAATTTCTTCGGACTCTGTTAGTGCTATCTCATGGCTCTTTCAGTATCAACAATAACTTTTAAACAACATTATCACGGATGCATTTTCGAAACAATTTTTTGGACTTGGTCACACCTCTTTCTCTCAGCACCAAATACGTATTTTTGCTAAATCAATTAAACAACGCTATTATCCTCTCTTGCCTGAGTTACAAAAGGTCGCTAATGAGGAAATAGGCTCAATACCAAGTATAGATCAACTAGCCCGTAGTCGAATCCAATTGTTTTGATAAAAAAGAAAGATCACACTTATGCTTAAATTGCCGACTACTGATCGTTAGTATAATAGCTTTCTTAAACGTGTCTTAGATGCTGCTCATAAGTTTGTCAAATTGTCTATTAAGGATAATGTTCTTTATCTGTTTTCTCTTCTGATTCTTTTGATAATTGGAAAGGAGTAGTTTTTATGGAACAATGTAGCGTTGCAAAAACTACGGCTAGAATTTTGCAACGTTATTATTGACCCTGTTTATGTGCAGACGTCGCTAGCTATATTCGTCGTTGTCCGGTGTGTGCTGCGCATAAAGTGCTTCGCCAGGTATATTCGCTTCTCGTGCTAAGCCATCATACCCTTGGTAAGTCTTTTGCTGTGACATTGTGGGTTCTCTATCTCGATCTTCGAAAGTCATAGTTATGTATAATAATAAACATACTGTTCCTTACTATTTATGTGTTGTCATTTATTTTCTTACTACTTGGGAAACATCTAAACGGTCTCTATCCACTCATTTCATATCTGTTTTGGCGCTTTTTTTAAACTTGTTTGATAATTTACCATTACTAAACTCAGGATCCAATTACCCAAGCAACTGAGTTAGTCGTCACTTTTAAAGTGTACAAATAGCACAATGTGATTTGAAAGCTTGTCGTCAACACAATAATTTTTTTTTTGAATTCACGAACTTTAACTTGATAGGTTGAATCAGAACACGTTAGAATAACGTACAACAAATGATTGCTATTTACTTTAAACAAAAAACAGTTAGGAGTCGGATTTGAAAACAAAACAGTTGAACGGAATTAGTCGGATACCTACGTAGCGGTAGTTCACAAATTTATTTACTAAAGTTTATTAAGCAGAATTTTGAAAATGTTATACCTCTAAAAAAAAGGTTCTACTAGTACCAGATCTCAGAAAAAAGTTATTTTCTGTTTATATATGTATTCTTAGTTACGCTGAAATACACTTCAGCAGGATAAAGTTCCGCGTTCCACAAAAACGGTTGATGTTCAAACTCACGCGTAATAGAAGAACACGGAAGATTGCCAAAATATATTGACATGACCATGTGTCTCTGCTTACAATAATTGTCGGCGGTTTAAGTACGTGTGCATTTTTGTTTGGTACGGCATCTTTCAAAAGGAAAAATAATTTTAGCGGCGATTTTTGTTAAATTGGTATTGCGGTGTTTAGCAGCAAGATTATGTTCATTGACAGAGTTATAAAACAGCACGCTCTTGGTTCAAGGTTTGGTGCACTAACTGCATGGCTTTGAACATTAAGGAACTAGAGTGTCTGTGAAGTTAGCACGACATTCTATCAATACAAAAAAAATAATAAGAGTTCCAATAGCACTTTTCATAGTTCTACAGTTCCTGATAAAAATTAAAAAAAGTTCCGCATTTATTACCTTAAAAAACGAAATTGTAAAAATGTCGTGCTAACTTCGCAAATCTAGCACGACACCCTCCTCTCTAAAGTACTAAAACGCGTTGAAAATTACTATTTTTGACAAGAGTTCTGAATAGTTCCGGTCAAGTTAAGTATATATGTGTAATTTTAGATTGCTATTTTAACAATTAATAATTTAGAATGAATTTATAATTTTCACGCCCAGCACGACATTTTCTAAAAATTTTTTTTTCTTTAAATTAATAAGAGTTCCAATAGCACTTTTCATAGTTCTACAGTTCCTGATGAAAATTAAAACAATTTTTGCATTTCTTACCTTAAAAAAACCAAATTGTAAAAATGTCGTGCTAACTTCGCAAATCTAGCACGACACCCTCCTCTCTAAAGTACTAAAACGCGTTGAAAATTACTATTTTTGACAAGAGTTCTAAATAGTTCCGGTCAAGTTAAGTATATATGTGTAATTTTGGATCACTGTTTTAACAATTAACAATTTTGAATAAATTTATAATATTCAGACACAGCACGACATTTTGTAAAAATGTGTCGTGCTGACGATTTTCGGCAGTTTTAATAGAAATTTTAGACAGTTCTATAAGAGTTCTATGCATTAGAAACGTTTTAAAAAAAAGTTCCAACTGATTACTATTTTATAAACAATTTTCAAAAATTATGTCTGGCACGACATTTTGTGAAAATGTGTCGTGCTGATGATTTTCCGCAGTTTCAATAGCAATTTAACACAGTTCTATAAGAGTTTTATGCTTTAGAGACATTTTAACAAAAAGTCCCAACTGATTACTATTTTTTAAACAATTTTCAAAAATTATGTCTGGCACGACATTTTGTGAAAATGTGTCGTGCTGATGATTTTCCGCAGTTTTAATAGTAATTTAACACAGTTCTATAAGAGTTCTATGCATTAGAAACATTTTAAAGAAAAGTTTCAACTGATTACTATTTTTTAAACAATTTTCAAAAATTGCGTCTGGCACGACATTTTGTGAAAATGAAAACTTTATACTTGCATTACCGCATAGTTACGATTTTTCCAGCGGTAGTTACGCTTTTACCTATATTACCATTTCGTATGAGTAATATATTTTGATCTCTCGCTAGTTTCCATTCTGGATACTTTTATAAGTAAGATGATTGCTTATGTTGTTTTTTATGGTAGAAATATGGTCGTCAGTTGGAACTTTTTGTTAAAATGTATCTAAAGCATAGAACTTTTATAGAACTGTGTTAAATTACTATTAAAACTGCGGAAAAACATCAGCACGACACATTTTTACAAAATGTGCTGTGCCTGAATATTATAAATTTATTCAAAATTGTTAATTGTTAAAACAGTGATCTAAAATTACACATATATACTTAACTTGACTGGAACTATTCAGAACTCTTGTCAAAAATAGTAATTTTCAACACGTTTTAGTACTTTAGGGAGGAGGGTGTCGTGCTAGATTTGCGAAGTTAGCACGACATTATTACAATTTCGTTTTCAAGGTAAGAAATGCGAAACTTTTTTTAATTTTTATCAGGAACTGTAGAACTATGAAAAGTGCTATTAGAACTCTTATTAATTTAAAGAAAAAAAAATTTTTACAAAATGTCGTGCTGGGCGTGAAAATTATAAATTCATTCTAAATTATTAATTGTTAAAATAGCAATCTAAAATTACACATATATACTTAACTTGACCGGAACTATTCAGAACTCTTGTCAAAAATAGTAATTTTCAACGCGTTTTAGTACTTTAGAGAGGAGGATGTCGTGCTAGATTTGCGAAGTTAGCACGACATTTTTACAATTTTGTTTTTTAAGGTAATAAATGCGGAACTTTTTTTAATTTTTATCAGGAACTGTAGAACTATGAAAAGTGCTATTGGAACTCTTATTATTTTTTTTGTATTGATAGAATGTCGTGCTAACTTCACAGACACGGAACTAGAAATGTCATAGCGCTAAGAAAGATTCACTATTTAGATTTTTTTAAAATCTTATCCAACGGTTTACCTCTTCCAAAATATCACAATAATAATGAGTAAATAACATTAAACCATAACAAAAGATAACGACAACAAATAACAGTAAAGCAAAATAACAAGTACAAAACACGATACGAAGTGAAGTCATATTGTTCATTCATACCAACAAAAAAAGGTTAATACCAACATCACAATTATAATACACCACAGATAGACCCCTAAATTAGTAGTTCAAAAAAAAATTCTATGAAAAACGTCAATTGCTCATTTTTTAAAAATTTGCTACAATATTAAAAGTTGTTACAATAGATAAATATGTTTCATAATTGAACATTTGCTTTTTTAGGTAAGTTATTGTGCTGAAACCTTTTACATATCATTTCACCAAACTCTTAAATACACTTAGTTAATATTTACATTTAAATTTAGGTTACATTAATATGCATTAATTAAATTAGAACAATTAGTAGTTTTTCAGATTTACATTAAACTATATTTAAAATGCCCATAGCTGATTGTTCATAATTAAACAGTAAAAAATAATTATAGTTTAAAATTGCATCAATAATTTAAATTGTTACAATGTTTCTTAGTTTTATTGTTATTTCAATTATAATAATATTTTTAAAATTACATATTAGTGTAGTTAAATGACTAACTAAAATTTTTGAGTATCAAAAGATGAAGCACGTTGTATTAACAATTGTATAAATGTAATGTAACTATTAAAAATTACTCGTTACAAACGCAATACTAAATATAAAAACCAACTTACCAGTTGATTTTAAGTTTTCTTTTTTAATACTAACTTTTTATTTTATCTTTTAATTTAAAACAGTTATTTGCAAAGTTTTTATGCGCGTTTTAAATTTTACTACAGCAGCAAGGTTTATTTTCCGTTACCTAATTCTTAAGATCTATTATTAAACCTAAGCTTAATTAACGGCATTTTAATAAATGGCAGAAAAATGGGTAAATATATAATCTAGGCATACACCCAGTCAACTATAGCAAAGATTTATAAACTTACAGTAGTCGGAATATAAATTCACGAGGTGTGTTTGAAGCCACCGCACGTTGCACGACTATCATAAATTTGTGAAATGCCTACAGTAACAGCTAATGGTACATTGAGTTCTGAAAGGCGTCGAAAATACATAACAAACGGTTTAATAAACGACATATAATAACATGATCTTTTATACTGCCGGCTGTTTGTACCGTATTTCAATATTCCAGCTTACACCTACATATGTGCTTAACTTTGACCTTTCACCCATTTTTTTGACGATTAATTTTTCGTTTTAAAAATTTTAAACTATTACATGTTTATAACACAATATAATTTGAATATATTTTAAATAAATTCAATTATGATAGAAGTAATATAAAAGCATTAGTCGGTATTTATGAATATTAATAAGTTAGGTATATAAAAAGTGGTTTGAGTTAATTTCTTGGGCTAATAACGGTCCTCTGATCTTGATTTAGTGCAACGGCTATAGCGTAAGAACTTGTTACTGTCAAATATTATTTTTATCTCACATCGATCTCATAATTTATTAATATTTTATTCTATTTTTATATGTTTGTCATAATTATGTCATAATTAGCCTGTTTACACTACAATTTAAAATTTAGTGTTTATTACCATTATTGGTGTTCCTTAAAATATTATTAATATTGATGAATAAATAACTTTAAATGAAAATTATTATAACCATAGAAATTAATTGTTAACATTGTTTAATTTAAAGTAAAGACTACATATTTGAATAATGCAATTCTTCTAGAAACAATGCAATTCCCTCAATTTTAACACCAAATAACTTTGCAAATACCCATCCAAACACCCGACTAATTTCAAGCAATTAGAGATCAGTATCTACAAATATCAGGTAATTCATACAAATAACCACAACTAATGCCGTCTACCCAACTTTACGAATCCTCTATATTCCCAACTCTTTTAATCAAATCTATACACCTAAAACATTGTCTCATATAAAAAATACAGGAGCTTTGTTATGTACAAAATATTTTGATGTGGTTTATGTAGTGTAAGAATTTTGCCCTATAATACGTCATTTTACATTTTAGAGACCAATAAGGATTTTTTGGTTTCGTACGTTAAAGAAATTATACGTGTGTGTTAATGTCGTGGTCAGAGGTTTCTGGGGTAAAAATGTATTTTCATTTTACAGAGCGAATTGATTTTCCTGTGTTATTGTAGTAAGTTTGGATACGTACACTTGTTTTTTTATTTTGGAAAATTTCTATGACGAACTAATAAAGCACGCAGCGATTATTGAGATCTGTCCCGGATGCATATTCCAATAACCTATGTTAGACGGGGACATTGAAACCACCGTTTCAATTTCTGTGATTGCGAACAGCATTACGACAAATTAGAAGACACATCTGCTGAAATATCTTCACTAATTTCGGGAAGCTTAGCGCACTTGGTTTTTTTAATCTATCGTATAAAACAGAGTAATTTATTTGAGATAATTGTGTATCTATGTAATAGTTTAATTTACAAAATTTTAAGAGACTTTCCACACAGCCAAAAGTAACCAAAAGTCGTAATAAAGGTAACCGTTTCGGATTTGCAAATGTGATCATAGAGTACCCAAAAGCATACCCAATGGTGAACTATGTCCCACTTAATTCCTCCATAGGACACTCTTATACTGACCTTGCGTGTATTCAACGGTCAACCTTTTAGGATAACCCGAAATTAACCGAAACGGACAGTTTATTGTTTACTTTTAAAGCTACTAAAAAGATACTTTTTTTTACTTATTCATTGGTCAACTTGTTGGACTAAACTAATGTTAATCGAAATGGCCGGTGCATAGTTAAGTTGTAAAACTACTAAAAAGATACAAATTTTTTGTTTGCTCAACGTTTAACCTGTTAGGATAACTTAAAGTTAATCTAAATAGTTAGTTTACTGTTTAATTTTAAAGCTGTTTAAAATATACAATTTTTAAACTTGATCAACGATCAACAAGTCAGAGTAACCTGAAGTTAACTGAAAAAGATATGTAATTGTTGGATTTTAAAACTGCTTAAAAAATACTTATTTTTCAATTGCTCAACGATTAATGGCTGCTTAATATATATCTTATAGTTAATATTAGAAAATAAAACACATTAAAGTAAAGGTTCAATTCTTGATAAACAACAGATTTTATACGATACGATATAATACATATATATTTATTACTTATTTACAAATTTAAAAATATCTAAAATAAATGTAATCGCCTTTAACCTTTTTTCACTCTTTCTGTCGATTTTCTACTCCACACCTTTGTCGCCACTAAAACGTCCATTTCCGTGACGGTAGAAACTATTCATTTTAAGGAAGCTGAAATTAGAAAAAAATACTTAACTATACCAACAATATTTATATTTGATTTGATTTTTTACAGGGTTCCTAGTGATCTAAAAAATCGTAAAAAATCTGGGTATTCTAAATTCAGGGCAAACATGGAAAATTTAGGGAAAGCCTGTTTTTATGTATTTTTATATACTGACGATATATCTGCACTTATGAATTATGTGTTCTTTTGTCTGTTAAAAATATGTATAAAAATGTTTTACTTTTATAACTGGAACTTTTAGTATAACACAATTACACAAAGTTAACACTCGACTTGTACAACACGCACATTAACTTAGCTTGAACGATTGTCTAGCAGGTAAAAAAAGACGTTTAATTTTAAGCTAGTCTTAAAACATCTTGGTGGTTATTTAAATTCCTATACCCATTTTCTCCCACTTCAACAACATAATTTTAAATTTTACAAACGGTGAGCGTTTGTTTGATTTTAATTCAATAATTCTTGGAAACTATTTTTGTTAAGTTTAAATTAACCCCTTAATGTTCACGCTCGAATTAATTCGAGCGGTGTCGCATTTTATATTTTTGTAATTGTTGCACTCGAAAAAAATGGTTTTATTGATTTTTATTATTTACATCTGTCTTCTAAGCTATAAAATTTTAGAGTAATATTACTTTTCGTCCAGTTGTAAAACAAAGAAACGTTTTTTCTGTAAATTACAAATACAAGTGTTTATTCTTTTTTATAATTATTACTGATTTAGCAGTGAAAGACTTTTTTTGTGGTGTAATATGTAAAAATTATAAAACTGCAAAGATAAGTTTTTATAGAAAGTTATTTTGTGTTTAGTTATTACTCTTGGCCAAAATAAAGTTCAAAAATGTATTTTCTTAAATTAACAAAAATGATTTTTTTTCAAAAAAAAAATGTGCCTTAAGAAGTTAAATAGGAAATTGAAAATAATCAGTACAAATGTCATTTCCTCATTGTAAACTGCGACATGAAAACTTAAGTTACAATTTTTTTACGAAATTTAATTTTTTTTCAATGTAGCTGCATAATAAAAAACTGTTGAATTAATTCTAGAAAATTTACTTGAAGCACTGGATCAATGACTTTCGGCATTAATAATACTTTTTTGCCGTTTATCGCGAATAAACTATCCTTTAATTAGAAACACTCAAATTTGCCTGTATCACGTTTTAAAAATCGGAAATTGATGCGCATATAGCTCCTTTATTAGTCACAATATTAAAGAAGTTTAAATACAAAACTTGTTCGGTATGTTGTTTGGAAAAATACATTTTTTTTATTTGCTATGAGGCCGAGTTTCTATTGTAATTGTTTAACGCCTATGTTAAAGAAATGAATATTAAACACTGCTCAAAGTAATAGCGATTTGTTTTAAAAAAATTTTGTCAGCATCGGCAGAATGAGATTCATTGAATGAAATTTCCGGTAAAACTGCAATATCTATGAAAAAGACCTCGAATGGTCGAAGAGACCGATACATTGAAGGGATTAAAATATCTACAAAGGCTATTGTTTGGTGCCCAGTTGATATTTACCGCAATGCAAGGATGAAACTAAAACAACAAAAAAAAGTTTTTACAATCAGCATTAAGATGTTATTGCGTTTATTAATGCTTTATCTTTAACCTGCTACACGCCTTTGATTTTTTATCGATTTAGAGCAATAATTTAAACTAATATCAATACAATTTTGTATCGATCCACATTACAAATTATAACAAAGTTTGTTTAAAAACAATAATTTTTAGGTTGAAATTAAATAAAAAACATTGTTAGGGTACAAACAAAAAAGAACAATGTTTATGACGATAATCGGATTAAAATGGTAAATTCCAGATAATAATAATAATCAATTACACTTACAACTCTAGTAAAATGTTTCTTTTCAAATACAAGTTTTTTTTAAGATAATTAGTTTCAGCGTATACAACAACGGATTCTATATACTTATTACTATCCCAAAAAACCAAATAGGTTCCATAATAATGCTTTTAGAAGCATAGAGGCAGTATTGATATTACTGAAAGCCTTCCTGTAGCAGTAGAATGGTTTATGTTTAGAGATAGGTTTTGACACTCCAGTAGAATACTGTACAGTTAGTGCTTATAGAGTCCTATTAGACGTTGTACAAAAGCAGGCCAAAGGTAGAAGTTTTCCTATGTGTAGAATAGCATGACAAAGTTAGCGACTAAAAGGTAGTTGATTTGCATGATTTTACAGGGTTTAAAATCATACCATAAGAAACTCAAAAAGCATGAAATTATTAGTTTTAAGTCATTTTTTATTAAGTCATTTGTACAGTATCTTTGTCTAAACTATAATAATTTTTAATCAATGGTTTGTGGATTTGTAGTTTGCTGCATCATTCTAATTATTTCATTTTTTAATCCCGCATGACGTAGAAATTGGAACACCTTCTCATTAATAACATCTATAGGAACTCCTTTGAATCAACTTTGGGTTAACTGTATAACAAAACTATGCGGTTAATTATTTTTTTATTATCTATTATCAGTCGCATGCATTTTCACTAGATTTATATCAAAAATATGTTTCTTTTTATGAATAAAATATTTTTTTTATTACAATGCTTTTTAAGTTTAAGTACGCAGGTTGGCCACCCCTGCTCTAAAAAAATAACTGGATGCCAAGTAAAAAATAAACAATAACAATAAAGCGCTAAAACGTGGATAAGCTGATCGTACAAAATAGATAGATATGTTTTCAATTGTTTCTTTTTGTACTTACTTTTACTTAAATCAGCAGAACATCTAATAGCTTTTTCTTCTTTAATTCAGCACAAAAAAAGAACACATTTACAAAGATACACTAAGCCCGAAGTCTTCCTTTCGTAAACGTAAAACTGCATATACCCGTAACCGTATCAGTACTTACTTAGAAGCGTTTCTGGGGAATCAAACTCGGTAGTCGGTACATATCTCGTTACAATTCTCAGAAATCAAAGTATCTTATTTACATTTACAGTATCAAACGCGAATGGGTAGGTTTTTTATCGCATACATATCTTTATCAACAAAATTTAGATGTGGGCGTTAAATCTCTACAAGAAGTTATTTTTGTTTAGGTACTAGGTATTACAATTTAGCAACTTGCACAAACGATTTTTTCTGATATTAAAAATTCTATTTCTTATCTCGAATAAAGAACGATTAAACCGATTTTAGAGGTACTAAAACACTAAAAGAATGTTATCATGTTAGTCGTAATACTTGAATTTCAATACATTGTCAAGGCTGCTATAAAGACTTTATTTTTTATATCAATATAGAAGACCTATAGGAGTGATTTTAAAGAAATCTTTTAGGGTACTTTATTCTCCTTTTATATGCATTGTTATAGAATCAATATGGGAACGCCATTATGATCTACATTTCTAATACTTTAGTGATTCCAATCAACTGCCAATTGTAAGGCTACTATAAGCACTTCTTTTTTAAATTAAATATAGTATTCTTATAGGAGTGTTTTTAAAAGAATCTTTTAGAGTTAAAAATTACTACAAATAATTAGCGAAACAATGATTGCAGGTTCCATCTGCAGTGCTTTTAAATATTTTTAAAATAAGTGTTTGCCTATTTAAAAAAAAATACACCTGAATTTGATGTAATTGGAACTCACGGAACGACTAAGTAGCTTCTGATGACTTCGATTAATTTTTAAAAAATTCATAATTTAAAAACTAAGCGGCAATGCACAAAAGCCAAGATAAGGGTACTTTTTTTGCCTTGAGAATCACCAAAAAATCAGAAATGCAATTGGTGAAACTCATTTCTTGATTTCCCTTTGTAATCGTAATAATAGTAAGAGGCTAACTATTAGAAGATAGAAAAGTAATTTTGGTTAAGGGCGATTTTTCTTCCGAGGACGTTTTTTCGGAACACAGTCTAATTCTACACAATAACATTCTACTAAAAAAATAATTTTTAGGATTAATATAAAATTAACTTTTTAGAATGTCTCTTTCGCAACTTTTATAGACATTAATTATAAAACTCACCGAAAATAACATTTATGTGGTTACTAAAATGGCATGTAGTCTCATTTTGTACTAGAAAGCTACTAAAAAGTTAATTTTTAGGATTAACATTAAATTAATTTTGTAGGATGTCAGTTGTGTAACTTTTTCAAGACATTAATTAGAAATCTCTGAAAACTTATCGAAAAGTTAACTTATATGGTTAGTAAAAAAACAAGTAGTTTCATTCTATACTTGAAAGCTCTTAATAGGTTAATTTTTATGGTTACCATCAAGTTAACTTTTTAAACGGCTTTGAGTAACAATTAAAGTTGTTTATTGAAAAGTTACCTAAAAGTCAACCTCTGTAGGTAAGAAACGAGATAGGTCGCCATATTTTACACTTTAAGCTTATACAAAAAGTAACCTTTACGTTTACAATTTGGCTGATTATTACTCAATCAACAAGGAAACGTTTTTTTAATATTTTTTTTAACGTTTTAGAAAGATATATTTACATGTTTAAAAACATTGCAAAAACGTCTTAATGGCCAAATTTACGTTGCAAGTGCAAAAACGTTATTTAAATATTAAAAAAATGTTTTAGAAAATATGTTTAAAATGTATTTAAAATATTGTAGTATCAATGAATAGATAAAATATTTTTAAAACGTAACAAAC
This sequence comes from Aquatica leii, assembly GCA_035610365.1. Taxonomy (NCBI): domain Eukaryota; kingdom Metazoa; phylum Arthropoda; class Insecta; order Coleoptera; family Lampyridae; genus Aquatica; species Aquatica leii. Next base: position 204,349,991 of record CM069432.1, on the reverse strand, counting down.
ACATTTTTCTAAAAAACATTTTTTATTTCAACTATTTTAAAACGTTGTAACGTTTTTAAAACACGAAAAAACGTTTCCTTGCTGATTGGGAGGAATAACTATTTATTGTGAATAAGTTAAACATTAAGGACACGCGGTAGAACTAACTTTTATGAATGACTAAAAGGCACGATAAAGATACCACATGCTTGTAAACTTTTCAGGTTAAAGTATGATCACTTTTTGGACAAGTAAAGTTAACTTTGGTTATGTGGGTTGTGTTGCGTGTGCCATTAGCTAATTGCATATTTAAAAACGCATAATTGTAAGTACTTTGTTTCTTATATAATTTTTTTTTCAAGTTAGTCGTATGCACGCACGACTGGACGCTCATATTACGCTTGTTATTGCGACAAAGTATACCACTTTTTTTGCATGTAACAATGTAACGATGAGATTTGTTTTGCATAAGCTCGTGATATTCGCTAATTGTGTTCTATTCACTACCGTAAACTCATTTTAAATTTAATTTTAAGCCAATTGATTTGCTTATATGTACTAAATGTTGCTTAATCTAAGAGGTTTGCATTAACAAACCTTTAATTGTTATCTATTTGCTTAATTCTATACGTTTTTAACGCCTTTTTCTATTGTTGAAACAAATATATTTGACGTTATAAGTGTGATTTACGATTTGTTTACTTTCAATGTTCGATAACTGTAAACTGGATCTATAGAGCATATTTCTACCGTTTTGAAGTTCTATATATGTGTATATATTATAAGAACTTAATTTAATTATTATATACAGTGTCCGTTAGTTTAGTTATTTGTGCACAATTAACGATCTTAAACTTATCGCGTTTTATTAACCCATGCAGTACAACTAATTGTAGTTACTTATAATCTAAATTTTATTTTATTGCCAGAAAATCAATCAGAAGAAGAAACTGAGTTAATCCAAACTATAGAAACGTTATTTTAACTTGATTTCTAAGTCAAATGATTTAAAATCGCTGATGTGCAAAAGTTATTGCAGCGTTACACACAGAAAAAGCATCGGAGTACGATCTGCTAACATAAAACGTTCTGAAAAATCAACCTCTTACGGGAATAAAATGTCATGAAAAAAACCAATAGCTTTTTTGAACATATTTAAGGCCTTTGATGAAGTTTGACACACTGGCCTTTTATTCAAGTTGCGTGTCACCCTACCCATAAATTATTTTGCTGTCTTTAAGTCATATATCTATAGCAAACATTTTCTGGTTTCTATAGATGTTAGAGTTCCACAAAGTAGTGTCTTAGGCCCATGTACATCATTGAACGTACTTACTACCTAAAACAAGGTGCTGCTTTATAAAGTTATACTAAAGTCACTTTGGTCATACATGATGTAGCTTTGGCATCTATATCTAATTTAAACGTCTAAAAAAAGTATTGAGAACGATAGTGAACGCACTGTGAGATATGTGCAACGCAGCCATCAGAAGAGCAACAATAGCGGTTCGTGAGCTCGGGCTTACGGTGAGCTACATTTTTCAAAATGTTTGTAGGTAACGTAAACGTTTTTAGATGTTATTAAAACATTATAACTACAAAATGTTTTAAAGTTAACAAATAAATTCTGTTGAGCAATTATGTCTATGGCGTGCAGAAACTTCATGTTATTTAATTTTTACATTTAAATATTTTAATGTATGTACATGATACATTTGTGTATTGTTAATGATGAATACAAAAATAATAAACACATACAGTATTTAACTGTTTTTAACCAAATTTTTTGACGAACATTGTATTAAATAATTTAAATTTGCCATGATAGAATTTACACTACAATAATTTAAAAAATTGTTTCAGTTTGCAGTTAAAAATACGGGGTTTGAAACTTATTTACTCTGGTTTCTTGATTTTACAAATGGAAACTCCTATCAAAGACAAAAAAACGCATTTTGCATTTTTTTTTGAATAATTGAGAAATTTTGCATTTTGCCAATAAAGCAATAAATTGCGTTTTTTAATTAACTACTTTTATTCTAAAACCACGGATTTTTGTTTTGTGTAAATTAAAATTTAATATTAATAAAGATAGTGAAGCGATGCTTTTGTCTGACACTCCTTGCTGATTAACAATAAACGTAAAATAATATCATTTGAATGTGTGTAGTATCGTAGAATATAATTTAACAGATATTTTACGATCAACTTCATTTTTTTTGTATAAAATATAATGCGGTACATTTTATTTCAAACTTTTCTTTCACCGACAGTTTTACAAATTCGTTTAAAAAAAATGGTTCACTACTTTTTTTGCATTTTTCAAAAATTACGTACGTGATATATACCGCTTCTCTTACAAGTCGTATAAATTCTAACGCTTAAAGAGTACTGAATTGAAACTATCGCAGGCTACAAACGCGCTAGCCCTTTCGCACGTTAAAACTGCATATGAAATCTCATAGTGGGGGTCGCGACGTCACGTTACAATGCTCTGTTACATATACAGCCATAGGCTCAAATAATTGTAGCTCCAACATAAAGAAATTACCTATTTAATATACGTTGTTTTGAATGACAACCATATTAAATTAATGTTTTAAAGTAATAAAAAGTAGATGGTACTATGATATCCTATAAATATGTTTAAATGATTTAATTCATAATAATTTGTATTGTTTTTTTTGTTTTAATAAACGTCTGGAAGGTTTGCGCCCTAGAGCTCTTAAAAACCTTGCCAAACCAAAAAACCCGCTATCTCGTTAAATAAACTCCAAATGGAACTTACTTTATTACAGTGTATTACACTAACATCTTCAATCATTAAATATACACAATTACGAAAGCTTGCGGATTAAAATCTTGGTTGCAGTTTAATTAGTTAACATTTATTAAATCTAATTAGCAAACACAAATCCGAAAGGAAAATAAGTTAAATTAGATTAAATTAAAGAAACAAACAAAATAATAAAGTAAAATTTGACAATAATTACATGATTAAGATGAAATAATAATAATAAAAAAAAACAAATAAAATATAGAGAGTATGAATGAATTAACGCAATACAATAAATCGGGTTAGGTACCTTAAATACATTTGAAAACTGTGACGTAAAATTTTCAAAAGAGACATACAAGAAAACCCATAAACTAAACAAGAATACCTAAGAAATCATGACGTAAACATGAGCATAAAAAAATATTCTCACAATAAACGCAAAATCATCAAATAATAACAAAGCATAAATGACTAAAACAAACAAGCGTAGTAAAATATAGAATAACAATCTTAATCTTTGAAACACAATTATCAGGTTCAAGTTTTGAGTACATTTTATAAAATGTACTCAAAACGTTAACCTGGTAATCACATACCCGCTGTATGTACAGCGGAGGTCGAGGTTATTCTCAAACCACGTGACCCTGTAGTATAGGTAAAGCAGTAAAAATCCATTAAAAAAAGTAAACAGACAGGTCACGTGACTTGCGAATAATCTCGATCACCTGTTATCTACTGTTTTTAAAAAAATAAATATTTGCTCAATTTCGGATATTGTTATCATTCAGTTATTGTTATCAAAATCCCAACGTGATTCTATTAAGCGGCGTGCACTGTATTATTTTTTTATAAATAATTTGTAAACTTTATCCAAATTTTCTCTTGAAAAATTTTTGTTAGAATTTCATTGCATACGATTTTTGTGCGATTGGTTTAAATAGAAATTCCTATAACGCCGAGAGGTAGTTGGTTTGTGGTATTCGTTTAATTTTATCTTATTATCTTCTTTTTTCATAATTACCTAAAAAATATTTATTTTTCTGTTTCTATCTTAATAGTGTAAAAAATGCATTAAATTTATTTATAGTTTATGCTTTAGTATTTATAGCTTATATACACAAAATTCCATCTACAAATTTAACAATAAAAAATAAATTTGGTATCACATTATAAATAAATATAAAATCTCAATTCTAACGTTTAAAAAAATTAACTGTTTAAGAAGGAAAAAATGGTTTTAATTCAGTTAGATAATAAGTACGTGGATTACATTTTTAATTAGCTGGATAAAAAATGTAATGTTTACATTTTTAAATAAATATTATTACTAATAAAACTTACGTTTATTACATATACGGTTTATTATTTAGGTATTGTAGTTTAAAATAACTCTACAGCTATGCTGAATTAGTCATTTTGTTTCATTTGAGTATTAAACATCAAGTTGAAACACTAGAGAGTATGCAATTGCTGCTGTTTATTGATGCCATGTTAGTCCAGCAGGAAATAATTAGTTTACAGGATGAGGATCAACCATTCCATTAAACCCGTGTCCTGGATTACAGTGTCACTAATCCTGCGATTCTGTCGTAAATTTGGTTTTATCGTGACATCCTGTGTTATTTCGTCTGTCGTTATTCTTGAATTACCATTGCACGGACGCTGACCATGAATTGTGCATGCATCACATAACTTGAAAAAATTTGGACATTGCAGACAAAAGCTTTTACGGTAACCTTTATTTCAATGATGCGTTAAAATTGAATGTGCATTTTAACTGCGCTTTATATAATTGAGGCTAGTTTGTGGACAAAATTTTCACTTGTATTAAAAACCGCAAGCAATGTAACTATTTATATATAGTCAGAAGTTTTAATTATGTTTTATTTATTAATCTTAGAATGATTTCTATACCACGTTAAAAGTGGGGCGATAAATCAAAATGAAAATCCACCCCCAAGCGCTTATATTGGCAACAGAGTTTGTTGAAGTGACAGATATTTATTAGTGCGTGTGTCGACTAAATTTCTCTTATTTACCAAAGTATACAAAGTGACGGGTTGGTATGTCAAATAAAAGGAATCCCCGGTGCAATAATGCCAGGGGTTAGTTTACCACGCTTGCAACCCTAGGTTCTTGTCAAATATTATTACACTCTTTCCTGTGTTGCTGGAATTGGAACAACAAACTTTTAATGAAAATTTTATACGAACATCCTCTTTTGCTGTGTACATTTTAATAATGTTCAATAAGCATTTTCTTATTTGTGACAAATGATTTCAATAAACTTTTTTTTTAATTAATTCTATTTGCAATATGACTATTTTACGTGTTTTTATTTTATTAAAAAATAATATATCAATAATTACTTAAATATAGCAAAACGAATTTCCGTCATTTTGTATTTAAATAGTCGATTTGAAACGTTTCTACATTCTGTAATGGATCTCAAGAACTGTAACTTATAGCATTTTAATAGTTGGACTTTTAGCCTATTTTTACTTTAAAATTACTCACAAAAGCAAAATTTAAAAAAAGTTCTATTATGTGTATAACCTTACTCTCAATCCAAAAGAAATGTTTTACCGTCTTTTGAATACGAGTGGCTTTTTAAAAACATATTTTAAAATCAGAACACGTACATTTTTAGTATGTAACTTTATATAAAAAATTGATATTAAAAAAAACATATTAAATTAATTTAGAAATTAAAGATAGATACTTTAAAACTGTTTTGATTACAATTTGAATATAAATTTAATCAAATAAATAACAAATTCTAATTTATTAATTCAAAATATATAAAGATAGTTGTAGCAAATAGTTATAGCAGCACGAATTTTAGTTTGCAAATAATAAACAGAACGGTTATTAAAAACATGTACATGTTAAAAAGTTTATATATAATTAAACTATACCAAAATAACATAATAAACAAGAATTAAATTAAAATTAATGTCTTTAAAAACCAAAGCATAATTTGTAAATATACTTGTGTTAAAAAAGAAAGAAACATGATTTGCCTAGTTTTCAATACATCTTATTAGCAGAATTTAAAAATAAATAGAACATATGTCTACATTACGTACAACTAGAAGATGCTGACAAAAATTTTAAGAAACTAAAGAAACAGAATTCTATATGAAGACGGTTATCAAAAACAAATAAATAAATTAACATTAAAAACCAGATTAAAACTGTTCAGAAGCAAAAGAAAAATGCATCGACAAAATAAAAATAAAGCACAAAACTAGAAATAAACCGCAATTGGTTGAAGATAAAACAAACCCAATTAGCCACAGTAATGGAAATGTCAAGAAGGTCATATTGAAGGTTAACTTCTCCAAATTGACACAACTTGCATATCTTACCTTGCTAGCTAGCTTTTTAAAAGTTATCAAAAGCATTAATTAGTTATCAAAATCGACGATTTGTACCGGAATTTGCTAAAGTGTTCAATTTACTGAAAAAATTGACTAAAAAGAGTGAGCAAAAGAAGTAATCCAAACTAATACTATTTTTAGAAACAATAGCGTCAGAGACTCTTTGACAAGAAAAAACTGCTTTTACAGCAATTATTAAACTGTTTCAGAAACACAAAGAACACAATACAGTTAATAGTACCAAAAAATCTAGTATTAGAATTGTTGTAGCATTTGCACGGTGCTGCGTTGGAAAAATATGACAAACGTAAAGAAAACACTAGAAAAAATCCAAAAAATACTACTGGGAAAAAATGTAATGAAATGGTGCTTTAAAGTGCACGATCTGTTTCAAAAAATAATCTAGTGCAAAGACGAAGGAAAGCGGTGTTTTAAACTTAATTTAGTAAATAAATTTTAGTGGTCATAAACTACTTACTAAACAAACTGAGGCTTATGCCATACTCACTGATCTCTATAATAATATGGATAGCTGATACGGTAGTTTGACATTGACACCTTTAGAAAAATCATCAGCGCCACTCATTACTGAGACAGGAACTCAAATGTAGCGCTATTATTATAGAGATCAGTGGCCATACTACATCAAAAAACAAAAATAAAAGTTTGGAAACATTAACTACTTAATCAAAGTAGTGTCCAAACATTAAAGAAACTGAGTTATTGCAATTGTTTTTTAATAGTGTGTGGATATTCCGTTTAGAAAAACAAAAGTGAAATACAGTTCTGTATCATGCTTTATTCAAAAACTCGACCATCATGCGACTTTTAGTTTAAACAAAAACCGATAAGAAACATTGCTGTGAAAGATTGTGACAGAAAATTAATAAATAGGCTAGACAAAGTACACAAGTTTAAAAAAAAACATTTAAATTGTAGACCTAAAATAAACTACTGACTGACCTACTGACATTTCGGTTAGTTTTGATGTTGAGTTTTTGTTTATTAACATGCCGTTACCTGATTTAGTTAACATTATTAGATCTTTATTCAACGAGAACAATATTTTAAGCGACCTAGTGCCTATTATCAAAAAATGTTTAATGTCTACATATTTTACTTTTCGAAAAAAGTTTTACTCACAAACATCAGGTGCCGCCATGGGTTCTCCACTTTCACCGGTTGTTGCTAATATATTTATGGAAGATTTTGAAAAAAAATCTATCCACATTTTATCTAAAACCCAAGTGCTGATACAGATACGTTGATGACACCTTTGTCATTTGGCAACATGGTCCTTCTACGCTCAACGGTTTTTGTCATTTAAACTTAATTCTTCAAAATAGTCGTTTTACTATGGAACTCCTCTTTACCATTTTTGAACGTTTTAGTTAATTGAAATGAAGATGGTTTATCACATTCAGCTTATCTAAAACCTATTCATACAGCTTTTTAAAAAATTATCAGTAGTGAATCTATTACAAAACTTACGCCTGCAAAACCAAGAGCGGAATCCATGTCTCAATCTAGGTCTATCGCTTATCCACCCTATGTCAAAAGTACCACGGAGCGTATAGGAAAAATGTTGTCTAAACACAACATTGTTACTTGGTTTTCTGCTCTTTATAAATGAGGTCAAGTCTTAAAGAGCGTTTTCCTTTTTAGCCTGACCGCGTTTATAGCATTCCTTGCTTTTTTCAAAGTCAGCGGTGGCAAAACACTTGCTAAAAAAAGTCATTAAATTATATTTGAAAACAATAAAATTTTGGCAAATGTCTCTAATTACTAGCAGCGAAAAATTAAAGAATCTATCGAGATACTTAAAAGTCTTTTTGGTATGAACAATTCTAGTTTTTCTTTGCCGTTTTTTTCAATTTTGAATAAATTTCAAGATTTTTTTAAATGAGTATTATTTTATCGCGTACTTGTTCTAATATAATAATTGACTTAAACACTTTGTTTTATGTGGATTTCTAGTTTTCATTTTGCCACGCTTTTTTGGCTCATTACGTAACTACACTAACGAATGAATGTTGGGTTTTTCTATGTAAAAAAAATTCTATAGTATCTTTAGTTCATACTGTATGATCCAATTTAAGCGACAATAATAACAATTTTACAAACAATTATATCTATTTGGTCAGTTAGCTGGTTCGGTGCTAAATAATTGCAGTAGACTTTTACCAGTATGGTCTAATACATATTAAAATGCATTGAAAGTTCGAGATCATTTAAAATTATACGAGACAATGATCGGAAAGGACAGAATGTTTTTGTACCAGGAAAAAGTGCATTAAATGGCTAACTATCTTATCAACGCACGGTATATTGTTGCAGTGATGAATACATTAATATAGGTAAGTGTTGTTTCTATTATACTGTTAGTTCATTATTTTACCTTAGTTTGTTTTTAGTTAGGTTTATAATATTTAATAGTCGTGTAAATCAGTTAGTTTAAATAAATTACTTTAAAAATTTGTTACATTGGTCACAGGTGTGAGGTCGCAATCTTAACGTATAAATAAACAAGTTATTTAATATCGTCTTCATGATAAATTAGCTTGTGTTTGTAGTGATAGTTGTTTCAGTTCATTTTTTATTATTGCTTATACATATATTAGGTATTTAATAATAAATAATCGTTTTTAATTGAAATAAAAATTAAAAAAATAATAAGTAAACGAACAATAACTACAAAAAAACTTTATAATTTAAAAGTCACGGATTTAAAAAGAGAACTAGAAGAACATGATCTATAAGTAAGTGGTATTAAAATAGAGTTGCAACAACGGCTTTGCGAAAATTTGATAAAAAACAGAATAAAAGTTCCCTAGAATAATAAATTTTGGTAGCTTTATTAAGAAAAAAAAGAAAGAAACCGTCCAAAAATTCTTAGAAAATGGAAAAAATACTAGCAAAATGAAGAAAAACCCAGAAAAATGAAAAAAAAGTTTAGTATATATAAGAAAAACTTTACAGAAATTCTCAGAAAATTGATTAAAAACATTGTAAATTCTAAAAAAATGTAAGAAATACGAACGAACTTAAAAAAATCAAGTCATTACAAAAGTAGTCAAGAAGTAATTCAAACAGATATGTAAAAATTAAAAGAAAGAATGTGCAAAGTTTTAGAAATCAAACAGCAGGCAATTAATTGTACCTTTAAATTTTGATGACTTTTTGAAGGCGCAATTACAACTAATAGTTAAAACAACAAGCAGAGAACGACCTCTTTAATAGTGACCTTATGTGGAAAAGCTTTTAGTTCAGAAAACTGCTGAAAAAGCTCAAAAAAGTTGACATTCCCAGACTGACACAACTTGTGTATCCTACGGTGATTGATAGCTTTTGAAAACAATTGGCTATACGGGCATTTGTAGACAGACTTTAATACAACGAAACCAGTTGACGCTCCGGTTAGCTCGACCTAAAACGTTTAATGACGTTGTAGCGCATGTTTTGGATTTTGAAGCAGCAAAACAGGCATTGCACCGACTTGGTCATAAACTAAAAAGCCTGGAACGAGCTGACCAAAGGAAACAAAAGTAATTCTCATCTAGTAATGCATCGAAAATTACGATTTGTATTGCGTTGCTTATGAAACAATTAGACAGAATTTACCTTGATGGCAAGATCAATGAACGACGATAAAAACAAAAAACACTATTTGTCCTAATATGTTATTAGAAAATGTAAAAACATCGCCAGTAACAACACGACTTGAAAAAGCAATGGGCAGAGAAGTAAAAGTAACAATTGGTTTGAGCAAACATTGCTGTTTGCAAGAACACGCAAATTGTCAGCGACAGAATGATGACCAGGTATGACGTCAAAGCCCAAACAGTAACATTTAACCGTGCAACATAGTGTGGTTATATAATCCCCAAGCAAAACACGGTTTATCGCCGAAGCTGCAAAAGCAATGGGAGGCTTTATAAAGTTTTGCAGTGTATTAATTAATGACTCAAAAATTGTCTAGCCCCATTTGTTTGCGATAACAATGTTACTCAAGACCAGATCCAAAGCAGAGTAATAACAAGCAGAACCAGATATCGAGTCAATGGAAAAGCTAGGTATCTAGTAACAACAAAAGTGCAACTGTTCCAATCACGAAGGGATTACGCTATTGTACATTGCGTGAGCGAAAATCTTGAGATGTTCAGAGGAACTGCAGTAGTATTGAAGAAGAAATTTTAACGGCTAAATGAACTACAAAGACATCAACCGGAGGTCGTGATGACCGACGCTTTACTTCTTATCTGGTTACCTAAAAGTACTCACGGCAAAGTCAATATACGAGAGTTTATGGCAGGCATTATATAATCTCGAAAGAAAAATGGAGTTTCATATCATTAAAAAATTGGCAGTACTCAAGCTTAGTTGCGGCTTGGATTGCGAAAAATGGTGTGTAGGTCAAAATGTATAAAGTGTTATAAGTAGCATGTGTGGGTTTATATAAATACAACATCGTGTAAAAGAAAACGTGTTAAACAAGTGCACCAAATAACTAATATTCTACTTTATATTGATACAGTGATATATAAATTACTAGTTAATGTTGTTTTTGTTAAACGGTTAGTTTGTTATTTCACTTTAGCTTGTATTATGTTAGGTTTATAATAATCAAAAATTGTGTAAGTAGTTAGTTTGAATAAATGAGTTTTAAAATGTGTTACAATCTTTATTCCTTTATAAGATGCTCTAAAGCAAAAATAGTAAAATTATACACAGTTAAAGTGGTTTATGTAAAATAAAAAAAACAAATTTATTAAATTAACAATAAAAATTTTAAATAATGACAATATTTATAAAAATAAAACTAAAAAATTATGTATATTATATCTGTTTTTTATACATATTTTTATTTAATTTAAATTGTTGAATCAATATTTTATACAAATTAAATAAACTAAACGTATGTTATAATTGATAGAAAAAAATTTTTTTTACGAATAATGTTTTTCATAACTTATATGAATGCAGATGTATTGTTAAAATAATTATAACAATATAATTATCTCAGACCACCACATGTTGTATCTATACGATTAAGTTCGCATTAAAAATACATCTGGTAAATTGTACAGCAATCTGCAAAATTATTGTTTTAGTGAATGTTAGGAGTACACTTATATCAATTTAATTATTTTATGAATCATTATTTTGCAAGCATACAAATTTTATACATTGTTTTGTAATGTATTTAACACATTTTCCAAAGTTACATACATATTGTCACTAAGTAGTAGTGTTTAGACAAGTTTGTAGTTTGTATTTAAAAAAATTAATGCAAATTCTGATGTTCCCATAAAACCTTTTCTTCTTAATTTTTTAGAAATGCTTTAAATTTGTTACAAATTATGTACAGTGAATCATTTGTGAAGTGCGATTTTTTACTATTAATGTTCCTTTTACTAATTTGACCAGATAGTTGTCAATATCACTTTCGGACCGTATTTAATACTGAATATGAACCCAATATAATTATTAAAATAAAAACTTAACATGATTTTATAAATAATATTTACATAATTTCTAAAAATATAACATTAAAAATTAAAAAAAAAAAAATTGATTAACTATTCTTTTGGTATCAAATATCTATTAAATAATAAATTGTTATTGTCTAAAAGAAAAGAAGATTTTCAAAGAAGTTTGTAATATAAAGTGATAAAATGAATCATAGCTGTAACTTTTCTGAACAATAATATAATATAACTACTCGTATTTAGATATAAAATTGTATAGTATACACAATTTAATATATAAACAGTCTTTTCAAACAATGCTATAAAAAAAAACTTTATTTTACCACTATATTAAAATATAATAACACATTTATATCTATTGTATTGTAAAAATAGCAGATACGAATACAAACACACTGCCTACCGACAAAACATTGCTTTTCAATAATATACCATTAGTTTAATATAACACAACCATTTCTGTATTGTGTTCTAGATTTTATGAGTTTTTTTTTATTAAGCAGTAAATGACAATGTGTCAGTTCTAATGAATTTATCGCTTAACTCATAAAATTTACTGCTCTTTTTTTTATTGAAACGATTTTGCTAGATTGAACTATAAACGTTAAATAGTACTTTTTTAATTGCATGATTATGGTCTTTAATTTTACTGATTTATAATATAAAACGCTACAGTAAGAAAGCTTTAGAGAAGGTTTCGTTTTCATAGGTTTTATATTATATTTTATTTCATTAATACCGAAATGTTCGAGAAATTATTTGCAAACGCAAGAGCCTTCTAGAAGCTGTTATCCATCTTCTAGAACACTCGAGAAGGATTTCCTTATGTGTATATATACCACCGAAACAAATCGTAGGTCAGTTATTGCAGTAATGCGAATACAGCAATGTTAAGAAGATTATCCAAGTTAAAATAAATAAGTCGTTAGCACGCGTGTGAGATAAACCTACAGTGAATAATCGCGTACGTGATTTTAGTGTAAAAAATTGTGTGAAGCTATCCGCGGACCTTAGTTTATCTTCTTGTAAGTGATATAAATTATAGTGTAAATGTTTTTTTTTTTAATTAAATATTAATAGATATAATTAGTTCCGTTAATTCAGAAGTGTACATATTTCTAGTATAAGTAAAACATCGTTTTAGTCGTTAAATAAATTAGTTTTAATAATAAAATTCGCAACAATACATAGATATAAGTTTATGGCAGATACAAAATGAGAAAAAAATGTTATACATTTTTAAATCCGTAATTTGTTTTAAAAAATCAATAATTATAGGTTGTTGACAGTTTCTTATTATAATAACAACAAAATGTTTCGTGTATGCAAAACACACTTAAGGTAAACTTGTTTTTATGATGTATTATTAATAGGGTATATGCATGGGTTTTTATATTTTTAATTCGCTGTTTACATAATCAAACAGAGTATAAATTTGAGCAGTTTAAACGCTACTATTTTTGCGCGCCTTTGATGACGTCATATGCTATGTTCAGCGCATACGCATGTTTACGTACTAGCTACATTAAATTTATTCTGTGTTTAATAATGGTTAAAAAAGTACGAAAACACTGGTGTAAGGTTATAAGAAGAGATGAAGTGACTCTAACAAGTTGTTTACATTGTTGTAAGGATCACTATAATGTAAGTATATATTATACCTGAAATCTTCGATATCATGATATAGTGACCAGGCTGTGCAAGTGGAACAAGAAATAAAGCACAGAAGTATAGGTGTTAATGTAAATTCAACAACGAAGAAAAAAAAACGTATCACTTTCTCCATTTCGTCTTTTATCAAAAAATATTGCAACTTTGCCAATAAAAACAGGTATAACTTCCGGTTCAAAAAAAAAAATTATTTGCTTACACTGCAGTTGATGTTATGTCTACTTCTTCTAAATTTTTGGTGCTAACCTCAGATTATGAACTCAGTAGTAATTCATCTGAATCAAGCTTGGCAAGTTAGGTGCAAGATGAATCTGAGAATAAACATTTAAAAATTCTAATGCGCAACGGCATGTTAAGTGCAAAAGAAAAAGATGCTAAAATGTTGTTAGGATTACCCAAAAATCATACCATTTAGTAAAATTATTAATTTTGTTCTTCACTTAGAAGAGGCAAGAAAAATCACTTTATACTATTTATAAGGCTACGTTTCGTGCTACAAGTAATCACTTCCTCAGGCCACTAAAAGTTATTAGAAATTTATAAGTCTAAGATAAAACAAGATTTAAACAACTAACTAATACACTATCTTTCTAGCATAAAAGAACTTACACAAATAGGTTACAGGCGCACTATCCAACAAGTCATGAACATGAGCAACTACGTTATAACATATTTACGAAATAATCACATAAAAATAAAACATGAAAATGTCGATCTATAAAGTTTAAAAATTAGAAGGGACATGAAACGTTCAACAAACACTTGACAAGTATTGTATAATCAGAAATTATTAAATGTCAAGGCAAAACAAGATTTATTTTTATGTATGTTGATGTGTATCATTTTAGAAACTAAAAGTTTTTTTTAATTATTTTTCACGTCTAAAATTATGGGATTATTAAAATCAAAGTTGTGACCTGTGTCTATCTGATGAACTGGTAACGCTGTATTGCCTTTTTTGTGTTGCAATCGTATTTGTAATTGTTAATCCAATTTTTTACCTTCTGCTTAGTTCGTCCAACGTAACATACATTACAATACGTACAGTCTAGCTTGTACATTACGCCATTTTTCTCTATTGTATTAGTTCTATCTTAAATGTTACTGTACAGTATGTTGTAGATAGTGTTAGTTGTTGTACATAGTTATCTTAATGTTATTTGCTTTTAAAATCGGAACGATCCTTTGTGTTAGATTTGGGACGGTTATGATTTTGGTGTACATGATGTTAGTATTAGGGTTCGTGTTAGGAGTAGTGTTAAGATTAGTAATAGATGAGTTAACTGGTGGTGGGTTAGCATTAGTTGTGTTAGTATAAAACAGCATTTTATTAATTATGTTATAAGGTAGTTGTTATTCCTCAATTTTTTTATTTCAAAAGTAAATTTTAGATGTGGATTGTAATTGTTACTAATTTACGTTTCGGGAATACATGTAACGATATCATCAACATAACATCATAAAAATGTCGGTGTGTAAGTCAAATTGTTTTTAACATATTTTAGAAAATCATGCATTGTGAGATTAGCTAGTATAGATGAAGCTGGATTGCCCATAGCAGTACCGAATTTTTGAATATACATTTTGTTATTGAATGTAAAATAACTAGACTCAAACAGGAATTCAATAATTTGGACAACTTCGACTAATTCTAATGTGGTATGACTTTGTAACCTGCGTTGGAATTCTTTTGTAAAAGACCCCGTATTCAGATTTATTGGACTGAATTTTCTTTTATTTTAGCGATTGATTAGTTCGATGTTAGCATCGAAAACGTTTTACTCGTTATTTTATTACGTTTAATTTTAGTTGATTTGTATTTAATAGTTATTTCACAATTATTACTGGTATTTTTTTTAAACGCATGAAGTTCCGTGGTTTTGATTTTAATTTAGTGTTTTTACTTCTGGTTATCTCAGTAGAATAACAACTCTATCTAATTTACGATTTCCTTTTTGGAATGTAATTTGATCAATTTTTCTTGGTATCTATACTTTTGTTTATGTTGAGTTCTTTTACGAGCGCGATTTGGACCACCTGATAATTTGACAGGGTAAGAATTTTCCGTGAGAAGATTCTCTTTCTTTCGTGTACTTACGTGACATGACGCACGTGGCAATAATAGTTTTCATCTTTGTTAATTTACTTTGTTTAGTGTTCCATCTTTTACAAAAATTTTACGGCGCAAGTTTGTTGAATTAAGTGGGATTACGAGGTGTTATAAGGAGTGAAATTTTGATTTTGATATAGATTGTTTCGGTGGCAATTAAGAAATATTGGGTACCGTGATGTAATTGAGTGGTCGGGGTACTTTTACCCTATCGTGATGTAATACCGCGGAAGTTAGATGGAACCGTGAAAATTAAGTGTAGTGGTGGAAAAGTTTGGTTTGCTAATTTCGTAATTTACGGTTTAAATAGTCTTCATGGTTTCCAAAAATAAAACTCACGTTTCAAGTTGGATATGCAATCGATGGGTTGTGCTAAATCCAGTCTTCGCATTTGTGCGGATTTCAATTAAGTGTTAAAAAGAAAATTCTTCCGCCGTCATTGCAATTGTTTTGGGGTACCTTTCAACGTTTTTCTTACCGTAGACAACTGGCCACCTAGAACCAACCACAGGTTCTTTCCTGAAGTTACGACAATTCAAGGTATTTATTTTGCACTATTTATTTAATCGTGAAGTTATTATTTATGTGATTAAGTGTTAAAAGCTTTGAATTTCAAGTAAAAATTACAAGTGTCTCGAATTGATTTAACGTTAATGTAACTAATTATTGTCCGTATTTATCGGAACTGTGACATAATCCCGAGCTAAAAATTGGTTGCACGGGACCGAATTTTTCGATTCAAGTTATATATATATTAGTTTTATAAGTTTATTTCATTTTATAATTGAGTAATTTCGACGCGCACACGGCCGTGATTTTAGATAAATTAAGATTTATTAATTTGTGCTTTGTTTTATTTCTTTAAATTCTGCATTTTGTATTTTATTATTTTGTTTTGTGCATTTATTCAAATAACTTTAAATTTTGTTTTTATCAAACGTTCATTTACGTACCTTTTCTTGTTTTGTTTTGGTTAATTTTTGTTGATTACAATACTATTATTTTATTATAATTTTTTTTTTATTTATTTCATTTTAATTTTTTTTTGTGTGTTCAATTAGTTCAAATAAATGTTAAACTGTTAAATGTAAAGAGCTTTTAATTCGGTCGGCCTCCGCGTGTGTAATTTTATTAATTTATTTCAGATTTTAGTGAGATACACTCTAATAAGGTAAGTCCATTTAGAGTGTATCCTTCAGGAGCGGACTTGTGGTTGGCAAGGGCCAGAAGTCCATTAAGCTTTACTTCTTTCTGGCGCCCTTTGATTTCGATATTATTATTTTTCGATTTTGTGTTTTTCGTCAAGTTATCCAAATCAATCACGAAATTTTTAAATATAACCCACCCCTTCTCCACTGAGCAGCGGCACAACATCGTTTATGTTACCTCATTTCAGGCAGTGACATTGTTCCAACTTTTGCATGTAACAACTTCTTAGCTCTACTCAATATTCTTTTACTAGTTTTATTATAACTTTAGTAGTATTCGTGAATAAAGATGTAACATCCAATAATATGATCTTATGATTAGTAGGTATTGGTGTATTCCTAGGTCCATCAATTAATTCATAAATTTTTTTATATTGTGAATAAATATATGTATATGAGATATTTTCTAATACGTTTGAAATACGTTTAGATAATTGATAGGTAGGAGCACCTATACATGAAACAATTGGTCTTAGATGGTGTTTATCTTTATAAGTCTTAATTAAACCGAAAAGCTTAGGTGGTGTGCTTGTATGGGTTATAAGTATTTTATATGTAATGAAGTGAATATGTCCGTTGTCGTAAAGTTGCTTGCTTAGTTTCTTGTTTTTATTTTGAAATGTGGTCGTCAAGTCTATGTTTATTTGTGTATAGATGTTAGCGTCGTTAAGTAATATTAGTAGCTTTCTAAATAGTATAAAGTGGTTGCCCCTCTTAAATGAAGAACAAAAAAATGTGTACAATAGATATAGAGGAGAATTAAGAATTTCACCAAGTAAAATTATTAAGTGAAAATACACCTCTTTTCCCCATAGATATAATGATTACATTAAAGAATATTAAATTAAACGAATCATTTAGCATATTAGCATTACATTTTGGATATTCACAAAACACTATCAGTAGAATATTCTCTAAAAGTATACCTCCATAAGTAGATTAAGAAAGTTTTAGATATACCTCTTCATGCTTGTGTAGACTAAAATTTAGTTTCTATTATAGATGGAGTAATAATTGTAGCTTGTGGTTTAATTAACGTGCAGTATGTTTTAATAAAGAAGTAAACTCAAATTAACTGTTACTTTTATTTAAATGTAATTATTATACAGCTTAGAAAAGCTCCAAAAAAGATGCATTTTCCAAAAGATTTTCACAGAATTGTTTATTAAGTGTTACTTCTATAATTTTTATTTCTCTACTTGTCTCAAAATCACTGTGAGCAGCTTAAAAGAGGGCATTTGTTTTGTCGGAAAAATGCATCTGTAATTGTAGCTGTGTCACATATTTGGAAGACACTATATTTCTAGGTCTGATGTATTGACCCATAGCTTTTTCTGATGAAAGGCATTTAATTTCGATACTGTAAAAATCACTTTTATTATACGGAGAAGCACTCATAACCGGATAATTTGGATTTAACTTTAACACATATTTTTAAATTTTTTTTGCATTTTTTTTAATACCTGATTTTCTAGCAATTTTCCTCTTTGCATTGCCTTTGTATCTCTTAATTTACCTGCTCCCATTATTGACTTGGTTCAAGTTCCATTTAAAAGTTTTAAATTTGCAACTTCATGTGTTTTCAATGCTGTGATTCTTGTATATCTAAGTTTGTGCCATAATGAACAATTAGTTTGTGCAAGAGTTGCTAGTGCAGCTTCTTCACATAAAATTGTACTCATCATAAGTTTACAATGCTTTACAATACTAAGTTTACTTTGTTTGTTGTAGTTAAGTAATGGATTGACAATTTTTTCACATTACTTGGCTCAATAAAATATTTCATTAATTGGTTATCCGTGTCACCAACCATCTTGCTGTGATTTTTTAAAACTGATAGGAAACTTTCAGTATTACACACACACACAAGCTTACGCTTAGTAACATTACACATTTCCTTTGTTTTTATAAATTTAAGGTTTGTGCCAACCAAAGACAGCTTAGGTTTTTTCCAGTAACAGTCGATGCTAGTTGTTGACGGGCCAAAAAAACAATAGCATGCTTACAGCCACTTAAAACAAAAAATTAAATGATTATGATAACTAAGTTCACTTCACTGAAAATCAAATCCAAATTTCTCTATATATTATTTGCTATAATATTATAAGTAAGATCACACCTACCTAAGTGTGCGGCACAATCTTCACATTGAACAGAAATAATAGTTTTTTTTGTTCAATTACATGTAACTTTTACAGCATAAAATTTATGTCAAACATTATGTTCAGGTGTTATTCGAGCTTTAACTATATATATGTCACTTTCTCTTTTAACTTGTACATAACCAATTGCAGAATCACCATAAGATTCTCTCTCAGATCTGTAACAAACAAGGGACTTGACTGAACATAAATAATATAAAATATAAGGAATTATAAATTAATAAAATATAGACCAATCAAAAAATGCGGATTAATGTTCTTTACTTTAGAATATACTTATGCAAAAAAAAACGTTTATAATGTATTGTTTTAAATAAATTATTAAACCAATTATGTACCTTGCACCTTTTACTCCTTTGACCTCAACAGACGCAAAATCTGGATTTGATACAAATTAAGATGTCATCATAAATGCATCTACTTTTGGCAGATTATCCGATTGTGCTTTCACGATCGTGCTAGATGTTTTCTAATATCATTAGGTGTTAAAATTTAAAAAGGTCGCAAGAACACTGTTTTTTCGTACGAAACGCTATAAATACCACACAATAAGTGAACTAACCAACAACACGCTTTTGGCAACATAGCATTTGACGTCAAATTTCGGTCCAATCAATGGTGTTGCGTTTCGCAAGTTACACGTGCAAAACTTGCACTTTTTATTAATTAGTTTATCCTATTAAAAATAAATTAAAGTAGAAAATTTAGGTGTATGTATAATATCTAAACGATAAAGATTGCAAACTTCAAAATTAACTGACCATTCTCATAAAATCACGTTAAATATAGGATGGAGGTAATGAAAATGTAGGTACAACGTACACAATATTTGAAAGTTACATTTTAGAACCATTGATGTGGCTGTGTTAATGCACATGTAAAGCTGGAGCAGGAGGACGTTGTAAGCATATAGTTGCAGTCTTTTTACATTTATATAAGTAGGTATATAAGATAATTGACATATGAAATAAGCTATAACCTCTACAATCATTTTAGGTCAGAAAGCAAATTGCAAGAAATTTCATGTACAGAGCTTGAACAAACTTGGGGTGCAACTAAAAATACTAAACCTGTAGATGTAATTCCATTAGAAGCATTTTGTCACGTTGGGTCAACTTTCCCAAGGGTATCCGTTTCAGACACAGTCTTAGAAGAATTTCGGATAAATTGTTTGAATGGTATTATTTTACTTATACAATCCACGTAATGCATTATTTTCATAACAAATTTGAATTATACTAACTAAATATGCTATATACCGCTACAGGTCTCGCGTTATAAGGTGGCGAGAGCTCTGGTTGCGCACTGGCATATTAAAGCCACAACAAAGCGCCAACTTTAAACTTAATCAATGAATGTTGGAGTTGCGAATAGCCGATATTTGAAATCACACGGAGGACGCCCGATCGCGCCTTATAACGCGAAACCTGTACCTATTGGTATTTTATGTTAATACTAATACAGTAGCTCTTTTACTGAATTTCTTCTTGGGAATTGATATAAAATTTGCTGTGTATACCTATACTATACAATTAAGTTATGGCAATCACGTGAACCGTACATAATGTATTCCTCTAAATATGTTACAGCTGTTACAAACTCTGAATCATATTTACACCATTTTAGAATACGTCACTCACTTCAACGTGTATTGCCAAGGGAAAAGGCTTAGACTGTCGCTTGCATGGATCAGTCATTTGACAAAACTGGTATGCCTTCATGACATTTTTCATATACACCACTCATTTCATAATAATTTTACAGCTTTAGGAAACTGCAAAACTGTTTGTACGGTAGTGGAAACTACATTAAAAGTGCATTTACAGAAACCGTTTCAGTACAATCTTCCAATTTATTGTTTAAGTATGGAAGAGATGCGAGTATATAAAAATGTTCTTCTAACATTGGGGGAATGTGTACGTCTAAGCAGTAAAACAACATCACAATCTGAATGTCAACTATGGCAAGAAGAGCGTAAAAAAAGAATAACTGCTAGTAGAGCATATGAATTGTATACATACAGCAAAAACAAACAACCAAATTGAAAAAATAAAGAAGAAAGACGTGTTAACAGAAATTATGAAACTAGCAGTTAATAAATGTTGGTACTAAATTACTTACTACTTAAAATTATTCTTTGCTTCATATGGGTTCTGATAAGTTTACTAGGGCACCGACTATAATTAACACATCATCAATATATGGTAACAATGACCAGGAAAGTTTATAACGGAGCATCGCAAACAACTTCAATTTTAGAATTAATTTTTCAACATGAATACGAGCTCTTGCAATGCTGGCAGTTCCCTCAGCTTCTTGTTTAGAAAACTGTTTCCTATTTTCACCTAAAAAAAGTGGTCTTATTAGTTGAATGAAATGTTGCTTGCATTCATCCTCGATTAAAATGTCATTATCTACATCTGCTCCCGGAATTAGTTTACTAATTACACATTCTTTGTTAAAAATACTTTTGTCAGAGGCTCTACCTCCATATGCTTTACTGAGATATGTAAGCATACTTGATGTAGAAACCCTAATTAATACTTTTACTGTGTGGTCTTTTCTATAATGAGAGTATGTTCAAATTCTACATTTAAGACACTTACTTTTTTGCACAGGTATTTCTGTACAATCTAATATTAACCTGCATTTTTTATACTTCTCAAAACATTTCTGAATATTTTTAAAAATTTCGTCTTTTAAAGGAAATGTCAGAAAAACTTTCATATACACAGACATAACCTTGCAGGTACCTGTAAAATATTTCCGAGTCACAGATTCACTAATATTAAATAACGCTGCCAGAAAACGAAAACTTAATCCTAATTTAATTTTCATAAGCGTCAACAGAATCTTGTTGCGTACACAGAAGATATTGTTCCTGTTTGTTGTGGGGAACTCTTTACTCAATGCATTTGCTATAATTCCAGTACAAAATGTTATTCTGTACTCATTGTTTATAGTGTCTGCAACACTGAACTCACGCTGATCTAAGTATGTGTTTACTTGGACAGAACAATCCTTATACACATTCACAGCATTATCACATGCCATTTCATTAGTTGATTCCTCTTCTTTATTTTCTGTATTTGCCAACAAAAGAAGAGCTTTGGCAGCCTCCAAATTAAGTGCTTTTTCTGTAAGTTGTTGCCGGCGAGAATGACGTTCTGTCCGTTTTGCATTTAATTCGTAATTAACTGTAGATTTATGCCGTATTTGTGGTAAATTCATAGTAGGGTAGGCAGTTTGCTTTAGACTTTTACGTTTATGTTGAAAATCTAAAAATAATATGGGTAATTCAGCATTCTATAAGACATCCACTTTAATTTATTTAAATAATTTATTACCCGACTATACACGTGATCAATTCAACATTTGGATTACTCAAACTCACCTGGTAAGATATAATCTTCTTTTGTAAAGTGAGCACTGCACACTTTCATATTGTCATTAATAGGTTTTCCTATTCGTAAGCGAATTTTCCATTCCCTTCTACTCTTAATATTTTTGGGAAATCCGTGCATGGATACATTACTTGCATAATTATTTTTACACTGCGAAATAGAGCAATAATAATTACTTTTCGTCAATTTACGTGTATTACAAACATAAACGTCCATATTTATCCTCAAACTGGCAGTTGTGAAATTAACCACCAGAGAGAGACAGTAATTAATTCTAGTTTTTTACTAATTATGTTTATATAATGTATAAATTTAGTATATTTTTTAAATTTCCTAAATGGTGCTTACAATTTTACAAGTATTAAATTCTACCTGCTATTACAAATTTATAGTTTAAATTCAAATATATTTAAAAAAAAAAACATTCCACTCATACCAAAACAATTTTTGTAAATTAATTAATAATAACGTAGTTTAACCTTTGATGAAACAGAATTTAGATTTGACTATAAACTTCTAACTGCATAAAATGCTATATTTATGTGTGTACATTATTATTAGTCAGGACAATTCGCAGTTAAAGCGCCGTTTGTTATTGCATTAATTGATTTATAGGCACTTTCGTCTACTTACTGTGTTTTCAGTAGTTATTATTAATAATAACAACGTAGAAGTCTAGTTAATAATAAAATTCTAATGAAGCTTTAAACTGTTACCATCAGAGCAACTGTGTAATAAAGGTATATTACGTTTAATGTTGAGCATAAAATCTGTAATCAGTAAGACATTGTTAACTAAAACAATTTAGTAAGAGAAGTGTTTGCGTTTTAAGTGTTATAGTTTTATTTAAATTCTTATAAAAACTGCTGTTTTACTATATATAGGTGTGGAAAAATTAAGAATAATTTACTTTAAGACCTTTTGACAGCTGTGCTACTCCATAGGAGTTAAACACTACATGTAGCTTTGTCATTAGTTACACGGCATGATTCTACACTTATAAACTGTTTTAGTAATTCAAGAACTCTAAGATATTGCTTGGTACTTACACATTGACAGAATATAATCTTAGTAATTATATTTATAAATCACGCTCACCGTTTTAAACACAAAATTAACCCCCTGTATACAACCTTACCAAAATTGTTCGTAGTAGGTAATCTAGTTAATTAAAATTAATCACGTAAAAATGTTAGTTTAGTTTACTCGCCATAAAAGCTTTAAGTCTCTCTAATATATCTAATAAGCGATTATAAAAGTTGTAAAGCTATGCATTTCGAAGACAAATTCCGAATCATATTGATGTCGTAAGTTCTACGTAGATCCGGAAGGATAATTCCGGATCCCTCATTAGCTGCAAGCTTCTCTAATTGAGCTTGCGACCTTTGTAGTCCAATTAGAAGTGGAGTTAAATAACAATGCGCGTACCCTTTGACCACTGTTTGACCACGTAAAAGTCCCTGAAACTGACAGCAAAGAACCCTTTATGTGGCCATCTCGCTTATAGTTTAAAGAGGCATGTAAGTTATTCATTTTCAGTTGTAATTACTTATTCTATAGGGTTATAGTGTATAATTCATGTTTAAATAACGTCAGCTTTCTGTTATGATTTGCGTTTAGTTGTTTATGTAATACGATCTCATATTATAAGAGTAGGGTTATTAAATAGCTTTTGTTAATAGAATTCCGAGGCTGTCGTTTTCTGTGGTATAATTAATCAATCACTTTTGATAAAACCAACAATTAACTTGCCATTTCTGTATTTCATTGAATTTTATCCATTTAGTATGTGTAAAATGTAATTAAGTACAGTTAATATTTTAGTCGTGCCGTGTTTATGTAAATAATCTTGGCTTCGCCTTTTTTTAATTTATAATTGCGTTTTAGTGTTGTTACCAATGCTAACGTAGCGTTAACGCGTTTACTTTTTATACGAATATGTTTCGTGTATAATTATTATTATTTGTCCGCACTTAATTAAATTTATTTATTTAATATGATGTCTTAAAAGTTATTATGTATAAAAAAAGCTTTATAAAAATAAATCTAAAAACATTTTAAATACTGGCTATAACCAAACAGTACAATGTTTTATTAGAACTCGAGTAACTATAACTTGTTTAATTTTTTTAGTGCTAGTGTTTAGTTCCCAAAATAGATAATAATTCTGACTCGTCACTTGTCATTTTGAAAACGCCTTGATTATCCTATGCTACTTATTAAAACCATCTAGTCATGTGTTTATAATTTACTGAAGAAAACTGGTTAGTTTTTAGTAAGCATTTATTAATGCTATCGAAACTGAAATTTTTAAAATTTTATAACAGCGAAGGTACGCAATGTATTAATAAATTTTTAATTTAAGCAACTAACAAAATTAAATATTATTTTATATTTTTACTAATTTTATATTATTTAAAAGATATTGTATATGTTTATCACAGATCATTCTGTAGTAAAATATAACTTATTATTCATTATTCACAGTTTCCAACTTTTTAAATTGTTTTTTATTGATTAAAGCATTAGTATCTAGTATTATTACATTATTGCAATACATTCTAAAAATTTCGTATATTTATAGATTTAATGCAATATGTGTATATGTTACATCTGGATATTTATTTATTTTTAAATCTACTCAATTTGATATATTCTCATTAGGTACTATAGCAGCAAAAATTTATTGTTTGAAATTTATAAAATTTACTAAAGTTTTTATTTTAAGTTTTATAATAATATCTAAAAATCATCACAAAGTTTCATGTGAAGCATCTACAAAATTGGGTAAATCAATACCAAACAAAATAATGCATTTTCTATCTGAAAACAGTAGAGATTAACAGAGAAATTTTTAGTGCGTCTCGAAAGAAAATAAAGCTAAACGTACACGTGACCACAGTATCAAATTTACATCAACAGATAAAAAATTACATTGTTTGATCAAACGTTCCAAAAATGTGCACAATAAAATACAGAAATTATATTAGAAGTGGCGATTTCAAAAGTTATAGAGCTATTCTTAATAAACATCGAATTACAAAAAAAAAGTTATAAAAACGTATATGTAGGTCACGTGTAAAATAGCGAATGAGCACTCGATTGGACAATAGTATTTTGTATAATGAGTAAGAAATGGTTATCTTTGCCAACGAATATGAAAATTCGCAACCGAGCCGAAGGAGAGTGTGGCAATTCGTACGAGTTGGCAATACACATACCTTACGAATTGTACACTATACTTTTTCTACGATTTTATATTTAATTAGTAATCCAAGTTAAATAGAAATTGATTGCAATTGATTGCCGGGAACAAAGTTCATTTGTGATTTCAACCCCAAAACCAAAAACTTCTCCGAAATCATCTGTTGATAACTGTAACGAACAGATAATTCGTCGAATAATTTATAACTTTCATATTATTGAAAAACAAAAACCTACTATAACTGCAATTTATAACCTTATTAAAGATGATGATTCGATTGGATTCTTGGGAAAGAAACCGTCACTTAGGACGTTGTTAATAAAAATGGGTTTCAGGTAAGATTACTGTTTACGAAAGCATTACTTTTTTAATAATATTTTATTTAGATGGGGAAAAACAAAGAATCATCGTAAAATACTTCTGGAACGACATGAGATACGTTTTTTACTTTGTTTATATATACGAACAATTACCAATTACCAAAAAGCTGGACGACCAATTATGTACACCGGTTAGTTAATCTCACACAACACCATATTCTTGGACCGATGAATCAGATGCAGGAATAAAATCTCTAATAGGAAATGGAAAACGACTTATTATAGTACATGCTGGTATCTTTACATGATTTGTTTATAACATTTTGTCATTTACCATTATTTATTTTAGGAGGTAAAACGGAGATTATCATGATGATATGAACTACATAAATTATAAACAGTGGATTGAGGACTAATTGCTACCCAACTTACCACAGAATCTTGTAATTGTAATGGATAATGCAAGTTACCATAACGTGTTAGCTGTGAACCATCCAAATTCAACAAGTCGAAAGGCAGAAATGACTACCTGGTTAATGGAACGTGGCATCTCATACGATGAAAAATTAACAAAATCAGAATTATATAACTTAATAAAATTGAATAAACCAAACTACACACAATACAGTGTTGATTCAATATTTGCAAAGAATGGGCACACTGTATGTCGTTTGCCACTTGCCACCATACCATCCGGAGTTGAACCCAATAGAAAAGGTGTGGGCAATTGTAAAAAAATGGGTTGCCTCGAGAAACGTTACCTTTAAATTAAACGATATAGAAAAACTAACACGAGAAAATTTTGCAAATGTTTGTGCAAATGAATGGAAAAATGTATGTTTTCACTAAAAGAAATTGAAGAGGACTACATGAAGAAAGAGCATATAATAGATACAGAGTTTGAAAAATTTATAATACAAGTGACTGGTGATACTTCGGATAAAGGTTTTGACAGTTTGTCTGATTATAAGTGTTAATGAAACTTATTAACTGCATAAAACATGTATTTTCTAATTTAAATAAATGAATTCTATAGTTTTAGGATGCTAAAATAACTGTAGATTTTTTTTTTATAAAGCGCATTGTGAGTGCACGCGTGTCAATCGCTCCGTAAACAAACTCAAAATCTGAGCCTTTACGAGTTAAATTTACACGTAAGTGGTTAATTATAAAGAGAATTAATTGCATAAGATTTGATTATATAAATAAAAATTTAAGAAGGAATGAGAAACGGGTTAATTAAGTACCAATTTGTAAATATTGAATATTAAATATACGAATAAATATACAAGCAACGTCGAGAGATAAGTGATATCACCTCCGAAAGGTCGACTTGGGTGATAGCACTGCGCGCTACAAGATGATTAAATAACAAATAAATGTTTAAAAAGAAGCATATCCAGGAATGCACAAGAATTAATAATTAAAAGGTTAACAGCCACGTACAAATTGTGAACAGAGAAATAAATTACGGTAAAATTCAATTAAAGTGATTAATTAAAACTAAAGATGAGTGAGTTCGACAAAATTGAGGAAATGTTTCAAAGAATACAGGGGAACATAAACCAAATGAATACAAAATTAGATACACTAGTATCAGAAATGAAACAAGTAAAAGAAGAAAACGTAAAATTTAAAGCACAAATATTAGCGCAAGAAGGAAAAATAATTAATCTAGAAAAAGAAGTAAGAAAAAAAAATATTGTAATAACAGGTGTAACAGATGAAGAAAACGAAAATGAAAATGAGCTAAGGGCCAAATTACAAACAATTATTCAAAAAATAGGTATGATCATAGACATAAAAGCCGATACCGACCAAGCCAGAAGAATTGGGGACTACAGCAAGGACAAGAAAAGACCAATACAAATTAAATTAACTAAAGAAAGTACGAAACTAGCAATCCTTCAGAATGCAAAAAAACTTAAAGGACCTGACATATGGATCGACCAAGACTACGCCAAGGAAACACAAGAAGAAAGAAGGAGATTAATACCACACCTGAAAAAAGCACAAAAAAAGGGTTTAAATTGCAGTTAAAATCAATATGCTAATTGTGAACGACCAAATATACAAGGTCGAAGATTTAAGAAAGAAAGAAAAACGGACAAAGGAAGATAGTGCAGAAGCAAATACACTAAAGAGGACAGTAACAGAAAGGTCCCCAGAGGGAAACACTTTGGATGAACAACTACAGAAAATATCCCGTACCGGGAGAAAAAACTGGTAGAAAAAGATAGGATAGGAGAAAACGATGACAAAAAAGGCAATGAACAAGGAAATGCGCAAATGAAAATACATCAAAAACAAAAAAACAAAAAAAATAGGAAAGGAAATAAACAATACAACAAAGAAGAACCGAAGAAAATAAAACAAAAAGAGAGTGATAAAAATTGGCACCTGGAATGTGAAAAGCATCATAGGGAAAGAAGATGAAATAATCGAGGATATGCAAATGCAAAACATCGACTATTTAGGCATAACGGAATCCAAAAGAAAAGAAAAAGAGAAATGGAACTGAATGAAGGACACTGGCTATATTGGCCAGGAGTAGAACAAGAAGAATGGGGAGCAAAAGGGGTAGGGTTAATAGTAAAAGCCGATAAAGTAAAAAATATAAGGGAAGAAAGGTATATCAATGAAAGGCTGCTAGCACTAGACATCGAAATAGACAATGAGGAAGAGTGGACGATAATAGTAGCGTATGCGCCCAATGATAATGAGAGGAAGGAAATGAAAGACCAGTTTTATGAACTACTACAAATGGAAATTGAAAGAGGAGAAAGAAATGTAATTATAATGGGAGATATGAATGGCAGAGTAGCAAATAACAATGAAGGCATATAAAGGCACATGGGGCAGCAGGGCGAAAATACTAAAATTGATAACGGTAGAAGGCTAATAGACCTATGTGTTGGAAATGACTTGGTGATCACCAACACGAAATTTATGCACAAGGACATACACAAATACACCAGGGAAGTCTGCTCCAGGAACGAGAAGACAATCATTGACTACTTTATTGTAAATACAGAAAATTGGAACAGTGTAAAGGATGTAAGGGTGAAAAGAAACGCCGAAATAGGAAGTGACCATTTCCTACTAAAAATGGAACTCTGGACAAACGCGAAAGATAAAGATGAGATAAAAAGGAAGATAATAGTAAAACAAAAAATTAAAAGTTATAGGCTAAAGGAGAGTGAAATACAAAAATTACCAAGAAAGTCTAGAGAAGAAAATTGCCCAAAATAAAAGAGAAGGCGAAGATCTAGAAAGGAAATAGAGACAATTTAAAGACAACATTCTAGAAGCAGCAAGAACTAGCTGTGGAGTAAAGAAAATTGTGAACATATACAGGAAGGGAAGCAGATGGTGGTCAATCGAGATACAACAAAAAGTCAAAGAAAAGAAGAAAAAATGGAAAAAGTATATAATAACTGGATCGGAAGAAGACTATAGCACATACAAGAAAAAACGAACCGAACAAAACAAAACAATAAAAGAAGCAAAGGAAAAGACATGGGAAGAGTTCGGAAACAGGATGAGAGTAAATTATTTAGAGAACCAAAAACTTTTCTATAATACATTAAAGCAATTAAAACAAAAGAAACCACCCAAACTAAGAAACATAAAAGATAAAAACGGGAAAGTGATAACCGAAGAGAGGGAAATAATGCAAAGATGGAAGGAATACTTTGAAGAACTAACAGAAGCAAGAAATAATGACGTAGAACAAGAGATAAAGGAAATAAAAACGGGACATGGGGATACACAAAAGATACAAAGAATCACAAAAGAAGAAATCGTTGAAGCAATCAAGAAACTCAAACTAGGGAAAGCACCAGGAGAAGATGAAATCACCGGCGAAATGTTGAGATATATGGGACAGATAGCTGTAGAGGAATACCGTGAATTGCTAAATGAAATAATAACACAAAAAATAATACCCACAGACTGGAATATAGGAATAATACTACCCCTATACAAAAAAAGAGACATAAAGAAATGCTCAAATTATAGGGGCCTTACACTAACGAGTATACCCGGCAAAGTATTAAGCAGCATTATCGAGAAGCGACTGAGAGAAGAAATCGAAAACTCGCTGGAGGAATCACAACATGAGTTCCGTAGAGGGAGAAGCAAACAGGACCTAATTTTCAGAATCAGACAATTAGGGGAAAAACGATAAAGAAAAAGAAAGAAATTTATATTTGCTTTATTGACCTGCAAAAAGCGTTCGACAGGGTAAGGAGAAAGGATGTGTGGGAAAGCCTAGAAAGAAGAGGAATAAGCAATGATATGATAGATGTGATCAAAGCACTATACAAAGACAATAGAAATAAAGTAAGAACACATAACAACGAGTCAGAACAATTCGAAACAAAAATAGGACTGAAACAGGGATGCGTGCTCAGCCCACTCCTATTCTCAGTACTCATGGACGACATAGTGAAGATTTGTAAAAAGAAATGCTACAATATGGAAGTGGGAAGTTGGAGATTGAATAGAGTAACAATACAGGAACTACTATTCGCGGATGATATGGTACTACTAGCAGAATCAGCGGAAAAACTCCATGAAAACATTAATATCTACGATCGCGAGCTTAGCAAAATAAACATGGAGATAAATATAGAAAAAACTAAAACTATGATTATGGCCAAGACAGCCCTTCAACACAATATCAAGATAAACGGACGAACACTAGAACAAGTAACAAACTTTAAATATCTAGGTACAATAATAGATAACAAAGGAGAAATAGATAACGAAATAATGGAAAGAATAGGCAACGTGGGAAAAAAATTCAACAAACTTAAAAACACGTTCCTCAGGAAAAAAAGAAATTTCAGAACAAATAAAATCAGAAGTATATAAAAAAGTAGTACGACCATCGTTAATTTATGGCAGCGAATCATGGACGATAAACAGAAGAAACCAGAGCAAAATTAGAGCAATGGAGATGAGATATTTGAGGAAAATTAAAGGAATAACAAGATTGGACAGAGTGAGAAATGAAAATATAACGGAACAATTGAAAGTGAAACCTATATTGACACTGGCAGAAGAAAGGCAGTTAGGTTGGATGGGACATCTGCTTCGAATGGATGACAACAGGATAGCGAAGAGAGTATATGAAGCCAGAACAGAGGGTAAGAACGCAGTAGGCAGACCAAGAAGGAAATGGGAGGAACAGGTAAAAGTAGCAGCGGAAAGTAGAAACATACAATGGAGAGAAGTAAGGAACCTGACAAGAAACAGAAAGACTTAGAATAAATTAATTAAGAATTGCTAATCAAATGTAATAAGATTTATAAGGTACATATATTGTAAACAGGGGTATAATCCGACACCGAAAGGTACAAGGAAATTAGATTAAATAAATAAAAATAAAAATAACTATAATTATGTTATACTAGCAAATCTTAAATTGTTTATTATTAATGTACTGTTTAAATAAAGTACTGTATTTTTTCGTTATATTAATATTCACAAATACTTCTGCATATAAGTTATCTAAAGCTTACAATCATTTTAATAAAATGAGTTCTAAGTTTGATTAATCATAGTTTAAATTGCTCAAAGTTCAATCTACTCGCAAGTGAGTATAAAATGACATAACCTAACTTTTGCTATACGATTTAAAAAAATTGTTTTACGGTTCCAAAGCATACTTAAAAATAAAACACAAAGACAACAAACTAAAAAATAATCTTCTAAAATTATTTTTTTAAATATTTTGAAAACTTATATTTTTAAGTTGAGTTTTACACTTTGACGTCACATTTCTCGTGCAGCTTGGTGTCTTCCGATATTAATCCTACTATAGTATGCTGTTACCCTTGTTATTCTTATTATCCTCGGATGATCAACGCTGCGTTTATTAGACGTGTCGGCGATAATTAGATTGTTACAATCGACACGATACTGATAACTGGTATTTTATTAATTTCCATTAGAAATTAAAACAGCATAAAACTAAAGAAATAACAATGAGGATTAAGCTATAACATTTAAGGCACTTACCCTACGAAATGAGTAGGTTTTTTTTTAGAACACTAAATGTGTAATTTGGCAATAATTCATTAAAAATATTTTGTTAAAGTCGTTATAACACAACCTTTACTTATCAACGGCTTTCGGCCTCTAAAATGTTTTAGTGTTTTAAATAGGAAGTCAATCTTGGGAAATTCCTTTTACTCAATGCCATATTATTTGCCTTTTTGAAAATTAAACCGGCTGCACTATAGGCATTTAACATAACGTATTTTAAGAACGTTACATTCATTAGGTTTTATAAAAAAAATGTTCTTTGGTTTTTATTTAATAATAATAATAATAATAATAACATCTTAACAAAAAATGATTTACATCCTCATGTTCTTTTAAAGAACAAATTGTACATATTTCATTAGTGTTAATCAAGTAGGCTTTATAGTCAATATAAAACTTAATTACATTTTTGTACGTGACTCTAAGTTGTCTAATAAGCTTATGTTTGTTTATATTAGTTCTATAATATAAGTAAGATCTTTCCCTATCAACTAGAAAATGATAAAAGTGTTATAGCGTCTATTTTTTCAAGAGTCTGTTTTTAAGCATCTAAAACGTATTCACATTTGTCTATTAAATTGATTAGCGTTTGGAATGTTAACTATGAACTCTCCCTTCACTTCCGTCAAGGTCTTTATTTGGCATACCCAATTATTCGCATTGCCGTTACTATCTTGTATCAATTGATTTAAACAAATTTTCGGTAATCGGAAATCCGGTAAGTTCATAATTTTTATCTAATAATTTAGAGCGCTTTTTAATACATCGTACTCTAATTTCACTTTTCCTATTTCTAACCTAACAATAAAATCAGGTGTACATCTTGGCCAAAAATATTTTTTTTTTAAATTGCACTTGTACTGATTCTGGCAATTTAGTATAGAATGGTGCCCATACTTCTCCACAGCACAGTAGTGTTGATTTAACAATCGAATTATAGATGACCATTCGCGCATCCAAGCTATCAGTTTTTGATTTTTTTAATATTTCTATTGCTTTCACGCAAGCCAATTTTGTTTTTCTGATATACTCTTCTGCTGCACATTTAAATTTACCTGAATTAGAAAAAGTTACGCCTAGATATTTGAAAGTTTTTACTACATTTATGTTTTCGTTGTCAAAGAAAAAAGCAAAATCATTTTTCGGTCTACCCCTACCAAATTTAACAATTTTGGTTTTTGTTGTATTTAGCGCTAGTTTGTTTTCTTTACAATACTCGGATAAAATGTTTAATTGGCGCTGACAGTTTCTAGCTGAGTCCAATAAAATTACAATATCGTCGGCAAATAACACCATAATCACTTTAGTATTAAAAGTTAGATTAATGCCTCGGCACTCGCGGTGCTTAAAATAGTTAATAATGTCGCTAATGTATAATGTAAATAACAGGGGACGTATTGAGTCTTCTTGTAAAACGCCTATAGTTACTTCAATTTTGTTTGATGTTTCTTCATTCACGCTTAAAATCATGCCGGCGTTATCGTAAAAGTTTTTGAGTAGTCTTATCGTTTTACCGTAAACACTCATATTTTTTTAATTTCCACCATAACCTATTGTGACACACTGAATCAAATGCACGTTTAAAATCCACAAAAATCGCGTACAATCAGGTTTTCTTTTTTGAGATAAACACATTTACTATTGTATACAGAATGAAGATGCTATCCGCGCAACTTCCATTAACTCTAAAACCATTTTGTTCTTCTGGCACTAAACTTTTTTCATCACTATACTGCATGAGTCGCGTATTAAGTATTTTGGTTAGTATTTTAACAATTGTATTAACTAATGAAATGCCTCTATAATTAGATGGGTCTTGTTTATCTCCTTTTTTAAAAATAAATTTAGTTATTATTTCCGTCCACGCTTTAGGCATTGTTTCGGTGATTAACACTTTGTTCATCATGTTTACTAAATACTGTTCCCATGGTCCAGGTAGATATTTGTAACATTCATTTGGTATGTTGTCCAATCCTGTAGCTTTATGTTTTTTTAATGTCAGTACTGCGCTTTGAAACTCTTCTAGAGTTATCGGTTGATCTAAGCAAGGATGATGTAGATGCAGGTTAATAGATATTTCTGTAAATATTTCTCCGTTTTTTATTTGGTAAAAACTCTTGTAAAAATTTACTAATTCCTGTAAAGGTATAGTTCTGTTAGTGTTATAAATGCGTGGATTCACTTTTTTAATCTGTTTCCAAAATTCTCCGTTATTATGCACTCTTGCTAATTTTTCTAAAATCTTACTGTAGTACGCTTTTTTTTTATTTGAATTGTTTTAGTGTAAAGTTTTTTATTGTTATTGTATTCAATTATTGCATTAAGATGGTAATTATTTTTTCTGCACTTTTTGTAACAATGGCTAACGCTATTTTTTGCTATTCTGCACAAACCAGGGCGACACAACGTATTTACTGTTTGCTAAATTAATAGTGCTGACCTGTAAAGCTCCTGAATTGATTGCTGCCTGTTTTATGAAGTTTAACATATTTTGTGCTAACTTATTAATATCCTTGCTATTATAATAAATTGAATTAGAATTATCTAAAAACAGTTTATAATTTGCTGTTGTGTTTTCGTTCCAAATATAATTCGTTTGAGTAATAATCTGTTTTTTATTTTCCTCCAGGATACATTTTTTATTTACTTTCCAATCAAACACCAACGATATTGAAGTACTGCAATGACTAGAACTGGTAGCCAAATGTTCAACTCGAAAGTCGTTTATAGAAGCCGCCGTATTTTTACTAACCCAAACCAAATCAATTACACTTGTTCCATTTGGAGTAATACATGTAATCTGAGCCGGATTATCGTTAACACTACGACCGTTCATTACAAAAAATTCATGATTTCCATCATGTTAACCAATTTCTTTCCTTCTGTGTTGACTTTAATGTCCATGCTTTTTCTGTTTGCTGTTAGATTTGTTCCATATAGCACATCCTCGTCTATTTGATTTAACTCGCCGATTCTACAGTTCCAGTCTCCCCCTATAATTACATTTTCTTCTAAATTTTTTTCTGAGATTTGAAGAAGCAGATCTTCCATCGAGTCTATACACTCATCTATATTTGTATTGGGTCTCCCATATACACATCCTACTATCGTACTGCTTTTGGTATTAGTTATTTCTAGGAATACCCATAAATTTGAAATATCAATAATTTTCCACTGCAAATGCTTTAACATGTAGATATGAATTCCCCCACTAGCTCTTCCTTTGGTGTTTTCTTTTGTTGCGCTTGAAATTATGCAGTCAAATATGTTAAATATATTATTTTCAATTTTATTTTTTTTTTACTAGAAACGTTTCATTAAAACAAATTATATCATGAGTTATTGCCTTTTTTGTTTCACTCCTACTTAGTTTAAATACATTAGCCATTCCTTCTACATTCCAAAACAACACATTTAGTTCGTTTTTTGAATTACACGATTTGTTTATATTTGTAACAACTTTTAGTTTTTTAACTCGACAGATTTTGTTTTTTTATTCCAAACATACACATCGTTATTTATTATTATTTTGTTATAAAGCACTATCACTACTTTACCTTTGTTCTTTTCCTCCTTGACTATGTCACGGATGACTTTCTGATTTTTTCTTTCTTGAACTGTTAAGTCGTTATTGATGAATACCTGTCGATCTTTTATTGTTTTTTTCTTTTTTATTATATTTAACTTTTCTGTAAAATTTAGAAATTTAATTAATATTAATTTTTTGTTTTTTGTTTTCCAATCAGAATTGGTTTTTCTATTGCTCGTTCGACATTTAATTCTTCCAAGAAGAAGTTTTTCACCGTTTCTTCTACGTTTTCTTCATTAGTTTTTATTCCTGATATTATTATGTTATTTTTCTTCTTTCTCATTTCTTATCTTTCTTTGTCGTCTTCCAATTGTTTTATACGTGTTTCTAAGACGTTTTTTTCTAGTTGCCACTTCTTTTCATTACTCTCGTATTTTTCTTTTAATGTTTTAAGTTCGTTTTTAATTTCTAAATTATCTTGTCTAAGCGTGGTAATTCGTTGTAGTATTTCTTCCATTAATTGAAGTTGTTTTGATTCTTTGCTTTTCCTATCCTCTTTCTTCCTTTTCGGTTGTCTTCTTAAATCTTCATTACTACCGATACTGTTAGATCTTTGAATATATTGATCCATTTCTTAACAATAAATGTATAATACTAGTATTAGATCACGTTGTATATTAACATAAAATTTTATCTATGTACATATATCAATTCTAATTCGACACCTTGACCTTGCTTTATTTAATGCAACAATTTATCGTGTTGTTCGTATTTATTTAACACAAACCAAAACTTTTATTGGCAGCTGAAGATATTTGTTTTTTAGTATGCACGTGTAAAATTAATTGTGCTACATATAATTATAGATATTATAGTACTCAAATTTAACTTTACCCAAATAAATTATGACTGTTATGCGACTGCAACGATTGGCACAAATGTATACGTCCCTCACTCACCATGAATTTAACTAAACTCCTTTTCTTTTTATTTATTGATAAAAGAGTGAAACATTCCTGAGACTATGTTATTTTAAATAACTATTTTATTTTATTTTATATTAATGTTATATTATAGTGTATATATAATTTGTTTATACGACCCTCAGTTTTTAAACAAATTTTCATTAAGTTAATTGAAATTTTTTTTTCAAAACGACGCTTTATAAACATTTGGATAGTAAAAACAAAATTATAGTTTGGAATAGCTTATGTCAATATAAACTTTAGAAATGTAAATAGTTAGTTACTGTTTTTAAATAGCGGAAACATCAGCGTTATTTCCGACAAAAAAATTAAACTTTATAATAATAATATCAGTATATATATAAGTGAATTTAAAAAAAGAAAATGTTTGTATAACTGAAAAAAATAACCGTGTCTTTAGCACAAAGTCGACATCTCGTATATATTAAAAAAAAAGTTAGTTAATAATTTATAAATTATGCTAATTATATTTTCATATTCACACTCTAAAAAATAAATATTATTTATGAATTTTTAGGGTATACAAGTTCAAATCATAGATCCCTCACGGTCTGTGGTTTTTGCAAGTAAATAAACATTCAACGTATTCAAAACAGCTTTAAAATTATCTTGAAAAGTATTTTTATAATCAATTAAAAATATGCATAGATACTTTTAGCTCACAACATATATAGATTCAGACAATGGCCACCATGCATACAAAAAAAAAACGGTTTACTTTCTAAAACTTTTTTGTTGTTACTGCTAGAAATGTTTTAATTATGTTATAACTTTTATTTAATAAATGTGATAATTAATAAAAGCAATTAAACAAAAATACATTATAAATAAAATACTTTATAAGATTGTACTGCATATTTGAATGTTATAATCAAATCATTTAAATCATTAAAAAAAATATTTTTTTTATATTTAAATATAAAAAACGTTTGTAATTAAATTTATATGACCTACACACATTGTTTTATGCTTAAAAAACCTTAAAACTGGTATGCTAATATACATTAAATAAAAAATTGAATTATTACGTAAACCGTAAAACATTGTTGCGAATTATATAATTGTAACATTTTATGAATATATATTTATATTACAGTTTTTAAAGTTTTAATTAATTTATTTGTAAATAACTGTAGGATTAACGTTTGTTTTATATGTATATTATATTATCCAAAACTCTTCATTTGAAAATACATATAATTTTTTTGAGTTACGTAGCATTTATATTGTACGTAAAGTTTAATACGCAAACTTATCAAGTTATGATATTATGTAAACTCGAAAAAGCTCTATTTTCATTAATACGCCGCAGAGCAAAATATTTCAATAATTTACTTAGTCTTTTTGAAATATACTTGCAAGTTCGCTATAAAAAGTGAGTTATGAATATCTGATTAAATCATATTTAATGCAAAGCTAACTTATTACTTTTACTACCCACAAGCATTCTACATTAGGTTAGTAACTGTGTTATTTGTTTAAAACTTTTATTGAAAATGTGAATTTCAAATCAAATCATAGTAATATTTAATTTATTTTACTGGAAACAAAGCTTGTACATTATATGAATAACAAATATTAGTTTTTTAAAATATTCCAAAATATTGGAGTTTTATCAATTTCTAAACCAAATTAACAATACGTTTATTAGCTTGAAGATGTGATTTTAAAAATGAATAATTTTTAGCAACAGTTTGTTTGTTCAAATACAATTTTTAATTTTTGTGTGTCTATAAATTTTTAAGCAGTTTAATGATTGATTTTCAATTGAGACAAAGGTTTTTATGAGCTACGTCTGCATAATTGCTATTTCCATTATTATATTTTTAGTTTGATAATAACAGACATTTGTTTTTGATGTAATTAATGCTTATATATTTGATTTTTGCATTTACTTTTAATTTTGGCAATCTTTTATTGCATTTTTTTAAGTATTAGTGTTTTTTTAATAGTATCATAAAAAATAATTGAGTAAAAAGTACGTGCTTAACATCCTTAATTCTAATTTTAATCATAAAGACTTTTTGTTGTTTTTTTATATATTAGAATTACAAATACTGTTGTTTAAATTTATGTTTTGATTACAAAAAACACGTTTGTAAAAACGATTCTATTAATATTTTTAATGAAATTTACATAGTATTAACAAAACATTAAACAAAGTATAATTTTACTTTTTAACATGCTAAGAAATAATTTTTATTAGTGTACAGGCTACATAATAATCTGTAGATAAAAGATATAAAAGAGATTTTACACCTTAAATGTTTATTATGCTAAAACATGTGATTAAATTCTTAAATTTTTATTGCGTGAACGGACTATTGAAAAATATAATAATATTTCAAAAGAAAGAACCCATCGACGTGTGGTGTTCAGTTCTAGTATTTATTATTCGGTAAACTGCTAACTTACATGCAATATTGTAGTAAACATGAATTTAGTTGAGTTATTAAAAGTGGTTTCAGATACTTGTTATTGATTTTTTGTTATTGAAAGTTACATATACATAAATACTGTAAAAATTGTTACCACCTGCTGTAATCCCGCTGTAAATTTTCTTTAATTTTCGTGTCGAACACTGCGTATATTCATACTTTAGGATTTTACATTTTTATAATCCACCTGTAAACAACGTTTTTATTTTACTTCTATATTATGTTATTAATTTTATAAATGGAAAGCTTTTCTAATTTTTTTTACGATTATTTTTAAACGTATATGGAATACAATGTTAATGTAAAATATAAATAAATGTAATTTCCGTGCCAAAAACATTACAATATACAATAATATATAAGTTTTTTAAACGTTTGATGTTTTTCTACTATAAAAATGACTAATATTAACAACGTTTTTGTACACCGTAGTTTAAACGTAAAGTATTGTATTAATTCATTAAAAGAAATGTTTGTACAATGGAAATATAAATCAGTTTTGATTTTAACGGTTTAATTATGACTAAATTATATTAATCGTTAGAAATTATAAAAACAACAAAATCAAGTTAAAGATAAATGTTATTTTACAACAAAATATTATGTATAGTAATTAATGTAAAATTAAATTTTAGCAGAAAACTTATTACCTATCAAATTAGATGTCGAGACGCTATCAGATTTAATTTATATTAAATATATTGAAAATTTGATTATAAAATACGAGGTAAGTTGGATATCGTTTATCAAAATCAGATAGCGTGAAATTATTCTCGTCAACGTACAACTTAATTATCTGTTTAGTGTTGTCTTTTTTTATTAGACTACAATAATGTTTTTAAGCAAATACTGTTTTAGTTCTAAATACATATGTATTAGTACTAAAGTTCTCACAATATTTTTAGTCTAGAAAAAGAAGAAAATTTAAAAAAATTAATTATAATTACATTTAGAAATTAAAATTTTAGTGAACTTTTAATTGTTGTTATAATTTTAAATTAATTCAAAATTAATAATATATATATTTATAATAATAATAAATGTTAATAATAGTATAAAATACACTATATAATAAGTACTTTTTTTAAAAATTGTTTAAATTTCATTATAATCTACTAAGATAACATATAAACTGAAAATTTTATTTGTAAAAAGCTATTTAAAGTTAATTAATGCAAAACACACTGTATTGTTTTATATTGTTAATGTTGTTTAATATTTACATAATAAATTTATATAATTAACGTTTTATTTGTTTTATTTTATATCAAATTTCTGCAAACATTGACTTGTTAATTTTGAAATTCTGTTATTAATAATAAAGGCAGCAAAATACATGTAACTGAAGTATAATTAAAATATGAAACAAATTATTTTCATAATAATTACATTTTTATATTAATTGTAAAAGCAACTTAAATTGAAATAATTTTTTTTTATTAAATTAAAGATTATTTTAAAATTATGCTTTTTATTATTACCTTCAACATTATTAGAATTGTTCAAAACAACTTAATATTATTTTTTTTATTGGCGGCAGTCTGTAATGTATTAAGAAATATATTTTTTAAATGTATTTATTTGTATTTTTTTCTTTTTTATAATTTTTATTTAGAGTAAAAGACAATTATGTTTTTAACTGATTGATTATTATACAAGTAAATAATGTGTCAAACGCTGTTTTATAGGAAACTACTTACAAAAACTTTAAAAGAAGAAGGTTATGATTTAGAGCTTGTTTATAATGCAAATAAAAATGAAAATGCTTACCTTCCGTAACCTTGGCAGAAATGTCAATACCAGGATTTAAATACAGCCAGGTTACTGTAAACGGTCTGCGTAAACTGGTATGATAACACATTTACACTCGCAGTTTCTTAAGCGAGTGGGTAAGCAAACAAAACTTGTGTTACTGGTTTTGAACAATGCGCCTTCACATCTAGATGTTGATAATTTGAAAATAATTTTTCTACCCCCTAATGTGACAGCGATCACCCAGTCAATGGATTAAAGCGTCTTTGAGACTATAAAATGGAATTACCGGAAGCAACTCCTATGCCGACGTCTGCTTAGAAAAAATGACGATAAAGAGCTTGGAATAACTTGGTAAACAATTTTACGAAGGTCCCAATGCGTTTACAGGTAATATACTGTCTTTTAATAAAGAACGTAAAGAATATGAACTTGTGCCTAAAGTGCTTGACACACTTAAATCTTTCAAACCAAGAGAAAACTGTAAGAAAAAGACGTGCTAAAATAGTTAATTTTAAGCGCCAATGACCAAGAATACTCTATTGTGACTGATAAAGAAATTATTAAAAATGTTTTTCCAAACACCCTAACAATTCAAAATTTTATTATAAAATTACAATTACTAAATTAACAAATTATGAACGTGATTGTGGTAAGTTGTATACTATTTTCCACCTTAACTAGACTTAACACATTTTTTTTAAAAGTCTTCTATCAGGAGGGACATCAAACACTTTATGCGTCTATAGAATGCAGCTAAGTGTGTACTTCTTCAGGCGTCTGCTTTATTAAAAATTATAGTTATTACATGGCAGGTAAATTGACTATTTTTAAAATTAATTATTACTACAATGATTATACTTACAGTTTTAGACTTAGAAAAATGATGTGTTGGACTGCACTATGAAAACAACCATACAAATAAATTAACATTAAAAATAAATTAATTAAACATAAGAACAATTACAACACAACAGCAACAAACGTACTATAAAGGAATAAATGAAAAAAAAAGCAAAAAATATAGTATGTTCAAGTCCACGTTTGTTATTGTTGTGTTGCAAGACATTACTAAGTTTTTTTGTTGAAGTACGTCGACTAAATAAATTTTTTCTTCTCACAAAACGCTTTAAATATATTCCATACTAAACGTTTTGATGTTTTTGTGTTAGAGGGAATGAAATCATCAATACATTTTTTAATGTTTACAAGGCAGTCACTATCAAAACTTCTTTATTTTGTGCAAAAAATGACATGTCAGCAATTATTGTGTTGTGTTTTTACGTATGCATCACCTCGGCAAAAAGACGACTAATTACTGCGCTTGTCTCGTTAACAAACAATTATGATTAATCATTTCTTCATGTACAAAAGGAAAAAGTGAAATTTCTACGGGCAATAGTTTTCCTGTATATTCCTCGTGCAGAAATTTTAAGTTTGTGGTTTCCTATAGAAATAAACACATAAAAAGAAGACTGACTACAGTAGCGTACAACTAGTTATACGTTCCAATATGTTTTTAGCAAGAGTAAATTAAACATTTTTATAAATTGCATCTAAACGAAATAAGAAGTCGCACTGTAGCAGCAAACTAGATTTTTTTATTTATATTTTTGACGATTATGTTAATACTAGCGGACCCGACAGACGTTGCACTGCATGATATACCAAGCGATTAGGATATTAAACAAAGTAAGAATGAAAGACAAATAATATAATAATTTTGTTATTCTTTATTTTGAAATAACATCAATTTTTCTAAAAACAATTCGTTATAATCAATAATGTTTGTTTAATTCTCTCCTCCATCTGCTCGATATGGTTGTACTGGCAGCGTGCGTTTATTTGCTGCTCCTCATCACCCATGAATTATATTTGCAGAAATTTTGGATCGTTATCAAGCATCGGCATTAAAGAACCAATTTGATAACACACTTGGCCCTTAATCTTAAACGTTGATTGAGAATTGCGACCATCCTCATTCTGAACAATTTTTGTTTCTCCAAATGATGTCATTTAAAAGCACGAATTGAATTTGCGAATTTTACAAAAAAACAATTTAGATTGAGATGTAGCTACAGCCAATAGTGCTTTCAATGGTTCTGGCGGCGAATTCAATAGTGGCAATACAACTTTTCCAGATGCGCAGCAGAAACCGGCCAATTCACCTTTGTATTTGAGTGCATGACAGTTGACATTGTTTGTTCATAGCACCGATAACGATTTGTGAATGTGACAAATAGTCGATGTCCGACTCATATTCAGACGCAAGCCGAAGAAATGATGCACGTGTCAATGCGCGATACACTTGCAAACGTTGTTGTTCGCGTGTTCTGAATGTGTTGGTGACTCGTTGACAGGCCAGTCTTTGTCTCAATGCATTAGCTCGAAGGCGTTCGTTGCGTTGCTCTTGACTTTCATTAGCACGTGTGATTACAGCCTCATTTTTATTGTCTTCTGCCGATCTATTTAAACGACGGTTCTGGAGTAATTGTGAAATCCGAGTCCGTCGACTAATATTTCCTCCTCGTCCAGGAAGACGTGGCATTGTTTTATGTACGTAATTTAAATAATAATATAATACACTTAATATTCACCTGCGACACCTGAAATATCAAAAGACACCGTACAAAAAAATTAAAATGTCAAATTAACGATTACACACTTAATATAACACACTCAAACTAAAATGTTGAAAAATAAACGAAATCCTATGCACGTAACTTTATCTGAATATAATACGCTCAATATTTAGGTAAATGCAATACATATAATATCAAAACACATCGTACAAAAAAATTAAATTAGTAAATTGTTGTTGTATCCCAATAGGAGGTCGTGGTAAGGTTACAAATTAATTAATTTGTTTTTGAATGTTGGCGACGTTTCGCAGACTAGCTGTGTCTGCTTCTTCGGGCCTATTGTTTATTGTAAAAAAACAGCACGGTAAATACATTTTTAAGTAACAATCATAAAATTATTAAATTATATCACAAATTGAAAAAATTGTAAATAAAAATATCTATATATATATATGATCTCTCTTATAACTAATTTAAAAACATCAGAAATTTATATTTTATTATTTTTATAATGAAAATTATGAGACTTATCAAGTTATTCTATGCAACTGTTTGCAATGAACAAATTAACACAACTATATTTAACATTGAATTATTTACATTGTACATAAATTTTTCAAGGTAAATGTTTTACAATTTTTTCAATTTGTGATATAATTTAATAATTTTATGATTGTTACTTAAAAATGTATTTACCGTGCTGTTTTTTTACAATAAACAATAGGCCCGAAGAAGCAGACACAGCTAGTCTGCGAAACGTCGCCAACATTCAAAAACAAATTAATTAATTTGTAACCTTACCACGACCTCCTATTGGGATACAACAACAATTTACTAATAGATATAACAAGGAGGATTACAATAAATTAATAGAGAAAAAAATTAAATGCACTGAATGAATACATACAGAAAATGAATGAAATGAATGAATAAATGCATACACAAAAATTCATTCAAGTCGATTCAGCAGTATACTTGCAGTATAGATAAATAACCTAGATAACGACTGCAGCGCCATCTGCCGGGTTTATTTGTGAATCTAAACCATCCTCAAATCCACTTGAACACACACAAAAAATTTCATCAAAATCGGTCCAGTCGTTTAGAAAGAGTTCAGTGACATACACACGCACACAAGAAATATATATATATATATATATATAAAGATAAGCTATTCTATTTTCTAATTTTGTTGTGACTATCAAGTGTTTATAAAACGTT
This sequence comes from Aquatica leii, assembly GCA_035610365.1. NCBI lineage: Eukaryota > Metazoa > Arthropoda > Insecta > Coleoptera > Lampyridae > Aquatica > Aquatica leii. The sequence goes on along the minus strand of CM069432.1, from coordinate 204,305,719 downwards.
GTTTAAATTTTTTTTTAAATTTTGGAATAATTTATTTGATGAGGAAAAATTCTGTAAAAAGTGAGAATGAAATATTCAAATTTGATATAGAATACAAAGTATTATTGATATAAATTAAAACAATGTTTATTTAATTTAAAATGGCAGTCCCAAGAATATATTGCTTTTTCATCAATAAATAAAAATAAAAGAAATTAATTGATAACAAAATTTTACTTATTCCGTGAGCTCACTTGTCTAATTTTTTTATTGTGCAATTGTTTTTTTTAAATTAAGTGCTCTTCAAAACTAATAAGTTTGCCGCGAAAGTACATTATTAGATAAATTGCAAATAAATTTGTTAAAAATAATCTTTCACCTAAATTGCCTCATTGATTTTTTAAAACGTATTACATATTTAGTAGATAAGATAAGCACGTGCATCATCTTTGTCCCAACAAACATATCCATGTTACAAAAAACTTGAGGTTCTTAATTTTATGTGAGACGAGCTTTGATAATAAATATTTTGAAACGTCTGAGTGTAAAATTTAATGTACAACAATGTTATATAATAATTATGGAAGTATTTGAACGCTACTGTCAATTTTTGTGTCGCTTATTTAAACTAACGTTTTGAAATTCCTGATACAGATGGAAACAACTGTTACATGTTAACGAATTTTAAATAAATCTGTTTATGTGCAAATAACCGCATCAAATTAAAACCACAACGTAGTAGAGTAAACCAATGTCAATTCAATTGTGCAAATTCTACCAGAGTAAATAAACTACTGGACGGCCGCTTTTCCTTTTTGGGGGTCATAAGTAGTAAAGATACATTCTAATGTAATTCTCACAATAACACATTAACTATAAAAAAAAAAAAGAAAATTCGCTGATAGTGTTCACAATTAATTGGTATCGAACAGCATAGGAAATCATAAACCCAAAAAAAACTGTATCTTTAAGTTTACAGAAATATTAAATGCAGCAAAAAAACAGAATAAACAAAAGAAAAAATCAACGTTTAGTTGCTTTAGTTCTAGGGTTGAACAAACGCAAGCTAAAGAAAAGACGGAGACTTGGAAATGCTTTAATATATGTACAATAAAACGGTTCAAACTAATTTTCAGTGACAATCTGAAAAAGAAGTAACCGATCTTATCAGAGAGTTCAATACTCAATTCTATAAATTACAAATAATTCAATTATCTGCATTTTTGATTATTGAAAAAAATTAATATTAGTGTTTTCTAATTATACTCATTTTTCTCGAAGACATCAATAGGTAAAGTTTAACACAATAAAGAAAATAAATTGTCAGTTTCTATTAATAAAATAATGAAGTTGAAAGAATAAAAATATAAATCTTGTACTATCTTATTGTTTGTTTAGTATTGTATTCTAAGAAGTCTTACTATTATTATCTTTTTGATTGTAAAAACGCATTTGGCAACAACAAAACCATCGCTGGTGATGTCATCTTGCACAAATCAGTCGAACTAAAATGTAACTAACAATTTAGCAACTTAAACGATATACAACGAAATGTTCCTAAATTATTTAAAATGTTACAAAATGACGTTTAAGTACAGTTAATTTAAAATTGGCAAGATTGTAACAGTTAAACTTGATGTTACGCATCAGTATAATATTTACTTAACATGCTATCTGTTCATAGAAATAACTAAACAAAATAATTAAAATAGTGATTTATGTATGTTGCGTGTTACCACTGCTTAATATCGCTTTCAACAATGTATATTATTACCAATTACAGTTATAGTACAGCCTGTCAGGTAACCATTCAAGGGATTATTTTTTTGCCTATTCTAAAAACATTTTGTTTTTATTTTTTTAAAACCCCCTTTCTTTTAAAGATACAGGTTGAACAAAATTTGCGACAGTAACAACATTTTACTATTATTATAGATGTTTGAAATGACTTTCTCCAGCCTAGATACAAGCATTCAGAGCCCTTCCAAATAAATAAATAAATAAATTTGCTTTATTAGGTTACTAGTGAGGACAAATAAAAAAGCCCTAATATATTCATTGCTGTATGGAGGAACTATCACAATTTAATTTATATATATATATAGCATGCAACACATATATACTTTTTTTTTTGAGTTAAGCCATATTTAACCACTGCAATTCTTTTAGTTTCTTAGATACGATACGATGACGTCTAAGACCAAAAATCTTACGCAATCATTTTGAACTGTTTGTCATCCAAACAGGGCCCGTAAATTGTATCACAAAAATTAAAGTTTAATAACACTAACGAGTTGCATAGCATTTTTCTTGTTCTAACAGACAGATAACTTTTATGTGGATATAACATTTGCGGTATGCAGTTAGTAGTATGTTCTCGAAACCTAACGACTTCAGATATCTCCATACGAAATAATCTAGGGGGTTTAGTCTGGCGATCGAACAGACCATGCATAGGGCTCACTTCGATCAATGCAGCGATCAACTAAACTAAAATGTGGTGGTGCAACACCGTGCATAAACCACATTGCAATTCTTGTCCAATGGTATATCCTCCAGAAACTCAGGCAGCGTTTCTTCCAAAAAGTTGCAATACACCTCGTCAGTAAGTCTTGTTGGTAGAGATACCGGTCCAATTAGATAGTCATCGACAATTCCAAGCCAAACATTCAACGAGAACTGATGTTGAAAACAATCTTCAAATACTTGCTGCGTGGGTTATTGTGAAAATTCTTAATTGCATTTCTTGATAAACTGACTTCTTCGGTATAAAAAATCTGTAATGTTTGCAAAATCCATTGATATAATAACATACATGGAGAAAAATTAGCAGGTAGTGATGCTTGAACGCGTTGAATGTTATATGGATATTTCAAAATATTTGTAATCCTGTTTCAGTTGTACCGTTCTTACTGTCATTGCTCTTTCTGGTCTTCCACTTAGTTTCACTGTGGCTGTTTCATAAAGACGTTGATGAATGTTTTGGAAGATTTTTCGGTCGGGGAACTTACGGTTAGGGAACCGTTCGATGTACAATCATCTAGCTTGTAATGAATTGCCATCAACAAGTTTATAATTAAAATGCATGTCAGTCATCTCAGCGTTCGTGTAGTGATTCATGATAGAAGACTTTACTAACTATTACAGACACATCAAACAGCCAAACGTCAATCAATCTAAACAAATGCAACCGATACAGATCATGATCAAGGACGAAACGTATGTAATCAAATGAAATCCACTTGTAGAAAAAACAGCTGTTCCAAGTAATCGGGTTCTAAAAAATAACAACACATTGTACTTGATACACTCATTGCCGTACGCCATACTTTTATTTACATTAATAATTTCAACAAATATCAAATATCGTTGTCGCAAATTTTGTTTATCTTGTATCTTCGAAACTAAGCGGTTTTCCAAAAATCATCATAAGACAAAATATTCCAAGAATAGGCCAAGAAATAACTCTTTGAATTTTTGCGGGCTAAAATTACAAAGTAATAGACATTGGAGTAAAGCAATGTTAATGCAATTGTGCAAATGTTACCAGTGCAAACTTTTGGCGCTCATCGGTAGTGGAAAACCCGCAATAATTTATTACCACAATTGCATTGACAAACCTTATAGTAGTATAGCTATTAACAAAAAAAGTAGTTATTGATAATTTTTTCATTACAAATAAAATTTATTATTTAAATTATTTTGAATGATAAAAATGCAATTGTTATTTGACTTATTCTAAATAATAAATATACTTGTATTCATTATACAACTGATTTTATTTATAAATTTAATAAAAGGATTTTTAATTTTGAAATCGCATTAAACAACAGCAAGTCGTTGTCTAGATATAGAATATTTAGCTATTTTGACTGTATTACTACACTCTGTTTTTTAATTACAAGTTTAATTTTGAGCAAATAATACTAATATATAATTAGTCATTAACAAGTCAAGTTTACATAGTCAAAATAGTTAATATAGACTATACTAATAGGCGTTTGAAACCCAAAATTTGTTTCAATTTACAAATATGTAGTACAATAATTTAATAAATATGTTATTTTGTTATTTTAAATAATAGTATATTATATATCAAGGTTGAGAGGTGTATGATTATAAGCTAAACGATAGATTATATCGCGAAACGCGAAGCGTCGAGGGATATAAATCGCGCAGGTTATAATGAACTGCTCAACCGGTATATGTACAATTTTTTCCACTACTGGAATTATTAAAACCTTTCTACCTGTTACCAAATCAAATTTAAAATTTAATATATTAATTTTAAATTAAAAATCAAGTCAGTGATTCTGACAGTTATCATTAATTTAATAGAATTAATTTTGACGTGATTCTTAATTGTGATTTAAAACACAAACATAAACAGATAACGTAAGTTTTTATTGCTAAAGTTGTATTTTAAGCATTGATTCTATCTAAAATATATTTAATTCAATAACATTCACATTTAATTAAACGCGAACTTTAAATAACTTACGTTTTTAAAATCAAATTGATTTATTATTTGAATGAGTTGAAAACTTCAATTAGCATTAAATAAAATCTTTTGCTCTTGGTATACAGTTTCGTAAATTTTTTTTCTTTGAAGCTGTTATAGTATTATCAGAAAATGTGAATATGTTCATTATTAACCACTGGTTAATAATGAAATGTTATTTACCTATTAACTGTTAAATATATTTAGAATTATATTTTCTTTTAATTTTATTTGAATTGTTTCTGATGTTTGATGATTTTTAACATATACTTGATTTTTAATTATTTTTGACAATTTTTATATTGCATAAACTTAAGTCATACCACAACTATGTTTACAGAATTTAACTATTACATTAGATACTCAATTAAAAATAACAATTTGCTTATCTTATCAATATAAAATGTTCGATGGTTTAAATCTAAATTACTACTTAAGACAATAGAGTTTAATTGATTGATAAAGATAGATAAATGTATATATTATGTCTGTCTACAAAACTAATAAATTTATTTGTGTATATATTTAATAATATTTTTAATAAATACTATTTAATTCCAATATGTTTCAAAGAAATACTGTTTCGAAAGAATATTTTTTTTACTTTTATAGTGCACAAAATCATGCTTTTGAGATTTGTAACAACATAAAATTTGACTGTTACGGTTAGTTATTAAATGCATCTGCGTAAACTTTTTTTTATTGCATATTTACTACACTTTTATATCACATTTAGTTATCTGTAACTGTTTGCAAGTTCTTTTAGTGAACATTGTTTTTATTTTGTTAATTATCGGTTAATTATTATTAATAGTTAATTATGATGTTGCATAATATGTTTAAAATATAATAATCAACTTATTCACATCAAAAAGTAACATGCTTGTAAAGTAGTATAATCATTGTATTACACGTATAATAATATATTACGCATCAAATGATTTTTTGATATTGATATAAAGGTTAAATAAAATGTTTATTTTTGGTTCAAATACCAACGCCACTTCCTTGTTCAAAATTGATACAAATTATAAAATGTAGTTTCCTGCAAAAAAATCATCAAAATCTCATAATTACCCACAACCACATAAAATTTTCATAATTTTATAGAATTCTACAACAATTAACGACATTGTTAAAAAGTTATTGTAACATTCTTTGTACTCATGTTTTACTAAAGTATTTTTTTTTATATCTATATAAATATTTAATATGTAAAATAGATGATATTCGTAACACAATGTATTTTGATATTGGTGCAGCTTTCTTTGAATAAATTATTATCAATAACATATAAAACATACTTCTGCTTTTACACAGATAGTATTTTGTCTCTAGTACCTTCATGCTTACCGTGTTTGTTTTCTCGCATCCTTAAAAATAAAAATTTTGGTTTTATTAACGCTTTGCAATATACATTATATTACTGTGTTTAATAATTACTTTAATTAGTATTTTATATAAATAATGAATTACAAAATATTTAAGATGAAATATGCATATATAAATTCAAATTGACGATGTCATGCTTAGCACTTAAGCACAATAACGATTATTTAACGTAAGAAATGCATGCAATTACTAAAACACGCAAAAAGCGTATAGTCGGCGACTGTCTACATTTCTGTGTACGTATTCTAAATTAATGTTTATAGTACATGTGTTACTGCAGTAAAGTAAGAAATCCCTTGTTTACAGTTTATGTTAGGAATTAAAACATTAATAAAGATTTGTCTGACTTAAAAAATAACTTATTTCAAACACTTAGCGGCTTCCATAAAATTTTACTGCGAATATACTACAACCCTCTTTAACAAGTATACGCGCAACACCATAATTTCCCAAGAGAAATCAAAATACAAACGATATTCGCGGCACATTTGCGGAAATATTAAGTATAAGAGACTTAAACAGTTTGTGGTTGAGATGAAAAATTGAAGGTGTATTTAATAAGAAAAGTACACATAATACAATATTAACATGTTATACATTTACAAAAAAGAACATTAATCAGAGGTTGTATTTCTTATACGAATTCTTAGAAATAATTAAAAATACCATATTAGCACAAAGCACTAATTGTAATAAGGTGTATACATTAATTTTGTAAACGTGGATTGTGTTATAACCGCCAGGAAGAGGTAAATCCACAATTTCGTTTCCTTTACTTTCCCAGATTTAGTTTGATTAAAGATTAATCGGAAAATTAGTAAATCGCTTTTACAATACAAATTGCAATTTATTACCTATATTTGACGTTAATACAAATTGCAAAACGGCAATTAGTAAAACAGTAACGCATCTAACAAATTGTAATCGATGCTTTATACGTTATTATAAAACTTTATTTAAAGCTGTGCTGAAAACAATTTATAATACATCTATTTTCAAATATAATAAAATAAAAGGTATAGATTATTTGTTTAATAAATAACACAATTTTTATTTTGAATTAGTTTATATGTATAATTTTTATAAGTTCCAATTTTATGTTATTGTCATAAACATTGTCAAAAAAATTGTTCAAAGCTAGTTGTTTATAGATCTACAAAGCGGTGATTTACATTTTAGAAATTGTCAGTGTGATTGTATTGTGTTAAAAGTAGTGATGTTAGCAGGGGCAAATAAATTAAATCGCAATATTTTTTGAGAATGTTTTTAATTTATGAATTGTCTACAATGCGTTACAAACAATTTGCAGATACAAGCGCACGACACAAATCTTCAGCAACTTTATTTGATGTTTTCTAGAGTGTATTTAAAAGTTTTGAACTATTTTACATAAAAATTACGATAACAAAATACGTAATAATGTTATGTATTTTAAATTAATAAAAACATAAACTACATAACTAATATCAAAGTATCTTTATTAACATAGATTTGTCACATAGAACATAAATTGCAGAAAATCATCAGATAAAATTGTTATGGCTATTAATGTATAAGATTTATTTCAACGTTTTATAAATAAAACGAAAAAAAAAAGAAAAAAAAACTACCTTATAGATAATAAATTTATTTAATTATAAAAATAAATCTACGGCGTCAAAATAAATTGCGTATAATTCGAAAATATAAAGATGTTCTTTTGAGTACGGTTTCTCATATCAGCCCGCAATATCTTATGTAGTAACATATGTTTTTGAAAGACTTTGTGTAAAACTCCAATTCATTGGAGAGAATGCCGCAAAGCTCTCAGCATTACGAGCTATATCTGTAAAATTATAGGTTTGCCCTTAAAACACTGAAACCTCTGCCTTGTAGGCGAGCCTAATGTAAGTAGCGAAATGTGAGAAAATATCAATTCATTAAGCGTAAAAATTGTGCATTGCTTGCTCTATTACCTTTTTTAAAGATATATTTTGTAATAATAAAGTGTATTATTAAGTTAAGATATACAGCGTCTACTTTTAAGTAAAAAGCTTTTGTTTTAATTTAAGGAATTTATGCCTGGAATTAATAACAATACACTGAGTAAATACCGAGATGAAAGTAAACGAAGTGTAACGCAGCCAAAGCGAGCAGTTTTCATCATCTGTGGATGTAATTTAACATTCCATAATAAAACACACATCTCAAACAAAGCTGTTGTCTGCTTACCATCTTATTTCAGTTGGCTGAATGCTTTTGGAAATTAACTGTGCTTTTCTGTAATTACTAACTTACTAAATATTACTATATTCTAAATATCTTAAGGCACCAACGTTGTAGATTTAAATGTAAACAACATTTAATTCTTTTTTACTTTCACTTACATTTAGATACTAAAATTACTTTATGCAGTTTTTTAAAAATATACTAATAAATTTATCACACTACATCT